>JACWNB010000005.1:3271772-3926127 GCA_016165855.1 Pseudocercospora ulei | reverse complement strand
TACGGATATAGAGGGCTAGAAGGTGCTGGAAGCTAGGCTTGGCAGGGCCAGGCTTGGCGTACACTTAAATACCTCTACCTCCGCTTGTACATAGATTCTTCCCTCTCTAGCCTTGGATAGAGTTATGAAAGTAGCTGTATTGAATTATCTACATGCTCAGATCAACTATCGCTTCTATTTCTTCTCTTAGCTGTCTATTTTCTTCTAACTTCTTGTAGAACAGCTTCTTAATAAAGGTTATAGCATTGTAGATCTTCTCGAATCCGTGTTCTGTTACGTGCTCTTTAAGCTCGTTAGGCGTGCAGGCGTACAGTTGCTTGTAATAAGCTATTCGCTCCTTTACCTTATCCGTCTCTTCTGTTGTAAGACCTTTAATAACTATTCTATTATAATGCGCCTATTGTTGCAGCGGCAGAAAGGGGTGGGACTAAGTAATAGGGTGGACCCTTAGAATTTTGGCTCGGCCCTTCCGGACCGAGCCGGGCCTTGGCATACCACCTCTAAAGGTCTTACCCACTACTACATAGATTCCTTTCCCTCCTTAGTTCGAGATATAGTTATTAAAAAGGCTGTATTGAATTATATCTGCATGCCCGGATTATTATATCTCGAACTTACTTACTATACTAACTCTGCGCTGCGCAAAAGGGACCGTTAAACAATCCAGACACCCGAATAACGCACGCGCACTACATACACCAAACCAGACACCAGCACTGTAAGAAAGCTATAGAGAGCTTCTTAACAGTAGAGGGCGGCGTTACAGGCCGCAGCGGAAAGAGAAAGACTAACAGACCGAGGGATGGGCGTACTAGCATCCTGGACGATAGAATAGCTACTAAGGGCCTTACAGAAGAAGAGATAGATAAAGCAAAGAAGGGCATAGAGAGCTATACCGAACTGTACGCATGCAAGCCGGAGGAAATAGAAGAGTATCTGGCAGAAAATAGAGCTAAGAAGGTGTTCGACATTATTACCTTTGTCGAAAAGAAGTTTTATAGGAACATAGAAGAGAACAGGCGACTAAGAGATAAAATGGAAGTGGTAATAGCCGAGAAGGATTCGGCAGAAGCTATTATCGACGAACTAGAAAACTAAGCGGCGAATCGACTAGCACAACTAAAGGCGATAAAGACTCAGTTAGCTGAGATAGAAGCAGCGATATTGTCGGCGCCGCCACCGCATCGAGAAGAACAAGCAGAGACCGACTCACTGGCGGCCTACAGTTAAGGTAGCACCTTAATAACGTTACTAACAGACCTACTAGCGTTTAGAGGCGGAGATCCTAAAGACTAGGAGGCATTTGAGAAAAAGATAAAGAACAAGATAGACAGCGACTATGCCAGAAACAGTAAAGAAGATAGGCTGGCCTACCTAGAGTCGCAGTTGGAAGGTAAAGCTTTTTCGCTAGTGGCGGACCTAGAAGAGGTAACCGCCGAAGAAGCAATCAAAGCGCTAAATCAACGCTTTGGAGACCCCTTCCAAAAGAAGACAGCCTGTAAACAGCTGGACAAAATCAACCAGAACTGGCAGACGTTTAGGGAATTCTACAGACTGTTCCGAAAATATGCTATTAGAGCTACAGTGTCGGAAGATAAGCAGCTCCACCTACTAAGGCAGAAGCTGAACCCTGAACTGGCCGCAGCTATAGCTTCTGTAGAAGATAAAGACCTTAAGAGCTTCGTGCACTAAGCGAGAGTCACCGCTAGAAACCTAAGCGCTTACGCGAAATCGCGCGAATCAAACTAGAAGCCGTCGATAACGCAGACAACACGACTCCCTGCACCTTTCCGGAGAGCACCTTAGCAGCTATCTTATTCGCCGCGCTCGTCGTTTGTCCCTACCTGCTACGTGTGTAGAAAGCCTGGCTATATTACTACGAGATGCCAAGCTACGGATCAGCAGAAGCAGGAGTATCGAGCTACGAAGCAGCAGTAGCTAGGAAAGACTATCCAAGCTATCGAGCCGGCTCCGAAAGACACTAACAGTATAGATAGTAGAGTGCCTCTGCGAATCTTAGGAAAAGACCAGCTGGACGGATAGGCCCCCTATCCAGCATAGACAATAGGGCACTGGCACGAACTATGTCGCCGGAAGAAGGAAGTATTAACAGCTGCAGCGATCCGCTCTTAGCAGTAGTAGAAGTGAACACGGAAACAGCTATTATCCTTCCAATTACTGTCCACCCCCTCGATGGCTTAGGCGGCCTACTTCAGCTAAGAGCTTTTATCGATACGGGAGCCCTTATCGGCGCGGCGATCCACTATCGATTGGTTCGGAAGCTGATAAACGGATACGGTTACCCAGTGGAATTAGCGTCGCTGACGCGAATTTCGGCGTACAACGGACAAGACACAGAGAGTGTCACGCATTATATGCTACTAAAGACTACCCTGGCTGGTCGCACTACGGAAGCGACGTTCCGAATTATAGATATCGGAAGGTTCGATATTATTATAGGACAGAAATAGATAAAGAACCAAAAAGCAGTTATTAACGTAGGTAAAGGCACACTCGGATTCAAAACCCTGCAGAGTGGCGTCGCCGCTGTTAAATCAGTCACTGCAGTCGCTACGGAACCGAACGCTACGACTATAGAAGCGGTTCCGATAGACCGGTCCGACCCTCCAAACACGATCGGAATAATAAGCTCGGAAGCTTTAACGACCCTCGCGAGGTTGCCGGACAATAAGATTTACGCTATCTTTATAAAGGACATCGAAGACTACTAGAAGATAATAGCAGAAGAAGAAGTAGATCCGCTAGAGGTGTTACCGAAAGAGCTCTACAGCTACACTAACGTGTTCTTAAAAGCCGACTCCAACCTCCTGCCGCTCTACCGACCAGAATACGACAACAAGATCTAGTTAAAAGAAGGGGCTACGCTGCTAAGAACCAAGCCCTTAAGAAGACTATCGCTAGCCGAGCTAGACTAGGTAGAAGTGTTTGTTCGAGAAAACCTGGCAAAGAAGTTTATTAAGCCAAGCTCTGCAGAATTTGCGTCGCCGATTCTTTTCGTACGGAAACCCGGAGGTAGTCTCTGACTGTACGTAGCCTACCGAGGCCTTAATAAGGTTACCAAGAGAGATATGTATCCGCTACCGCTAATCGATAAGACTGTACAACGAGTAGCTAAAGCTGAGTGGTTTAGTAAGCTGGATATTCGACAAGCGTTCTATCGACTAAGGAATAAGGAAGGGCAAACAGAAGATCTTACGACGTTTGCCACGCGTATAGGCAATTTTAAGTGGTTAGTAATGCCCTTCGGTCTCACTAACGCGCCGGGAGTGTGGCAGCGTTTTATAAACTACACCTTTATAGACATGCTGGAACGATTCGTGTCTATCTACTTGGACGACATTCTTATCTACACCAATAGGACGAGAAGACAGCATACAGACCACATCGGGAAGGTGCTAACTAGGCTCCGCGAAGTCGGATTAAACGCGGATATAAAGAAGAGCGAGTTCTATTAGACCGAGGTCAAATATCTCGGTCTTATTATCAGAAGAGAAGGGATTCGGATAGACCCCTTAAAGGTCGCCGCAGTAGCGGAATAGAAGCAGCCGAAATCCGGAAACACTACGCAAATCAGAGCGTTTCTCAGATTCTGCAGCTACTATCGACGGTTTATTAAGGACTTTAGCAAGATAGCGAGACCCCTAAACGAAGCGTTAAAGAAGGAGGCCGCTGGCCTATAGAATAAGAAGTGCACGGAGGCTTTCAATCAACTGAAAGACGCGGTGGCCTTGGCGCTAGTGCTAGCGCACTTTCGACTAGAAAAACGATCTACTTAGAAACAGACGCATCCGATACAGTAACGGCAGGGGTCCTTTTGCAGTATAATAACGCTAACGAGACCCTCTATCCAGTAGCTTTCTTTAGCAAATCTATAAATAAAGCTAAGCGGAACTACGCTATCTACGACAAAGAAATGGTAGCTATTATTCAGGCTTTCGAGGAGTGGAAGCCAGAGCTTATAGCTAGACAGAGCACGGTCTAGGTCCTTACAGACTACCAGTTAGTAACCTACTTTATGAAAACGTAGAAGCTATCGCGCCGTTAGGCCCGGTAGGCCGCCTACTTATCCGGATTCGACTTTAAGATTACCTATCGACCCAGAGCTCAAAATGGAAAGGCTAATATGCTAACGAGAAGAGAAGGAAAGACCAGCCGCGCAAAAGGATGTAACGCGGTACACTTGAGCCAAAAGGGACTGGTCAAGTAACTCGGAAGTGACTTGACCAATGTGTACTAGATATATAAACCTTAGCAAGGCATAGTAATGACACAGGCCAACCCACCCTGTATTACTACCCCCTGCGCTACAGGCTTACGACCTCGTAAGCTGCGCTTACTTACAGGCTATGTATGCTATTGCATAGCCCCCCTATACAGCATACGCAATCAACCCCCCCCCCCGGCAGGTCTGCACACAGCCAGCTGGACCTTTACCGGGTCTGCCTTATTCTGTACGGAGTAGTGGACAAACGGACATACGTCAACGCTGCTTCCACTCTCCCGTTAAAAGATGCGCCCCCTAGGAATTGAACCTGGGCCTTTTATCGTACACTTTCAGCAGTTACTTCTGAGTTAAGTAATGTAACGCAGTATACTTAAGCCAAAAGGGACTGGTCAAGTAACTCGGAAGTGACTTGACTAATGTGTACCAGATATATAAACCTTGGCAAGGCATAGTAATAACACGGGCCAACCCACCCTGTATCACAAAAGAAGATCCGAATATGTTTTAGAAGGTGTTAACTAAACGGATAGTAGACGCCAAGGTGTTAAAAGAAGCAGGGATCTGTACGATAGAACCGCTAATTGAGGAAGAGACGCTCTACGAGAAAGTAGAACGGCTTAACTAGTAGCAGAAGCGCGGCAAAACCGGCTTAGGAAAGCTAATAGTTCCGGAAGAACTAATTGCAGAGGTTATCCAGTTGGTCTACGGTTCTAAGGATGTTAGTTACGCTAGCTTAAAGAAGACAATAGAAGCCGTAAGGACGATCTACTAGTTCCTGCAGATCTTTGAGCGGATGCACTAGTTTATCGCTAACTGCTACGTCTGCCGAGCCGCGAAGCTACGACACGGCCTTCCGGCCAGTCTGTTGAAGCTACTTCCAATCCCTAAGAAACTGTAGCAGCACATTACGATAGATTTCGTAACCGGCCTGCCGGACTCCGGTAGATATAACGCTACGCTAAATGTAGTAGATCGACTAAGCAAAGAACGCTACTTTATCCCCTGCTGAGCGAAGGATAAAGGAACTACTGCAGAAGAAACGGCGAGAATGCTAATCCAGTATATATAGAAACACTATAGCCTGCCAGACACTATTACTACGGATAGGGGTCCTTAATTTACTGCTAATGTATAGAAGGCTATTAACTAAGCTCTAGGAATTCGTAGAAAGCTTAGCACGGCTGCTTACCCTTAAACCGACAGTTAGTCAGAAGTAGCTAACTGCGAGATAGAGAGAAATCTACGAATCTTCTACAGTTATTATTAAGCAGAATAGGTTAAGGTGTTGCCTATAGGCGAACTCTGCGCCAATTTAGCACAGTTAGAGGCTACCTTACTAGCGCCGTTTAAGATAACCTATAGTTATATTCCAAGAATAAGCTTTTAACCGCCAAACGAATCCAGCTCTTCGGAATCTCCTACCGGCACTTTGTTAAAGAGAGTCGCCGCCGCGGCGGCCGAAGCACTTAAGGCTCAAATAGAAGAAGCGATCAAGGTAGCGAAGGAGGCGATAGAATCGGCTTAGAAAAAGATAGTAACTCGAGCTAATAGAAAGCGGTTACTAATAGAATTTAAAGAAGGACAAAAGGTATAGCTTAACACGTAGAACCTAAGGCTAAAATGCAACGCCAAGCTTAACCCTCGCTACGTAGGTCCGTTTAAGATAGTGGAAAAGAGGTCGCCGGTAACCTACCGGCTCTAGCTACCGAAATTGTTCCGGATCTACGATGTCTTTTATTTAGATCTGCTAAGTTTAGACCTAGAAGACGGTCTTCCGGATTAGGGGTTCGCTAAACCCCTGCTAGTCGAGATAGAAAGTAAAGAAGAAGAATAGGAGGTAGAAGATATAATAGATATAAGAAAGCTAAGAGGATCTATCGAAGCGAGGATCTTACAGAAAGGATAGCCAGAAGACTATAAATAGTATCCGGCCGAGAACCTCTGGAATTCGGCAGAGCTGCTAAGAGAGTTTTATATCCAGAACCGAAGGAAGCCGAAGCCTAAGAAGCTCCAAAGCTGATTATTCTGGAAAAAGAAGAAAAGCCGCGTCCACTCTATTAGTGCAGAAGCCGATAAAGACGATCGTAGCAGTCGCTTCGCTGGAGTCTTCGACTCGGCCACTACCTACTACTGCTTCGGCAGGAAGCTCGCTAACGCCGTGCAGCGGCGTTAGCGCCGCCGGCCCTACAGTAGGTAAGGTCCTTAGTAGAGAAAGAAAAAGACGAAGAGACAGTGCAGAGGACGGATCTATATAGACCTTCGCAAAGGAGCACAGACCGGTTACGCTGCAGCTCAGGTAACCGCTGGTTCCGATCAGATAGCTCTTCCGATTAGATAGACGCCGAAGTAAAGAAGTTAGATAGCGACGATGTAAAAAAAAAAAAAAAAGAGAGACAAATAGACGAGTAAGCGGTCGAGGTCGACTGCTAGTAAGGGAGGGGGGTGGTGTTGCAGCAGCAGAAAGGGGTAGGACTAAGTAATAGGGTTGTAAGGGCTTAAGAATCTTGGTTTAGAAACTCGAGGTTAGGTATCTATATAAAGGAACTGATAGGCAGTTCCTTCGTCGTCTGCTGCTGTACAATTTGTACCTACAAAGCCAAGCCAGCAATTTCCCTCTGTACAGGGATACAAGGTTTACACTCTGTATAGTAGTGTAGAGTTTTCCCTCTGTTTAGAGGGGCAGCAATTCCCCTCTGTATAGGGCTATAGGATTCCCCCTCTGTATAGGAGTGTAGTCCTGTTAGTAATTCCGTACAGAGGGTGGGGTCGTGCTAGTGCCGCTAAGTCGCAGTCCTTAGGGCGACGGCTGGCTTAGGTCGGGTCTAGGACCTGGACTGGGCAGCGCCTCCTAACAATACCCTCCCCCTCCCTTCTTGTAGTGCCCTTTTCCGTACGGTAGCGTGCCGTACACCCTTAGCCTCGCTGTTCCTTACTAGGTCGTAACTTCCTATTTTCGTCCGGCTGTCTATATAGTCGTCGCTCGTTGCCTACTAGGTCGTAGTTGCCTCTTTGCTATTTTACCTAGTTGTAGCAGCTGCCCTAGTTGCTATTGCCTCTTATAGCAGGCAGTTACCCTCCCTGAATTCCAAGCCTCTCCCTTCTCTTTCCCTCCCCCTTTTTTTTCTATTCCCCCCCTGCCTCCCCCCTTCTACGCTGTCTATCGTCTACTACCGTCTACTACTGTCTACTGTCCAACATCTACTCCGGCCCTACTATTAGCTACTACTAGTTACTACTACCCTAGCTACTATTATGCCGTCCGCCCTGTCCGGCCGTGCTCGCTGTAGCTCCCTTGTAGTTGCTAGCTCCTCCTCCTCTGCTCGTCCGGCTAGGGTCCCCTCCTATTTCTGCCTCTAGTAGTGAAATCCTTAATTTAACTAACAGCTACGGCCTGGGCGTCGTACGTTAACGCTATCCTTATCGCTATCCGGGGCTAGCCCTGCGCCCCCTGCCCTAACTCTCCCTAGTCCTTACTTAGTCTATACTGTCTCCTAGGCTTCTAGGCTAGGGTATATGCCTTATATCAGTAGAAGGATAGCTCCCTCTACTGCCCCTACTGCTGTCTAGAGGATGTGCCTAGGGGTGGGGGGGTGCCTCTACTTCCTAGGGCTAGCCCGGGTAGGGGTAGGGGTCCTGCTAGGCAGGAGGTAATTAAGATCTTAGATAGGGAGTCGGCTGCTCTAGTCCCCTAGGGTAGTAGCTAGTAAGCTACCCCCTCTCCCTAGGTAGTATAAGAAATCCTGGACAGTTCTGCTCTTAACTCCTCTTATTTCTACTTTCCTTCCTATCTGTTTCCTAGCTGTCCTCTTCCTTCTGCCCTCTTTCTATACAGTGTCGTACAGTATAGTGTCGGTAGGGTCCTATAGTGTCCTACGTCGTAATTTTTCGATCCCTTTAACAACCTAAGCTGCTAGCGGCTACCCTGTCCTTAGGGTGGATCGTGCCCCTCTCTGCTGTACAGCGTAGTGTTACTGTAGCTGGACAGGGGGATAGTTCTCCTCCTACCTTTCTAGTGCAGTTGTGTCCTGTAGGGCCTTGTACAGTTCCTACGTAGGCTCTGCCTATCCTCTCTATTTTACTAGGTATTCTACCCTCTTCCGCTTCCTTTAGCTCTTAAGGATTCCTTCTACCTCGTACTCTTCTTGGCCCTCGGTTATAATCGCTAGTAGGCGCGCGTCGTCTGTTGTCTAGTGCGGCAGGGGGTCTGTATTCGCCGGCTGTACGACGTCTATATAAAAGACTAGGTAGATCTATAGAGGAGTGTCGAGCTGTATAGCGTATGTCCCTACCGGTCGGACTACTGTAAATTTCCAGTTCTTCCAATCTAGCTTCTTGCTCGGCCGGTCTATATAGATGTTTCGCTAGTTTAGCCAGACCTTATCCCCTGCCTTGTAGCTTAGTACAGCCTGCTATCCCTTGTTGGCCTGCTCTTCCGCATTCTGTTAAGCTATAGCTAGACTCGCCTTTGCCTACTAATAGGCGTTTGTAATTGTCTGTACGATAGTCTCTCCCTGCTAAATTAGGGATTATGCAGGGCGCAGGATGTTACTACTTAGGGTCGGTAGGAGCGGGGAATAGTTGTATCTATAGGCTATAAAGAAGGGGGACAATCCTGTAGCGTTAGCCGTACGGCTATTAATAGCCAGCTCTGCTATAGGGAGAAGTTGGTTCCAGTTCGTCTAGTTATAGTCGACGTATGCATAGAGGTACGCTTCCAACGTCGAATTGACTCTCTCCGTCGCCCTGTCTGTCTATAGGTACTATGCGGTCGACAAGCGACGTTCTACCTTTAGCAACTAGCAGACCCTTGCCTAGAGCTGGCTCGTAAACTGTGTACCCTGGTCTAATACAATTACCCTAGGGAAACCGTGTTTGCTAAACGTCGTCTGTATAAAGGCCTAGGCAGTGTCTTTAGCCGTATCAGAGTCTATTCCCTCTAGTATTACCCCCTTTGTTAGCTTGTCCGTAACTACTATAATGTTCTGCCGTCCGTCGCTCTCTGGGAGGTCTGTAATAAAGTCTACTATTAGGTCTTGCTAGGGCCAGTCTAGGATCGGTAGGGGTTTCAGCAACCTATACTTTAGCTTACGCTAGGGCTTCGTCCGTCTGTATACATCGCAGTTTCGTATAAACCTGTAGATATCCTTTGCTATCGCCGGCCAGTAGTAGTCCTAGGCGACAATGCTGTACGTCTCCTCGCGCCCTAGGTGTCCGGTAACTATAGAATTGTGCGCCCGTTGTATTAAGCTTATGCAGAGCTTCTCGTCGGCCGGGACCCAAATCCGATTCCTGAACTTTAGGTTGTTCTCCTCGTCTACTAAGCACTCTGCTGCCGACACCTTAAGGTAGAGCTCTGCTAGGAGCTTCCGCTGTCCTCCTTAGATTGCCGTATAGGCCCTTTAGTACACCTCGTCCTTTTCTACTGCCTCTTCCTATGCTTGTAGTTAGGGTTCCTAAAGGTGTGTCGCTGCTAGGCAGACGGTCTCCTCGCCTAGCTCCTCCTTAAACATCTAGAATGTTCGTAACTTCAAACGGTCGTCCTCGTATGTCGTTAGCATGTCCTAGTCCTGTCTAAATAACGCGTCGGCCCTGCTGTTGTCCTTACCTTTGCGATACTAGAGTCTTATATTGAACCGGCTTAGGTACATTGCCTATCGTACATGCCTCTTAGACAGCTTCCAAGGCTGTGTAAAGTACTCTAGATTCTTGTAGTTAGTTAGGGCGAGGAACTTAGGCACTAAGCAGAGTTCTCTATCCTACGCTTCGCAACACCGTACGACCGCTAGCAATTCCTTGTCGTAGATAGGGTAGTTGCATTTAGCTAGGGAGTTCTTCTTAGAGAAGTACGCGCATAGGTGTAGGAGCCCGTTCGAGCCTACCTGCGACAGGATACTTCTAATGCAATAACCTAAGGAGTCGGTTTCTAGTATCGTTATACGCTCTAGGTCGAAGGCGGCAAGCGTTGGTCCTGTAGTAAAGAGCTCCTTTAGCTTGTTAAAGCTGCTATCGCATTCGTCCGTCTATTTAAACTGTTTGTCCTTATATGTTAGCTCGACTAGGTAGCGTACGATCTCCGAGTAGTTCTGTATAAACTAGCAGTAGAAGTTGGCAAACCTAAGAAATTCCTGTACGCCCTTAACGTTCGTAGGCAGCTTCTATTGCTTAATAGCATTAATCTTCTTTCTATCTATACTGATACCTTTCCCTGCCTTAATAATAAACCCTAGGTATTTCGTACGCTGGACACCGAATTTACATTTGTCGATATTAAGTGTTAGGGGGCGCCGCCCGGCTCAGGCCCTGGACCCGACCTGAACCGACCGTCGCCCTAAGGACTGCGACTTAGCAGCGCCAGCACGACCCCACCCTCTGTACGGAACCACCGACAGGACCCTACTCCTGTACGGAGGGAGAACGCTACAGTCCTGCATAAAGGGGAGCTACTGCCCCTCTAAATAGGGGGGGAAAACTCTGCATTACTGTACAGAGGAGGTAACTCCCGATCCTCCGTACAGAGGGTGAACCTTGCACCCCTGCATAAAGGGGAATTGCTGGCTTGGCTTTGTAAGTACAAATCGTACGGCAGCAGACGACGAAGGAACTGCCTATCAGTTCCTTTATATAGATACCTAACTGCAAGTTTCTGAACTAAGATTCTTGGGCCCCTTACATTAGGAACTGATCTTACTGTTAGTAACTGCAGTAGCAAAGCAAAGATAGACGGCGACATCCCTATAGAAACTACGGCTATAGAGGGACATATACACTGCGTGTACGAGGAGCTGCTAGAAAGCAAGAGGCAGCTCGAGCAGCAAGTAAGCTACTAGGCTGCGTTGATTTCCTAGCAGGAACAGGAGCTACGACAGCTTAGGGCGTCTAATCGCGATTCGACCCCTACGACGACGAATACAATAACCTACACCCCGACCCCCAAAAGCAAACTCCCCGACGTCTCTATATACGATAGCGAGGCTCCGGCCGAATACCCTTCCTAGGCTGCCCAGATACGCTCTAAGCTCCTAGTCGACTTAGGAGCATACCCAACCGAGCTGGACAAGGTAGTTTACCTCTTTAGGAGGTTAAAGGGCAGGGCAGCAGCACGAATTCTGCTATACTACGAGACGGCTATTGCCAACCTGGCAATAGCTACGACGACGATGCTCTAGGCAGCTCTAGACAAGAGCTATAAGGACCCGGACTGCGAGAGCTAAGCACTCCTACGGGTTAATACGATAAAGCAAGGACGCAAGACCGTATAGGAATTCCTCGCGGAATTTGACCAGACTTTGGCAGAAGCGGGAGGACTCCAATAGGAGGACAGGATAAAAATTACCTCTTTAGAGGTAGGCCTCTCTAAGGAAATTATAACGGGGCTAGTAGGCGTAATGCGACCGGCTACGTACGAGGAATTCTGCGACCTCCTTAGGATAGTCGACGACTAGCAGCGCAGGCTTAGACGGATAGGCCGCACTTAGGAGATAAGACAACCCCTCTAGCGACAGACGGACGCTATAGACTAGGAACCGACGACGACGAGGGTAGCGGCAGCAGCTACCGTACGGCCAAGGGCCGCTACTAAAAGGGCGCAATAGGTAGATACGGCCACCCTTAACAAGCGACGAGCAGAAGGGAGCTGCTACCGGTGTAGCAAGATAGGCTACGCTGTACGGAGTTGCAGGCTACTGCCAGCAGAGAGACCTAGGGGACAGCTGACTACTGCGAGGGTAGCAACTGCAGCGCCTTAACGAGAAGATTAGGAGTCCCACTCGGACGACGACGAGTTGGGAAAAGAGTAGCCTCTAAGCGAAGAGTCTGCCAGAGGCAGGTGCGAGATAGACTGCCAAATCAAAGCATTACTTAGCTATCTTTTAAGAGCAATTACATAACGACGACGCCGTTTATTGTACAGCCGACGTTGAACGGGTCCGCAACGGCGCAGACATTGATTAACACAGGATGTTTGGTGTATAGAGTAATTAGCGAAGACTTCGTACAGAGACATCGGATTAAGACGACCCCTATAGTACCTGTATACATGCTGGGCATTACCGGGCAAGGACTAGACATTACCTATATAGTAAAAGTAACGATAGAGGTATAGGGACACTATAAGCAGGACTTATACCTCTATGTCGTACAGGACAAGTTAGGGTACGACCTAATACTAGGAAAGCCTTAGATAGAGCGCTAGAGGGGCAAGCTGGACGTCGGACAAGGACGGCTGTACCTGGCAGTAACGAAGCGGAGAATCTGGGACTAGGGGAAGATCTCGCAAGGTAGTAATGCCAAGGCCGAAATCAATACGGCAACGGCGGACATCGAGAAGGCGTTGGCACCTAAGGAAGTAACGAACCCCTATACGAAGCTCCTAAGGGAGTATGCTAAATACCTGGACCTCTTCGAGCCGAAGTCGGCCTCGAAGCTGCCGCTGCACTAAGGGGAAGGGATTGACTATAACATCCAACTAGAACCCTGTCCGGATAGGGGCTTGCCGGAGGTACTGTACGGACCGCTGTATAGAATGTCCTCCGGAGAACTCCTAGTATTGCGCAAAACCCTAGACGACCTGCTAGCTAAAGGGTTTATTTAGGCCAGTACGTCGTCCGCAGAGGCCCCAGTTCTGTTTGTCTATAAGGAAGGGAAGGCCGGATTGCGTTTCTGCGTAGACTACAGAGGCATTAACGCGATTACTAAGAAGGACTAGTACCCCCTACCCCTTAATAAGGAGACTCTCGGACGGATTAGCAAGGCGAAGTAGTTTACCAAGCTTGATGTAGTCTTAGCCTTCTACAAGATACGGATCAAGGAAGGCTATAAATGGATAACTGCCTTCCGTACGAGATATAGCCTTTTTAAGTAGCTTGTTACCCCCTTCGGCCTTGCCAATGCACCGGCAACCTTCTAAAGGTATATTAACAAGTCCCTACAAGGGTTACTAGACGACATCTACTCGGCATACCTCGACGACACCCTGGTTTTTACGGACGGCACCTACGCAGATTACGTACGGGATGTCAAGAAGGTGTTGGACCGACTGCAGCAGGCTGGCTTGTACCTCGACATCGACAAATATAAATTCGGTGTCCAACGTATAAAATACCTAGGTTTTATTATCGAGGCAGGGAAAGGCATCAGTATAGATAGGAAGAAGATTAATGCCATTAAGCAATAGAAGCCGCCTACGAACGTTAAGGGCGTACAGGAATTTCTTAGGTTTGCCAACTTCTACCGCCAGTTTATACGGAACTACTTGGAGACTGTACGCCCCCTAGTAGAGCTAACGTATAAGGACAAGCAGTTTAAATAGACGGACGAATGCGATAGGAGCTTCGACAAGCTAAAGGAACTCTTTACTACAGGACCAACGCTCGCCGCCTTCGACCTAGAGCGTACGACGATACTAGAAACTAACTCCTCGGGGTACTGCATCAGAGGTATCCTGTTACAGGTAGGCTCGGACGGACTCCTACACCCTTACGCGTATTTCTCTAAGAAGAACTCCCTAGCTAAGTGCAACTACCCTATCTACGACAAAGAGTTGCTAGCAGTTGTATAGTGTTGCGAAGCCTAGGATAGAGAACTCCGCTTAGTGCCCGAGTTCCTCGCCCTAACGGACTACAAGAACCTAGAATACTTTACTTAACCCTAGAAGCTGTCCGAGAGGCACGTACGATAGGCAATGTACCTAAGCCGGTTTAATATAAGACTCCAGTATCGCAAGGGTAAGGACAACAGTAGGGCCGATGCACTGTCTAGACGGGACTAGGACATGCTAACAACGTATAAGGACGACTGGCTGAAGTTACGGACATTCCAGATGTTTAAGGGGGAGCCAGGCAGGGAGACTATCCGCCTAGCGGCGGCACACCTATAGGAACCCTAACTGCAAGTATAGGAAGAGGCAGTGGAAAAGGACGAGGTATACCGAGGGGCCTGTACAGCGATCTAGGGAGGGCAACGGAAGCTCCCAGCCGAGCTCTATCTTAAGGTATCGGCAGCCGAGTGCTTAGTAGATAAGGAGAACAACCTAAAGTTCAGAAATCGGATATAGGTCCCGGCAGACGAGAAGCTCTGTACGAGCTTAATACAACAGGCGCATAACTCTATAGCTACCAGGTACCTAGGGCGCAAGGAGACGTACAGCATTATCGCCTGGGACTACTACTAGCCGGCGATAGTAAAGGACATTCGCAGGTTTATATAGAACTGCGATGTGTGCAGACGGACGAAGCCCTAGCGCGAGCTAAAGCATAGGCTGCTAAAGCCCCTGCCGATACCGGACCGGCCCTAGCAAGATCTAATAGTAGACTTTATTACAGACCTCTCTAAGAGCGACGGATAGCGAAACATTATAGTAGTTACAGACAAGTTAACGAAGGGGGTAATACTAGAGGGAATAGACTCTATTATAGCTAAAGACACTGCCTAGGCCTTTATACAGACGACGTTTAGCAAGCACAGTTTGCCTAGGTTAATTGTATTAGACCAGGGGACACAGTTTACGAGCTAGCTCTAGGCAAGGATCTGCCAGTTGCTAAAGGTAGACCATCGCCTGTCAACCGCATAGCACCCGTAGACAGACGGGGCGACGGAGAGGGTCAATTTAACTTTGGAAGCGTACCTCTGAGCGTACGTCGACTATAACTAGACGAACTAGAACCAACTTCTCCCTATAGCGGAGCTAGCTATTAACAGCCGTATAGCCGATGCTACGGGACTGTCCCCCTTCTTTACGACCTATAGATACGACTATTCCCTGCTCCTACCGACCCTAAGTAGTAATACCCCGCGCCCTGTACGATCCCCAATTTAGCAAGGAGAGGCTATCGTACAGACGATTACGAACGCCTACCAATAGGCAAAGGCGAGCCTAGCTATAGCTTAACAGAACGCAGAAGAGCAGGCTAACAAGGGACGACAGGCTGCACTAAGGTACAAGGCAGGGGATAAGGTCTGGCTAAACTAGCGAAACATCCGTACGGAACGGCTAAGCAAGAAGCTAGATTAGAGGAACAGGAAGTTTACAGTAATCCGGCCGGTAGGGACATACGCCGTACGACTAAACACCCCCCTAGGGATTTATCCAGTCTTCTATATAGACCTTGTACGACCGGCGAACACGGACCCCCTACTGCACTAGACGACTAACGACGCGCGCCTACCTGCAATTATAACCGAGGGCTAGGAAGAGTATAAAGTAGAGGGGATCCTTAAGAGTCGGAGGAAGCGGGGGAAGGCAGAGTACTTAGTGAAATAGAGAGGATAGGCAGAGCCTACGTAGGAACCGTACGAGGCTCTACAAGACACAACCGCACTAGACAGATAGGAGGATAACTATCCCCCTACCCAGTTACAGTAACACTACGCTGTACGGCGGAAGGAGGCACGATCTACCCTAAGGACAGGGTAGCTGTAGGCAGACCTAGATTGTTAAAGGATCGAGTATTACGACGTAGGACACTACGGGGCCCTGCTAACACGACATCGTACAACACTGTACAAGATAAGGGCTGGAAGAAAGGAACAGCCAAGGGACAAATAGGAGGGGGAGTGGAAATAAGATAAGTTAAGAGAAAACTGTCCGAAATTTCTCACTATCTGGGAGGGGGGGGGGGGGGGGGGGGGGGGGGGGGGGGGGGGGGGGGGGGGGGGGGGGGGGGGGGGGGGGGGTACTAGCTACCACCCTAGGGGACCAGAGCAACCGACTTATTATCTAAGACCTCCACTACCTTAGGCCCGGCCCGGCCCCTACCCTAACTAGGGCCAGCCCCAGGGAGCAGAGGCATCCCCCTACCCCTACGTACCTCCTCTAGACAGTGGAACGGGCAGTGGAAGGAGCTATCCTTCTACTTGCACAAGGCATATACCCTAGCCTAGAAGCCTAGGAGGCGGTATAGGCTAAGTAAGGGCTAGGGGGAGTTGGGGCAGGGGGCATAGAGCTGGCCCTAGGTAGCGATAAGGAGGGCGTTAACGTACGACAGCCGGGCCGTAGCTACCCGCTCGGGTGTAACCTAGGCAGGGTTATATTAGAAGGCGTAGAAGGGGAGGCCGGCCGCATCCTGCTGCTCGTAGGTATAGCACCTAAGACGTTAGCTTAGACCGTACAGAAGACGAGAATCTGTACGAACTAGAAGCGTAGCTGCTAGTTAAGTTAAGGGCCCTACTACTAGAGGTAGAAGTAGGGGGGGACCCTAGCCGGACGAGGGGAGGAGGCGGGGCCAGCAACTACAAGGGAACCACCGGACAGGGCGGACTACATGTTAAATAGTAGCTAGTAGTAGTTGGTAGCTAGTAGTAATAGTGGGTAGTAGACAGTAGTAGATAGTAGTAGACAGTAGACAGTAGAGGGGGAGGAGAGAAGGGGGAAGGAAAGAGAAGGGAGAAGGCTTAAGCTAACTGCCTGCTATAAGGGGAATAGCAAGTAGGGCAGCTGCTGCAAACAGGTAAAATAGCAAGAGGCAACTACGACCTAGAGGAGGCGACGAGGGACGACGACTTAGACGACTAGACGAAATAGGAATCTGCGACCTGCCAAAGGAACAGCAGAAGCTAGGTAACTTAAGCACGCTGCCGTACGGAAGAAGCGCTACGAGAAGGGAAGGGGGGGGATATTGTTAGGGGGCGCCGCCCGGCTTAGGCCCTAGACCCGACCTAAACCGACCGTCGCCCTAAGAACTGCGACTTAGCAGCGCTAGCACGATCCCACCCTCCGTACGGAACTACCGACAGGACCCTACTCCCGTATAGAGGGAGAACGCTACGGTCCTGCACAAAGGGGAGCTACTGCCCCTCTAAATAGGGGGGGAAAACTCTGCATTACTGTACAGAGGAGGTAACTCCCGATCCTCTATACAGAGGGTAAACCTTGCACCCCTGCACAAAGGGGAATTGCTGGCTTGGCTTCGTAAGTACAAATCGTACAGCAGCAGACGACGAAGGAACTGCCTATTAGTTCCTTTATATAGATACCTAACCGCAAGTTTCTGAACTAAGATTCTTGGGCCCCTTACATTAAGGTACAAGCCAGCTTGCTGCAGTCGGTCCAGCACCTTCTTAACGTCCCGTATGTAATCTGCGTAGGTCCCGTCCGTAAAAACCAGGGTGTCGTCGAGGTACGCCGAGCAGATGTCGTCTAGTAACCCTTACAGGGACTTGTTAATGTACCTTTGGAAGGTTGCTAGTGCGTTGCCAATAGCTACAACGACGATGCTCTAGGCAGCTCTTAACAAGAGCTACAAGGACCTAGACCGCGAGAGCTAAGCACTCCTACAGGTTAACACGATAAAACAAGGACGCAAGACTGTACGAGAATTCCTCGCGGAATACGATCAGATACTAGCAGAGGCATAAGGTCTCTAATAGGAGGACAGGATAAAAATTACCTCTTAAGAGGTAGGCCTCTCTAAGGAGATTATAACAGGACTAGTAGGCGTAATGCGACCAGCTACGTACGAGGAATTCTGTAATCTCCTTAGGATAGTCGACGACTAGCAGCGCAGGCTCGGATAGATAAGCTGCGCTTATAAGATGCAACAACTTCTCTAGCGGCAGACGGACGCTATAGACTAGGAACCAACGACGACGAGGGTAGCGGCAGCCTTTACTTTACGGCTAAGGGCTGCCACTAAAAAGGTATAATAGGTAGACATAGGCACAATAAGGTTATACTCCAACTTCTCCTGTACGACATAGAGGTATAAGTCCTGCTTATAGTGTCCCTATATCTCTATCGTTACTTTTACTATATAGGTAATGTCCGGTCCTTGCCCGGTAATGCCTGTTAGGGGGCGCTGCCTAGCCCAGGTCCTGAACCCGACCTAAGCCAGCCGTCGCCCTAAGGACTGCGACTTAGCGGCGCCAGTATAACCCTACCCTCTGTACAGAACTACCGACAGGACCCTACTCCTGTATAGAGGGAGAACCCTATAGTCCTGCATAGAGGGGAACTGCTGCCCCTCTAAACAGAGGGAAAACTCTGCACTACTATACAGAGAGGGAACTCCTGATCCTCTGTATAGAGTATAAACCTTGCACCCCTATATAGGAGGAAATTGCTAGCTTAGCTTCGTAGGTACAAATTGTACAGCAGCGGATAACGAAGGAACTGCCTATCAGTTCCTTTATATAGATACCTAACCTTAAGTTTCTAAACCAAGATTCTGAAGCCCTTTATATTAGGAACTAATCTTACTGTTAGTAACTGCAGTAATAAAACAAAGATAGACGGCGACATCCCTATAGAAACTACGGCTATAGAGGGACATATGCACTGCGCATACTAGGAGCTGCTGGAACACAAGAGGCAGCTCGAGCAGCAAGTAAACCACTAGGCTGCAATAATTTCCTAATAGGAACAGGAGCTACGACAGCTTAGGGCGTCCGATCGCGATCCGACCCCTATAACGACGACGACGACGAACACGATAGCCTACACCCCGACCCCCAAAAGCAAACTCCCTAACGTCTCTACGTACGATAGTAAGGCTCCGGCCGAGTACCCCTCCTAGGCTGCCTAGATACGCTCTAAGCTTCTAGTTAACTTAGGAGCATACCCGACTAAGCTAGACAAGGTAGTTTACCTCTTTAGGAGGTTAAAGGGCAGGGCAGCAGCACAGATTCTGCTGTATTATAAGACGGCTATTGCCAACCCGGCAATAGCTACGACGACAATGCTCTAGGCAGCTCTAGACAAGAGCTACAAGGACCTAGACTGCGAGAGCTGGACACTCCTATAGGTTAATACAATAAAACAAGGACGCAAGACTGTATAAGAATTCCTTACGGAATTTGACTAGACTTTAGCAGAAGCAGGAGGTCTCCAATAGGAGGACAGGATAAAAATTACCTCTTTAGAGATAGGCCTCTCTAAGGAGATTATAACAGGGCTGGTAGGCGTAATGCGACTAGCTATATACAAGGAATTCTGCGATCTCCTTAGGATAGTCGACAACTAGCAGCGCAGGCTTAGATAGATAAGCTGCGCTTAAGAGATAAGACAACCCCTCTAGCGACAGACGGACGCTATAGACTAGGAACTAACGACAACGAGGGTAGCGGCAGCCGTTACCGTACGGCCAAGGGCCGCTACTAAAAGGGCACAATAGGTAGACATAGCTACCCTAGACAAGAGGCGAGCAGAAGGGAGCTGCTACCGGTGTAGCAAGATAGGCTACACTGTACGAAATTGCGGGCTTTTGCCAGCAGAGAGACCTAGGGGACGGCCGACCACTGCAAGTGTAGCAACTGCAGTGCCCTAACGAGAAGATTAGGAGTCCTACTTAGACGACAACGAGTCGGGAAAAGAGTAGCCTCTAAGCGAAGGCTCTGCTAGAGGCGTATACAAGATAGATTGCTAAATCAAAGCATTACTTAGCTATCTTTTAAGAGCAACTATATAACGACGACGCCGTTTATTGTACAGCCAACGTTAAACGGGTCCGCAATAGCGCAGATATTAATTAACACAGGATGTTTGGTATACAGAGTTGTTAGCGAACACTTCGTATAGAGACACCGGATTAAGACGACCCCTACTATACTAGTACGCATGTTGGGCATTACCAGGCGAGGACCGGACATTACCTATATAATGAAAGTAATAATAGAGGTAGAGGGACACTAGAAGCAGGACTTATACCTCTATAACGTATAGGACAAGCTAGGGTATAACCTAATACTAGGGAAGCTATAGATAGAGCGCTAGAGGGGCAAGCTGGACGTTGGACGAGGACGGCTGTACCTAGCAGTAACGAAGCAGAGGCTCCGAGACTAGGGGAGGGTCTAGCAGGACGACAACGCTACAGCTAGAGCTGACACGTCGACAAAGCAGAGGCCCTAAGACCAAGGGAAGGCTCTGCAGGGTAACAATGCTAAGGCCAAAATCAACTTAGCAACAGTAGACATTAAGAAGGCATTAGCAACTAAGAAAGTAACAGACCTCTATACGAAGCTTCCAAGGGAGTATGCTGGATACCTAGACCTCTTCGAGCCAAAGTCGGCCTTAAAGCTGCCGCTACACCGAGGAGAAGGGATTAACTACGATATCTAGCTAGAGCCCTGTCTAGATAGGAGTCTGCTAGAGGTACCGTATAGACCGCTATACAGAATGTCCTCTAGAGAACTCCTAGTACTACGCAAGACACTAGACGACCTGCTCGCCAAAGGGTTTATTCGGGCAAGTACGTCGTCTGTAGGAGCCCTAGTGCTGTTTGTCTATAAGGAGGGGAAGGCCGGCTTGCGTTTCTGCGTAGACTACAGAGGCATTAACGCGATTACTAAGAAGGACCGGTACCCCCTACCCCTTATTAAGAAGACTCTTAGACGGATTAGCAAGGCAAAGTAGTTTACTAAGCTTAACGTAGTCTCGGCCTTCTATAAGATACGGATTAAGGAAGGCTGTAAATAGATAACTGCCTTCTGTACGAGATATAGTCTTTTTAAGTAGCTTGTTACCCCCTTTAGCCTTGCCAACGTACTGGCAACATTCTAAAGGTACATTAACAAGTCCTTGCAAGGGTTACTAGACGATATCTGCTCGGTATACCTCGACGACACCCTGGTTTTTACAGACGGCACCTATGCAGATTACGTACAGGACGTTAAGAAGGTGCTGGACCGGCTGCAGCAGGCTAACTTGTACCTCGACATCGACAAATGTAAATTCGGTGTTAAGCGTACGAAATACCTAGGTTTTATTATTAAGGCAGGGAAAGGCATTAGTATAGATAGGAAAAAGATTGACGCTATTAAGCAATAGAAGCTGCTAACGAACGTCAAGGGCGTACAGGAATTTCTTAGGTTTGCTAACTTCTACCGCCAGTTTATACAGAACTACTTAGAGATCGTACGCCCCCTAGTTAAACTAACATATAAGGACAAGCAGTTTAAATAGACGGACGTATGCGATAGCAGCTTCAACAAGCTAAAGGAGCTCTTTACTACAGGACAAACGCTTGCCGCCTTCGACCCGGAACATACGATAATACTGGAAACCGACTCCTTAGGGTATTGCATTAGAGGCATCCTATTACAGGTAGGCTTAGACGGACTCCTGTACCTATACGCGTATTTCTCTAAGAAGAACTCCCTAGCTAAGTGCAACTACCCTATCTACGACAAGGAGTTGCTAGCAGTCGTATAGTGTTGCGAAGTATAGGATAGAGAACTCTGCTTAGTGCCCGAGTTCCTCGCCCTAACGGACTACAAGAATCTAGAGTACTTTACGCAGCCCTAGAAGCTGTCTAAGAGGTACGTACGATAGGCAATGTACCTAAGCTAGTTTAATATAAGACTCTAGTATTGCAAGGGTAAGGACAATAGCAGGGCTAATGCGCTATCTAGACAGGACTAGGACATGCCAACAACGTACGAAGACGACCGGTTAAAGTTACGAACATTCCAGATATTAAAGGAGGAGCCAGGCGAGGAGACTATTCGCCTAGCGACGACGCACCTATAGAAACCCCAACTGCAAGTATAGGAAGAGGCAGTAGAAAAGGACGAGGTGTACTAAGGGGCCTATACAGCGATCTAAGGAGGACAGTAGAAGCTCCTAGCCGAGCTCTACCTTAAGGTATCAGCAGCAAAGTGCTTAGTAGACAGGGAGAACAACCTAAAGTTCAGGAATCGGATTTGGGTCCTAACAGACAAGAAGCTCTGTACGAGCTTAATACAACAGGCGTACGACTCTATAGCTACTAGGCACCTAGGGCATAAGGAGACGTACAGCATTGTCGCTAGGGACTACTACTAGCCGGCGATAGCGAAGGACATCTGCAGGTTCGTATAGAACTGCGACGTATACGGACAGACGAAGCCCTAGCGTAAGCTAAAGCATAGGCTGCTAAAGCCCCTACTGATCCCAGATCGGCCCTAGCAAGACCTAACAGTGGACTTTATTACAGACCTACCTAAGAGCGACGGACGGCAGAACATTATAGTAGTTACAGACAAGCTAACGAAGGGGGTAATACTAGAGGGAATAGACTCTATTACGGCTAAGGACACTGCCTAGGCGTTTATATAGACAACGTTCAGCAAACACGGTTTCCCTAGGTCAATTGTATTAGACTAGGGCACACAGTTTACAAGCTAGCTCTAGGCAAGGGTTTGCTAGTTGCTAAAGGTAGAACGTCGCTTGTTAACTGCATAGTACCTGTAGACGGACAGGGCGACGGAGAGGGTCAATTCGACGTTAGAAGCGTACCTCCGAGCGTACGTCGACTACAACTAGACGAACTGGAACTGCCTTCTCCCTATAGCGGAGCTAGCTATTAACAGCTGTACGGCTAATACTACAGGATTGTCCCCCTTCCTTATAGCCTATAGATACGACTATTCCCCGTTCCTACTGACTCTAAGTAGCGATACCCTGCGCCCTGTACAATCCCCTATTTAGTAGGGAGAGGCCATCGTACGAACGATTACGAACGCCCATTAATAGGCAAAGGCGAGCCTAGCTATAGCTTAGCAGAATGCAGAAGAGCAGGCCAATAAGAGACGGCAGGCTGCACTAAGGTATAAGGCAGGGGATAAGGTCTAGCTAAACTAGCGAAACATCCGTACAGACCGGCTAAGCAAGAAGCTAGATTAGAGGAACAGGAAGTTTATAGTAGTGCAACTAGTAGAGATATACGCTATATAACTTAACACTCCCCTAGGGATACACCCGGTTTTCTATATAGACCTCGTACAGCCGGCGAACACGGACCCCCTGCCGCACTAGACGACGGACGACGCGCGCCTACTAGCGATTAGAACTAAGGGCTAAGAAGAGTACAAGGTAGAAGGAATCCTAAAGAGCCGAAAGAAGTAGGGGAAGGCAGAGTACCTAGTAAAATAGGGAGGATAGGCAGAGCCTATATAGGAACCGTACAAGGCCCTACAGGACACAACTGCACTGGACAGATAGGAGGAGAACTATCCCCCTGCCCAGTTACAGTAACACTGCGCCGTACAGCAAAGAGGGGCACGATCTACCCTAAGTACAGGGTAGCCGCTGGCAACTTAAGTTGCCAAAAGATCGAGAATAACAATATAGGACACTATAGGACCCTACTAATACGATACTGTACGACACTATACGAAGGAAGAGCTAGAGGAAGGGAACAGCCAGAAAACAGGAGAGACAGAAAGTAGAAGTAAGAGGGGTTAAGAGCGATACTGTCCGAAAACTTTTATATAGTATCTTAAGGTAGCCTACTAGCTACTAACCCTAGGACCTAGGGCAGCCAACTCTACACCTATAACCTTATTTACCTCCTAGACGGAAGGAGCCCTAGCACTAGGAAAGGTAGAAGGGTAGCTAAGCGACACCCTACTGCTAGTTAATGTAGTACCTAAGATATTAGCTTAGACCGTATAGGGGACGGAAACCTGTACAAACCAGAAGCGAAGCTGTTAGTCGAATTAAGCATCCTACTACTAGAGGTAGATATAGGAGGAGACCCTAGCCGGACGAGCAGAGGGGGAGCCAGCGACTACGAGGGAGCTACAATAAGCATAGCTAGACAGGGCAGGTAGCATAGTAGTAGTAACTGGTAGTAGCTAATAGATAGTAGTTAGTAGTAGTAATAGTAGTAGTAGTGTACAGCCGGACAGAAGGGTAGTAGGTAGAGGATAAAGAAGGAAGATAAGAAGAGAGAGAGAGGAAAGAGAAGGGGTTTATATATAGGGTAGTAGCTACCTGCCTTATAGGGCAATAACAACTAGGGCAGCTACTACAACTATATAAAGGGGGACAAGCGAGGCAACTACGACCTAAAGCCGGTACGAGCGACGGCCGACTAGACAACTAAACGGAGGCGGGAACATCTACCTAGGAGTAAAACTCTAGACAACGACTAAGGGACAGGAATAAAAACTAACTAACCTAGTAGCACTGGACTATACGGTTAGGACGTAGAGTGCATAGCTAGGGCTTAAGAGTAGGAGGAGAAGGAGCAGAGGGGACCGAGCACCTCCTACACCTTTATAACTGCAAGCAGGCCTCCTAAGCCTTAACCTCGGCTTCGTTAAATTAAGAAACGGAACCAGCTAAGGTTAGGTAGAAGCGATCTAGCGCCTCCTGCCTTCCCTGCCTACGGACTTAGGAGGACAGTCTAAGGTTAAACCGAGGGAAAGGGAGGCTAACAGTTAAGTACCTAGGCGAGGACAGGAAAGCGCTACCTAGCAAAGGAACACTAGGAGCTAAGGGTATTTAGTACAGCGCTGTACGAAAAGGGCATTACGAGAGGGGAGGGTAGGGTATTGTTAGGAGGCGCCGCCCAGCCTAGGTCCTAGACCCGACCTAAGCCAGCCGTCGCCCTAAGGACTGCGACTTAGCGGCGCTAGCATAACCCTACCCTCTGTACAGAACTACTAATAGGACCCTACTCCTATACAGAGGGAGAACCCTATAGTCCTATATAGAGGGGAACTCCCGCCTCTTTAAACAGAGGGAAAACTCTGTACTACTATATAGAGGGGGAACTCCCGATCCTCTATACAGAGTGTAAACCTTGCACCCCTATATAGGTAGAAATTGCTAGCTTAGCTTTATAGGTACAAATTGTACAGCAGCGGACGACGAAGGAACTGCCTATTAGTTCCTTTATATATATAAAGGGCTTAAGAATCTTAGTTTAGAAACTTAAGGTTAGGTATCTAGATAAAGGAACTAATAGGCAGTTCCTTTGTCGTCTGCTGCTATACAATTTGTACCTACGAAGCCAAGCTAGCAATTTCCTCCTATATAGGGGTGCAAGGTTTACACTCTGTACAGAGGATCAGGAGTTCCCTCTCTATATAGTAGTGTAGAGTTTTCCCTCTGTTTAGAGGGGTAGCAGTTCTCCTCTATATAGGACTATAGGGTTCTCCCTCTATATAGGAGTAGGGTCCTGTCGGTAGTTCTATACAGAGGGTAGGGTTATACTGGCACTGCTAAGTCGTAGTCCTTAGAGCAACGGCTGGCTTAGGTCAGGTCTAGGACCTAGGCTAGGCGGCGCCCCCTAACAATACCCCTCCTGCCCTCTCGTAGTGCCCTTTTTGTACAGCGCCGTGCCGAATACCCTTAGCTCCTAGTGTTCCTTTTCTAGGTAGCGCTTTCCCGTCCTTATCTAGGCACTTAACTGTTAGCCTCCCTCTCCCTTAGTTTAACCTTAGACTTGTCCTTCTAAGTCTATAGGCAGGGAAGGCAGAGGGTGCTAGATCGCTTCTACCTAACCTTAGCTAGTTCCGTTTCTTAATTTAACGAAGCCGAGGTTAAGGCTTAGGAGGCCTGCTTGCAGTTATAAAGGTGTAGGAGGTGCTCGGTCCCCTCTGCTCCTTCTCCTCCTACTCTTAAGCCCTAGCTATACACTCTACGTCCTAATCGTACAGTCCAGTGCTACCGGGTTATTTGGTTTTTGTCCCTGTCCCTTAGTCGTCGTCTAGAGTTTTACTCCTAGGTAGATGTTCCTGCCTCTGTCTAGTTGTCTAGTCGGCCGTCGCTCGTACCGGCTTAAGGTTATAGTTGCCTCGCTTGTCCCCCTTTATACACTTGTAGCAGCTGCCCTAGTTGTTATTGCCCTATAAGGCAGGCAGCTACTACTCTGTATATAAACCCCTTCCCTTTCCTCTCCCTCTCTTCTTCTTTTTCTTCTTTATCCTCTACCTGCTACCCTTCCGTCCGGCCGTACACTACTACTACTATTACTACTACTAACTACTATCTATTAGCTACTACTAGTTACTACTACTATGCTACCTGCCCCGTCCGGCTATACTTATCGTAGCTCCCTTATAGTCGCTGGCTCCCCCTCCGCTTGTCTAGCTAGGGTCTCCTCCTATTTCTACCTCTAGCAGTAGGGTGCTTAATTCGACTAACAGCTTCGCTTCTAGTTCGTATAGGTTTCCGTCCCCTGTACAGTCTAAGCTAATATCTTAGGTGCTATATTAACTAGCAGTAGGGTGTCGCTAAGCTACCCTTCTACCTTTCCTAGTGCTAGGGCTCCTTCTATCGAGGAGGTAAATAAGGTTATAGGTATAGAGTTAGCTGCCCTAGGTCCTAGGGTTAGTAGCTAGTAGGCTACCTTAAGGTACTATATAAAAGTTTTCGGACAGTATCGCTCTTAACCCCTCTTACTTCTACTTTCTGTCTCTCCTATTTTCTGGCTGTTCCCTTCCTCTAGCTCTTCCTTCGTATAGTGTCGTACAGTGTTGTATTAGTAGGGTCCTATAGTGTCCTACATCGTTATTCTGAATCCTTTAGCAACTTAAGTTGCTAGTAGCTACCCTGTCCTTAGGGTAGATCGTGCCCCTCCTCGCTATACAGCGTAGTGTTACTGTAACTAGGCAGGGGGATGGTTCTCCTCCTACCTGTCTAGTGCAGTTGTGTCCTGTAGGGCCTCGTGCAGTTCCTATATAGGCTCTGCCTATCCTCCCTATTTTACTAGGTACTCTGCCTTCCCCTGCTTCTTTCGGCTCTTAAGGATTCCTTCTACCTCGTACTCTTCTTGGCCCTTAGTTATAATTGCTAGTAGGCGCGCGTCGTCCGTCGTCTAGTGCAGTAGGGGGTCCGTGTTCGCTGGCTGTACAAGGTCTATATAGAAAACTGGGTATATCCCTAGAGGAGTGTTAAGTCGTACAGTGTATGTCCCTACTAGTCGCACTACCCTAAACTTCCTGTTCCTCCAATCCAGCTTCTTGCTTGGCCGGTCTATACGGATGTTTCGCTAGTTTAGCTAGACCTTATCCCCTGCCTTATACCTTGGTGCAGCCTGCTGTCCCTTGTTGGCCTGCTCTTCTGCATTCTGCTAAGCTATAGCTAGGCTCGCCTTTGCCTATTAATAGGCGTTTATAATCGTTCGTACGATAGCCTCTCCCTGCTAAATAGGGGATTGTACAGGGCGTAGGGTATTGCTACTTAGGGTCGGTAGGAGCAGGGAATAGTCGTATCTATAGGCTATAAAGAAGGGGGACAATCCTGTAGCATTAGCTATACCGCTATTAATAGCCAGCTCTGCTATAGGGAGAAGGCGGTTCCAGTTCGTCTGGTTGTAGTCGACGTACGCTCGGAGGTACGCTTCTAACGTCGAATTGACTCTCTCTATTACCCCGTCCGTCTGCAGGTGCTATGCAGTTAACAGGCGACGTTCTACCTTTAGCAACTGGCAAACCCTTACCTAGAGCTGGCTCGTAAACTGTGTGCCCCGGTCTAATACAATTGACCTAGGGAAACTGTGTTTGCTGAACGTCGTCTGTATAAACGCCTAGGCAGTGTCCTTAGCTGTAATAGAGTCTATTCCCTCTAGTATTACCCCCTTCGTTAGCTTGTCTATAACTACTATAATGTTCTGCCGTCCGTCGCTCTTAGGTAGGTCTATAATAAAGTCTACCGTTAGGTCTTGCTAGGACCGGTCTAGGATTGGTAGGGGCTTTAGCAGCCTATGCTTTAGCTTACGCTAGGGCTTCGTCCGTCCGCATACGTCGCAGTTCTATATAAACCTGCAGATGTCCTTCGCTATCGCCGGCTAGTAGTAGTCCCTAGCGACAATACTGTACGTCTCCTTACGCCCTAGGTGCCTGGTAGCTATAGAGTCGTGCGCCTATTGTGTTAAGCTCGTACAGAGCTTCTCGTCTGTCAGGACCTAAATCCAATTCCTGAACTTTAGGTTGTTCTCCCTGTCTACTAAGTACTCTGCTGCCGATACCTTAAGGTAGAGCTTAGCTGGGAGCTTCCGCTGTCCTCCTTAGATTGCTGTACAGGCTCCTTAGTATACCTCGTCCTTTTCTACTGCCTCTTCCTATACTTGCAGTTAGGGTTCCTATAGGTGCGTCGCCGCTAGGCGGATAGTCTCCTCGCCTGGCTCCTCCTTAAACATCTGGAATGTTTGTAACTTTAACCAGTCGTCCTTATACGTCGTCGGCATGTCCTAGTCCTGTCTAGATAGCGTATCGGCCCTGCTGTTGTCCTTACCCTTGCAATACTAGAGTCTTATATTAAACCGGCTTAGGTACATTGCCTATCGTACGTGCCTCTTAGACAGCTTCCGGGGCTGCGTAAAGTACTCCAGATTCTTATAGTCTGTTAGGACGAGGAACTCGGGCACCGAGCGGAGTTCTCTATCCTATGTTTCGCAACACTGTACGACTGCTAGCAACTCCTTGTCGTAGATAGAGTAGTTGCACTTAGCTAGGAAGTTCTTCTTAGAGAAATACGCGTATAGGTGCAGGAGTCCGTCCGAGCCTACCTATAATAGGATGCCTCTAATACAATACCCTAAAGAGTCGGTTTCTAGTATTATCGTACGTTCTAGGTCGAAGGCGGCAAGCGTTAGTCCTATAGTAAAGAGCTCCTTTAGCTTGTTAAAGCTGCTATCGCATTCGTCTATCTATTTGAACTGCTTGTCCTTATATGTTAGTTCAACTAGGGGGCGTACGATCTCTAAGTAGTTCCGTATAAACTGGCAGTAGAAGTTAGCAAACCCAAGAAATTCCTACACACCCTTAACGTTCGTTGGCGGCTTCTATTGCTTAATAGCGTCAATCTTTTTCCTATCTATGCTAATGCCTTTCCCTGCCTCGATAATGAACCCTAGGTATTTCGTACGCTAGACACCGAATTCACTTTTGTCGATGTCTAGGTATAAGCCAGCCTGCTGCAGTCGGTCTAGTACCTTCTTAACGTCCTGTACGTAATCTGCATAGGTGCCGTCCCTAAAAACTAGGGTGTCGTCGAGGTATACTAAGCAGATGTCGTCTAGTAACCCTTGCAAGGACTTGTTAATGTACCTTTAGAATGTTGCCAGTGCGTTAGCAAGGCTAAAGGGGGTAACAAGCTACTTAAAAAGACTATATCTTGTACAGAAGGCAGTTATCTATTTACAGCCTTCCTTAATCTGTATCTTGTAGAAGGCCGAGACTACGTTAAGCTTAGTAAACTACTTTGCCTTGCTTATCTGTCTAAGAGTCTCCTTAATAAGGGGTAGGGGGTACCGGTCCTTCTTAGTAATCGCGTTGATGCCTCTATAGTCTATGCAGAAACGCAAGCCGGCCTTCCCCTCTTTATAGACAAACAGTACTAGGGCTCCTACGGACGACGTACTTGCCTAAATAAACCCTTTGGCGAGCAGGTCGTCCAGTGTCTTGCGCAGTACTAGGAGTTCTCTAGAGGACATTCTGTACAGCGGTCCGTACGGTACCTCCAGCAGACTCCTATCTAGACAGGGCTCTAGCTAGATGTTATAGTTAATCCCTTCTCCTTAGTGTAGTAGCAGCTTTAAGGCCGACTTTGGCTCGAAGAGGTCTAGGTATCCAGCATACTCCCTTAGAAGCTTCGTATAGAGGTCTGTTACTTCCTTAGGTGCTAATGCCTTCTTAATGTCCGCTGTTGCCGAGTTGATTTCGGCCTTGGCATTGTTACCCTGTAGAGCCTTCCCTTGGTCTTAGGGCCTCTGCTTTGTCGACGTATTAGCTCTAGCCGTAGCGTTGTCGTCCTGCTAGACCCTCCCCTAGTCTTGGAGCCTCTGCTTTGTTACTGCTAGGTATAGCCGTCCTCGTCCAACGTCCAGCTTGCCCCTCTAGCGCTCTATCTATAGCTTCCCTAGTATTAGGTTATACCCTAGCTTGTCCTATATAATATAGAGGTATAAGTCCTGCTTATAGTGTCCCTGTACCTCTATTATTCCTTTTACTATATAGGTAATAACCGGTCCTTGCCCGGTAATGCCCAACATGCGTACTAGTATAGTAGGGGTCGTCTTAATCCGGTGTCTCTATACGAAGTGTTCGCTAACAACTCTATATACCAAACATCCTATGTTAATTAATGTCCGCGCCGTTGCGGACCCGTTTAACGTTGGCCGTACGATAAACGGCGTCGTTGTTATGTAGTTGCTCTTAAAAGATAGCTAAGGAATGCTTTGATTTAGCAATCTATCTCGTATACGCCTCTAGCAGAGCCTTCGCTTAGAGGCTACTCTTTTCCCGACTCGTTGTCGTCTAAGTAGGACTCCTAATCTTCTCGTTAAGGCGCTGTAGTCGCTACCCTTGCAGTGGTCGGCCGTCCCCTAGGTCTCTCTACTAGCAAAAGCCCGCAATTCTGTACAGTGTAGCCTATCTTGCTATACCGGTAACAGCTCCCTTCTGCTTACCTCTTGTTAAGGGTAGTTATATCTACCTATTGTGCCCTTTTGGTAGCGGCCCTTAGCCGTATAGTAACGGCTGCTGTTACCCTCGTCGTCGTTAGTTCCTAGTCTATAGCGTCCGTCTGTCGCTAGAGGGGTTGTCTTATCTTTTAAGTGCAGCTTATCTGTCTAAGCCTGCGCTGCTAGTCGTCGACTATCCTAAGGAGATCGCAGAATTCCTCGTATATAGCTAGTCGCATTACGCCTACTAGCCCCGTTATAATCTCCTTTAAGAAGCCTACCTCTAAAGAGGTAATTTTTATCCTGTCCTCCTATTAGAGACCTCCTGCTTCTGCCAAAGTCTAGTTAAATTCCGTAAGGAATTCTTATACAGTCTTGCATCCTTGTTTTATTGTGTTAACCTGTAGGGGTGCCCGGCTCTTGCGGTCTAGGTCCTTGTAGCTCTTGTCTAGAGCTGCTTAGAGCATCGTCGTCGTAGCTATTGCTAGGTTGGCAATAGCTATCTCGTAATACGGCAGAATCTGTGCTGCCGCCCTGCCCTTTAACCTCCTAAAGAGGTAAACTACCTTGTCTAGCTCGGTCGGGTATGCTCCTAAGTCGACTAGAAGCTTAGAGCGCATCTAGGCAGCCTAGGAGGGGTACTCGGCCGGAGCCTTACTATTGTATATAGAGACGTCGGGGAGTTTGCTTTTGGGGGTCGGGGTGTAGGCTATCGTGTTCGTCGTCGTCGTTGTAGGGGTCGGATCGCGATCGGACGCCCTAAGCTGTCGTAGCTCCTGTTCCCGTTAGGAAATTATCGTAGCCTAGTGGCTTACTTGCTGCTCGAGCTGCCTCTTGTGTTCTAGCAGCTCCTCGTACACGCGATGTATATATCCCTCTATAGCCGTAGTTTCTATAGGGATGTCGCTGTCTATCTTTGTTTTATTACTGTAGTTACCGATAGTAAGATCAGTTCCTAATGTAAAGGGCTTAAGAATCTTAGTTCAGAAACTTAAAGTTAGGTATCTATATAAAGGAACTAATAGGCAGTTCCTTTGTCGTCCGCTACTGTACAATTTGTACCTACAAAGCTAAGCTAGCAATTTCCTCCTATATAGGGGTGCAAGGTTTACACTCTGTATAGGGGATCGGGAGTTCCCCCTCTATACAGTAGTGCAGAGTTTTCCCTCCGTTTAGAGGGGCAGCAGTTCCCCTCTGTGTAGGACTATAGGGTTCTCCCTCTGTACAGGAGTAGGGTCCTGTCGGTAGTTCCGTATAGAGGGTAGGGTTATGCTAGCGCCGCTAAGTCGCAGTCCTTAGGGCGACGGCTGGCTTAGGTCGGGTCTAGGACCTAGGCTGGGCGGCGCCCCCTAACAATGTAGATACCTAACCTTAAGTTTCTGAACTAAGATTCTTAAGCCCTTCACAATGCCTAATATGCGTACAGGTACAGTAGGGGTCGTCTTAATATAGTGTCTCTGTACGAAGTCTTCGCTAATTACTCTATATACTAAATATCCTATGTTAATTAATGTCCGCGCCGTTACGGACCCGTTCAACGTTGGCTGTACGATAAACGGCGTAGTCGTTTTGTAGTTGCTCTTAAAAGATAGCTAAGTAGTGCTTCGATTTGGCAATCTATCTTGTATACGCCTCTAGCAGAGCCTTCGCTTAGAGGCTACTCTTTTCCCGACTCGTTATCGTCTAAGTAGGACTCCTAATCCTCTTGTTAGGGCGCCGCAGTTGCTACCCTCGCAGTAGTCGGCCGTCCCCTAGGTCTCTCTGCTAGCAAGAGCCCGCAATTCCGTGCAGTGTAGCCTATCTTGCTATACCTATAGCAGCTCCCTTCTGCTCGCCTCTTGTTAAGGGTAGCTATGTCTACCTATTGCGCCCTTTTAGTAGCGGCCCTAGGCCGTACAGTAACGGCTGCTGCTACCCTTGTCGTCGTTGGTTCCTAGTCTATAGCGTCTGTCTACTGCTAGAGGGGTTGTCTTATCTCGTAAGCGCAGCTTATCTGTCTAAGCCTGCGCTGCTAGTCGCCGACTATCCTAAGGAGATTGCAGAATTCCTTGTACGTAGCTGGTCGTATTACGCCTACTAGTCCCGTTATAATCTCCTTAGAGAGGCCTACCTCTAAAGAGGTAATTTTTATCCTATCCTCCTATTGGAGACCTCCTGCCTCCGCTAGAGTCTAGTCGTATTCCGTAAGGAATTCTCGTACAGTCTTGCGTCCTTGCTTTATCGTATTAACCTGTAGGAGTGCTCGGCTCTCGCAGTCTAGGTCCTTGTAGCTCTTGTTAAGAGCTACCTAGAGTATCGTCGTTGTAGCTATTGCCGGGTTGGCAATAGCCGTCTTGTAGTACAGCAGAATCCGTACTGCTGCCCTGCCCTTTAACCTCCTAAAGAGGTAAACTACCTTGTCTAGCTTAGTCGGGTATGCTCCTAAGTCGACTAGAAGCTTAGAGCGCATCTAGGCAGCCTAGGAGGGGTACTCGGCCGGAGTCTTACTATCGTACGTAGTAACGTCCAGGAGTTTGTTCTTAGGGGTCGGGGTGTAGGCTATCGTGTTCGTCGTCGTAGGGGTCGGATCGCGATCGGACGCCCTAAGCTGTCGTAGCTCCTGTTCCCGTTGGGAAATTATCGCAGCCTAGTAGCTTACTTGCTGCTCGAGCTGCCTCCTGTGTTCTAGTAGCTCCTCGTACGCGCAGTGCATCTGCCCCTGTATAGCCGTAGGTTCTATAGGGATGTTGCTGTCTATCTTCGTTATATTACTGCAGTTACCGACAGTAAGATCAGTTCCTAATATAAGGGCTTAAGAATCTTGGTTTAGAAACTCGAGGTTGGGTATCTACATAAAGGAACTAATAGGCAGTTCCTTCGTCGTCTGCTGCTGTACAATTTGTACCTATAATAATACAGGGTGGGTTGGCCCGTGTTATCACTATGCCTTGCCAAGGTTTATATATCTGGTACATATTGGTTAAGTTACTTCCGAGTTACTTAACCAGTCCCTTTTGGCTTAAGTGTACTACGTTACATTATACGAAGCCAAGCTAGCAATTTCCCTCTATGCAGGGATGCAAGGTTTACACTCTGTACAGTAGTGCAGAGTTTTCCCTCTGTTTAGAGGGGCGGCAATTCCCCTCTATGTAGGGCTATAGGATTCCCCCTCTGTATAGGAGTGTAGTCCTGTCGGTGATTCTATACAGAGGGTAGGGTCGTGCTGGCGCCGCTAAGTCGCAGTCCTTAGGGCGACAGCTAGCTTAGGTCGGGTCTAGGACCTAGGCTAGGCAGCGCCCCCTAACAAGGGTAGACTCTTGGAATTTCGGCTCGGCCCTTCTAGACCGAGCCGGGCCTTGGCACACTACCTCTAAAGCTCTTACCTACTACTATATAGATTCCTTTCCCTCCTTAGTTCGAGATATAGTTATTAAAAATATAAGGGCTTAAGAATCTTAGTTTAGAAACCTAAGGTTAGGTATCTATATAAAGGAACTAATAGGCAGTTCCTTCGTCGTCTACTGCTGTACAATTTGTACCTACGAAGCTAAGCTAGCAATTTCCCTCTATATAGGGGTGCAAGGTTTATACTCTATATAGAGGATTAGGAGTTTCCCTCTATACAGTAGTGCAGAGTTTTCCCTCTGTTTAGAGGGGCAGCAGTTCTCCTCTGTATAGGGCTATAGGATCCTCCCTCTGTACAGGAGTAGGGTCGTATCGGTAATTCTGTACAGAGGGTAGGGTCGTGCTAGCACTGCTAAGTCGTAGTCCTTAGGGCGACAGCTGGCTTAGGTCTAGGACCTAAGCTAGACAGTGCTCCCTAACAATACCCCCCTCCCTTCTCGTAGTGCTTCTTTTATACGACGGCGTATCGTCTACCCTTAGCTCTTAGGGTTCCTCTAGCAGGTAGCGCTTTCCTGTCTTCGCCTAGGCATCTGCCTATCGACCTCCCTCTCTAATGTTGCAACCTTAGACTTGTCCTCCTAGATCCTGTAGCTAGGGCGGAGGGGACCTGCAGGCAGGGAAGGCAGGTAGTGCTGGATCGCTTCTACCTGAACTTGACCGATTCTGTTTGCTACTTTAAGGATACTAAGGCTAAGGTAGAGGAGGCCTGTAAGCGGTTATAAAGGTGCAGGAGGTGCTTAGTCCTGTCTGTTCGTTCCCCTCCTACCCTCTAGCCCCTAGCTATGCACTCCGCGTCCTAACCGTACGGTCCGGCACCGCCGGGCTATCTGGCTCTGTCCCTGTGCCTTGGTCGTTATCCGGAGTTTACTTCTAGGTAGATGTTCCCGTCTCCGTCCAGTCGTCTAGTGGGCCGTCGCTCGTACAGGCCCTAGGTCGTAGTTGCCTCGTTTGTCCTCCCTTATACGCTTGTAGCAGCTGCCCTAGTTGCTATTGCCCTATATAGTAGGCAGCTACTACCTGTATATAAACCCTTTCCTCCTTCTCTCTCTCTCTTCTTCTCTTTCTCCTTTATTCCCCTATCTACTACCTGTCTGCCTAGCCGTCCGCTACTACTACTATTACTACTACCGGTTACTACTAGTTACTACTAGTTACTACTAATTACTACTATTATGCTACGTATCCCGTGTAGCCGTTCCCGCTGTAGTTCTCTCGTAGTTGCTAGCTCTTCTTCCGCCTGTCTGGCTAGTGTCCCCTCCTACTTTTACTCCTAGCAATAAAGTGCCTAACTCGACTAGCAACTTCGCTTCTAGTTCGTACAGGTCCCTATCTTCCGTATAGTCTAAGCTAACGTCCTAGGTGCTACATTAACTAGCAGCAGAGTGTTGCTAAGCTACCCTTCTACTTCTTCTAGTGCTGGGGCCCCTACCGGCCGGGAGGCGATTAAGATTTCGGGTGTAGAGTTGGCTGCCTTAGTCCTAGGGGTAGTAGCTAGTAAGCTACCTTAAGATAGTATGTAAAAGCTTTTAGATAGTGTTGCTCTCGTTCTCCTCCTACTTCTATTCTTATTCTTACCTGTCTCCTAGCTGTTCTCTTCCTCCTGCCCCCTTCTATACAGTGTAGTACAGTGTAGTGTCGGTAGGATCCGGTAGTGTCCTACATCTTAATTCCTGATCCTTCGGCGACCTAAGCTGCTAGCAGCTGCCCTGTATCTAGGGTAGATTATGCCCCCTTTTCGCTGTACAGTGTAGTGTTACCGAGACCGGGCAGGGAGGTGGTTCTCCTCCTACCTGTCCAGTGCGGTTGTGTCCTGTAGAGCCTCGTACGGTTCCTATATAGGCTCTGCCTACCCTCTCTATTTAACTAGGTACTCTACCCTCTTCTGCTTCCTTCTGCTTCTAAGGATTCCTTCTACCTTGTACTCTTCCTGGCCCTCTATAACAATCGCTAGTAGGTGCGCGTCGTCCGTTATCTAATGCAGCAGGGGGTCTGTGTTTGCTAGCTGTACGAGGTCTATATAGAAGACTAGGTAAATCCCTAGGGGAGTATTAAGTCGTATATTGTATATCTATACTAGTTAGACTACTGTAAACTTCCAGTTCTTCTAGTCTAGCTTCTTGCTTAGCCGGTCTGTACGGATATTGCACTGGTTTAGCCAGACCTTATCTCCTGCCTTGTACCTTAGTGTAGCCTGCCGTCCCTTATTGGCCTGCTCTTCTGCATTCTGTTAAGCTATAGCTAGACTTGCTTTCGCCTATTGGTAGGCGTTCGTAATCGTCTGTACAATAGCTTCTCCCTGCTGAATTGGGGATTGTACGGGGCGTAGGGTAGCGCTACTTAGGGTTGGTAGAAGCAGGGAGTAGTCGTATCCGTAAGTTATAAAGAAGGAGGACAATCCTGTAGCATTAGCCGTACGGCTATTAATAGCTAGCTCCGCTACAGGGAGAAGGCGGTTCTAGTTTGTCTAGTTATAGTTAACGTACGCTTGGAGGTACGCTTCTAACGTCGAATTAACCCTTTCCGTCGCGCCGTCCGTCTGTAGGTGCTATACGGTTAATAGTCGATGTTCTACGTTTAACAACTAGCAGACCCTTGCGTACAGCTGGCTTGTAAACTGTGTACCCTGGTCCGATACAATTGACCTAGGGAATCCGTACTTGCTAAACGTAGTCTGTATAAATGCCTAGGTAGTGTCCTTAGCTATAATAGAGTCTATTCCTTCTAATATTACCCCCTTTGTTAGCTTGTCTATAACTACTATAATGTTCTGCTGTCCGTCGCTCTTAGGGAGGTCTGTAATAAAGTCTACTGTTAGGTCTTGCTAGGGCCGGTCCGGTATCGGTAGGAGTTTTAGCAGCCTATGCTTTAGTTTATGCTAGGGCTTTGTCCTCCTGTATACATTGCAGTTCTGTACAAACCTGCAAATGTCCTTCGCTATCGCCGGCCAGTAGTAGTCCCTAGCGACGATGCTATACGTCTCCTCGCACCCTAGGTGCCTGGTTGCTATAGAATTATGCACCTGTTGTATTAAGCTTGTACAGAGCTTCTCGTCTGCCAGGACCTAAATCCGATTCCTAAACTTTAGGTTGTTCTCCTTATCTACTAAGCACTCTGCGGCCGACACCTTAAGGTAAAGCTCTGTTAGGAGCTTCCGCTGTCCTCTTTAGATCGCCGTACAGGCCCCTTAGTACACCTCGTCCTTTTCTACTGCCTCTTCCTATGCCTACAGTTAGGGCTCCTATATGTGTGCCGCTGCTAGGCGGATAGTCCCTTCGCCTGGCTCCTCCTTAAACATCTGGAATGTTTATAATTTTAACCGGTCGTCCTCGTATGTCGTTAGCATGTCCTAGTCCTGTCTAGATAGTGTATTGGCCCTGCTGTTGTCCTTTCCCTTACGATACTAGAGTCTTATATAAAAGCGGCTTAGGTACATTGCCTATCGTACGTGTCTCTTAGACAGCTTCCGGGATTGTATAAAGTACTCTAGATTCTTGTATTTAGTTAGGGCGAGAAACTCGGGTACCGAGCAGAGTTCTCTATCCTACACTTCGCAACACTGTACGACTGCTAGCAATTCCTTATCGTAGATAGGGTAGTTGCACTTAGCTAGGGAGTTCTTCTTAGAGAAGTACGCATATAGGTGCAGGAGTCCGTCCAAGCCTACCTGTAACAAGATGCCTCCTATATAGTACCCTAAGGAGTCAGTTTCTAGTATCGTTGTATGTTCTAGGTCGAAGGCGGCAAGCGTTGGTCCTATTGTAAAGAGCTCCTTTAGCCTGTTAAAGCTTCTATTACACTCGTCCGTCTACTTAAACTGCTTGTCCTTGTGTGTTAGCTCAACTAGGGGGCGTACAATCTCCGAGTAGTTCCGTATAAACTGGTAGTAGAAGTTAGCAAACCTAAGAAATTCCTGTACGCCCTTAACGCTTATAGGCAGTTTCTATTGCTTATTAGCATTAATCTTCTTTCTATCTATACTAATACCTTTCCCTGCCTCGATAATAAACCCTAGTGTAAGGGGGCCCAAGGATCTTGGTTCAGAAGCTTAAGGTTGGGTATCTACATAAAGGAACTGATAGGCAGTTCCTTCGTCGTCTGCTCCGTACGATTTGTACCTACGAGGCCAAGCCAGCAATTTCCCCTTTGTGCTGGGGTGCAAGGTTCACCCTCCGTACGGAGGGTCGGGGGTTACCTCCTCCGTACGGTAGTGCAGGGTTTTCCCCCTCCAATCCGAGGGGCGGTAGCTCCCCTTTGTGCAGGACCGTAGTGTTCTCCCTCTGTACGGGAGTGGGGTCCTGTCGGTGGCTCCGTACGGAGGGTAGGGTCGTGCTGGCGCCGCTAAGTCGCAATCCTTAGGGCGACGGTCGGCTCAGGTCGGGTTCAGGACCTGAGCCGGGCGGCGCCCCCTAACACCTAGGTATTTTATATAGTATACACCGAATTTGCATTTGTAGATATTAAGGTACAATCTAGCCTGTTGCAGTCGATCTAGTACCTTCTTAACGTCCTGTACGTAATCTGTATAGGTGCCGTCTGTAAAAACTAGGGTGTCGTCGAGGTACGCTAAGCAGATGTCGTCTAGTAACCCTTGTAGGGACCTGTTAATGTACCTCTAGAAGGTTGCCAGTGCGTTAGCAAGGCCAAAGGGGGTAACAAGCTACTCGAAAAGACTATATCTTTTCTAGAAGGCAGTTATCTATTTACAGCCTTCCTTGATCCGTATCTTGTAGAAAGCTAAGACTACGTTAAGTTTAGTAAACTACTTTGCCTTGCTAATCCCTCTGAGAGTCTCCTTAATAAGGGGTAGGAGGTACCGGTCTTTCTTAGTAATTGCGTTAATACCTCTATAGTCGATGCAGAAACGCAAGCCGGCCTTGCCCTCCTTATAGACAAACAGCACTAGGGCTCCTGCAGACGAGGTACTTGCCTAAATGAAACCCTTAGCAAGTAGGTCGTCTAAAGTCTTATGTAGTACTAGGAGTTCTCTAGAGGATATTCTGTACAGCAGACCGTACAGTACCTTAGGCAGACTCCTATCCAGATAGGGCTCTAGCTAGATGTCGTAGTTAATCCCTTCTCCTCGGTATAGCGGCAGTTTTAAGGCCGACTTTGGCTTAAAGAGGTCTAGGTATCCTGCGTATTCCCTTAGGAGCTTCGTATAGGGGTCCGTCGCTTTCTTAGGCGCTAATGCCTTCTTAATGTCCGCAGTCGCAGTGTTGATTTTAGCCTTAGCATTGCTACCCTGCAGAGCCCTCCCTTGGTCTTAGAGCCTCTGCTTCGTCGCTGCTAGGTATAGCCGTCCTCGTCCAACGTCTAGCTTGTCTTGCTAGCGCTCTATCTATAGCTTCCCTAGTATTAGGTTATAACCTAACTTGTCCTGTACGACATAGAGGTATAAGTCTTGCTTATAGTGTCCCTGCAGTTCTATCGTTACCTTTACTATATAGGTAATGTCCAGTCCTCGCCTAGTAATGCCCAGTATGCGTACAGGTACAGTAGGGGTCGTCTTAATGTAGTGTCTTCGTACGAAGTCTTCGCTAATTACTCCGTATACTAAACATCCTATGTCAATCAATGTCCGCGCCGTTACAGACCCGTTTAGCATAGGCTGTACGATAAACGGCGTAGTCGTTATGTAGTTGCTCTTAAAAGATAGCTAAGTAGTGCTTTAATTTAGCAATCTATCTCGTATACGCCTCTAGCAGAGCCTTTGCTTAGAGGCTACTCTTTTCCCGACTTATTATCGTCTAAGTAGGACTCCTAATCCTCTTGTTAGGGCGTCGCAGTTGCTACCCTTGCAGTAGTCGGCCGTCCCCTAGGTCTCTCTACTAGCAAAAGCCTGCAATTCTGTACAGTATAGCCTATCTTGCTATACTAGTAGCAGCTCCCTTCTGCCCTTCTCTTGTCTAGGGTAGCTATGTCTACCTACTGTGCCCTTTTAGCGGCAGCCCTTGGCCGTACAGTAACGGCTGCCGCTACCCTTATCGTCGTCGTTAGTTCCTAGTCTATAGCGTCCGTCTGCCGCTAGAGGGGTTGTTGCATCTTATAAGCGCGGCTTATCCGTCCGAGCCTACGCTGCTAGTCGTTGACTATCCTAAGGAGATTACAGAATTCCTCGTACATAGCTGGTTGCATTACGCCTACTAGTCCTGTTATAATCTCCTTAGAGAAGCCTACCTCTAAGGAGGTAATTTTTATCCTGTCCTCCTATTAGAGTCCTCCTGCCTCTGCTAGAGTCTAGTCGTATTCTGCGAGGAACTCTTATACAGTCTTACATCCTTGTTTTATTGTATTAACCTATAGGAGTGCTCAGCTCTCTCAGTCTAGGTCCTTATAGCTCTTGTTAAGAGCTGTCTAGAGTATCGTCGTCGTAGCTATTGCTGGGTTGGCAATAGCTATCTCGTAGTACGGCAGAATCCGTGCTGCTGCCCTGCCTTTTAACCTCCTAAAGAGGTATACTACCTTGTCTAGCTTAGTTAGGTATGCTCCTAAGTCGACTAGAAGCTTAGAGCGCATCTAGGCAGCCTAGGAGGGGTACTTAGCCGGAGCCTTACTATCGTAAGTAGTAACGTCGGGGAGTTTGCTCTTAGGGGTTAGGGTGTAGGCTATCGTGTTCGTCGTCGTAGGGGTCGGATCGCAATCAGACGCCCTAAGCTGTTGTAGCTCCTGTTCCTGTTAGGAAATTATCGCAGCCTAGTAGCTAACTTGCTGCTTAAGCTGCCTCTTGTGTTCTAGCAGCTCCTCGTACGCGCGGTGCATCTGTCCCTATATAGCCGTAGGTTCTATAGAGATGTCGCTGTCTATATTCGTTATATTACTGCAGTTACTAACAGTAAGATTAGTTCCTAATAAAAGGGCTTAAGAATCTTAGTTTAGAAACTTAAGGTTAGGTATCTATATAAAGGAACTAATAGACAGTTCCTTCGTCGTCTGCTGCTATACAATTTGTACCTACGAAGCTAAGCTAGCAATTTCCCTCTGTATAGGGGTGTAAGGTTTACACTCTGTATAAAGGATCGGGAGTTTCCCTCTGTATAGTAGTACAGAGTTTTCCCTCCGTTTAGAGGGGCAGCAGTTCCCCTCTATATAGGGCTATAGGATCCTCCCTCTGTACGAGAGTAGGGTTATATTAGTGATTCCGTATAGAGGGTACGGTCGTACTGGCGCCGCTAAGTCGCAGTCCTTAGGGCGACGGCTGGCTTAGGTCCAGGACCTAAGCTGGACGGCGCCCCCTAACAAAAAAGCCTGTATTGAATTATATCTGCGTGCCCGGATTACCTATCTTTCGTCCTGTTAGTCTTTCTTCTGCTTCTGCTGTAGCCTGTAACGCCGCCTTCTACCGTTAAGAAGTTCTCTATAGCCTTCTTATAGTGCGTTGGTTGGTTTGGGTTGTAGGGTGCGTATGCGTTATTCGGGTAACTGGATGTAATTCGACGGGCCCTTTCGCGCAGCGCGGTGTTGGTGTAGTTGGTGAGTTCGAGATATAATGATCCGAGCACCCAGATATAATTCAATACGGCTGTTTGATAACTATAACTCGAACTAAGGAGGGAAAGGAATCTACGTGGCGCGGGTGTAAGCCCCCGTAGGGGTGGTGTGCCAAGGCCCGGCTCGGCCCGGAAGGGCCGAGCCGAAATTCCAAGGGTCTACCCCATCACTTAGTCCCACCACTTTCCGTCGCCGCAACAATTGACTGCCTTGTTGTTAAGACATTGTGTGTCGATTAACAGGTTAATAGTGCTAAGAAATTCTTCTATTCTAATGACACTTCCACCCTGATGGTCATATACGTTAACTACAGCTTAGAACACGTAGACTTTCCAGGCGCCGCTGCTGCATGCCTACCAGGATCTGTATCAGGCTCTCCGCTCTATAGATTGCCTCGTCCAGCACCGACAGCCGACTGTCCATACAGCTCCATCATCGCAGCGTCCATATCTGCATCGTCTTGCATGTGCTCCTGCTCAGCCTCAGCACTTGCTATGCCAGCGACGCCGTGCACGTGGTGGTCTCCATTTGTCTCTGCGTTCTGTGCCGCACGACCGTGCTCTGCTTCCAGCTTCTTTTGATGGGCCAGTAGGTCCTCGTAACTCCAGGTACTAACGCCTTCCTGCATGCGGATGGGAAAGGGTTTGCTCATCTGCTTCAGGAATTTCTTCGCTGCGGCAACGGCCTGGTCCACCGACATATTGGTATCGCTCTCCATCAACGCGCTCGAAATCCACTTCGGCAGCTGACTACGCTTCTTCCCAAAGCGCTTATCAGCCATAACCATGATTCCATAATCGTCTTTTCCGCGCAACACACGGCCCAAGCATTGCGCACAGTGTCTCATGGCGTCGAATGACAAAAAGTCATTCTCCCGTATTCTATACGTCTCGCGCAAGAATTCCAAGCGAGCCTTGAGGATACGAGACTCGGTATACTGGAAAGGCACGCCGATGCACAACACGGTGCGACCATAGTGGTGGTCGAAATCAATACCTTCGGATACTTTTCCTCGAGCGACACACAATAGAACTGCTCCCCGACCATTGCTGCATGCTGTCCGGTAGGTTTCCAGGGCCAAGGAGGTCTCTTGGCTGTCGGGAGTTTCCACGAGAATCAACTTGCTCTTCCAGACAGAATCAAGGATTCCCATGGTCTGCCACATTGAGATGACGCTTTCCATGTATAAATAAGATGGGAAGAAGACGACGATGCCATCCGGAGTCAATTTCGCGAATTCAATCAGCAGGTTGCCGTAGTTGCGGATATTGGCCGGGTCACTGCGCGTCTGGAAGCCCGAGGAGATTTGGCCCTGGTCTGAACCCCTTGTCACGATCATTGGCAAGAACGATCTTCGTGCTAAGGTCATTGCATACGACTCCTGCACGACACAGTCGAACCCAAGCATCTTCGGGTACATTTCCAGAGGTGAGATTGTACCGGAAGTGATAATGACCGAGCTGAAACGGTCAAATACTGGCTTGATCGCGATTGCTGCATCAAGACACGTGAAGTGCAGTATCGGGTTAGGCACGGTGGCCGTATCAGATTCGTACGGCTCCAAGATCAGCAGGAAGCCAGTGTCGTAGGTCGCTGCGAGTGTCGCAAACGTGGCCACTTCCTGGAGTGGCTGGTAGTCTTCTATGTTCGTGAGCTCCAGGGTGCGAACCAGTGAAGTCAGACGCTCGGCACAGAATCGAAGCGGCTTCTTCTCGATGAAGGTGAGCTCCCTCAAATGCTGTAAAAAGGAAGGCGGCGTCTCGGAGATGACGTGCAATACTTTCATCCGTGTCTTGAGGTATTCGATAAACCGCTTGAGAAAGGCGACGAAATGCTCTGCTCTTCGAATATTGCCAGGTACGGCCTCCTTGAGTAGATCGTCCGGAAGAGCGGGATTAGCCATGAATGCGCCTTCGTCGCGTGCTTCGTCCGCGTCTCGGAGGCCTTCAACCAGCTTCGCGTATTCATTTTGGAGTTTGGCTGCATCCGTTTGTTTCAACTGTGTGATTTCTCGCTCCAGGTTAGACGCGCCTCGTGCGGCTTTCCGTAGTGAGTCTTCGGTCAGATCTATGCTCAACGATTCGATGCAGACGTTGTCTATGTTGTGAGCTTCGTCGAAGACCACAATGCAGTCTTTTGAGAGCTCTCTTGAGACTCTCTCTGCGATTTTAGGATCGAGAAGATAGTGATAGGAATATATGATGACATTGCAGAAGGGCATCATGCGCCGCGCCGTGAAGTAAGGGCACTGTTTCTGCTTTTCTCCGTACCTAAGCATGCCATCGAGAGTCCAGACTCCCGGGGGAATGAGGTTGTGAGGTTCGAGCAGGTCGAGATTGTCATGGTAGATACACAGGTCAACGTCCTCTCCGCGTTCCTTCTTCTCCTTGACGAACCCCGCAGTAAGACTTCGACATCGCGCATCAACGACTGAGCCACTCTTTTCGCGCTTGACGGAAGGATGAAGACACAAGTTCTTTCGACTGGTCAAGCCAAGGCCTCTGAAATCTTCTTCGAAGCCAAGTTGATCCGCTCGATATTTCAAGAGTGCTTTCAACTCCGCAAGCGCCTTTTCGATCTCCGACATGGTGCGCGAGCAATAGATTAGTTTTCGATGCTCCGGATAGAATTGCTGGTAGGCAACAATGAGGGAAAGCAGGGACACCGTCTTGCCAGTTCCGGACGGCATTTCCAGCACGCAATGCCCGCCAGCATCCAGCGTGCGCTTGAGGTCGCACATGTAGGCATATTGTTCGGGATAAATCCTGGGATATGGGAAGAGAACGGGCAGGTCCTCGATGAAGAACTTCATCTCGAATGGCCCGTGGGCGCGCTGTGGCGCTGCCGGCCCTCTCCCCTTCACGTCGCGTCACCTCTCTGCAATCACTTGCTATTCATTGGCAGTGTTGGGAGGCGATTCTCAGGCCAATGCATGTGGAGCCTGCGCTGCTTGTCGGGTTGAGTTGTTGTGATGGATGTGTTCTCTGGAGCAGTCCTCAGGCAGTCGCACGCAGCTCAGTCGGTCTAAATCCTTGCACATGGAATGGCGTCAGAGGCTTGCACCTTTCAACACACACATTCACCAACATCTCGCATCACTGCTCGTTTCGCATCACTGCTCGCCGTCACCAGCATCTCGCATCACTGCTCGCCTTCACCTGCGAGCCACCGTTCCTCAAGCCATGATCTGGCGTCCATGCTGCCCACTCGACCTGCACATGTCTTGATGCCGACACACCCTACTCGAACCTGCCGGCAATGACGAAGGGACAATTCAAATATCAGGCCAGCAGTGGTCGCGCTGGAGGGCTTGGAGGTGGCTTGGGTGCGTTTGGAAGAACCGGCTTTGGCTCGACCCAGTCCTCTGCACTGTCATATGTGCAGGAAGCGTCGGATTATTCCCGCATCACGGACTCCAATGTCGTGGTTGCGTTCAAGAACCTGACCAAGAAGGACGGAACGACCAAAGCCAAGGCGCTGGAGGACTTGCAAGCCAGCCTGATTGCTCGCGAGGGCCAAATCGAAGATGGGGTGGTCGAGGCTTGGGTGAAGCAGTACCCAAGGCTATCCATTGACAATGCGCGCCGGGTGCGCCAGCTGTCTCATCAACTCACCGGACAGATTGGTGCAAAGCTAGGCAAGCGCATCGCCAGGCACCTGCCCACGATTGTTGGGCCGTGGCTGGCAGGAACTTTTGATGTCGACAGGTCTGTTTCCAGAACTGCCCAGGAGGCTTTGGCAGCTGTATTTCCAACGCCAGAGAAGGCTGCGGGGCTGAGGAAAACATTCCACCAGTCAATCCTGTCGTACAGTAAGCATGCAATTCTCAACGAGACTGTGGGCACGCTCAGTGACGCACGGTCTGTCAATGCCCAAGATGCCAAAGCCACATATGCTCGCGTTGTGTCATCTGCCGTTGCGGTCAGTACAAGCTTGATCGAGCATCTTTCCGCGGACGACCTGTCGAAGCAGAGCCACATCTACGAGATCATGCTGAGCGACAGCAAGTCTTGGGAGCTTGCGACATATGAAGACTCGAATGTACGAAAAGCCTTCCATCAGATGCTTCACATCTGTCTACAAAAGGAGAAACGTCTCATCGAGGCTAATCAGACGTTGGCATCTTCTGCTTATGTCGACAAAGGTCTAGCATCTGACCAGACAGGCTCTGCGCTGGACTTTGCTTCTACGTTGCATGCGTTGACTGTCGCTTTGCCACAAGTTTGGACGACTTCGTACACTGGCAAGAAGCCGGCTCTGTCTCGGTTAAGACAATGCCTCAAAAGTGGCGCCCATGCCGGTCCAGCAGGGTACTGGGACATCATGGCAGATCTCATTCGCCGACTGCCTGATGAGGTATTGCCAAAGAGATACGACGAAATATCGGACCTTCTTCTTGCAGCTCGCGATGGCGTGGGCAGAAGACAAGAGCGCTCCAACGCGTCTTCGGCTTGGCCCGCATATTTCAGTCTGGTCGATATGGTAACCCAGCGGTCGCCTGAGGAGGATTGCGAACCGCTGCTGGAGGCGTTCGCAATGCCTCCTGTCAACCAGTACCTGCAGCCGTCCGATGAAAGCGCGCGGTGGAGCATTGATGGCGCCAAGGCTGCGTCACTTGTTGCCAGAGTGAGCATAGTCAAGCGTCTACCGCCGCTTCTAGAGCGCAAATGGAAGCACCTGGCGGAGAGGCTAGTCGAAGTGGCGAAAATGTCACAGCCTGAGCAGTCAAAAGACTTTGACAGGTCGCAAAAGCACGTTGCAGCCACGGGCGAGCGTTGGGCTGCTCTGCAAAGAGAGCTCTATGCCAGTGCTTATGGCTCGATAGATTCCTTGAAGCAGGTGTTCGCAGAAGCAAACAGCACCATCGCGGAGCAGTGCATATCGATGCTGAAAACACGGAATGGCAAGCCATATGGCGCGGCCGCCATCGTCGAAGAGCAATTGCGAGTCTGTGGCAGATATCTCCTGCCAGTGGCGGGCTTCAACAAGCTGGTCGAGACCTTCGTCACCCAGGAAGTCCCCGGACTTCTGTTTGGCCCTTCAAGGAAGCATGTGGCACGATGTCTCCATGCTGCACAAGGTGAACCGTGGTTCCTGGAAGCCTTTCAATCCGTGCTCAATGGGGTCCTGGAGCGGAGCGAAGTGGATGCCGCGAAAATAGACGCGTTGCGCACACTTTTCCCGTCCAACGCGCCGGCTTCAGCACTCCAGGTCGCACGGAACTCCAGTGCCCTGCAAAGTTATCTGACCCACCACACGGCACATCACTCTGACGCCCATGCAACAGCGCTGTTCGCGGAACTGCTCAAGCTGGGTGTTGTGTCACCCGAGACCTCCGACACTGTGCTCACGGAGCTGACGCAACATTTGACGCTTTCTGGCGGCGAGCTCTTGGCCGGTCTCGCTGCGCTGGAACACGTCGTCATAAGCAACGAAGCCGCAGTACGCGCATTCATGTCTTCCTCGAGCTCTTCTGGCGAGCTGCTGCTGTCTAATGTCCTGCGATTGGAGCAGTCGCCGGTTGACGAGATTGCAGACAAGGCTACCGCGCTCTCTGCACGACTGACCTCTTCCATGGTCAGGGCGCCCGCAAATGCGAGATATGGCGTGATTTTGCAGAATTTGGAGAAAGTGTCGGCGACATCTCTACCCATTGACGCTGTTCTAGAACTGGCCGTCAATGTCATTGGCGATAAGCAGGAGGCTGCGGACATCAGCGAGCTGTTCCCAAGTCTCGAGGTCTGGCGCGATGCCATTTTCGCTGTCATGAGAAGACCGAGCCCCTCTCTGGCACTTCTTAGTCCCTTGGGGGGAGCCGTACACCTGATCGGCGATGCTCAGAAATTGCAGAACCCGCAATTCGACGCGGAAGGATTGTCACAGGCTCTAAGGATCGCGGTACACTGCGCAAATGTACTCAAGTTTATTGCTACCATGCCCTTTTCTGGAAAGGACCAAGCGACCATAATTGCTTTGCTAAGCATGTGCATCTTACTCGCGGAAGATAACACCAGCATTATGGGCACCAATGATCTTTGGAAAGCCGGCCAGAATCCGCACTCGGACGTCGACGTTATGGACTTTGTCAGCACTGCCAACCAAGTCATTCGAGCCCACTGGGACAATTCTGGAGCCGGTCCAGCAGCGAATGGCAGAGACGACTTCTTCGAACTGCTGGATCGTTTCCAGGAGGACAACATCGGCACAACTGCGGCTTACTATGCCGCTCTCGTCTCAGTCAGATCACACGATAAGTTCTTCGAGCTAAACGGTCATTCGAGCGAGCAGGCGAAGCCGAGCACGGAGAAGCTGCGAGCGTTGCGGTCCGCAAAGAGTACATTCGGGCTCATCTCGTACATCGTAGGCTTCGCGCAGCCACTCACAGGCAATCTGTTCCTCACTCGGCTCTGCAACGAAGCCGTTGCAGATCTTACAGATCTGTCAATTGACAGCAACGAATCCCGCGGACTGGAGCTGCTCGTCTTGCTGAACCAGATCTTACATACTCAACCAGAAAGTGTTGACACCATAGCGAAGAACCGTGTAGCTTTCTTGGTCAAGCACATCTTGCCGTGGCTCAAGAGCGACGCGCCGTTGGTGGTCAAAGCAGAGGTATGCAAGTCGTTGACATATTTGTTACCTGCTATGTCGGACATGTATGGCGAGCACTGGTCAGAAGCGATCGATTGTTTGTCAGAGTTCTGGAGTGCCTCTGCTTCCCTCCCGCAAGCTGGGGCCATTCCAGAGGAAGGGATATTGGTCATACATGCCACGCTGAAGCTTTATGCAAGCATGACAAAACTGACTCGAGGAGACGAGCCGAACGACGACCTCGTTGACGCGATGAAGCACAACGAAGATGCTCTCCGGAACGGGCTGGTTTTCTTACTGCAATCACTCAACGGAATCTCGGATCAGTCTCATCAGCCATTGATGGTGACAAATGAGCTACTCGCTAGACAGATCTCGAAACTACCACCACAGCCATTGAAGAATGCAGGAGAGCTCTTCCCTCTCCTCTACACCCCATCTCAGGCAGTGCTGGGCGCTGCGTTCGAGCTTCTCCACAAGCACATCCCCCAAGCGCAGGAGCAAGTTTCATTCGATGCGGCGCTGGACGACAAAAAGGCGGCTCTCCCTGACGAGCTACTCTCACTTCTCATCGATGCTCCGACGCTGGACTCTTTGGCCGATGCTTCTTTCGATCCCATCATGCCTTTGACATTGCAAGGATATTTGTACAGCTGGCGACTCATCTTTGACCACTTCAGCGGCTCCAGCTACCGCGTGAAGGGCGACTATGTGGAGCAGCTGAAGGAAGATGGTTGCCTGAACGGCTTATTACAGCTCATCTTCGACTTCCTAGGCCATACGCGAGGACGACCAGTTGATGCATCGAATCTCCATCTGCAGAACTATGTCCCTGATATGCAGTTCAGTGCGGAGAAGGAAGCCCAGGCTCTGCTCGCGCACCTGTACTACTTGTCGCTTGCTCATCTGCCGAGTTTAGTCAAGAATTATCTCCACAACGAGATACGCTCACGCCAAGCGCCCAAGACCATCGAGACGTGGACTGCGAACTACGTTAGCCCGCTGATTATCAACACAAGTCTCGAAGCTGTGTCTCAATGGAACGAGAAGAACGTCAAAGGCGACCCCGATTACGAGGCAATGACGATCAAGGTCAACTCACGTGCTCGCGAGGTGTATGCCAACTACATGGTTGATGGGCAAACGATGGCGATGAAAATCGTGCTGCCCGAGGCCTACCCGATTCAGAATGCAAAGGCAGAGGGGATCAATCGAGTCGCCGTCAGCGAGCAGAAATGGCGGTCGTGGCTGCTCAATTGCCAAGGCACCATCACATTCTCCGTAGGTGCAACTCGCATACCGCCGCCCTCGGCCCGGCTAACATGTATCGCAGAACGGCAGCATCACCGATGCTTTGGCCAACTGGCGCAAGAATGTCGCCGGCATGCTCAAAGGACAGTCCGAATGCGCAATCTGCTACTCCATCATCAACGACGCGAAGGAGCTCCCGACGAAACGCTGCCCGACTTGCAAGCAGATGTTCCACAACCAGTGCTTGTTCAAGTGGTTCCGAAGCAGCAACTCGAGCACGTGTCCGCTGTGTCGGCAGCCGTATCACTACAACTGAATGGGATCTCCCGGGCCGCAGAGACGGGGTATTGCCGTTAGAGAGTCGAACCCGTTCTGCCGCATTGTGCACGGGAAACGATTGTCGTGTCAAGGTAGTCAAGCACAATAGACCGTCGCAGTCATGCACGAGACAAGGAGGACCCCTCCTGCCTGCCAATGCCCATTGCTTACCCGAAGAGCATTCGAATCCGGTCCGAAGTACATTTCGCCCGTGGTACTGTGCTGTGCTTGCAGCGGGTATCTTTTTTTGTTTGCCGATGGATTCCCATCCCTCGCCGTTCCTTCCTTTCGGACCAGCCAGAGAGTCGTCGAACCTTAAACTGAGTTGAGGTCGAAGCTTGCCGATGCGTGTGAAACATGCACGTTTCGAGCCGCGTCATCTGGGTGGCTGCTGGTGTCGATCCGCATCTTGTGAGAACTGGATATGTGGAGAGGGTGCGCATGACCGTACATGCTGTTCACGTGCCCCTCCGGAATCATCGCCGTGTGAAGAGCGCGAAGCCAAATGCAGTCGAGTCTCACGGCGTTCATCCGACTCAAATCCCGCCGCGGCTGGCTCTTGCCAAACGCAGGAAGCTGTGGCTTCGAGCCGATCACGTCGCTCAGTCAGGCGATCTGTGAACGGATGGGTCAGCACGGCCTGCGGAGCAGGTATAGCTCCCAAGATGAAGCCCCCAACGGGGCAAGACGCGAGCTCGAAAAGGCCTGCGAATTGGAGGGAGATGGCCGGAGGGAAGCCCTCGTTGTCCGCCAAGGCCTCCAACATGCCCGCTCGGCGCATCTCTTCCTGGCGCAAGGCAACGCAGAGTTGGTGATGGCGGTTGTGATGGCGGTCGTCAGGGTAGAAACCAGCCTGGGCAGATGAAGGTGTCTGGGTCGGCGGGAAATGTGCTTCAACAAAGAATCGGTGGCATAGGGTGCAGATTTGTACCAACCGATAGCTTCTGGTCAGATGCCTCTATCGCCTCATTAGCCCACACCTTCCACTGCAGCACTCAACACACAAGGCATCATCGACGCGCCACGTGAGACCCCAAACACGCACAGACGTTCGTCATCAGAGCCGCCCCCCGTTGCGTTGCCAGGGAGCTCCTCCACGCTCCACCTTCTTACTCATACCCGAACCTGTCCCCAGCCCGTCCCATCCACCCCAGCACCCCAGCACCCCATCGCCCATCACCACCGCGGTCCATCATCACAATCATGAAGGGCGCACTATTGACATCAGCCCTGGCGGCTGGCGCCCAGGCGGGTGTTCACAAGATGAAGTAAGCCAGCCGTCATCGGGCTATTGCCATGGCTGGGAGGCGCACGCTGACGAGGTGGATTCAGGCTCCAGAAGATACCTCTGTCGGAGCAGCTGGTCAGCTACCATCGAGAGCCATGTGTCGCGTGCCAGCATGCTGATGAGATAGTACAGGAGGGCTTCAACATTGAAGACCAGGTCAAGCACCTCGGTCAGAAGTACATGGGCATTCGTCCCCAGAATCGCCTCAGCGAGATGTTCAAGGAGACGTCGGTTCACGTCGAGAAGGGGTACCCCGTCGTGGTCGACAACTTCCTGAACGCCCAGTATTTCAGCGAGATCGCCATCGGCACGCCGCCACAGGAGTTCAAGGTTGTGCTTGACACGGGTAGTTCAAACCTGTGGGTTCCATCGCAGGACTGTGGCAGCATCGCCTGCTACCTGCACTCCAAGTATGACCACGGCGGCTCCAATACGTACAAGCAGAATGGCTCGGACTTTGCCATCAGATACGGCTCTGGTAGCCTTGAGGGCTACATCAGCCAGGATACAGTTCAGATTGGCGACCTCAAGATCAAAGACCAGCTCTTTGCCGAGGCCACCTCCGAGCCAGGCCTTGCTTTTGCATTCGGCCGCTTCGATGGTATCCTGGGTCTTGGATATGACTCCATCTCCGTGAATCGCATCCCGCCACCATTCTACAACATGATCGACCAAGGTCTCCTCGACGAGAAGAAGTTTGCTTTCTACCTCAGCAGCACCGGCAAGGGCGATGAGTCCGAGGCCATCTTCGGCGGTGTCAATGAGGACCACTTCTCTGGCAAGCTGACCAACATCCCACTCCGCCGCAAGGCGTACTGGGAGGTCGACCTTGACGCCATCACCTTTGGCAAGTCCACTGCCGAGATTGATGCCACTGGTGCCATCCTTGACACCGGCACTTCGCTCATTGCTCTCCCAAGCACTCTTGCTGAGCTCTTGAACAAGGAGATTGGCGCCAAGAAGTCGTACAACGGCCAGTACACGGTTGACTGCAGCAAACGCGACTCTCTCCCCGACCTCACCTTCACTCTGACGGGACACAACTTCACCATCGACGCCTACGACTATATACTCGAAGTGCAGGGCAGCTGCATCAGTGCCTTCATGGGCTTTGACATCCCCGAGCCAGCTGGTCCTCTTGCCATTCTCGGTGACGCTTTCTTGAGGAAATGGTACTCTGTGTACGACCTCGAGAACAACTCTGTTGGGCTCGCCAAGGCCAAGTAAAATGGACGATAACCCGTGTACGATGCTACGAGACAGGCGGTGTGTGGCTGCGGCGGAGGGTCAACCACGAGCAGGGGCGTGCATGTTTTCAATCGAGACTGTGATTACTAGCCCGTAGGCACGGAATGTTGAGCGGCGGACAGCTTTTCATGGTGTACCACATACAGTCTGCATACCATCCACGACGACAGGAGCTGTTCGCATCACGCCCCAGCTACCTGCAGACCAGGTCATGTGCGATCTGATGAAGCCGAGTTTCTTGTGATGGATCAAACCGGACGCTTCACAGCGCGCTCGGGTATCACATCCGACGGCGCCTCTGTCGGTGATGCGCTGAGGGTCACGCACAATCCACGTACGGTGCCCATGTATTGTGCGTGGCGATGCTCGACGTGATGGGCACATGCGTGATAGTTAGTCCGAATCACTCACTGCGGTCAGTTTGCCGAAGAAGTTCCTGGCGGGCACTGGCGGGCAAGCGATCATTGTTCGTACACTGTGCGCCTTGGACCGCTCGTCACCGCTCTCCACCATGCAGCTTCACAGAAGGAAGGGCTCCATGTCGAGATATTCCTCACTTGCTCGCCACCCGTTCAAACATTGGGCGGGGCGAATTTGCTGCGGTACGATGAAGCTCCACCATGCAGCCCGCTAGCTCTCATGCACGAGTGACGGGTGGCGTGAGATGCGCGCGTCAACTATAGGCAAAAGTCAAGCGTGCAACTGTCACAGTTGCTGCTCGAAGCAGCCCGGCGACGAGCCGACCTCGGCGGCATTTGTGGCAGCAGGCGGGCGGTCGATCGCAGGCCACAAGTGATCGGGGCGCGTGCAAGACATGGCTCACGTGTAACCAGCGCTCCCGCAAGCCATATCATATCGGCAAGCCATATCGATACCACCTTCTGCCACCCTGCGCCCCAGCGATCGACGGGTCCTGCGGATCACACCGTCGCCATGCCTTCCCCGTCTGCGTCCCCGCCGGGCGTGCGACGGACCATTGCCCGGGTGCGCAGTCGCGATCGAAGTCGGGCCGGCATCGATCTGCCGGACCGGTTCAAACTCGGCGACGACGACGACCACGAGGCCGACGATGGGACCGGCGTGGATGAGGATGACGAGAGTCGGCCGATGTTCGCCCAGCAGTCGATGTACGGCATGATCGCCGCCACACGATCGAAGCCAGACTTTCCCACCAGCTTCGAGCAAGACAGTGAAAGCGATGGCGCGGGTGAAGGTGACGCGGACGGCAACAGCAGCAGCGGCGGCGGCGGCGGCGGCGGCGGCGGCGGCAGCAGCAGCAGCAGCAGCACCGGCCGCCGGAGAAGGAGCTTCGCCGTGCATCGACGGGCGGAGGCGCATCAACGGGCGCCGGCGAGCAACGCCCACACGCGCCCGGCAGCGTCAGAATCCGCCCCGCGACACGGACGGGAAGGTGCGGAGAAGCAGCGGGTGCCGTCGTGTCTCACGCGCCGCCGAGACGGGCCGGACTCTCACGGACCCGATGCCATGACGCGCAGCCAGTTCTTGCCTCCCCAAGACGCGGCCCAGGAAGCCGATGCTGCCGATGCCGCCGACGGCCGGCCGGCACTCCGCCCGGACGCAGCGCCGGTGCTCGATCGCAAGCTCGAGGCGATGCGCAAAGCCGAGATGGAGGCGGCACTGGCACTGGCATCGGCGGGCGGGCGACCGGGCAGCGGCGGCAAGAGGCCGGACGGCGGGCGGCCACGCCCCGAGCAGAAGCCGCTGCCGCAGGTCATCGCCGACATCTTCCAGCTCGGCGCGCCGGAAGACGTGGTGGCGGAAATCCCCTGCTGGTACCTGCAGAACGTGCTCCTGCAAGGCTACATGTACCTCACCACGCAGCACCTCTGCTTCTACGCCTACCTCCAGAAGAAAAGCACCGCCGCCATCAAGAGCGGGCGGCTGGGCAAGCGGGGCAGGCACGGCTACCGCTACCGCCCGTACTGGTTCGTCCTCACGGGCGACGCCTTTTCCTACTTCCGCGACGCCGCCGAGCCCTACTTTGCCCTGGGCGTGGTTGACCTGCGATACGCCATCTCGGCCGACATCGCCGCCGCCCCGGACACGGCGCACGCCAGCACCTGCTTCACCCTCACCACTGCCGCGCGGGTCTACCACTACCAGGCCGACACCCCCGCCTCGGCCAAGGAGTGGGTCGAGCAGCTCCAGAAGGTCATCTTCCGCAGCCACAACGAGGGCGACGCCGTCAAGATCTCCCTGCCCATGCGCAACATCCTGGATGTCGACCGTTCCAGCGTGCTCGAACTCGCCGAAACCATCCGGGTCCGCGTGGTCGACAACCAGGAGACCTTTGCTGTCGACGAGTACTTCTTCACCTTCTTCAACGCCGGCGGCCGAGCAGAGGAGGTGCTCGGCCTGCTGAGTGCAGATAGCCCTGCCAAGAGGCTTATGCTCGACGGAGAGACTGTGAACCGGCCCCAGAAGGCGGAGCAGCCCACCGCGGAACGCGCGGGATTGTGTCCCAACATGTCGCCCGGGCTCTCGCAGCGTGAGCCCGTGCGCTCCACACTTTCACCATCGCCTGCCCGGGGTCGATCGAGTCCGCGGCCAAGTGGTGAGCGCAGGCGGTCCAGTGTGGACTCCGCGCGCAGGACGAGCGGCGACTGTGGGCGGGCAAGCGTTGATCGAGGGCGCAGGAGTCTCGGTGCACGGCGTGGTGCTGCTCGCAGTGCTTCGAAATCATCTCTTTCGCCATCCGCACGAGAGTCCTCGGAGAGCTTCGTCACAACATCTGACCAGCAGCACTCCTCCTTCCACGAAGACGGGATTGATGTGAACATGTCCGCGAGCCAAATCTTGACCGATGACCACCTCTTTCGAGCATCTACGCCGAGAATGCCACAGCCTCGCCACACAGTGTCAGGCTCGACTGCGGAACCGCTTCGGCAAGAATCTCAGACTTCTTCGCCCTCATCGAGCACTGAACGAGTACCGCGCCGAGTGCAGCCTCCATCACGACCGCAGACCGATCACAGTCTCGGCAACCCTCGACCGAACCTGCATCGCACGGACAGCGCTGGCTCCGGATGCACTGTAGAGGCGACTGACGGCAAGCTGAAGCCCTCAGACGCGACTGCGCCCAAGCTGATACGCGGTATATCCACACCACTGCAATACGGCAAGACTGTCGCGGGAATGGTTCGTTCGTCCAGTAAACGCATGGGATCGTACCTAAGCAGCAGTCCCAAGAGCTACATCGACAAATGGTCGGATGCCATTGTCGGTGGCAAACGACAGTACATCAGCGAAGAAGGCATGGCACCTCGCGACAGTGTCCGAGACGAGGATGGCATGGATGTTGCCGAGCACGAGCGGCGATTCCGGGAGCATTTCGGCCTGCCGCCCACCGAAAAGCTGGTCTCCACTTTCTACTGCTGGCTGCACAAGACCGTCCCACTCTACGGCAAGATATATATGGGCACCCGCCGTTTCTGCTTCCGGAGTCTGTGGTATGGCACCAAGACGAAGCTCGTCATACCCTACAAGGACATCATGAACGTCACCAAACAGCGAGGCTTTCGATGGGGCTATCCTGGCCTGGTCCTGGTCATCCGTGGATATGAGGAGCTCTTCTTTGACTTTCCCTCCAACGGTCTGCGCGATGACTGTGTCGTGACTGTGCTCCGTCACCTGGACGCCATGGAGACGGCCGCACAGTCCACCCTCCTGACGGAAGAAGAGCAACAGGATGCCGATGCCGCCGCCGCCGAGAACGAACTACTCCGTGACGCCAGGAAAGGCAGTGCCGACCGTGACCGTGCAGATGAGTGTCGAACCGGTATCGCGCCCGTGATTTTTGACGACCCCAATGCCTCCGTCCTCGACTTTAAGCCCCAGCCGTCTTTGCGAATCACCTGCTTGACGATCGGGTCGCGCGGAGACGTCCAGCCATATATTGCACTCTGCAAAGGTCTCCTTGCCGACGGTCACAAGCCGCGGATAGCGACTCATGCAACATTCAAGGACTGGATCGAACGGCACGGCATCGATTTCGCCGAAGTCGGAGGCGACCCTGGTGAACTCATGAAGATTTGCGTGGAGCTGGGCATGTTCACGCCCTCTTTTCTCTACGAGGTCAACACCAAATTCCGTGGCTGGCTCGATGATCTCTTGCAATCGGCCTGGGAAGCTTGCCAGGATTCTGACCTGCTCATCGAAAGTCCCTCGGCGATGGCCGGCATCCACATCGCGGAAGCACTGCAGATCCCATACTTCCGCGCCTTCAGCATGCCGTGGACGCGGACGAGAACCTACCCCCATGCTTTTGCCGTGGGAAACTCCAAGATGGGTGGCGCGTACAATTACATGACTTACACACTCTTCGATAACATCTTCTGGCAGACCCAGCAATTCCAGGTGAATCCGTGGCGGCGCAAGACCCTGAAGCTGCCCTCCACCAGCTACGACAAACTGCAGCAGAACAAGGTCCCCTTCCTCTACAACTTCTCCCCCAGTGTCGTCACCCCTCCTCTCGACTTCAGCGACTGGATCAAAGTCACCGGCTACTGGTTCCTCGACGAAGGCACCGACTGGACCCCTCCCACGCCACTGGCCGCCTTCATCCACAAAGCCCGCTCCGACCACCAAAAACTCGTCTACATCGGCTTCGGCTCCGTCACCGTCTCCGATTCTCGCCACTTGACCCGACAACTGATCGACGCCGTCCTCCGAGCCGACCTTCGCTGCATCCTATCCAAAGGCTGGTCCGACCGCATGGACACGAACAAAGACAACGCGCCGGAACCGGACATTCCCGACTGCATCTACCAAATCGACGCCGCCCCCCACGACTGGCTTTTCCGACAAGTCGATGCCGTGGTGCATCACGGCGGTGCGGGGACGACGGGAGCGAGCCTGAGGGCCGGCGTTCCCACCATCATCAAGCCTTTCTTCGGCGATCAATTCTTCTTCGCGAACCGGGTTGAGGATCTGGGGGTGGGGATCCACGTGAAGAAAGTGACGGCCAACCAACTGGGCAAAGCGCTGTGGATCGCCACCCACGACGCTCGCATGCAGCACAAGGCTCGCGCCCTCGGCGAGCAGATCCGAGCCGAGGACGGCGTGCAAACCGCCATCAACGCCATCTATCGCGACCTCGACTATGCCCGCAGCCTCGTCAAGAAGCGGCCCCCCCACGACCCGCGCACCCATCTCGACGGCGATGCGAACGACGACGGTGCCGACATGACGGAGGAGAATTGGACGTTTGTCGAGAACGACGCCGACGAGGCCGCCCCGGCGGGGCCCGGCGGCGCGACGGACACGGCTGCATCCGGGTCCCCGCCTCGGCCGCCCCCGCCGGCCAAGGGCAAGGCTCGTGCCGGCCACGCACGACCGACGACGACTCCGCCGAGCACGGTGCGGTGAATTGTGCGGAGGAGCGGACCCCGGGCGCGGGCGTGAGTTGCCCTCGATCGTCACGTCACGGCCTCGTTATCGCGCTCGCTTGTGACCCCCTCCTTCTTCTCGTTCCTTCTTCCCCTTCAGACACCGCTTCGACACCTGTGTCGATCCTCCGCGGGCCACCGGACTTGGCAGTCCACCGTCTCGATGCTCTTCCGCGCCGGGCGTGGGCGCATCTCGCCGTGAAATTAATCCTCGACTCCGCTCGGCAGATGAGCACGCGGCACGTCGTACCGGTGCGCGAGGGGTGCGTCGCGGCTCACTCGAGCCCGCCACCTCACTTTGTGTAGTCAGGGGCGGGAGAGGCAGCGATGTTTGGTCATCATGCTCGCGGGGGGGGGGGGGGGGGGGGGGGGGGGGGGGGGGGGGGGGGGTGGGGGGGTGAGAAGCTGCATCAACCGCGTATAGTTCGGCAAGATTTCCGAATCGGCTACACAATCTGTACACAATATCTATCCAAGTAGGTAGGAGCGCCGGTCAAGAGTGGGAGAGGCCAGCGATGGGTCATCATGCTCGGGGGGGGGGGAGGGGTGGACGTGGAGGTGGGTTGAGAAGCTGCATGAACCGCGTATATTTCGGCAAGATTCCCGAATCGGCCATACAATCTGTACAAAATATCTATCCAAGTAGCTAGGAGAGCCGTGACTCGTGCACACAAGAAAGAAAATCTGCGATACCATTACCCGTTGCTGCGCACATGGTGTGAGCCTGTTCCTCGAGCGCCTGTGTTGACATTCTGACTGTGGTGTTGATGGGAGCTTCAGAAAAGACGTGCACATCATCACGCTTACATGAAGAGAGCGGCGATGGCGACGGCGACCATGATTGGTGCACCAGTCTTGAATGAAGCGGCGGCTCCCGTGTATGGCGTGAGGGAGGTGGTGCTCGAGCGTGGGAAAGTGGCGCTGGGCCGAGAAACGATGCTGCTCTGGGTTGGGTAGACAGGCGGGGCAACTGGTCCATATGGCGGTGGAGCGGCAGATGTGGTTGGCTGAGCTGGTGGGTTGTTCGGTGGTGGTGCCATGTACGTGGACGGCGGCAATGGGTTGCTGCTCGACGGCGGAGTAACCAAGTAGTAGCAGCCGTCAACGAGCTGGCAAGTCTGGCCCTGGGGATATTGGTGGGCGGGGTTGCATGAATACCGGCCGCTCTTGTCGGTGCTGCCTGGAGCTGGGCAGCTGGGAGTAGCGGATGGCTGCTGTGGAGCATAGGGGGTGTGTGGAATCTCCTTGGTGACGGTGCAGCCCCCCTGGCATGGCAAGGTCAGAGTTGCAGGCTTGGTGACAGTGTATGTGGTGTGCTGGTAAGTCAAGACGGTTGGCTGTGGGCAATAGGTGGTGAGCTCGGTGACGACCTTGGTGGTGTATGATGGTGGCTGCTGGACGGTGGTGTTGCTCCACGGCTTCACGATGATAGGAGTGGTGTATGCCGGAGGAGCCGAGGTAAGCGGCTGAGTGGCGGTGCAGCCACCCTTGCACGGAAGAGTAAGGGTGGTGGCAGAGGTGATGGTGTAGGTCGTGGGCCCGTGAGTGAAGATTGTTGGCTGTGGGCAGTATGTAGTAATGGCAGTCACGACCTGGGTGGTGTAGACACCGGGCGTACCAACCAGGAAGTAGCACCCATCGAGAGGCTGGCACGTCTGGCCTTCTGGATAAGCGTGAGCAGGGTTGCAACTGTATCGTCCCTGGGAATCCGTGCTTCCGGCGGCGGGGCACGAAGGAGTCGAGCTGGGGGACGAAGGGGCCGAGGTGGTGGCGCTGACGAGGACCGGGCATCCGCCAACGTTCTGGCACGTCTGCCCAGCGGGGTACTGATGAGCCGGGTTACAGCTGTAGCGGCCTTGGCTGTCCTGGGTGCCAGGAGCAGCACACGAGGAGGTCGAGGTTGGGTAGGATCCTGGCTGGGTTGCTGCTGCAGTAGTGGGGAGGTTGGCAGTGGCGGTAGCGCAGAAGTCACGAATGCGAGCAGAATCCTCGCCCGAGCAAGTGGACAAGGCGCAGGAGCACTTGACCTCGGGCTGCCCAGCCGCAATGCACTGCTTGTAAGCTTGCTGGCACGCGTCGACGTATGCCGAGGTCGTGGGCTGGCTCGAGGTGGTGAGGAGAGTGAGCGAGCCGCCGACGGTGGCACAGACCTGGCCGGGAGGATACTGGTGGGCCGGGTTGCAGGCGTACGTGGCCGTGGTGGCGGCGGTGGTGGACGGACCGTAGCCTGGAGCGGTGGCGGCCGGCGTGCGGGTGACGAGGGTCAGGCTTCCGCCAACAGTGGCGCACAGCTGGCCGTCTGGATACTGGTGGGCTGGATTGCAGGCATATGATGGCGCGGGAGAGCCGTAGCCCACGGGCGCTGGCGGGGCGTATGCCGGGGCCGGGGGAACGTAGGCCGGAGGAGCCTCCGCCGGGGCATCATAGGTGGCGGCCTGCTGGGCGGCGGCATAGCCGAGCAGGGCAGCGAAGGCGGCCGTCTTCATGTTGCCGAGGGCGAAAGGGCAGCCGGGAAGCGAGGCGAGGCCGGGGAAGGCACGTGGGGCCGGGGAAGGCAAGCGAGGCCGGGGAAGAGGCGAGACTCGGGAAGGGAGGAGGCGCGGCCGCGGAAGGCACGAGAGGTGGTGGTGCAGGAGCAGGAGCGATTGACGCGGAGGAGCGATGGACGCGGAGGAGGAGCGATGGACGAGGAGGAGGAGGAGGAGGAGGAGGAGCGATGGACGAGTGGTGGATGCCGAGTCTGCCCAGCTGCCAGCTGCAGGCCACGGTATTTATCCCCGCCACGCATCGTCTGTCCAGGCGGCGCGGTTGATGTCATGGGGGCTGAATCTGGTCGGGCGCAGGAGCATGATCCCAATAGCGATTTCTATCTTGGTGGCCGCTATAGGCGCCGAGCCAGCGGCATCCTGGTCCACCGGCGGTCGAGTCGAAACAGGGTTGCAGCCGGCGACGCAATACGGGCCGCTATGGCTCGTGTCCAGTCGACGGGCTGGAATTGGCGATTGCTCCTGCGCAAGTGGCGGGGCAACCGCTCGTGTCCAGGCAGGAAGGATCAACCCAGGCAGGGAGGATCAACCAAGGCAGGAAGGATCAACGAAGTTGGGAAGCTACGAAGAAGCTACACACCTCTCCTGGACGCCAAGCCGAGATGCAGAGCCGAGGAGAAGGTCGGTTGGGAAAATTCTTCACATTTCGCTTCGGCCGGCGCTGCCATTGGATCCGGCCTGCTCTGCTCCCATCGGGTTCGGCCTGCTCTGCTCCCATTGGCATTCATCATCATTTTCTTCTTTGGTCTTTGGACCAAGCATCGCTCTGCAGTTTCCGTTCTTCGTCAGGATCGCTCTCTCCTATCAATCTCCGACAACACGAGGAAGGAGCGTGCCCGCCGCACCGTCCAATCGCACGCACATTCAGGCTGTGACCGTCTTCTCCTTCCACCGACTGCTTCCCAAGCCCAACCGGCCTGCCGCTCGCCGACATTGCTCTGGGACACGGCGAGGCTCTGTTGCAGGGGAGCTGGAAGTTTGCCATGACAGATGGTCGCTAACTTGATCTAAACAACTAGTTTGTTAGACAACCTGCTGCCTTGTGAGGTCCTCGATCGTTCGTGGATATTGTCTTCTACATGTCCAACTATTTCAAAGGCCTCTTAACCAGTCGTATGTCAGAGCCTATCGACTGCGGCGGCACAGACGGCAGTACGACTAATTACGACACGCGGGCATTGTGGTGTTGGCTGAAGCAGCGCGAAGAAGCTACAGCGTGGACTGTATGACCACCGATGTTGACGGCGTGAAGATAGATATGCGGACGACATTGCTGACCAAGGTGATGGCTGGAGACATGCTGCTCAACCATGTGACCAACCATGTGCTGACCAACCATGTGCTGACCGACCAACCATGTGCTGATCGACCTTGTGGTGACGGACCATGTGACGGCCACATGGCCAGCGATTATTGGCATTGTGGCGATCGACACAGCGGAGAATGGAGGATGCAGCAGCAGCAGCAGTGCGAGAATCGAATTGTGCAGGCGTCGTCGCACAATTCGTTGCACAAGACCCAGCCCGCCTTCGGTCGTGCTCCCGAATGGCTGCGTGTGTGGTTGTATCGCAGCGGTGGCGGTCGGCGTCGATTACCACCCGCTGGCCGGAGTTGGACGACATGTACAGCATTCTCGTCAGAAGGTGGGGGATAAATCCAGCGGCGACCCGAGCATTTTCGCCTCCGTCAGCATTTTCGCCTCCGTCGGGAGCTTCACTTGTTGCCTCCAGTCAGCACCAGTGCTTTCGCCATGGCCGAGGAAATCGAACGGACCCATCCTTCCCACCCAGAGTCGTCCCAGCACACCCAGCTGGCCGAGGAGGATGCCGAGTGGCCACTCCGCTCCACCTCGCCCGTCTTTCCCGACCTCGGCATGGCGGATATCGACAGGGCAGATATCGACATGGCAGACATCGGCATGGCAGACATCGGCATAAGCATCGTCAATTTCGACCGACACACGCCCGATTCACAGGCCGCCACGCTGCCGGACCAACATCCATCATCGCCAGCGAGCCTCAACTTCGGCCGACACACGCCCGACTCCACCGCTGCCGCCAAGCGCAGTCGACGGTCGAGCATCACCGGCTCCACCGATCTCTCCATTGGCCGTTTCTCCTTCGAGGGCGAGAGGTTCCCCTTCGATGGCGAATTGCGCGAGACGTTGGAGAAGCACGTGAGGCTGTCCCAACACGAACCCGTGCTGGCTCATCATCAGCCCGAGCTTGACCCCGGTGGTGGTGCAGCAGCTGCCCAAGAAGAGCCAGAGTATCCCAAATCCACCGCACTCGCGCTCATCATCATCGCCCTGTGCCTGGCAGTCTTTTGCGTATGTGCCACAGCGCCGTGGCATGCTTGCGGCTCGTTGATACCAGTCGTAGATGTGCCTCGACATGACCATCATCAGCACAGCGATACCGAGAATCACAGACGACTTCAAGGCTTTGGACGACGTCGGTGAGTGCTTGCGGACCCGACCGCCTTGGCTGTGCTGAGAACCGTTCTGCTGACGCGACCTGCCACGCCGGCAAGGGTGGTATGCTTCTTCTTACATGTTGACCCTGAGCGCCTTCCAGCTCTTCTTTGGCAAACTTTATACCTTCTTCAGTAACAAGTGGATTTTCTTGATGGCACTTGCTTGGTTCGAGATCGGGAGTGCCACCTGCGGAGCTGCGCCAAACTCGACCTGCCTGATCGTCGGTCGTGCAATTGCTGGCTTTGGGTCTGCGGGTTTGTTCTCTGGCGCTCTCCTCATCATTGCAAACAGTGCCCCTCTAGCCAAGCGTCCCACTTACATTGGCATTGTTGGGTCCATGTATGGTGTCGCCTCGGTCGCAGGTCCGCTCATGGTAAGCTTGTCAGCTTCAGGTAGCAAGGGCCGGAGCTGATTCCCTCCAAGGGTGGAGCTTTTACTGACAAGCTATCGTGGAGATGGTGGTAAGGATAACGACACAAGCCGACCCCATCGTCGGGTCGGGGGTGAACGTAAGCTCATCATTTCGCAGCTTTTACATCAATCTTCCCATAGGCGCCGTGACCGTGCTCTTCATCATCTTCTGCTACAAGGAATCCCCTCGAGCCAGCGCACAGGCGCTCCAGGCCGACTGGAGGGATAGGGTCGCCCAATTTGACCTTGAAGGATTGGCCATCTTCTTGCCAGTGGTGATATGCCTACTGCTTGCAATGCAATGGGGTGGCGCCACATATCCATGGTCGGACGCACGGATCATTGCTCTACTCACTCTCTTCGGGGTAGCAATGGCGGTGTTCATTGCGATCCAGGTCTGGAAGAAGGACAACGCCACCGTGCCGCTGAGAGTACTGAAGCAACGGTCGATAGCGGCGGCAGCATGGTTTGCCTTCACACTTGGGGCTTCGTTTTTCGTGCTCACGTACTACATTCCAATTTGGTTCCAAGCGATCAAGGGCGCACCGCCGGTGCAGAGTGGAATCAACAACATTCCAATGGTTCTGGCCGTTGTGTTGTCGTCGACTCCCGCAGGTGTGGCTGTCTCCATTATTGGATACTACACTCAGTTTGCCATTGCCTCGTCCATTCTCCTGGCGATTGGCACTGGTCTGCTCACAACCTGGCAAACTGACACTGGCTCTGCACAGTGGATCGGCTACCAAATTATCTGCGGTCTGGGCGTCGGTCTTGGCTTCCAGCAAACATTGCTGGCCGCTCAGACCTGTCTACCCAAGCAAGACGTACCGATGGGTACGGCCATCGTCGTCTTCTTTCAGACGCTCGGCGGTGCGCTCTTCGTGTCTGCCGCAAACAACATCTTCAACAACGAGCTCTTGTCAGGAATAGTAGGCCTGGTCCCGAGCCTCAGCGCCGAGTCAATTCTCGAGACCGGAGCCACAGCTTTGAGGGACGTCATTCCCGACGCGTATCTTCCCGCCGTCCTGGAAGTATACAACGATGCCCTGGTAGGAACTTTCTACCTGGCCACTGCTCTGGGCTGCGTGTCCATTGTCGGCTCGTGTGCACTGGAATGGAGGTCCGTGAAGGGGCAAGACGTTCATGTGGGAGCTGCCGTGTAACAAATCGACACATACACATCGACGTCAATAGACTTCGTTTTGATTGCTTCCTCAACACTCAGACCCTGCCTGATGGCGTCCGTATATCTCGAGTGCGGAGGAGCCAAGAAAGCAAGGCATCTGCCAAGAGAGCAGGGGATCTGCCAAGACTGAAGAATATAAATCAAGTTCTGGGTCCTGCTAGTGACTGCTCTCGCTCTGCTTGGCACGCATCCGACGTGCGACGAGCCCTCTCATGACTTGTCCAGCTTCTTGATGCCAGAGTTGGCCACTGTGATCCTGTTCACAACCCCCTCTGGCATGAACCTGGACAAAATCCAAAAGAGAGTGGCGAACTTTCCTTTCCAGATCTGCCCATCTGCGCCTCCCAACACAGTTTTGGCGATGTGCTCAGCATACACATCGACATCCATGCATTCAAGGTCCGTCCCAAGGTAGATCTTGGCAATATCACTCTCGATTGGCTTGTATAGCGACTGCTCAGGAAGCCGCCACCCGGTCACATTTTCCTTCTTCGAGATCTCCGACTTCACAGCTCCAGTCATGAGAGTGACCACTTTGACACCAAAGGGGGCAACTTCCAAGCGAAGCGTATCGGCGATGTGATTCAGCGCCACCTTCGATGATGCATACATTCCTATCCAAACACGTGTCAGCAGCGCCCTTTCCCGATGCACTCGTGCGGAGCTCATGCATGACACACCCAGAAACGGAATCCTGGCCGTCGAGCCAATGCTGGAGTTGAATACCACGGTTCCCTTGGCTTTCAACACCAACGGCCAGAACTTCTGCGTCACTCTCACACACCCCCACACGTTGATGTCGTACATGGCCTTCATCGCTTCCATGTCTGCGTCCAGGATCGGTGCGTTGGTCGACATCCCGGCATTGTTGATCAAGATATCCAGCGTCGTCGTTCCCGACTCCACCTGCTTCCGGCACGCGTCCACGCTGTCGACGGACGTGGGATCGAGCTGCAGAGTGGAGATGTGCGCGTGGCCCTCGAGGTGGGCCATTTTGGATACGTTTCGTGCTGTTGCGTACACCGTGCAGCCTGCGTCGGCGAAGGCCACGGCCAACGCAGAGCCAATCCCGCCCGCACTGCAGCCTGTGATGAGCACCGTTGGGGCCATTGCAGTCGATGGAGCCGTCTGGTTAGCTCGGTCATGAATGTCGCAAAGGATGAGAAGTTGACTGTTCACATTTGGCCTTACGGTCATCAAGTTCCCGCGGGAGCTCCGACGCTTGTGTAACGTTAGCTCGGCTGTTCTATATGTAGAGGCCTACAATACGGTGAAATCTCGCCAATACTTGCTTCAGTTAAACAATATCTTCGCATAGCAAATCGCATCCTCCTAAATTCTCTAAATCCTTGTGTAATTCGATCAATCTCGCAATTTCGACATATTGTACCTGTTGCGGTAGTGGAAAGGGTAAATGGGGTGGACTGTTACGGGATTGGATTGTAGCAGCGTATAGGGCACCTGATACCAATAACTGGTATCGTGTTGGAACTAACAAGTGTCCCTCTGCTAGTCTCGCCTGTATTCCTTTTGTATATACACAAGGGCGGCTTAAGCCGTCCTTGGTGATCCGAGCACGTAGATGTGATTTATGTTGGGGGTTTAAGAATCTTGGTTTAGAAACTTGAAGCCAGGTATTTACATAAAGGAACTAATAGGCAGTTCCTTCCTCGTCTGCTACTGTACAATTTGTACCTACAAAGCCAAGCTAGCAGTTTCCCTCTATACGGGGGTGCAGAGTTTTCCCTCTATATAGAGGGGCAGCAATTTCCCTCTATATAGGACTGCAGGATTCTCCCTCTGTATAGGGTAAGGGGTCGTGCTAGCACTGCTAAGTCGCAATCCTTAGGACGACGGCTGGCTTAGGTCTAGGACCTAGCTAGGCAGCGTCCCCTAATAATACCCCTCTCTCTTCTTGTTGATCCGGGCACGCAGATATGATTCAATACGGCCTTTTTGATAACTATATCTCGAACTAAAGAGGGAAAGGAATCTATGTGGTGGTGGTGGTGGGCTTTGATGGTGGTGGTGCCAAGGCCCGGCTCGGCCCGGACGGGCCGAGCCGAAATTCCAGGGTCCACCCTATCAATCTGTCCCACCTCTTTCTACCACCGCAACACTACCCCCCTCCCTCACCAGCGGTCGCCCTCGACCGCTTAGTCACCTTATCTATCCGAAAATGTCCACTTTTTTTTTTTTTTTTTTTTTTTTTGATTCGCCGCCTCTTTTTCTCGAAAACTCCTTTTAACGTCGACGTCACCTCTTCCGTCTTCCATCAAAAACAATGTCCTCTTCGTCTCTTTCTTAACTTCTTACGTCATCTGCATCCGAAGTCCTTTACTTGACGTTCATGTGATCGACGCTATCTGATCCGTGCTATCTGATCTTAGCTGTGGGTTATCTGAGCTGCGGCGTGGGTGGTCTGTGCGCTGCTTTGGAGGTCTATATAGATCCGTCTACGGCTCCGTTTCTTCTTCTTTTCTTTCTCTACCGGAGTCAGCACTCCATTGCAGGGGGGGGGGGGCGGCGGCGCTGGCACGCCTACGTCGTAGATCTGGAACGATTTCGGTAGCTGGAGCCGATAAGTCACCGTAGATCTGGAACGACCTCTTTTCCACGATCGTTTCCACTATCGGGCCTACGTAGCGGGGGTTGAACTTGGTGTTCCCTTTCAGCCTTAGGTTCCGCGTGTTGAGCTATACCTTTTGGCCTTCCTCGAATTCCATTGGTGACCGCTTTCTATTAGCTCGAGTCACTATCTTCTTCTAAGCTGATTCTATCGCTTCTTTTGCCACTTTAACCGCTTCTTCTATCTGAGATCGGAGCGCTTCCGCTGCTGCGGCGGCGACTCTCTTTAACGACGTAGCGGTAGATGGTTCCGCGGAGCTGGGTTTGCTTAGCGGCTAGAAGCTTATTCTCGGAAGATAGCCGTGCGTTATCTCGAACAGCGCCAGCGAGGTGGCCTTAGACGGTGCCGAGTTAGCGCAGAACTCGGCTATCGGCAACACTTTAGCCCATTCTTCTTAATGGTGGCCGCAGAAGGTTCGTAGATATCGCTCTATCTTACGGTTAGCCACTTCGGACTGACCGTCCGTTTAAGGATAAGCGGCGGTGCTGAGCTTTCTATGGATTCCGAGAGCTTGATTGATAGCTTTCCACACGTCAGCAGTGAATTGAGGACCTCTATCCGTAGTGATAGTGTCCGGCAGCCTATAGTGCTTCTACACGTGTTGGATTAACATCCGTGCTGTCTCTTCCGCGGTAGTTCCTTCGTTTCTCGCTCTGCAGGGGATGAAGTAGCGCTCCTTGCTTAGCCTATCCACTACATTAAGGGTGGCATCGTACCTATCGGAATCCGGCAGGCCTGTTACGAAATCCATCGTAATGTGCTGCTACGGCTTCTCGGGGATCGGAAGTAGCTTCAATAAGCCTGCCGGAAGGCCGTAACGTGGCTTCGTGGCTCTGCATATGTGGCAATTGGCGATAAATCGATGGATCCGTTCGTAGATCCGCGGAAACCAGTAGACCGTTCTCACTGCCTGCATCGTCTTTTTCGCGCCTGCGTGGCCAACATCCACGGAGCCGTGGACCAGCTAGATGACCTCGGTGATCAGTTCTTCCGGAACTATTATCTTCCCTGAACCGGTTTTGCCGAGCTTCTGTTGTTGATTGAGCCGTTCCACCTTCTCGTAGAGCGTCTCTTCCTTAGGGGCCGGTTTTACTGCGCAGACCCCTACCTCTTTCAACACCTCTGCGTCTACTATCCGCTCGGTTAACACCTTCTGGAACATATTCGGATCTTCCTTCGCGCGGCTGGCCTTCCCTTCTCGTCTCGTTAGCGCGTCAGCCTTTCCGTTTTGAGCTCCGGGTCGATATGTGATCTTGAAGTCAAACCCTGATAAGTAGGCAGTCTACCGTGCTTGACGACGTAAGAGCTTCTGCGTCTTTATAAAGTAGGTCAGTGACTGGTGGTCCGTGAGAACCTGGACCGTGCTCTTTCCAGCTATAAGCTCCGGTTTCCACTCCTCGAAAGCCTGAATGATCGCTAGCAGCTCCTTATTATAGATAGCGTAGTTCCGCTCAGCTTCGCTTATCGACCTGCTGAAGAAAGCGACCGGATAGAGGGTTTCGTCGTCACTATATTGAGATAGGACCCCTGCAGTTACTGTGTCGGAAGCGTCCGTTTCTACGTAGATCGTCTTTTCTGGCCGGAAGTGCGCCAGAACTGGTGCAGAGGCCACTGCTTCTTTCAGCCGGTTAAAGGCTTCCGTACACTTCTTATTCTATAGGCCGGCGGCCTCTTTCTTTAGCGCCTCGTTCAGGGGTCTCGCTATCTTGCTGAAGTCCTTGATAAACCGTCGATAATAGCTGCAGAATCCGAGAAACGCTCTGATTTGCGTAGTGTTTCCGGATTTCGGCTGCTTCCATTCCGCTACGGCGGCGACCTTTAAGGGGTCCATCCGAATTCTATCTCTTCCGACGATAAGGCCGAGATATTTAACCTCGGTCTGATAGAACTCGCTCTTCTTCGTGTCTGCGTTCAATCCGACCTCGCGGAGCCTCTTCAACACTCTCTCAATGTGGTCTGTGTGTTGCTCTCTCGTTCTATCTGTATAGATAAGGATGTCGTCCAGGTAGATAGACACAAACCGTTCTAGCATGTCCATAAAGGTGTGATTTATAAAGCGTTGCCATACCGCCGGCGCGTTGGTAAGTCCGAAAGGCATCACCAACTACTTAAAGTTGCCTATACGCGTCGCGAACGTCGTAAGATCTTCCGTTTGCCCTTCCTCGTTCCTTAATCGATAGAATGCTTAGCGGATGTCCAGCTTGCTGAACCACTTAGCCCTCGCCACTCTTTGGATAGTTTCGTCGATTAGCGGCAGGGGGTATACGTCTCTCTTGGTGACCTCGTTGAGGCCTCTATAGTCTACGCAGAGTCTTAGACCACCTCCTGGTTTTCTTACGAAAAGAATCGGTAACGCATATTCCGCGGAACTCGGCGTAATGAACTTCTTCGCCAGATTCTCGCGAACAAACACCTCCACTTGGTCTAGTTCGGCCGGCGACAGTCTTCTTAGGGGCTCGGTTCTTGGCAGCGTAGCTCCCTCCTTCAGTCGGATCTTGTTGTTATATTCCGGTCGATAGAGCGGCAGGAGGTTGGAGTCGGCTTTTAAGAAAACGTCAGCGTAACCGTAGAGCTCGTTTGGCAGCACCTCCAGTGGATCCGCTTCTTCTTCCGCCATCATCTTCCTGTAGTCTTCGATGTCTTTTATTAAGATAGCGTAAATCTCGTTGTCTAGCGACTTCGCGAGGGTCGTTATAGCTTCCGAACTTATCATTCCGACGGTGACCGGGGGTTCGGAACGACCGGACGGAGCCTCTTTCGCAGACTCTGTAGCTTTCGGCTCGGCGGCGACGGTGGCGACCTTTCCGATAGTCCCTGCTCCGCTACCCGGGGTTTTAAACCTGATAGTTCCTTTATCTACGTTAACGATGGCTTTCTGGTTCTTTATCTATTTCTGCCCTATAATGATGTCAAACCTTCCGATATCCATAATTCGGAACGTCGCCTCTGTGGTGCGACTAGCCAGTGTGGTCCTTAGCGGCACGTAGTGCGTGACGCTTTCTGTGTCTTGTCCGTTGTACGCCGAAATCCGCGTCGGCGACGCCAGTTCCACTGGATAACCGTATCTATTCGTCAGCTTCCGGACCAGTCGGTGGTGGATCGCCGCGCCGATAAGAGCTCCTGTGTCGATAAAAGCTTTTAGCTAAAGCGGTTTGCTCGATCCGTCAAGGGGGTAGACAGTAATTGGAAGGATAATAGCTGTTTCCGTGTTCACTTCCACCGCCGCCGAGAGCGGATCGCTGCAGCTGTTAATGCTTTCTTCTCGCGGCGATTCGCTTCGATTCGGTGCCCTATTGTTAATGCTGGATAGGGGGCCTATCCGTCCAGCTGGTCTTTTCCTATAATTCTCAACTGCACTCCGCCGTCTATGCTGTCCGTGTCGTTCGGAACCGGTTCGATGGCTTGAATAGTCTTCTTTAACGGCGGCAGCTTCGTTGCTCGATATTCCTGCTTCTGCTTGTCCGATGCTTGGCATCTCGTGGCGATATAGCCAGGCTTTCCATACGCATAGCAGGTAGGGACGAACGACGAACGCTGCGAATACGATGGCTGCTGGGCAGTTCGTCGGAAAGGCGCAGGGGCTCTGGCTGTCTGCGCCGACGGTAACGACTTTTGAATCGGTTCGCGTGCTGTCGGTTTTCCGTACGCGTTTAGGTTTCTTGCTGTCACTCTCGCCTGGTGCACGAAGCTCTGCAGGTCTTCATCTTCCACCGACGCTATCGCCGCAGCCAGCTCGGGGCTCAGTTTCTGTCTTAGTAAGTGCAGCTGCTCGTCTTCTGCCACTTTCGCTCTGATGGCATATTTCCTGAACAGTCTATAGAACTCTTCGAATGTCTGCCGGTTCTGGTTGATCTTATCCAGTTGCTCGCGGGCTGTCTTCTTTCTGAATGGATCTCCGAAGCGTTGATCTAGCGCTCTAATTGCTTCTTTAGCGGTTACCTCTTCTAGATCCGCCACCAGCGAGAAAGCTTCTCCTTCTAGTCGCGATTCCAGGTACGCCAACCTATCTCCGGCGCTGTTCGATGCGTAATCGCGGCTTATCTTGTTCTTGACCTTCTTCTTAAATGCTTCCCACTCTTTAGGGTCCCCGCCGCCGAAAACAGGTGGGTCCGGCAATGGCGTCATTATAGTGCCACCTTAACTGTAGGCCGCGGGTGAGACGGTCTCTGCCGGTTCTTCTCGATGCGGTGGCGGCGACGACATCGCTGCTTCTATATTAGCCAGTTGATCCTTTAGCGCCTTCAGCTGCGCTACTCTATTCGCCGCCTGGTTCTCCAACACATCGATGATCGTTTCCGCCGATTCCTTCTCGGCCCTTACCGCTTCAGTCTCTACTCTTAGTTGTCTGTTTTCTTCCAACGTTCTGTAGAACAGCGTCTTAATAAGGTCTATACTATCGTAGACCTTCCTTATTCCATTCTCGTTTACATGGTCTTCCAATTCCTCGATCGTGCAGTCGTGGATCTTCCTATATTCGACTATTCGTTCCTTGAACTTAGCGGTCTCTTCCTCTGTAAAGCCGCTGATAACGATCTTATCGTCAATGACGCTTGAGCGCCTACTCGCTTTGTCAGTCTTTCCTTTTCTGCTTCTGCTGCGGCCTGTAACGCCGCTCTCTACCGCTGAGAAGTCTTCCATCTTCTCGCGGTGCCTGGGGTTGTTTGGTTTGGTGTTGTTGGGTGCGCGTACGTTATTTAGGTTTCCGGATGATTCGACGGGCCCTTTCGCGCAGCGCGGGGTTGTGGAGAGTGAGTTCGAGATATAATGATCCGGGCACGCAGATATGATTCAATACAGCCTTTTTGATAACTATATCTCGAACTGAAGAGGGAAAGGAATCTATGTAGTGGTGGTGGTGGGCTTTGATGGTGGTGGTGCCAAGGCCCGGCTCGGCCCGGACAGGCCGAGCCGAAATTCCAGGGTCCACCCCATTAACCTGTCCCACCTCTTTCTACCACCGCAACACTTGTACTGTTTCCTTTGTACGCTGCTGCGCTATACGCCCTAAGCTCCTAGCGCTCCTCTTATAACTAGCGCTTTCCTATACTCGTCTAGTCGTCTATAGGTAATCCGAGCGCGCAGATAAGGTTCAATACAGCTGTTTTAATAACTATATCTCGAACTAAGGAAGGAAAGAAATCTATATAGTGGTGTGTGTAGGCTTTAGGGGGTGGCATGCCAAGGCCCGGCTCGGTCCGGAAGGGCCGAGCCGAAATTCTAAGGGTCCACCCTATTATCTAGTCCTACCCCTTTCTGCTGCCGTAACACTACCCCCCTCCCTTACTAGCGGTTGCCCTCGACTGCTTACTTATCTTATTTTTTAACGCTTTCTGCCAATTATCTGCTCTAGCTTTCTATTCAAAATCCCACCTCTTTTTTTTTGATTCGTCGTTTTCTTCTCGAAAATCCCCCTTAAAGCCGACATTACCTCTTCCTTCTTCTATTAAAAACATCGCTCTTTTCTTCTTTGTCTTCTTTTCTTATATTATCGTCGTCTAGGGTCCTTTACTTAGCGTTTATATAATCAATGCTATCTGATCTAAGCTAGCGGTTATCTAAGCTACGGTCTGGTCGGTCTGTGCGCCGCTGCAGAGCGTCTATATAGATTTATCTACAGCGTTCTATTTCTTCTTCTTTTTCTCTCTACTGCGGCCTTAAGCGCTACTGCAACGCTGCCCTAGTAGCGTCGGCTTCGTTCTTCGCTGTCGTTATCCGTCCGGCCAAGCCGGCGGTTTGGTAGTAGCTAATCCGAGCGCGCAGATGAGGTTCAATACGGCTGTTTTGATGACTATATCTCGAACTGAGGAGGTAAAGGAATCTATGTAGTAGTAGTGGCGGGCCTTAATGGGTGGTGGTGTGCTAAGGCCCGGCTCGGTCCGTTCCGGAACTTAAATCCTGGAAGGGGCTAAGCCGAAATCCAGGGTCCACCCTATCAATCTGTCCCACCTCTTTCCACCGCCGCAACACTACCCCCCTCCCTCACCAGCGGTCGCCCTCGACCGCTTAGTCACCCCATCCACCCTAAAATCTCCAATTTTTAATTTTTTTTGATTCGTTGTCTCTTTCCCGAAAATCCCCTCCGACGGTAATGTCGCTTCTTCCTTCTTCTATCGCTTCTCGAATTTCTTACGTTATCGGCATCTAAGGTCCTTCACTTGGCGTTTATGTAATCGGTGCGCCTGATCCGTGCCATCTGATCTGAGCTGTAGGTTATCTAAGCTGCAGCGTAGCTGGTCTGTGCTCCAGCGCGGAAGGTCTATATAGGTCTTTCCGCGGCTCTATCTCTTCTTCTTTTTCTTTCTCTACTAAAGCCTTTACCTACTACGGGGTCGGCGGCGCTGGCACGCTACGGCGTCAGCGAGCTGGCGGCCGAACCGGCGATAGGTGGTGGCCGCGTCGAACCTGTAGTGGGTAGCGGTGGAGTCGAAGGCCTCCCTAAAGGCGACCGCAACGATCGTTGATCCGACTGCAGTAGACGCAAGGTCAATACCCGTCTTTGATAACTATATCCAAGGCTGGAGAGGGAAGAATCTACGTACAAGCGGAGGTGCAGTATTTGAGTGTGCGCCAAGCCTGGCCCTGCCAGCTGTCTACATCTACATCCGTATCACTACCGCCCTCCCCAACCAGCGATTGCCCTCAATCGCAATCAATCTATCAATCGCAATCAGCCAATCAGGTCGCTCCAAAACAGGTCGCTTTTGAGGTTGCTTTTAAGGTCGCTTTTGAGGTCGCTTTTGAGCTTCAATTTCCGTGCGTTTTGAGCCTCAATCTTGTGCCTTTTTGAGCCTCAATTGGTGCCTTGTTTGCTGCCTTGTTTGCTGCTACAGAGGTCGCAGAGTCGTCGAGGTTGCAGAGGTCGCAGAGCTCGCTAAGGTCGCAGAGCTCAGGGTCGCGGAGGTCGCGGAAGGTCGACAGGGCTGCGGAGGTCGCCGGAGCTGCGGAGCTCGTAGAGGTCGTCGAGGTCGCAGAGGTCGCGGAGTTCTCGGAGGTTGCCTTGCAAACACATGTCGCTTCTTGACGGTCGCTTAAGCCGTCGCTTTGCCTGTGCTTTGCCTATGTTGTCTGCAGCAGCTGTGCGTGTCTCTGCCTAGTGCCCTGCCTAGTGCTCGCTCGGCCTGGTGCTCTGCCTGGTTGTCTGCAGCTGTGCCTCTGTTGTCTGTGTTGTCTGCAGCAGCTGTGCCTTGTCTGCAGTAGCTGTGCCTGTCTGCAGCAGCTGTGCCTGTCTGCAGCTGTACCTTGTACTCTGCCTTGTGCTCTTCTGAACCTGAACAGTGTGTTGCCTGCACCTGTATGTTGTCTGCACCTGTGTTGTCTGCAATTGCCTTGTGCCTGTGCCTAGGTGCTACCTGTATTGTCTGTAGCTGCCTGTTGTCTGTAGCTGCAGCCCTATATGCAGCAGCACCGTGTTGTATGTTGTCCTGGTGCTGAGCCTGGTGCTCGTGCCTTGTGCTCTGCCTGCTTGGTGCTCTTGCTCGGTGCTCTTGCTCAGCCTAGGTGCTCTTGGGCTCGCTGGTGCTTGTGTTGCCGATTGCTAAACTGTCTCGATAGGCCTTGTCCGAATAGAACGGTCTGTCAAAGACCCGAAAAAACGAATGTCGTCGCCCTAGGTCCTGCTAGGTGCGCTCTCGTCGTCGTCGCTCTCGCTCCTCGCTCCTCGTCCTTGTCGCTCCTACATCGTCGTTCTCGCTCTCGTCCTTCCTTCTCGTCCTATCTAGGAACTTCAAAACTCGTACGATCTGCTCGTAGGGGCACTTCTCTTCCTAACATCCCTCTCGTAGGGGCACTCTCTCTCTTCAAAACTCTCTCTCTTCTCGATAGGGGTACTTCTCTTCCCTAAAAACTCTCTTCTTCTTCTCGATCCGGGGAGGGGAGGGGTGGAGTAGTATGCACATGCACAATTAAGTAACCGGATGTAATTCGACGGCCTCCTTTGTACACATACAGTACACACTCTGGGTTGGTTGCACGTACGTTAATCGAGTACCCGGATGTAATTCAACGGGCTCTTTCGCGTAGTGCGGGTGTTGTTAAAGTGAGCCTTGGATATAATGATCCGACTGCAGTAGACGCAAGGTCAATACCCGTCTTTGATAACTATATCCAAGGCTGGAGAGGGAAGAATCTACGTACAAGCGGAGGTGCAGTATTTGAGTGTGCGCCAAGCCTGGCCCTGCCAGCTGTCCACATCCACATCCGTATCAATCGTTTTCTTTGGCTACTGCGCCGATAGAGCGGACGTGGCTTTCTTCTTTCTTTCTTCCGGCGTTGTCGACCTTAAAGCTACGCTGGTTTCGGCTTTTCCGGGTTCCGCGCGTAGAACTCTCTTAGCAGCTCCGCCGAGTTTCGCAGATTTTCGACCGGATACCATTTATAGTCTTCCGGCCACCCCTTCTACGAAATCCTCGCTTTGATAGACCCCCTTATCTTCTTTACGTCTATTACGTCTTCTACCTCCTACTCTTCTTTATTACCGTCTATGTCGACAGGCAGGGGTTCGGCGAACCCCTGTTCCGGAAGGCTATCCTTAGGGTCCAGGCTTAGCAGATCTAAATGGAAAACGTCGTAGATCCGGAACGCCTTTAGCAGCTGGAGCCGATAAGTCACCAGCGACCTCTTTTCTATTATCGTAAACGGACCTACGTAGCGTGGATTCAGCTTGGCGTTGCCTTTCAGCCTTAGGTTCTTCGTGTTGAGCTATACTCTTTGACCTTCCTCGAATTCTATCGGTAACCGCTTCTTATTAGCTCGAATTACTATCTTCTTCTGAGCCGATTCCATCGCGTCTTTCGCCACTTTAGTCGCTTCTTCCATCTAAGATCGGAGCGCTTCCGCCGCCGCGGCGGCGACTCTCTTTGACGACGTAGTGGTAGTAGAAAGCTCCGGCGAGCCGGCGTCGCTCGGTGGCTGGAAGCTCAGCCTCGGAAGATAACCGTAGGTTATCTCGAACGGCGCTAGCGACGTCGCTTCTAACTGTGTTAAGTTCGCGCAGAATTCGGCTATCGGCAACACCTTAACCCAATCTTCTTAATAATGGCCGCAGAAGGTTCGTAGGTATCGTTCCATCTTACGGTTAGCGACTTTAGACTGACCGTCGGTTTAAGGGTGAGCGGCGGTGCTGAGCTTTCCATAAATTCCGAGAGCTTAGTTAATAGCTTTCTACACGTCGGCAGTGAATTGAGGACCCCTATCCGTAGTAATAGTGTCCGGCAGCCTATAGTGCTTCCACACGTGTTGGATTAATATTCTCGCCGTTTCTTCTGCAGTAGTTCCCTCGTCTCTCGCTCGGCAGGGAATGAAGTGGCGCTCTTTGCTCAGCCGATCCACTACGTTCAGCGTAGCGTTATATCTATCTAAGTCCGGCAGGCTGGTTACGAAATCTATCGTAATGTGCTGCTACGGCTTCTCGGGGATCGGAAGTGGCTTCAGTAGACCCGCCGGAAGACCGTAGCGGGGTTTCGCAGTTTGACATACGTAGCGATTGGCGATAAACCGGTAGATTCGCTCGTAGATCCGTGGAAACCAGTAGATCGTCCTTACTGCCTGCATCGTTTTCTTCGCTCCAGCGTAGCCAACATCTATAGAGTTATAGACCGATTGGACGACCTCCGTAACCAGTTCCTCCGGAACTATCAGCTTTCCTAAGCCTGTTCTGCCTAGCTTCTGCCGCTAATCAAGCCGTTCCACCTTTTCGTAGAGCGTCTCTTCCTTAGGGGCTGGCTCTACTGCGCAGACCCCTACCTCTTTCAACACCTCTGCGTCTACTATCCGCTCGGTTAACACCTTCTGGAACATATTCAGATCTTCTTTCGCTCGGCTAGTCTTCCCTTCTCTTCTTATCAGCGCGTCAGCCTTTCCGTTTTAAGCCCCTAGTCGATAGGTAATCTTAAAGTCGAACCCTGATAAGTAGGCGGCCTACCGAGCTTGGCGGCGTGAGAGCTTCTGCGTCTTTATAAAGTAGGTCAGCGACTGGTAGTCTGTAAGAACCTGGACCGTGCTCTTTCCAGCTATAAGCTCCGGTTTCCACTCCTCGAAAGCCTAAATAATCGCTAGCAGCTCCTTATCGTAGATAGCGTAGTTCCGCTTAGCTTCGCTTATTAACTTGCTGAAGAAAGCGATTGGATAGAGGGTTTCGTCGTCGCTATATTAAGAAAGGACCCCTGCCGTTACGGTGTCGGAAGCGTCCGTTTCTACGTAGATCGTCTTTTCCGGTCGGAAGTGCGCCAAAACTGGCGCAGAGGCCACTGCTTCTTTCAGCTGTACGAAAGCTTCCGTGCACTTCTTATTCTATAGGCTAGCTGCTTCTTTCTTTAGCGCCTCGTTCAGGGGTCTCGCTATCTTGCTAAAGTCCTTAATAAACCGTCGATAGTAGCTGCAGAAGCTGAGAAACGCTCGGATCTGTGTAGTGTTTCCGGATTTCGGCTGCTTCCATTCCGCGACAGCGGCGACCTTTAATGGGTCTATCCGAATTCTATCTCTTCCGACGATAAGACCGAGATATTTGACCTCGGTTTAGTAGAACTTGCTCTTTTTCGTGTCCGCGTTCAGTCCGACCTCGCGGAGCCTGGTCAACAGCTTCTCGATGTAGTCCGTGTGTTGCTCTCTCGTTCTATCTGTATAGATAAGGATGTCGTCCAGGTAAATAGACACGAACCGTTCCAACATGTCTATAAAGGTGTAGTTTATAAAGCGTTGCTACACCGCCGGCGCGTTGGTGAGTCTGAAAGGCATTACCAACTACTTGAAATTGCCTATACGCGTCGCGAACGTCGTAAGGTCTTCTGTCTGCCCTTCTTCGTTCCTTAGTCGATGGAACGCTTAGCGGATGTCCAGCTTGCTGAACCATTTAGCCTTTGCTACTTGCTGTATAGTCTTATCTATTAGCGGCAGTGGATATACGTCTCTCTTGGTAACCTCGTTAAGGCCTCGATAGTCTATGCAGAGTCGCAGACTACCCCCTGGTTTCCTTACGAAAAGAATCGGTAACGCATATTCGGCAGAACTCGGCGTAATAAACTTCTTCGCTAGGTTTTCGCGAACGAACACCTCTACCTGGTCCAGTTCCGCCGGCGACAGTCGTCTTAGGGGCTCAGTTCTCAGCAGCGTAGCCCCCTCTTTTAGTCGGATCTTGTTGTTATATTCCGGTCGATAGAGCGGCAATAGGTTAGAGTCGGCTTTTAAGAACACGTTAGCGTAATCGTAGAGCTCGTTTGGCAGCACCTCCAGTGGATCTACTTCTTCTTCCGCTATTATCTTCTGGTAGTCTTTAATGTCTTTTATTAAGATAGCGTAGACCTTGTTGCTCGGCGACTTCGCGAAGGTCGTTATTGCTTCTAAACTTATCACTCCGACGATGACCGGGGGTTCGGAACGATCGGACGGAGCCTCTTCCTCGGACTCCGTAGTTTTCGGCTTGGCGGAGGTCGGTTCGGCGGCAGCGGTGCCGTCGCCTAGGGTTTTAAACCCTAGCGTGCCTTCGTCTACGTCGATGGTGGCTTTCTGGTTCTTTATCTATTTCTGCCCTATAATAATGTCAAATCTTCCGATATCTATAATTCGGAACGTTGCTTCCGTAGTGCGACTAGCCAAAGTAGTCTTCAGCGGCACGTAGTGCGTAACGCTTTCCGTGTCTTGTCCGTTGTATGCCGAAATCCGTGTCGGCGACGCTAGTTCCACTAGATAGCTATATCCTTTTATTAATTTCTGAACCAATCGGTAGTGGATCGCCGCGCCAATAAGAGCTCCGGTATCGATAAAAGCTCTTAGCTAAAGTGGTTTGCTCGATCTGTTAAGGGAGTAGACAGTGATTAGAAGGATAATAGCTGTTTCCGTGTTCACTTCCACTGCAGCCGATAGCGGATCGCTGCAGCTATTGATGCTCTCTCGTTCCGTCAGTGCCTTTCGCAGGGATGCCCTGTTTTTTACGCTGGATGGGGGGTCTATCCGTCCAGCTGGTCTTTTCCCGTAATTCTTAACTGCACCCCGCTGTCTACGCTGTTAGTGTCGTTCGGAGCCGGTTCGATGGCTTGAATAGTCTTTCTTAGCGGTAGCGGCTGCTTCGTCGCTCGATACTCCTGCTTCTGCTGTGCCGTTACTTAGCATCTCGTAGCGATATGGCCGGGTTTTCCATACGCGTAGCAGGTGGGAACGAACGACGAACGCAGTGAATACGACGACTGCTAGGGGGTTCGTCGGAAAGGCGCAGGGGGCCGCGCCGCCTGCGCCGACAGCGACGACTTCTGAACCGATTCGCGTGATTTCGCGTAAGCGCTCAAGTTTCTCGCGGTGACTCTCGCTCTGTGCACGAAGCTCTTAAGGTCTTCGTCTTCTACCGACGCTATAGCTGCGGCCAGTTCAGGGTTCAGCTTCTGCCTTAATAGGTGGAGCTGCTTATCTTCCACTACTCGGGCCCTAATCGCATATTTTCTAAACAAACTGTAGAACTCCTCGAACGTCTGCCGGTTCTAGTTGATCTTATCTAGCTGCTTACAGGCCGTCTTCTTTCAGAATGGGTCTCCGAAGCGCTAGTCTAGTGCTCTGATCGCTTCTTCGGCGGTCGCCTTTTCTAGGTCCGCTACTAGCGAAAAAGCTTTACCTTCTAATTGCGATTCCAGGTACGCCAGTCGGTCTCTGGCGCTGTTTCCAGCGTAGTCGCGGTCTATCTTATTCTTTATCTTCTTCTTAAACGCTTCCCAGTCTTTAGGGTCTCCGCCTCTAAACGCCGGCGGATCCGGCAATAATGTTATCAAGGTGCTACCTTGACTATAGGCCGCTGGTAAGGCGGTCTCTGCTTGTTCTTCTCTCGGCGGTAGCGGCGGCATCGCTGCTTCTATATCAGCTAGTTAATCCTTTAGCGCCTTTAGTTGCGCCAGTCTATTCGCCGCCTGGTTCTCTAACACGTCGATAATAGTTTCTGCCGATTCCTTCTCGGCCCTTACCGTCTCTACCTCTTCCCTTAACTGTCTGTTTTCTTCTACGTTCCTATAGAACCTCTTTTCTATAAAGGTAATGATGTCAAACACCTTCTTAGCTCCGTGCTCTGTAAGATATTCTCCTATCTTATCCGGCGTGCGTCCGTACAGTTTGGCGTAGCCCTCTATGCCCTTTCTTGCTTTATCTACCTCTTCTTCTATAAGGCCTTTATTGGTCGTTCCGTCGTCGAGAATACTGGTACGCCTATCCCTCGTTCTGTTAGTCTTTCTCTTTCCGCTGCGGCCTGTAACGCCGCTCTCTACCGCTAAGAAGCCTTCCATCTTCTTACGGTGCCTTGGGGGTTAGTGTGTGTGTAGTGCGCGTGCGTTATTCGGGTTTCCGGATGGTTCGACGGGCCCTTTCGCGCAGTGCGGGGTTTGGTGTAGTAAATGAGTTCGAGATATAATAATCCGAGCGCGCAGATAAGGTTCAATACGGCTGTTTTGATAACTATATCTCAAACTGAGGAGGGAAAGGAATCTATGTAGTGGTGGTGGCGGGCCTTGATAGGTGGTGGTGTGCTAAGGCCCGGCTCGGTCCGTTCCGGAACTTAAATCCCGGAAGGGGCCGAGCCGAAATCCAGGGTCCACCCCATTAATCTGTCCCACCTCTTTCTACCGCCGCAACAGTAGCGAAGGCGGACCGGCATCGCTAAAAGCACTAGAGTGGTAGCGCTGTCCCTGATCTCGCCGTTATTATCCGTCCGGCCAAGCCGACTGATAAGGACGGTGCTAACAAGGACAGTAACCAGGCGCGCCGACTACGATCGTGTTTACCGGTATCTCTACCGATAGAGCAGACGCGGTTCTTCTTTTTCTTCCGGATCTATCAACTTTATAGCTACTCGGGCTGCGGCTTTCTCGGATTCCGGATGTAGAATTCTTCTAGCAGCTCTACGGAATTCCGTAGATTCTTAATCGGATACTATTTATAATCTTCTAGCTACCTCTTCTGCGAAATCTTTGCTTTAATAGACCCTCTTATTTTCTTTACGTCTATTACGTCTTCTACCTCCTACTCTTCTTCTTTACTGTCTATCTCTATTAGTACGGGTTTATCGAAGCCTTGTTCTAGCAGGCCGTTTTTAGGGTCTAGGCTTAGCAGATCCAAATAGAAAACATCGTAGATCCGGAACGCCTTAGGCAGCTGGAGCCGATAAGTTACCGGCGATCTCTTTTCTACTATCTTAAACAGGCCTATATAGCGGGGGTTAAGCTTAGCGTTTCCTTTTAGCCTAAGGTTCTTTGTGTTAAGCTATACCTTTTGTCCTTCTTTGAATTCTATTAGTAACCGCTTTCTATTAGCTTAGATTACTATCTTCTTCTATGCCGACTCTATTGCTTCTTTAGCTACTCGGACAGCTTCTTCTATCTAAGCTTTTAGTGCTTCTGCTGCAGCTGCGGCAACTCTCTTTAACGAAGTGGTAGTAGAAGGCTCCGAAGAGCTAGGGTCATTTAGCAGATAGAAACTTAATCTCAGAAGATAGCTCTAGGTTATCTCGAACGGCGCTAGTAAGGTAGCTTCTAACTGTGCTGAATTGGCGCAGAATTCGGCTATCGGCAACATCTTGACCTACTCTCTTTAGTAATAGCTGCAGAAGATTCGTAAATATTTCTCTATCTTACAGTTAGCTACTTCCGATTGTCCGTCCGTTTGGGGATAGGCTACAGTGCTAAGCTTTCTACAGATTCCGAGAGCCTGGTTAATATATTTCTATATATTAGCGGTAAATTAAGGACCCCTATTAGTAGTAATAGTGTCCGGCAGGCCGTAGTGCTTCTATATATGCTAAATTAGCATCCTTGCTGTTTCTTCTATAGTAGTGTCTTTATCCTTTGCTTTGTAGGGGATAAAGTAACGTTCCTTACTTAGCCGATCTACTATGTTAAGAGTGGCGTTGTATCTATCTAAATCCGGCAGGCCGGTTACGAAATCTATCGTAATGTGCTGCTACGGTCTCTTAGGGATCGGCAATAGCTTTAGTAGACCGGCTGGAAGTCCGTAACGCAGCTTCGCGGCCCTGTACGTATAGCAATTGCCTATAAACCGATAAATCCGCTCGAAGATTCTTAGAAACTAGTAGATCGTTTCTACTGCCTCTATTATCTTCTTTGCGCTAGCATAGCCAACATCCTTAGAGCTATAGACTAACTGGATAACCTTAGTAATTAGTTCTTCTAGAACTATTAGCTTCCCTAAACCTGTTTTGCCGAGTTTCTGTTGCTAATTAAGCCGTTCTACCTTCTCGTAGAGCGTCTCTTCCTTAGTCAGCAGTTCTATCGTGTAGATCCCTACTTCTTTCAACACCTCTGCGTCTACTATCCGTTTAGTTAACACCTTCTAGAATATGTTCGGATCTTCCTTCGCTCGGCTAGTCTTCCCTTCTCTCCTCGTTAATGCATTAGCTTTTCCGTTCTAAGCTCCTAGTCGATAAGTAATCTTAAAATTAAACCTGGATAAGTATGCAGCCTACCGGGCTTGGCAGCGCGATAGCTTCTGCGTCTTTATAAAATAGGTTAGTGACTGATAGTCCGTAAGGACCTGGACTATGCTCTTTCCGGCTATAAGCTCTAGCTTCTACTCCTCGAAAGCCTAGATAATAGCTAACAGTTCCTTGTTATAGATAGCGTAATTCCGCTTAGCCTCGTTTATAGACTTACTAAAGAAAGCTACTAGATAGAGGGTCTCGTCGGCGTTATTATATTAAGAGAGAACTCCTGCTGTTATTGTGTCTAAGGCGTCCGTTTCTAGGTAGATCGTCTTTTCTAGTCGGAAGTGCACTAGCACTAGTGCCGAGGCTACCGCTTCCTTTAACCTATTAAAAGCCTCTGTGCACTTCTTATTCTATAGGCCGGCAGCCTCCTTCTTTAATGCCTTATTTAGTGGTCTTGCCATTTTGCTAAAGTCCTTAATAAACTGTCTGTAGTAGCTGTAGAATCTGAGAAACGCTCTGATTTAGGTAGTGTTTCTGGATTTCGGCTGCTTCTACTCTACGACTACAGCGACCTTCGAAGGGTCTATCCGAATTCCTTCTCGTCCGACGATAAGACTAAGATATTTGACTTCGGTTTAATAGAACTTACTCTTCTTCGTGTCTGCGTTTAATCCGACCTTGCGGAGCCTTGTTAGCACCTTCTTAATGTAGTCCGTATACTGCTCTCTCGTTCTATTGGTATAGACGAGGATGTCGTCTAGGTAGATAGACACAAACCGTTCTAGTATGTCCAAAAAGGTATAATTTATAAAACGTTGCTACACCGCCGGCGCGTTAGTAAGTCTGAAAGGCATAACTAGCTATTTGAAGTTGCCTATACGTATAGCGAACGTCGTAAGGTCTTCCGTCTGCCCTTCTTCGTTCCTTAGTCGGTAAAACGCTTAGCGAATGTCCAGCTTGCTAAACTACTTAGCTTTCGCTACTCGTTGTATAGTTTTATCGATTAGCGGCAGTAGATATACATCTCTCTTAGTAACCTTATTAAGGCCTCTGTAGTCTACGCACAGTCGGAGGCTACCTCCGGGCTTCCGGACGAAAAGGATCGGCGACGTATATTCGGTAGAGCTTAGCGTAATAAACTTCTTTGCTAAGTTTTCTCTAACAAACACTTCTACTTAGTCCAGTTTAGCTAGCGACAGCCTCCTTAGGTGTAAGGGCTTAAGAATCTTGGTTTAGAAACTTGAGGTTAGGTATCTATATAAAGGAACTAATAGGCAGTTCCTTTGTCGTCTGCTGCTGTACAATTTGTACCTACAAAGCTAAGCTAGCAATTTCCTTCTATATAGGGGTATAAGGTTTACACTCTGTACAGAGGATTAGGAGTTCTCCCTCTGTATAGTAGTAAAGAGTTTTGCCTCCGTTTAGAGGGGCAGCAATTCCCCTCTGTATAGGGCTATAGGGTTCTCCCTCTGTACAGGAGTAGGGTCCTGTCGTTGATTCTGTATAGAGGGTAGGGTCGTGCTGGCGCCGCTAAGTCGCAGTCCTTAGGGCGACGGCTGGCTTAGGTCCAGGACCTAGGCTAGGCGGCGCCCCCTAACAATACCCCCCTTACTCCTTGTTGTAGTTCTTCTGTACGATAGCGAGTCGTATCCCCTTAGCTGTTCCTCTAGAAGGTGGCGCTTTCCTGTTCGCCTAGGCACTCGTCTATTAACCTCCCTCTCTACTGGTCCAACCTTGGACTTGTCCTCCTAGGTCTGTAGGTAGGGAAGGCAGGTAGTGCTGGATCGCTTCTACCTAAACTTTGATCCGAGCGTGTAGATAAGGTTCAATACGGCTGTTTTGATAACTATATCTCGAACTGAGGAGGGAAAGGAATCTATGTAGTGGTGGTGGCGGGCTTTCGTAGTGGTAGTGCCAAGGCCCGGCTCGGTCCGTTCCAGAACCTAAATCCCGGAAGGGGCCGAGCCGAAATCCAGGGTCCACCCTATCAATCCGTCCTACCTCTTTCCACTACCGCAACACTACCCCCCTCCCTTACCGGCGGTCGCCCTCAACCGCTTAGTCACCCTATCCATCCGAAAATCTTTTCTTCTTTCCCTCCCTTTGTTTTTTTTTTTTTTTTTTTTTTTTTTTTTTGATTTTATTCGTCGTCTTTTTCTCGAAAATCCCCTCCAACGCCGACGTTACCTCTTCCGTCTTCTATCAAAACCAACGTTCTCTTTATCGCTTTTTCAACTTCTTACATTATTAGCATCTGAAGTCCTTTACTTAGCGTTTATGTAATCGGTGCGCCTAATCCGTGCTATCTGATCTGAGCCGTGGGTTATCTGAGCTGCAGTGTAGCTGGTCTGTGCGCCGGCGCGGAAGGTCTATATAGATCTTTCCGCAGCTCTATTTCTTCTTCTTCTTTTTTTCTCTACTAAAGCCTTTACCTACTACGGGGTCGGCGGCGCTAGCACGCTACAGCGTTAGCGAGCTGGCGGCCGAACCAGCGATGGGTAGTGGCCGCGTTAAACCGGTAGTGGGTAGCGGTGGACCCGAGGTCCTCCCTAAAGGCAACCGCTACGATCGTTTTCTTCGGCTACCGCGCCGATAGAGCGGACGCAGCTTTGTCGTTTTTCTTCTACCTTTCCGGAAGTCGTCAGTTTCGGAGCTATCCGGGTTTCGGCTTCTCCGGGTTCCGCATATAAAACTCTCTTAACAGTTCCGCCGAGTTCTGCAGATTCTTAACCGGATACTATTCGTAGTCTTCCGGCTACCCCTTCTACGAGATCCTCGCTTTAATAGACCCCCTTATCTTCTTTACGTCGATTACATCTTCTACCTCCTACTCTTCTTCCTTACTATCTATCTCGATAGGCAGGGGTTCGGCGAACCCCTGTTCCGGCAGGCCGTCTTCAGGGTCCAAGCTTAATAGGTCCGAATAGAAAACATCGTAGATCCGGAACGATTTTAGTAACTGGAGCCGATAGGTTACCGGCGACCTCTTTTCTATTATCTTGAACAGACCTACGTTGCGTAGGTTAAGCTTGGCGTTGCCTTTTATCCTTAGGTTTCGTGTATTGAGCTATACCTTTTGGCCTTCCTCGAATTCCATTAGTAACCTTTTTCTATTAGCTCTAGTCACTATCTTCTCCTAAGTTGATTCTATCGCTTTCTTCGCTACCTTTAATCCGAGCGCGCAGATGAGGTTTAATACGACTGTTTTGATAACTATATCTCGAACTGAGGAGGGAAAGGAATCTATATAGTAGTGGGTGAGCGCTTTAGGGGCGGCGGCGTGCTAAGGCCTGGCTCGGCCCGGAAGGGCCGAGCCAAAATTCTAAGGGTCCACCCTATTATCTAGTCCCACCCCTTTCCACCACCGCAACACTACCCCCCTCCCTCACCAGCGGTCGCCCTCGACCGCTTGATCACCCCGTCCAACCAAAAATCTCTACTTTTTTTTTTTTTTTGAGATTCCCCTTTAAGGTCGACATCGGCTCGTCCATCTTCTATTAAAAACAACGTTCTTTTCGTCGCTTCTTTCCGTTCTTACGTCGTCGTCTCCTAAGGTCCTTCACTTAGCGTTTATATAATCGTCGCTATCTGATCTGATCAGCTGTCTTCTGAGCTGCTGGTCGGCCGGTCTACGCACTGCTGTAGGGGTCTATATAGATCTGTTCGCGGCTCTGTTTCTTCTTCTTCTTTTTCTTCTACCAAAGCCTTTACCTACTACGCGGTCGGCGGCGCTGGCACGCTACGGCGTGCGCGAGCTACCGGCCGACGCGGTGGTGGTAGAGCACAATCACTTCCCGAAGCAACCTTACGATCGTTTTTATTGGCTTCCGCGCTAGTGGAGCGGACGTAGCTTTCTTCGTTTTCTTCCGGAAGGATCGGCTTTAGAGCCATTCCGGCTTTGGCTTCTTCGGGTTCCGCGCGTAAAAATCTCTTAGCAGCTCCGCCGAATTCCGGAGATTCTCGATCAGATACCATTTATAGTCTTCCGGCTACCCCTTCTACGAAATCCTCGCTTTAATGGACCCCCCCGTCTTCTTTACGTCTATTACGTCTTCTACCTCCTACTCTTCTTTATTACCGTCTATCTCGACCGGCAGGGGTTCGATAAACCCCTGCCTCGGTAGGCCGTCCTTAGGGTCCAGGCTTAGCAGATCTAAATGGAAAACGTCGTAGATCCTGAACGCCTTCGGCAGCTCGAGCCGATAAGTTACCGGCGATCTCTTTTCCACTATCTTGAACGGACCTACGTTGCGTAGGTTGAGCTTAGCGTTGCCTTTTATCCTTAGGTTTCGTATGTTGAGCTATACCTTTTGGCCTTCCTTAAATTCTATTAGTAACCTTTTTCTATTAGCTCGAGTTACTATCTTCTTCTAAGCCGATTCTATCGCGTCTTTCGCTACCTTAATCGCTTCTTCTATCTGCGATCGTAGCGCCTCTGCCGCTGCAGCGGCGACTCTTTTCGACGACGTAGTAGTGGATAGTTCCGCGGAGCTAGGTTCGTTTGGCGGCTAAAAGCTCATTCTCGGAAGATAACCGTAGGTTATCTCGAACAGCGCCAGCGACGTTGCTTCTGACTGTGCTGAGTTCGCGCAGAATTCAGCTATTAGCAGCATCTTAACCCACTTTTCTTAATAATAGCTGCAGAAGGTTCTTAAATATCGCTCTATCTCGCGATTAGCCACTTCAGACTGACTGTTAGTTTGAGGGTAAGCGGCGGTGCTGAGCTTTCCATAAATTCCGAGAACTTGATTAATAGCTTTCTATACGTCGGCGGTGAATTGAGGACCCCTATCCGTAGTAATAGTGTCCGGCAGGCTATAGTGCTTCTATACGTGTCTAGTCAGCATTCGCGCGGTCTCTTCCGCAGTCGTTCCTTTATCTCTAGCTCGACAGGGGATAAAGTGGCGTTCTTTGCTTAGCCTATCTACTACGTTAAGGGTGGCATCGTATCTATCGGAGTCTAGCAGGCCAGTTACGAAGTCCATCGTAATGTGTTGCTACAGCTTCTTGGGGATCGGAAGTAGCTTCAGCAGACCGGCCGGAAGACCGTAATATGGCTTCGCGGCTCGGCATACGTAGCAATTGGCGATAAATCGGTGGATCCGTTCGTAGATCCGCGGAAACCAGTAGATTGTCCTTACAGCTTCCATTGTCTTCTTCGAGCCGGCGTAACCAACGTTCTTAGAGCTATAGACCAGTTAGACGACCTTAGTAATTAGTTCTTCCAGAACTATCAGCTTCCCCGAACTGGTTTTGCCGAGTTTTTGTTGCTGGTTAAGCTGCTCCACCTTTTCGTAGAGAGTCTTTTCTTCGATCGGCGGCTCCATTGGTTCTGGTTCGGTCTGCAGTTCCGTCGCGCAGATCCCCGCTTCCTTCAATACCTCGGCGTCTACTATCCGTTCGGTTAGCACCTTCTGAAACATGTTCGGATCTTCCTTCGCGCGGCTCGTCTTCCCTTCTCTTCGTATTAGCGCGTTAGCCTTTCCATTTTGAGCCCCTGGTCGATAGGTAATCTTAAAGTCGAACCCTAATAAGTAGGCGGCCTACTGAGCTTGGCAGCGCGAGAGCTTCTGCGTCTTTATAAAGTAGGTCAGCGACTGGTAGTCTGTAAGAACCTGGACCGTGCTCTTTCTAGCTATAAGCTCCGGTTTCCACTCCTCGAAAGCCTAAATAATCGCTAGCAGCTCCTTATCGTAGATAGCGTAGTTTCGCTTAGCTTCGCTTATTAACTTGCTGAAGAAAGCTACTAGATAGAGGGTTTCGTTGTCGCTATATTAAGAAAGGACCCCTGCCGTTACTGTGTTGGAAGCGTCCGTTTCTACGTAGATCGTCTTTTCCGGCCGGAAGTGTGCCAGAACCGGCGCCGAGGCCACTGCTTCTTTCAGCCTGTTAAACGCTTCTGTGCATCTTTCATTCTATAGGCCGGCTGCCTCTTTCTTTAGTGCTTCGTTCAGGGGTCTCGCTATCTTGCTAAAGTCCTTAATAAACCGTCGATAGTAGCTGCAGAAACCGAGAAACGCTCTGATCTGCGTAGTGTTTCCGGATTTCGGCTGCTTCTATTCCTCGACGGCGGCGACCTTTAATGGGTCTATCCAAATTCTATCTCTTCCGACGATAAGACCGAGATATTTGACCTCGGTTTAGTAGAACTCGCTCTTTTTCGTGTCCGCGTTCAGTCTAACCTTACAGAGCCTAGTCAACACCTTCTCGATGTGGTCCGTGTGTTGCTCTCTCGTTCTATCTGTATAGATAAGGATGTCGTCTAGGTAAATAGACACGAACCGTTCCAGCATGTCTATAAAGGTATGGTTTATAAAGCGTTGCTACACTGCCGGCGCGTTGGTAAGTCCGAATGGCATTACTAACTACTTGAAATTGCCTATACGCGTCGCAAACGTCGTAAGGTCTTCTGTCTGCCCTTCTTCGTTTCTTAGTCGATAGAACGCTTAGCGGATGTCCAGCTTGCTAAACCACCTAGCCTTTGCTACGCGCTGTATAGTCTTATCTATTAGCGGCAGTAGATATACGTCTCTCTTAGTGATCTCGTTAAGGCCTCGATAGTCTACGCAGAGTCGCAGACTACCCCCTGGTTTCCTTACGAAAAGAATCGGTAACGTATATTCGGCAGAACTCGGTGTAATAAACCTCTTCGCCAGGTTTTCGCGAACAAACACCTCCACTTAGTCCAATTCGGCCGGCGACAGTCGTCTTAGGGGCTCAGTTCTTGGCAGCGTAGCCCCCTCTTTCAGTCGGATCCTGTTGTTATATTCCGGTCGATAGAGCGGCAATAGGTTGGAGTCGGCTTTTAAGAAGACGTTAGCGTAACTATAGAGCTCGTTTAGCAGCACCTCTAGTAGATCCACTTCTTCTTCCGCCATTATCTTCTGGTAGTCTTCGATGTCTTTTATTAAGATAGCGTAGATCTCGTTGCTCGGCGACTTCGCGAGGGTCGTTATTGATTCTGAACTTATTATTCCAACAGGGACCGGGGGTTCGGAACGATCGGACGGAGTCGCTTCGATCGTCGTAACGTTCGGTTTGGCGTCGGCCACCGTAACCGATTCGGTAACTGATTTGACGGCGGCTAAGCCGTTGGTCGATTTTCTGAATCCGAGTGTGCCTTCTCGTACGTCAATAATCGCTCCCTGATTCTTTATCTATTTCTGCCCTATAATAATGTCAAACCTTCCTATATCTATAATTCGGAACGTCGCTTCTGTAGTGCGACTAGCCAAGGTGGTCCTTAATGGCACATAGTGCGTAACACTCTCTGTGTCTTGTCTGTTGTACGCCGAAATCCGCGTCGGCGACGCCAATTCCACCGGATAGCCGTATCCCTTCGTTAGCTTCCGGACTAGCCGATAGTGGATCTCCGCGCCAATAAGAGCTCCGGTGTCGATAAAGGCCTTTAGCTGAAGTGGTTTGCTCGATCCGTCAAGGGGGTGGACAGTGATTAGAAGGATAATAGCTGTTTCCGTGTTCACTTCCACCGCCGCCGAGAGCGGGTCGCTGCAGCTGTTAATGCTTTCCTCTCGTAGCGATTCGCTTCGATTCTGTGCCCTCCTGTCAATGCTGGGTAGGGGGCCTATCCGTCTAGCTAGTCTTTTCCTATAATTTTTAAGTGCACCCCGCCGTCTACGCTGTCAGTGTCGTTCGGAGCCGGTTCGATAGCTTAAATAGTCTTTCTTAGCGGTGGCGGCTGCTTCGTTGCTCGATACTCCTGCTTCTGCTGTGCCGTTGCTTGGCATCTCGTAGCGATATAGCCGGGCTTTCCGCACGTATAGCAGGTAGGGACGAACGACGAACGCTGCGAATTAAACGGCTGCTGGGGGCGTTGTCGGTATAGGACGGGGGCTCTGGTTCCATTCGGCGACGGCGACGGCTTCTGAGCCGGTTTACGTATCGTTGATTTTCTGTATACGTTCAGGTTTCTCGCAGTAACTCTCGCTCGGTGCACGAAGCTCTTAAGGTCTTCGTCTTCTACCGACGCTATAGCGGCGGCCAGTTCAGGGTTCAACTTCTGCCTTAGTAGGTAGAGCTGCTTATCTTCCGCTACTCGGGCCCTAATCGCATATTTTCTAAATAGTCTGTAGAACTCTTTAAACGTCTGCCGGTTCTGATTAATCTTGTCTAGCTGCTTACAGGCCGTCTTCTTTCGGAATGGATCTCCGAAGCGTTAATCTAGCGCTTTAATCGCTTCCTTAGCGGTTAGCTCTTCCAGGTCCGCCACTAGCGAGAACGCTTTACCTTCTAGTCGCAATTCCAGGTACGCCAATCTGTCTCTAGCGCTGTTTCCGGCATAGTCTCGGCCTATCTTGTTCTTTATCTTTTTTTTAAACGCTTCCCAATCTTTAGGATCTCCGCCTCTAAACGCCGGTAGATCCGGTAGTAACGTTATCGACGTGCCGCCTTAACTGTAGGCCGTCAGTAAGACGGTCTCCTCGTAGGTTTCTCGACGCAGTAGCGGCGACGACTTCGCTGCTTCTATATCAGTTAGTTGATTCTTTAGCGCCTTTAACTGCGCTATTCGATTCGCCGCCTAGTTTTCTAATACGTCGATGATCGTTTCCGCTAATTCCTTCTCGGCCCTTACCGCTTTAGTTTCTTCTCTTAGTTGTCTGTTTTCTTCTAACGTTCTGTAAAACAGCATCTCGATAAGGTCTATGCTGTCGTAGACCTTCCTTATTCCATTCTCGTTTACATAGTCTTCCAATTCCTCGATCGTGCAGTCGTAGATCTTCCTATATTTAGCTATTCGTTCCTTGATCTCTGCTGTCTCTTCCGCCGTAAAACCGCTGATAATAATCTCATTATTAATGACACTGGAGCGCCTACTCGCTCTGTTAGTCTTTCCTTTCCTACTTCTGCTGCGGCCTATAACGCTGCTCTCTACCGCTAAGAAGCCTTCTATCTTCTTACGGTGCCTGGGGTTTGTTGTTGTTAGTGTGTGTAGGTGCGCGTACGTTATTCGGGTTTCTAGATAGTTCGACGGGCCCTTTCGCGCAGCGCGGGGGGGTTGATATAGAGAGTAAGTTCGAGATATAATGATCCGAGCGCGCAGATAAGGTTCAAAACGGCTGTTTTGATGACTATATCTCGAACTGAGGAGGGAAAGGAATCTATGTAGTGGTGGGTGAGCGCTTTAGGGGCGGCGGCGTGCCAAGGCCCGGCTCGGCCCTTCCGGGCCGAGCCGAAATTCCAAGGGTCTACCCTATTATCCAGTCCCACCCCTTTCCACCGCCGCAACAACCTTAATAGCTTCTTCTATCTGAGATCGGAGCGCTTCTGCCGCTGCAGTAGCGACTCTCTTTAACGACGTAGCGGTGAAAAGCTCCGGCAAGTCGGCGTTGCTTGGCGGATAGAAGCTTATTCTCGGAGGATAGCTATGCGTTATTTCAAACGGCGCCAGCGAGGTGGCTTCTAAACGTGCTAAGTTCGCGCAGAATTCAGCTATTGGCAACACCCTGACCTATTCTTCTTAGTAATAGCCGCAGAAGGTTCGTAGATATCGCTCCATTTCTCTGTTAGCCACTTCAGACTGACTGTCGGTCTGCAGGTAAGCGGCTGTGCTGAGCTTTCCACTAATTCCGAGAGCTTGGTTGATAGCTTTCTATACGTCGGCGGTGAATTGAGGACCCCTATCCGTAGTGATAGTGTCTGGCAGGCTATAGTGCTTCCACACGTGTTGAATCAACATCCGTACGGTCTCTTCTGCAGTAGTTCCTTCGTCTCTTGCTTAGCAGGGGATAAAGTGTCGTTCTTTGCTCAGTCTATCTATGATCCGACCAAGGTAGACTCTAGGTCAATACCCGTCTTTGATAACTATATCCAAGGCTGGAGAGGGAAGAATCTACGTACAAGCGGAGGGAGGTATTTGAGTGTGCGCCAAGCCTGGCCCTGCCAAGCCTAGCTGCCAGCTGTCCACATCCGTATCACTACCGCCCTCCCCAACCAGCGATTGCCCTCAATCGCAATCAGCCAATCAATCGCAATCAGTCCATTAATCGCAATCAGCTAAACCAGGTTGCGTCGTGCCAAACTAGGTCGCAGAGGTTGCATCAAAACAGGTCGCTCCAAACCCGGTCGCTTGCACCAAACCAGGTTGTAGGGGTCGCAAATTCAGCTTCGCTATCGGCCAATCAGGTCGCTCCAAAACAGGTCGCTTTTGAGGTTCAATTTCCGTGCGTTTTGAGTCTCAATCTTATGCCTTTTTGAGCCTCAATCTCGTGCCTTTTTGAGCCTCAATCTCGTGCGTTTTGCCGTCGCTTTCGGCCTCGATTGGTGCCTTGTTTGGTGCCTTGCCGAGGCTGCAGAATTCTCAGAGGTCGCGGCTGCAGAGGTTGTCGGGGCCGCGGAGGTCGCGGAGGTCGTTAAGGCCGCGGAGGTCGCGGAGGTCGCAGCTGCAGAGGTCTCGGAGGTCGCGGAGGTTATCGGGGTCGCGAGGTCGCACAGGTCGCAGAGGTCGCAGCCTACGTATGTCGCTTCTTGACGGTCGCTCGCTTGTCGACGGTCGCTCGCCTCTCAGACCGTCGCTCGCTTCTCAGACGGTCGCTTGCTTGTCGACGGTCGCTCGCCTCTCAGACCGTCGCTCGCTTCTTAGACGGTCGCTCGCTTCTTAGACGGTCGCTCGCTTCTCAGACGGTCGCTCGCTTCTCAGACTGTCGCTTCTTGTCGGTCGCTTCTCGGACGGTTGCAGAGGTCTCGGAGGTTGCCTTGCAAACACATGTCGTTTCTCGAGACGGTCGCTTCTCGAGCCGTCGCTTCTCAAGCCGTCGCTTCTCGAGCCGTCGCTTCGCCTGTGCTCTGCCTATGTTGTCTGCAGCAGCTGTGCCTGTCTAGTGCTCTGCCTGGTGCTCTGCTTAGTGCTCTGCCTAGTGCTCTTCTGGTGCTCGTGCCTAGGTGCTCGTTGCTGCTCGTGTCGCTTTGCCTGTGTTGTCTGCAGCTCTGCCTTGTGCTCTTGCTCTGCCTAGGTGCGCTAATTGCCGGTCGTCTTGATTGGTATGTCCGAATAGAATGGTCTGTTAAAGACCCAAAAAACGAATGTCGTCGCCCTAGGTCCTGCTAGGTGCGCTCTCGTCGTCGTCGCTCTCGTCGTCGTCGCTCTCGTCGTCGTCGCTCTCGTCGTCGTCGCTCTTGTCGTCGTCGCTCTCGCTCCTCGTCCTCGTCGCTCCTACATCGTCCTTCTCGTCCTTCTCGTCGCTCTCGTCGCTCTCGTCGCTCTCTCGCTCTTCTTCAAAACTCTTCTTCTCAATAGGGGCACTTCTCTTCCCTAAAACTCTCTCTTCTTTTTCTCGATCGGGGGAGGGGGGGGTAGAGTAGTATGCACATGTACAATTAAGTAACCGGATATAATTTAACGGCCTCCTTCGTACATATACAGTACACACTCTAGGTTGGTTGCACGTACGTTAATCGAGTACCCGGATGTAATTCAACGGGCTCTTTCGCGTAGTGCGGGTGTTGTTAAGGTAAGCCTTGGATATAATGATCCGACCAAGGTAGACTCTAGGTCAATACCCGTCTTTAATAACTATATCCAAGGCTGGAGAGGGAAGAATCTACGTACAAGCGGAGGGAGGTATTTAAGTGTGCGCCAAGCCTGGCCCTGCCAAGCCTAGCTGCCAGCTGTCCACATCCACATCCGTATCAATCTACTACGTTCAGCGTAGCGTTATATCTATCTGAATTCGGCAGGCCGGTTACGAAGTCCATCGTAATGTGTTGCTATGGTTTCTCAGGGATCGGAAGTGGCTTTAGCAGGCCGGCCAGAAGACTATAGCGCGGCTTTACGGCTCTGCACACGTAACAATTGGCGATAAATCGGTGGATCCGTTCGTAGATCCGCAGAAACCAGTAGATTGTCCTTACGGCTTCTATTGTCTTTTTCGAGCTGGCGTAACCAACGTCCTTAGAGCTATGGACCAGTTGGACGACCTCGGTGATTAGTTCTTCCGGAACTATCAGCTTCCCTGAACCGGTTTTGCCTAGTTTCTGTTGCTGGTTAAGCTGCTTTACCTTTTCGTAGAGAGTTTCTTCCTTAGGGGCCGGCTCTACTGCGCAGACCCCTACCTCTTTTAGCACCTCTGCGTCTACTATCCGCTTGGTTAACACCTTCTGGAACATGTTCGGATCTTCTTTCGCGCAGCTGGTCTTTCCTTCTCTTCTTGTCAGTGCGTTAGCCTTTCCGTTTTGAGCTCCAGGTCGATAGGTAATCTTAAAGTTAAACCCAGATAAGTAGGTAGCCTACCGTGCTTAACGTCGCGAAAGCTTCTGCGTCTTTATAAAGTAGGTCAGCGACTGGTGGTCTGTAAGGACCTGGACCGTGCTCTTTCTAGCTATAAGCTCTGGCTTCCACTCCTCGAAGGCCTGAATAATCGCTAGCAGCTCCTTATCGTAGATGGCGTAGTTTCGTTTAGCATCGTTTATGGACTTGCTAAAGAAAGCTACTGGATGGAGGGTTTCGTCGTCGCTATATTAAGAAAGAACCCCTGCCGTTACTGTATCGGAAGCGTCCGTTTCTACGTAGATCGTCTTTTCCGGTCGGAAGTGCGCCAGAACCGGCGCCGAAGCTACCGCTTCTTTCAGCCGTACGAAAGCTTCCGTGCACTTCTTATTCTATAGGCCGGCGGCCTCTTTCTTTAGTGCCTCGTTCAGGGGTCTCGCTATCTTGCTGAAGTCCTTAATAAACCGTCGATAGTAGCTGCAGAAGCCGAGAAACGCCCTGATTTGCGTAGTATTTCCAGACTTCGGCTGCTTCTATTTGGCGACGGCGGCGACCTTTAAGGGGTCTATACGAATTCTATCTCTTCCGACGATAAGACCGAGATATTTGACCTCGATTTGGTAGAACTCGCTTTTCTTCGTGTCCGCGTTTAATCCTACTTTGCAGAGTCTCTTTAGCACCCTCCTAACGTAGTCCGTGTGCTGATCTCTCGTTCCGTCCGTGTAGATAAGAATGTCGTCCAAATAGATAGACACGAACTGCTCCAGCATGTCTATAAAGGAGTGGTTTATAAAGCGTTGCCACACCGCCGGCGCGTTGGTAAGTCCGAACGGCATTACTAGCTACTTAAAATTGCCTATACGCGTAGCGAACGTCGTAAGATCTTCCGTCTGTCCTTCCTCGTTTCTTAGTCGATAGAACGCTTAGCGGATGTCCAGCTTACTGAACTACTTAGCCTTTGCTACGCGCTGTATGGTCTTATCTATTAGCGGCAGTGGATATACGTCTCTCTTGGTAACCTCGTTAAGGCCTCGATAGTCTACGCAGAGTCGCAGACCACCCTCTGGTTTCCTTACGAAAAGAATCGGTAACGCATATTTGGCAGAACTCGGCGTAATAAACTTCTTTGCCAGATTTTTACGAACGAACACCTCCACTTAATCCAGTTCCGCCGGCGACAGTCGTCTTAGAGGCTCGGTTCTTGGCAGCGTAGCTCCCTCTTTTAGTCGAATCTTGTTGTCGTATTCCGGTCGATAGAGCGGCAATAGGTTGGAGTCGGCTTTTAAGAAGACGTCGGCGTAACTATAGAGTTCGTATAGCAGCACCTCTAGTGGATCCACTTCTTCTTCTGCTATTATCTTCCAGTAGTCTTCGATGTCTTTTATCGAGATAGCGTAGATCTTATTGCTCTGCGACTTCGCGAGGGTCGTTATTGCTTCTAAACTTATTATTCCGACGATAACCAGGGGTTCGGAACGATCCGGCGGAGTCGCTTCGATCGTCGTAACGTTCGGTTTGGCGTTGGCCACTATAACCGGTTTGGTAACTGATTTGACGGCGGCTAAGCTGCTAATCGATTTTCTGAATCCGAGTGTGCCTTCTCCTACGTTAATAATCGCTCCCTGGTTCTTTATCCATTTCTGCCCTATAATAATGTCAAACCTTCCGATATCTATAATTCGGAACGTCGCTTCCGTAGTGCGACCTGCTAAGGTGGTCCTTAATGGCACATAGTGCGTAACACTCTCCGTGTCTTGTCCGTTGTACGCCGAAATCCGTGTCGGCGACGCTAATTCCACCGGATAGCTATATCTATTCGTCAGCTTCCGGACCAGCCGATAGTGGATCGCTGTACTGATAAGAGCTCCAGTATCGATGAAAGCTTTTAGCTAGAGGGGTCCACGCGACTTCTCGACAGGGTAGATCGTAATAGGAAGGATGATCGCCGTTTCCGTATTCACTTCTACGGCTGCCGAGAGCGGATCGCTGCAGCTGTTAATGCTTTCTTCTCGTAGTAGTTCGCTTCGATTCGGTGCCCTATTGTCAATGCTGGGTAGGGGGCCTATCCGTCCAGCTAGTCTTTTCCTATAATCCTTAACTGAACCCCGCCGTCTACGCTGTCAGTGTCGTTCGGCGCCGGTTCGATGGCTTGAATAGTCTTTCTCGGCGGCTGCGGCTGCTGCTGCTTTATAACATAATACTCCTGCTTCTGCTAGGCCGTTGCTTAGCATCTCGTAGCGATGTGGCCGGGCTTTCCGCACGCGTAGCAGGTGGGGACGAACGACAAACGCTGCAAATACGACGACTGTTGGGGGGTTCGTCGAAAAGGCGCAGGGGCCCTTGCCTGCTATGCCGGCGGCGACGGCTTCTGAATCAGTTTACGTGTCGTCGGTTTTCCGTACGCGTTCAAGTTTCTAGCGGTGACTCTCGCCTAGTGCACGAAGTTCTGCAGGTCTTCGTCTTCTACCGACGCTATAGCCGCAGCTAGCTCAGGGCTCAGTTTCTGTCTTAGTAAGTGCAGCTGCTTATCTTTAGCTACTCTCGCTCTAATAGCGTATTTCCTAAACAGTCCGTAGAACTCCTCGAACGTCTGCCGGTTCTAGTTGATCTTGTCTAGCTGTTTACAGGCCGTCTTCTTCCGGAAGGGGTCGCTGAAACGCTGATCCAGCGCCTTAACAGCTTCGTCTGCGGTCACTTCTTCCAGGTCTGCCACTAGCGAAAAAGCTTTACCTTCTAGTCGCGATTCCAGGTACGCTAATCTATCCTCTTTGCTACTCGATGCGTAGTCGCGGTTTATCTTATTCTTGATCTTCTTCTTAAATGCCTCCTATGCTTTAGGGTCTCTGCTACCAAAAGCAGGTAGGTCCGGCAGTGGCGTTATCGTAATGCCACCTTAACTATAGGCCGCTAGTAAGGCGGTTTCTGCGTGGGTTTCTCGCCGCGGTGGCGGCGACGACTTCGCTGCTTTCATATCTGCTAGTTGACCCTTTAGCGCCTTTAGCTGCGCTATTCGATTCGCCGCTTGGTTTTCTAACACGTCGATAATAGTTTCTGCCGATTCCTTCTCGGCCCTTACCGCTTTAGTTTCTTCTCTTAGTTGCCTGTTTTCTTCTAGCGTTCTGTAGAACAGCGTCTTAATAAGGTCTATACTATCGTAGACCTTTCCTATCCTATTCTCGTTTACATAGTCTTCCAGTTCCTCGATCGTGCAGTCGTAGATCTTCTTGTATTTGCTTATTCGTTCCTTAATCTCTGCGGTCTCTTCTGCCGTAAAACCGCTAATAATAATCTTATTATCGATAACACTGGAGCGCCTACTCGCTCTGTTAGTCTTTCTCTTTCCGCGGCGACCTGTTACGCCGCTGTCTACCGCTGAGAAGCCTTCTATCTTCTCGCAGTACCTTTGGGAGTTGTTGTTTTGGTTTGTGTGTAGGTGCGCGTGCGTTATTCGGGTTTCCGGATAATTCGACGGCCCCTTTCGCGCAGCGCAGGGTTAGTGTAGAGAGTGAGTTCGAGATATAATGATCCGAGCGCGCAGATAAGGTTCAATCCGGCTGTTTTGATAACTATATCTCGAACTGAGGAGGGAAAGGAATCTATGTAGTGGTAGTGGCGGGCTTTCGTAGTGGTGGTGCTAAGGCCCGGCTCGGTCCGTTCCGGAACCTAAATCCCGAAAGGGGCCGAGCCAAAATCCAGGGTCCACCCTATCAATCCGTCCCACCTCTTTCTACTACTGCAACAAACTTGACCGATTCCGTTTGCTAATTCAACAATGTAGAGGCTAAGGCGGAGGAGGCCTGCAAGCGGTTATAAAGGTGCAGGAGGTGCTCGGTCCCGTCTATTCGTTTCCCTCCTACCCTCTAGCTCTAGCTATGTACTCTACGTCCTAACCGTACAGTTCGGCGCTACCGGGCCGTTTGGCTCTGTCCCTGTTTCTTGGTTATCGTCCGGAGTTTTACTCGTAGGTAGATGTTCCCGCCTCCGTCCGGTCGTCTAGTGGGCCGTCGCTCGTATGCGCCCTAGGTCGTAGTTGCCTTGTTTGTCTTCCCTTATACAGTTGTGGCAGCTGCCCTAGTTGTTATTGCCCTACAAGGCAGGCAGCTCCTACCCTGTATATAAACCCTTTCCCCTTTCTCCCTCTCTCTTCTTTTCTTTCTCCTTTATTCCCTACCTGCTACCCGTCCGCCTAGCCGTCCGCTACTACTACTATTACTACTATTACTACTACTACTAGTCACTACTACTAACTACTATTACTAACTACTACTACTAGCTACTATCGTTATGCTACCTGTCTCGTCCGGCCGTTCCCGCCGTGTCTCTCTCGTAGCTGCTAGCTCTCCTTCTGCCTGTCCGGCTGGTGTCCCCTCCTATTTTTACCTCTAACAATAGAGTGCTTAGCTCTACTAGCAGCTTCGCTTCCGGTTCGTACAGGTCCTCGCCTTCCGTACGGTCTAAGCTAACGACTTAGGTGCTACATTAACTAGCAGCAGGGCGTTGTTAAGCTACCCTTTTGCTTCCTCTAGTGCTAGGGCCCCTGCCGGCCAGGAGGTAATTGAGATTTCGGGCGTAGAGTTGGCTGCCCTAGGTCTTAGGGGTAGTGGCTAGTAAGCTACCTTAAGGTAGCATATAAAAGTTTTCGGACAGTGTTGCTCTCGTTCCCTTCTTATTTCTACCTATCTTACCTGTCTCCTAACCGTCCTCTTCTTCCTGCCCTTCTTCTATACGGTGTCGTATAGTGTAGTGTTAGTAGGATCCTGTAGTGTCCTACGTCGTAATTCTCGATCCTTTGGCAACCTAAGTTGCTAGCGGCTGCCCTGTCCTTAGGGTAGATCGTGCCCCTTTTCACTGTACGGCGCAGTGTTACTGTAACTAGGCAGGGAAGTGGTTCTTCTCCTACCTGTCTAGCGCAGTTGTGTCCTGTAGGGCCTCGTATAGTTCCTACGTAGGCTCTGCCTATCCTCTCTATTTTACTAGGTACTCTACCTTCTTCCGCTTCCTCTAGCTCTTAAGGATTTCTTCTACCTCGTACTCTTCCTGGCCCTCGGTTATAATCGCTGGTAGGCGTACGTTATCTATCGTCTGGTGCAGTAGGGGGTCCGTGTTCGCTGGCCGTACGAGGTCTACGTAAAAGACTAGGTAGATCCCTAGGGGAGTGTTAAGTTATACAGCGTATGTCCCTACTGGTCGGACTACTGTAAACTTCCGGTTCTTCTAGTCCAGCTTCTTGCTTAGTTAGTCCGTACAGATGTTATGCTAGTTTAGCCAGACCTTATTCCCTACCTTGTACCTTAGTGCAGCCTGCCGTCTCTTGTTAGCCTGCTCTTCCGCATTCTATTAAGCTATAGCCAGGCTCGCCTTTGCCTATTAGTAGGCGTTCGTAATCGTCTGTACGATGGCCTCTCCCTGCTAAATTAGGGATCGTACAGGGTGCAGGGTGTTACTACTTAGGGTCGGCAGGAGCGGAGAGTGGTCGTATCTATAGGCTATAAAGAAGGGGGACAATCCTGTAGCATTAGCCGTATAGCTGTTAATAGCTAGCTCCGCTATAGGGAGAAGGTGGGTCCAGTTCGCCTAATTATAGTCGACGTACGTTCGGAGGTACACTTCCAATATCGAATTAACCCTCTCCGTCGCACCGTCTGTCTGTAGGTACTATACGGTTAACAGGCGACGTTCTACATTTAGCAACTGGCAGACCCTTGCCTAGAGCTGGCTCGTAAATTGCGTACCCCGGTCCGACACAATTGACCTAGGGAAACCGTGCTTGCTAAACGTCGTCCGTATAAAGGCCTAGGCAGTGTCCTTAGCTGTAATAGAGTCTATTCCCTCTAGTATTACCCCCTTCGTTAGCTTGTCCGTTACTACTATAATGTTCCGCTGTCCGTCGCTCTTAGGGAGGTCTGTAATAAAGTCTACTGTTAGGTCTTGCTAGGGCCGGTCCGGTATTGGTAGGGGTTTCAGCAGCCTATGCTTTAGTTTACACTAGGGCTTCGTCCGTCTGTATACATCGCAGTTCTGTACGAACCTGCGAATGTCCTTCGCTATCGCTAGCTAGTAGTCGTCCCTAGCGACAATGCTGTACGTCTCCTCCTGCCCTAGGTGCCTAGTTGCTATAGAATTATACACCTGTTGTATTAAGCTCGTATAGAGCTTCTCGTCTGCCAGGACCTAAATCCGATTCCTAAACTTTAGGTTGTTCTCCTCGTCCACTAAGCACTCTGCTGCCGACACCTTAAGATAGAGCTCTGCTAGGAGTTTCCGCTGCCCTCCTTAGATCGCTATACGGGCCCCTTAGTACATATCGTCCTTCTCTACTGCCTCTTCCTATACTTGCAGTTAGGGTTCCTATATATGTGCTGCTGCTAGGCGGATAGTCCCTTCGCCTAGCTCCTCCTTAAATATCTAGAATGTTTATAACTTTAGCCGGTCGTCCTCGTACGTCGTTGGCATGTCCTAGTCCTGTCTAGATAGCGTATCGGCCCTGCTGTTGTCCTTACCCTTGCGATACTGGAGTCTTATATTAAACCGGCTTAGGTACATTGCCTATCGTACGTGTCTCTCGGACAGCTTCCGGGGCTGCATAAAGTACTCTAGATTCTTGTAGTTAGTTAGGGCGAGGAACTCGGGAAATGAGCGGAGTTCTCTATCCTACACTTCGCAACACTGTACAACCGCTAGCAACTCCTTGTTATAGATAGGGTAGTTGCACTTAGCTAGGGAGTTCTTCTTAGAGAAATACGTATATAGGTACAGGAGTCCGTCTGAGCCTACCTATAACAGGATACCTCTAATGTAATACCCTAAGGAGTTAGTTTCTAGTATCGTCGTACGCTCTGGGTCGAAGGCAGCAAGCGTTGGTCCTGTAGTAAAGAGCTGCTTTAGCCTGTTAAAGCTTCTATCGCACTCGTCCGTCTACTTAAACTGCTTGTCCTTGTATGTTAGCTCGACTAGGGGGCGCACGATCTCCGAGTAGTTCTGTATAAACTAGCGGTAGAAGTTGGCAAACCTAAGAAATTCCCGTACGCCCTTAACGCTCGTAGGCGGCTTCTATTGCTTAATAGCATTAATCTTTTTCCTATCTATACTAATGCCTTTCCCTACCTCGATAATAAACCCTAGGTATTTCGTACGCTGGACACCGAATTTACATTTGTCGATGTCGAGGTATAAGCCAGCCTGCTGCAGTCGGTCCAGCACTTTCTTAACGTCCTGTACGTAATCTGCATAGGTGCTGTCTGTAAAAACCAGGGTGTCGTCGAGGTACACCGAGCAGATGTCGTCTAGTAACCCTTGTAAGGACTTGTTAATATACCTTTAGAAGGTTGCTAGTGCGTTAGCAAGGCTAAAGGAGGTAACAAGCTACTTAAAAAGACTATATCTCGTACAGATAGCAGTTATCTATTTACAACCTTCCTTAATCCGTATCTTATAGAAAGCCGAGACTATGTTAAGCTTAGTAAACTACTTTGCCTTGCTAATCCGTCCGAGAGTCTCCTTAATAAGGGGTAGGGGGTATCAGTCCTTCTTGGTAATCGCGTTAATGCCTCTATAGTCTATGTAGAAACGTAAGCCGGCCTTGCCCTCCTTGTAGACAAACAGCACTAGGGCTCCCGTAGACGAGGTACTTGCCTAAATAAACCCTTTGGCAAGTAGGTCGTCTAGTGTCTTGCGCAGTACTAGGAGTTCTCTAGAGGACATTCCGTACAGCGGGCCGTACGGAACCTTAGGCAGACTCCTATCTAGACGAGGCTCTAGCTAGATATTGTAGTTAATCCCTTCTTCTCGGTGTAGCGGCAGTTTCGAGGCCGACTTTGGCTCGAAGAGGTCTAGGTATCCTGCGTATTCCCTTAGGAGCTTTGTATAGGGGTCCGTCGCTTTCTTAGGCGCTAATACCTTCTTAATGTCCGTAGTCGCAGTGTTAATTTCGGCCTTAGTATAGCCACCCTGCAGGGCCTTCCCTTGGTCTTAGGGCCTCTGCTTCGTCGCCGTATTGGTTTCGGCCTTGGCATTGCCGCTCTGCGGGACTCTCCCTTAGTCTCGGGGCCTCTGCTTCGTTACTGCCAGGTACAGCCGCCCTCGTCCAACGTCCAGCTTGCCCCGCTAGCGCTCTATCTATAGCTTCTTTAATATTAGGTTATACCCTAACTTGTTATATACGACATAGAGGTATAAGTCCTGCTTATAGTGTCCCTGTATCTTTATCGTTACTTTCACTATATAGGTAATGTCCGGTCCTTGCCCAGTAATGCCTAATATGCGTATAGGTACAGTAGGGGTCGTCTTAATACAGTGTCTCTGTACGAAGTCTTCGCTAATTACTCCGTACACCAAGCATCCTATGTTAATTAATGTCCGCGCCGTTGCGGACCTGTTCCGCGTAGACCGTACGATAAACGGCGTAGTCGTTATGTAGTTGCTCTTAAAAGATAGCTAAGTAGTGCTTTGATTTAGCAATCTATCTCGTATACGCCTCTAGCAGAGCCTTCGCTTAGAGGCTACTCTTTTCCCGACTCGTTGTCGTCCAAGTAGGACTTCTAATCCTCTTGTTAGGGCGCCGCAGTTGCTACCCTTGCAGTAGTCGGCCGTCCCCTAGGTCTCTCTGCTAGCAAAAGCCTGCGATTCTGTACAGTGTAGCCTATTTTGCTATACTAGTAGCAGCTCCCTTCTGCTCGCCTTTTGTTAATAGTAGCTATATCTACCTATTGTACCCTTTTGGTAGCGGCCCTTAGCTATACGGTGACGGCTGCCGCTACCCTCGTCGTCGTTGGTTCCTGGTCTATAGCGTCCGCCTGCCGCTAGAGGGGTTGTTGTATCTTATAAGCGCAGCTTATCCGTCCGAGCCTGCGCTGCTAGTCGTCGACTATCCTAAGGAGATTACAGAATTCCTCGTATATAGCTAGTCGCATTACGCCTACCAGTCCCGTTATAATCTCCTTAGAGAAGCCTACCTCTAAGGAGGTAATTTTTATCCTGTCCTCCTATTGGAGACCTCCTGTCTCTGCTAGAGTCTAGTCGTATTCTGTAAGGAATTCTTGTACGGTCTTGCGTCCTTGCTTTATTGTATTAACCTGTAGGAGTGCTCGGCTCTTGCAGTCTAGATCCTTATAGCTCTTGTTAAGAGCTGCCTAGAGCATCGTCATCGTAGCTATTGCCGGGTTGGCAATAGCCGTCTCGTAGTACGGTAGAGTCCGTGCTGCCGCCCTGCCCTTTAACCTCCTAAAGAGGTAAACTACCTTGTCTACCTTAGTTAGGTATACTCCTAAGTCGACTAGAAGCTTAGAGCGTATCTGGGCAGCCTAGGAGGGGTACTCGGCCGGAGCCTTACTATCGTACGTAGTAACGTCAGGGAGTTTGCTCTTAGGGGTCGGGGTGTAGGCTATCGTGTTCGTCGTCGTAGGGGTCGGATCGCGATCGGACGCCCTAAGCTGTCGTAGCTCCTGTTCCCGTTAGGAAGTTATCGCAGCCTAGTGGTTTACTTGCTGCTCGAGCTGCCTTTTGTGTTCTAGCAGCTCCTCGTACGCGCGGTGCATCTGTCCCTGCATAGCCGTAGGTTCTATAGAGATGTCGCTGTCTATCTTTGTTGTATTACTGCAGTTACCGACAGTAAGATCAGTTCCTAATGTAAGGGCTTAAGAATCTTAGTTTAGAAACTTAAGGTTAGGTATCTATATAAAGGAACTGATAGGCAGTTCCTTCGTCGTCTGCTACTGTACAATTTGTACCTACGAAGCTAAGCTAGTGTTACGGTCAACAGATGTAAAACGGAAAACACGGTTACCAGATATAAAACGGAAAACAATAGCATCCAGGACCCAACCAGAACTATCAAGATTTACAGACTACAGGCTAACAACCACTGGATAGAAGAAGACTCCAAGAGAGTGAAAGGCGAATTATCTTACGATGCAAACACTCCTAGCTTAGTTCTGGAACCTTTGGAAAAAGCGGGTCTGGGAAATGAATTTGTTTGCAGAACAAAGAAACAGAGTTTGATAAGAAAGCTACTAGCAAACACTTAGCAAACAACCAGCTAGGGCAGGGGGATATAAGAACCTGCTGCCGCCCCCCTAATCTTTCTCTTCTTGTTGTTTATAGCTCGCCTTGTGCATCAATTCAGCTTTTATACCTTAGACTCTAGCCCTTCCCTTCTTTACTCAGTTTTAACATCCCTTACTTCAGACTTTAGCCTCCCCCTCTAATATTAACTTTTACATCCCTTCTTTTAGACTTTGTTTTATCCAACTCCCCTTACTTACTTCGACTTTTATATCGACCTCTTCCGACCTCTTAGCTCCCCTATTAACATTACAAGCTATCTACTAAACACCAGACTATTAACATAGTCTTCTACACCCTACGAGAAGAGGTCCCCTTTAAAGAATACTTACAACTAGACCTATTAGCAGAAGGAATTATCAACCTAATAAACAACGATCCTAACCTTGCCCTCCTAGTCTTTTTTACAGCAACGAACATCGTCCGTACAGGCATTGAACAAGTGAAGGAACTTAACCAATACATTAATAGCCTAGAAGCAATGCTATTAGATAGCAAGGATCAGGTATAAGAGATAGAACAAAAGATTGCTAATCTTATAATTAAGAAAGCTTAGATACAAGGACAATTGCAGGAAGCTCTAAACCTAAGGACACAGAACACTACCAGAGAACCTACTAGCAAGAGAGTAGCTGACCTAGAACCATTCTATAGAGATAAGGACAAGTTTAATAAATTTTGACTACGATTGTCAATTAAGCTCTTAGCTAACGCGGACCACTTCCTAAACAAACAACAGAAGGTCTTGTACGCGTTCTCCCTCCTTACTGGCAAGGTACTACAACAGGTCTTACACTGGTTTGACCCAAAGACACTACAAGTTACTTGTCCTAACGTTACTACCTTGCTTACCGCTCTCGACTCGGCCTTTGGTAACCTATACCGCAAGTCTACAGCCTAGCAGCTGATCCGAACCCTTAAGCAAACCAACAAGCCATTCTCTAACTACTACGTACAATTCTTATAGGAAATCGGATACTGCGAATACGACATAGAAGCCCAAAAGTCGGCTTTGGTTGCTGGTCTAAGCACTGAACTTCTTACCAAACTGGAGGACTAAGAGCACGAATCTTTGTTATTCTACGAACTGGTTATCCTCTGCTAACGCCTCGACAGTCGTCGAAACCTGTTCTTAAACATTATTAAGGCACGCAGCAACCTACTTAACAACTATACGAGCCAGCGTCTGGTTACGACTCTTCCAATCTTTACCTAAAACCAACCTAATCCTCCCTTAGCACTACGACTTCCTCCTGTTAACGGCCAATCTATAGACCTTAGTTTAGCTAAGCTTTAAGACGGTCGACTTATACAAGAAGAAAAGCAGCGTCGCCGCAACTAACGCCGCTATATGTATTATAGGGAGCTAAACTACATCGCAATTAACTGCCTAACTCTGGTTAATCGCTGCAACAAGGCAGGCACCCCTCTCGGATTCTCTGCAGCCGCCCTAGCACTAAAGGACAATAGCAAAGACTAGGGAAACGCTTAGGCCTGTTAATAAGACGCCTAACAGGCAAGTATTTAGATCGACATCGTGCAATCTCTTCTTCTGCAGTGCAATTCTGTACTAAGGCAGAGGACGAGTTAACTTGTCCTCCCTTTGTAGTTACAGCAAATATCTACACTAAGAAGAATTCTATATACTTAGTACTTACGATAATCGACTGCGGCGCAACTAGCAAGAGTTTTATTAACCCTAGACTTATTAACTCCTTAGGAATCCCTACTTAGAACTTGCAATACCCCAGACCCTTAAAGATGTTTAACGGCAGCGAGGCCTCTGCAGAAGGTATAACTTAGATTGCCTACGTCAAACTTTAACTTAGGAACAACTACGAAGAACACCTGTCTTGCTTTGTTATACCTCTACCTCACCAGAAAATAATCCTAGGATTGCCTTAGCTAAAGTGCTACAACCTACAGATTAACTAGGACACTAGAAGCCTCGACATAAACTTAGAACACAGCCGAAACTATTGCTACACTTTGACTTAGCTTACTCCTGCGAACAGCACAAAAGATTCGATCCTCTAAGTATCCGCAGCTGCTTTCTATACAGCTGCAAAGGAAAAAGGAGCTTAAATCTTTGCTGTGTTAATAGAAGACATCGAGAAAGCCCTTGCTAAGTTCGACGAAAACCGAGAAGCTACTAATCTAGAGACAAAAGTACTAACAGAATACTACGACTTCCCTAGTGTATAGTCAGTTAAAGAAGCTAACAAGCTACCTCCTTACCGACCTTACGATTACAAGATTGAACTAGAAGAAGGTTAGACACCCCCTTTCGGACCTCTCTACTAAATGTCCTACAAAGAACTCTAAGTCCTGCAAAAGTTTCTGCAACAAAACCTTTAGAAAGGCTTTATTCGATCCAGCCGCTTACCTGCCGCCAGCCCTGTTATGTTTGTTAAGAAGCCCAGTAGAGGGCTACGCTTCTGTGTTAACTACTGCAATCTTAACGCTATCTCTAAGAAGAACCGGTATCCGATCCCTCTAATCTAAGAAACACTAGAACGCCTCTCGAAAGCAAAATAGTTTACTAAGCTCGATGTAATTGCGGCCTTTAACAAGATTTGGATAGCTGAAGGACAAGAATAGTTGACCGCCTTTAGAACCCGGTACGGCCTGTTCGAATCCCTAGTAATGCCCTTTAGAATATGCAATGCACCTAGCACTTTTTAAGAATACATAAACGATACACTAAGAGAGTACTTGGACCAATTTGTTACCGCTTATATTAACGACATCCTGGTCTACAGCACTATACTGAAAGAACATTAGGAACACGTCCGAAAGGTACTAGCGAAACTGGCAGAAGCAGGCTTGCATCTGGACATTAACAAGTGCGAATTTTACTAACAAGAAGTTCAATTCCTTGGCCTTATTATCTTAGACAAGGGCATCCGTATAGACCTAGCAAAGATTCAAGCAATCCTGGACTGGAAGATCCCAAAGACTGTTAAAGAAGTGCAAGGCTTCCTTAGGTTCGCTAACTTCTACCGTCGTTTTATTTAGGGCTTTAGCTTAATAGTAAAGCCACTAACTGCTCTAACAAAAAAAGAAGCTAAGTTTGACTGGACTAACTCCTGCCAACACGCATTTGACCTCCTACGACAACGATTTACTAAAGATCCAATCCTTTAACACTTTGACTTTAATTTAGAAACCCGCGTAGAAACAGACGCCTCTAACAGAGCTATTAGAGTAGTTCTCCTTTAACGAAAATCGCCCAACTAGCTATAGCTCCCAGTAGCTTACCTCTTAAAGAAGATGCTACCTGCCGAATGCAATTACGAGATATACGACAAAGAGCTCCTTGCAATTGTTAAAGCATTTAAAGAGTAGCGACCAGAACTCGAAGGTGCAGCCTACCCGACCCAAGTCAGTTTAGACTACAAGAACTTAATTTATTTTATAAAGAGCAAAATCTTTAATTGCAGACAAGCCCGCTAGAGCGAATTCCTCTTAAGGTTCAACTTTGTTATTCAATACGCGCCTAGATCTCTTAAGTTAAGGGCTAATGCCCTTACCCGGATGCCTAGAACCTATCTAGTAGACTGAAAAGAAGGACAGACAATGTGTAACCAAACTATCCTAAAGGCCTATAACCTAAGCAAAGACCTAAAGACCTACCTGAAAGAAGGTACACTATTAATCGCTGTCTCTTTTGCTCTGTGTCTAGCACCTGCCTTCCTAGAAGATAACGATTCAGAAAGCGAACCAGACAACGAAACATTTAACACAGAAGACTCTAAAACTAAAGGCTCTATTACCTCCGACAACGAACAGAACGATAATAAATCAACTAAAGAAGTAAATTAACCTAGAGAACTGCTCCCAATAATCAGAGAAGCTTACGAATTAGACGAACAGGCCTAAGGACTGATCCAGGCCCTTAAAATAGGTTAGCGTACCTTCCCTGGTCTTTCTCTCTTAGAATACAAACTTAGCGATAGACTAGTTTACTTTCGATCTCGTCTTTTTGTTCCTAAAGGTGCAGACGATTTAATACGACTATACATTCTTAGAACAGTTCACAACTCGGCAGCAGGAGGACACCTAGGACGATCGAAGCTTTACAAGCTTACTTCCCGTTACTACTAGTGGCCGTTAATATAGAAGCTCGTCCGCAGATATAGAAACAACTGTCCTATCTGTAAGGCAGCCAAACACGACCGACAACGTCTACAAGGATTGCTAAAGCCTCTCCCGGCCCCCGAGCACCCGTAGAAACACATTACAATAGACTTTGTTACCTGTCTCCCTTAAGGGACTACTTAGGCAGGCGTTAAGGCAAAGAAAGTCTTTGTAGTTGTAGACCGACACTCTAAGGACCGCTTTGTAGTACCCTGCTAGAGCATAACTTCTAAGGAAACCGCTCGACTCTTTTACGAATACGTCTAGCGTTACGTAGGCCTTCCGGACAGCATTACCTCTAACAGAGGCTCTTAGTTTATTGCTAAGTTCTGGAAACGCCTCTACAAGCTTTTAAACATCGATTATTACATCTTAACGTCCTACTACCTAGAAACAGATAGTTAAACAGAAATTGCGAATGCACTGTTCAAACAGACGCTACGTTGCTTTATCGACTACTACTAAAAGGACTAGCCAAAACATATCCCAACAGTGGAATTCTCGGCATGCAACTAGGAGTTAGAGACAACAGGACACTCACCCTTCTATACTACCAGAGGCTACTATCCCCGAACGGAAATGGAGCCTTAAGACCCACTACCGCAACCCGACGACCTAGACGAAGTCGATGCAGACGACTGGGCAACGCACCTCTCCTAGATCTATTAGGAAGTCCAAGAAGAAATAACTTACGCCTAGGCTATCTACGAAGAACAAGCTAACCGAAAACGACAACCAGCCCTAGACTATTAAGTAGGAGACAGAATATACCTAGACTCCAAGAACATTGTTATAGGAAGATCTTCTCGCAAACTCGATTAGAAAAAACTAGGCCCCTTTCCTATTATAGAGAAGATCAGCTCGCACGCATACCGCCTCCAACTGCCAGAAGACTGGGAAATCTACGACGTCTTCTATCCTGTTCGACTAAGACCCGAAGAAGGAGATCCCTTCCTAATCTAATTGCAAGACTAAGAACGAACCCGCATTCTCCCTGCAGAAGACGACGACGAAGACGAAGAAGGAGAATACTACGTACGCAAAATTACAGATTGTTAAGTAATTGATAGACAGACAAAGTACAAAGTTTAATAGCAAAGCTACGAAGACTAGGACACCACTTAGGAACCCCTTAGAAACATTATCTTCGACAAGGACAAGATTGAAGCCCTCTACTATCAAAACCTCTTAGACTCTAGAGACTACCGCCTAGAAACCCAGTACAGCTAAGGAGAACTAGATTCTGCTTACTAATAGAATATTAACTGTAACATTAGGCCTGCTCCTAGGAATAAGCAGACTTACCCCTAGTATCTCGAACTACTAAGGCTTCGTAGGAACTCCGCTATATTAAGGGGGGCTACTGTTACGGTTAACAGATGTAAAACGGAAAACACAGTTACTAGATATAAAACGGAAAACAACAGCATCTAGGACCCAACTAGAACTATTAAGATTTACAGACTACAGGCTAACAACTACTAGATAGAAGAAGACTCCAAGAGAGTGAAAGCCGAATTATCTTACGATGCAAACACTCCTAGCTTAGTTCTGGAACCTTTGGAAAAAGCGGGTCTAGGAAATGAATTTGTTTATAGAACAAAGAAACAGAGTTTGATAAGAAAGCTACTAGCAAACACTTAGCAAACAACTAGCTAGGGCAGGGGGATATAAGAACCTGCTGCCGCCCCCCCTAATCTTTCTCTTCTTCTTGTTTATAGCTCGTCTTGTGCATTAATTCAGCTTTTACACCCTAGACTCCAGCCCTTCCCTTCTTTACTTAGTTTTTATATCCCTTACTTTAGACTTTAGCCTCCCCCTCTAACATTAACTTTTACATCCCTTCTTTTAGACTTTGTTTTATCCAACTCCCCTTACTTACTTCGACTTTTATATCGACCTCTTCCGACCTCTTAGCTCCCCCCTTAACAGCTAGCAATTTCCTTCTGTGCAGGGGTGCAAGGTTTACACTCTGTACAGAGGATCGGGAGTTCTCCCTCTGTACAGTAGTACAGAGTTTTCCCTCCGTTTAGAGGGGCGGCAATTCCCCTCTGTGCAGGGGTATAGGGTTCTCCCTCTGTATAGGAGTAGGGTCCTGTCGGTAATTCTGTATAGAGGGTGGGGTCGTACTAGCGCCGCTAAGTCACAGTCCTTAGGGCGACGACTGGCTAAGGTCCAGGACCTAGGCTGGGCGGCGCCCCCTAACATTAGGGGCTCGGTCCTTAGCAGTGCAGCTCCTTCTTTTAGCCGGATCTTGTTGTTATATTCTGGTCGATAGAGCAGCAAAAGGTTGGAGTCGGCTTTTAAGAATACGTCCGTATAGGTGTAGAGCTCTTTTAGTAGCACCTCTAGCAGGTCTACTTCTTCTTCTACTATTATCTTTTAGTAATCTTCGATGTCTTTTATCGAGATAGCGTAGATTTTATTCTCTAGAGACTTCGCGAAAGTTGTTAGGGCTTCCGAGCTTATTATTCCGATAACATCTAGTAGGCCGGAACAGGTAGGCAGAACCGTATTATCGGTAGTTACGTTTGGTCTGGCAGCGACGACAGTGACTGATTCGATAGCACTGCCGCTTCGGGTTTTGGATCCGACCGTGCCTTTATCTATGTTAATAACAGCATTCTGGTTCTTTATCTATTTCTGTCCTATAATAATGTCAAACCGTCCAATATCTATAATTCTAAACGTCGCTCCTGTAGTTCGGCCGGCTAGGGTAGTTTTTAACGGCATATAGTGCGTAACGCTTTCCGTGTCTTGTCCGTTGTATGCAGAAATTCGCGTCGGCGACGCTAGTTCCACTGGATATCCGTATCCCTTCTTTAACTTCTGAACCAATCGATAGTGGATTGCTGCGCCGATAAGTGCTCCTGTATCGATAAAGGCTTTTAATTAGAGGGGTCGTTATAAGCCCTCTCGCAGGTAGACAGTAATTGGAAGGATAATAGCTGTTTCTGTATTTGCTTCCAATGTCGCCGAGAGCGGATCGTTACAGCTGTTAATACTCTCTTCTTCGTTTAGCAGTACTGTTCGCAGAGGTGCCCTATTGTTTACGCTAGGTAGGGGGTCTATCTGTCTAGCTAATCTTTTCCTAAGATCCTTAATTGCACCCCCCTGTCTATACTGTTAGTGTTATTCAGTGCCGGTTTAATAGCTTAGATAGTCTTCTTCGGCAGCGTCGGCTTCGTTACGCAGTATTCCTGCTTCTACTAAGTCGTTGCTTAGTATCTGGTAGCGATATAATCAGGTTTTCTATATATATAACAAGTAGGGACAAACGTCGAGCGCAGTAAATACGATAACTGTTAGGTAGTTTCCGGAAGGGAACAGAGGGCCGCGTCGCCGATAACGACTTCGGATTCTAGTCGCGTGCTGTTAGGGGGCGCCGCCCAGCCCAGGTCCTGGACCCGACCTAAGCCAGCCGTCGCCCTAAGGACTGCGACTTAGCGGCGCTAGCATAACCCCACCCTCTGTACGGAATCACTGATAGGACCCTCCTCCTGTACAGAGGGAGAACTCTATAATCCTGCATAGAGGGGAACTGCCGCCCCTCTAAATAGAGGGAAAACTCTGTACTACTGTATAGAGGGGGAACTCCTAATCCTCTATATAGAGTGTAAACCTTGCACCCCTATATAGGAGGAAATTGCTAGCTTAGCTTCGTAGGTACAAATTGTACAGCAGCAGACGACGAAGGAACTGCCTATTAGTTCCTTTATATAGATACCTAGCCTTAAGTTTCTAAACTAAGATTCTTAAGCCCCTTATATTAGGAACTGATCTTACTGTCGGTAACCGCGGTAATAAAACAAAGATAGACGGCGACATCCCTATAGAACCCGCAGCTATAGAGGGACATATACACTGCGTATACAAGGAGCTGCTGGAAAGTAAGAGGCAGCTCGAGCAGCAAGTAAGCTACTAGGCTGCGATAATTTCCTAACGGGAACAGGAGCTACGACAGCTTAGGGCGTCCGATCGCGATCCGACCCCTACGACGACGACAAACATAATAGCCTACACCCCGACCTCTAAAAGCAAACTCCCCGACGTCTCTACGTACGATAGTAAGGCTCCGGCCGAGTACCCCTCCTAGGCTACCCAGATGCCCTCTAAGCTTCTAGTCGACTTAGGAGCATACCCGACCGAGCTAGACAAGGTAGTTTACCTTTTTAGTAGGTTAAAGGGCAGGGCGGCAGCACGAATTCTGCTATACTACGAGACGGCCATTGCCAACCTAGCAATAGCTACGACGACGATGCTCTAGGCAGCTCTAGACAAGAGCTACAAGGACCCAGACTGCGAGAGCCAAGCACTCCTATAGGTCAATACGATAAAGCAAGGACGCAAGACTGTACAAGAGTTCCTTGCGGAATTTGACCAGACTTTGGCAGAAGCAGGAGGTCTCTAATAGGAGGACAGGATAAAAATACCTCTTTAGAGGTAGGCCTCTCTAAGGAGATTATAATAGGGCTAGTAGGCGTAATGCGACCAGCTACGTACGAGGAATTCTGCGACCTCCTTAGGATAGTCGACGACTAGCAGCGCAGGCTTAGACGGATAAGCCGCGCTTAAGAGATAAAACAACCCCTCTAGCGACAGACGGACGCTATAGACTAGGAACTAACGACGACAAGGGTAGCGGCAGCCGTTAGCGTACAGCTAAGGGCCGCTACTAAAAAGGCACAATAGGTAGACATAGCTACCCTTAACAAGAGACGAGCAGAAGGGAGCTGCTACCGGTATAGCAAGATAGGCTACACTGTACGGAATTGCGGGCTTTTGCTAGCAGAGAGACCTAGAGGACGGCCGACCACTGCAAGGGTAGCAACTGCAGCGCCCTAACGAGAAGATTAGGAGTCCTACTCGGACGACGACAAGTCGGGAAAAGAGTAGCCTCTAAGCAAAGGCTCTGCTAGAGGCGTATACGAGATAGATTGCCAAATTAAAGTATTACTTAGCTATCTTTTAAGAGCAACTATATAACGATAACGCCGTTTATCGTACAGCCAACGTTAAACAGGTCCGCAACGGCGCGGACATTAATTAATACAGGGTGTTTAGTGTACAGAGTAATCAGCGAAGACTTCGTACAGAGACACCGGATTAAGACGACCCCTACTGTACTAGTACGCATGTTGGGCATTATTAGGCGAAGACCGGATATTACCTACATAGTTAAAGTAACAATAGAGGTACAGGGACACTATAAGCAGGACTTATACCTCTATGTCGTACAGGACAAGCTGGGGTATAACCTAATACTAGGGAAGCTATAGATAGAGCGCTGGAGGGGCAAGCTGGACGTTGGGCGAGGTCGGCTGTACCTGGCAGTAACGAAGCAGAGGCTCTAAGACCAAGGGAGGGTTTAACGGGACGACAACGCTACGGCCAGAGCTAATATAACGACGAAGCAGAGGCCCCGAGACTAAGGGAAGGCTCCGCAGGGTAACGATGCTAAGGCCGAAATTAACACAGCAACGGCAGACATTAAGAAGGCATTAGCACCTAAGAAAGTAACGGACCCCTATACGAAGCTTCTAAAGAAGTGTGCTGGATACCTGGACCTCTTCGAGCCAAAGTCGGCCTTAAAGCTGCTGCTGCACTAAGGAGAAGGGATTAACTATAACATCTAGCTAGAACCCTGTCCGGATAGGAGTCTGCCGGAGGTACTGTACGGACTGCTGTATAGAATGTCCTCTAGAGACCTCCTAGTACTGCGCAAGACACTGGACGACCTGCTTGCTAAGGGGTTTATTTAGGCAAGTACGTCGTCTGCAGGAGCCCCAGTACTGTTTGTCTACAAGGAAGGGAAAGCCGGATTGCGTTTCTGCGTAGACTACAGAGGCATTAACGCGATTACTAAGAAGGACTAGTACCCCCTACTCCTTATTAAGGAGACTCTCGGACGGATCAGCAAGGCGAAGTAGTTTACCAAGCTTAACGTAGTCTTAGCCTTCTACAAGATACGGATTAAGGAAGGCTGTAAATAGATAACTGCCCTCTGTACAAGATATAGTCTTTTTAAGTAGCTTGTTACCCCCTTTAGTCTTGCTAACGCACCGGCAACCTTCTAAAGATATATTAACAAGTCCTTGCAAGGGTTACTAGACGACATCTGCTCGGTGTACCTTAACGACACCCTGGTTTTTACAGACGGCACCTATACAGATTACGTACGGAACGTCAAGAAGGTGCTAGACCGACTGCAGCAGGCTGGCTTGTACCTCGACATCGACAAATGTAAATTTAGTGTCCAGCGTACGAAATACCTAGGTTTTATTATCGAGGTAGGGAAAGGCACCAGTATAGATAGGAAGAAGATTAATGCTATTAAGCAATAGAAGCCGCCTACGAACGTTAAAGGCGTACGGGAATTTCTTGGGTTTGCCAACTTCTACTGCTAGTTTATACAGAACTACTCGGAGATCGTACGCCCCCTAGTTGAACTAACACATAAGGACAAGCAGTTTAAATAGACGGACGAATGCAACAGCAGCTTTAACAAGCTAAAGGAGCTCTTTACTACAGGACCAACGCTTGCCGCCTTCGACCCGGAGCATACGACGATACTGGAAACCGACTCCTTAGGGTATTGCATTAGAGGTATCCTATTACAGGTAGGCTCGGACAGACTCCTGCACCTATACGCGTATTTCTCTAAGAAGAACTCCCTAGCTAAGTGCAACTACCCTATCTATAACAAGGAGTTGCTAGCAGTTGTACAGTATTGCGAAGTATAGGATAGAGAACTCCGCTCGGTGCCCGAGTTCCTCGCCCTAACGGACTACAAGAATCTGGAATACTTTACACAGCCCCGGAAGCTGTCTAAGAGGTACGTACGATAGGCAATGTACCTAAGTCGGTTTAATATAAGGCTCCAGTACTGCAAGGGTAAGGACAACAGCAGGGCCGATACATTATCTAGACGGGACTAGGATATGCCAACGACGTACGAGGACGACCGGTTAAAGTTACGAACATTCCAGATGTTTAAGGAGGAGCCAGGCGAGGAGACTATCCGCCTAGTAGCGACACACCTTTAGGAACCCTAACTGCAAGCATAGGAAGAGGCAGTAGAAAAGGACGAGGTATACTAAGGGGCCTGTACAGCGATCTAAGGAGGGCAGCGGAGGCTCCTAGCAGAGCTCTATCTTAAGGTGTCGGCAGCAGAGTGCTTAGTAGACAAGGAGAACAACCTAAAGTTCAGGAATCGGATTTGGGTCCTAGCAGACGAGAAGCTCCGTATAGGCTTAATACAACAGGCGTATAACTCTATAGCTACTGGGCACCTGGGGCGCGAAGAGACCTACAGCATTGTCGCCTAGGACTACTACTGGCCGGCGATAGCGAAGGACATTCGCAGGTTTATACAGAACTGCAATGTATACGGACGGACGAAGCCCTAGCGCGAGCTAAAGCATAGGCTGCTAAAGCCCCTACTAATACCGGACCGGCCCTAGCAAGACCTAACAGTGGACTTTATTACAGACCTCCCTAAGAGCGACGGACGGCGGAATATTATAGTAGTTACAGACAAGCTAACGAAGGGGGTAATACTAGAGGGAATAGACTCTATTACGGCTAAGGACACTGCCTAGGCATTTATCCGGACGACGTTTAGCAAACACGGATTCCCTCGGTCGTTTGTGTCGGACGAGGGCACATAGTTTACGAGCTAGCTCTAGGCGAGGGTCTACTAGTTGCTAAAGGTAGAACGTCGTCTGTTAACCGCATAGCACCTGTAGACAGACGGGGCGACGGAGAGGGTCAATTTGACGTTGGAAGTATACCTCCGAGCGTACGTCGACTATAACTAGACGAACTGGAACCGACTTCTCCCTATAGCGGAGCTGGCTATTAACAGCCGTACGGCTAATGCTATAGGACTGTCCCCCTTCTTTATAGCCTATAGACACGACTATTCCCTGCTCCTACCGACCCTAAGTAGTGACACCCTGCACCCTGTACGATCCCCAATTCAGCAAGGAGAGGCCATCGTACAGACGATTACGAACGCCTACTAATAGGCAAAGGCGAGCCTGGCTATAGCTTAACAGAATGCAGAAGAGCAGGCTAATAAGGGACGACAGGCTGCACTAAGGTACAAGGTAGGGGATAAGGTCTAGCTAAACTAGCGAAATATCTGTACGGACTGGCTAAGCAAGAAGCTAGATTAGAGGAACAGGAAGTTTACAGTAGTGCGACCGGTAGGGACATACGCTATATAACTAAACACTCCCCTAGGGATTTACCTAGTCTTCTACATAGATCTCGTACAGCTAGCGAACACGGACCCCCTGCTACACTAGACGACGGACGACGCGCGCCTACTGGCGATTATAACCGAGGGCCAGGAAGAGTATAAGGTAGAAGGGATCCTTAAGAGCCGAAGGAAGAAGAAGAGGGTAGAGTACCTAGTAAAGTAGAGAGGATAGGCAGAGCCTACGTAGGAACTATACGAGGCTCTATAGGACACAACTGCACTAGACAGGTAGGAGGAGAATCATCCCCCTGCCTAGTTACAGTAACACTACGCTGTACAGCGGAAAGAGGCACGATCTACCCTAAAGGCAGGGTAGCTACTAGCAACCTAGGTTGTTAAAGGATCGAGAATTACGACATAGGACACTACAGGATCCTACTAATACGACATCGTACGACACTGTACAGGAGAAGGGCTGGAAGAAGGGAACAGCTAGGGAACAGATAGGGAGGAGAGTAGAAATAAGAGGAGTTAGAAGCAGAACCGTCCGAAATTTCTTATACTACCTAAGGGGAGGGGGGGTAGCTTACTAGCCACTACCCTAGGGGACCAGAGCAACCGACTCCTTATCTAAGATCTTAATTACCTCCTGCCCGGCAGGGCCCCTACCCCTACTAGGGCTAGCCCTAGGGAGTAGAGGCACCCCCCTACCCCTACGCGCCTCCTCTAGACAGCGGTAGGGGCAGTAGAGGGAGCCATCCTTTCACTTGCACAAGGTACATACCCTAGCCTAGAAGCCTAGGAGGCAGTATAGGCCAAGTAAGGGCCGGGGGGAGTTGGAGCAGGGGGCGCAGGGCTGGCCCTAGGTAGCGATAAGGATAGCGTTAACGTACGACGCCTGGGCTGTAGCTACCTGCTAGGGTGTAACTTAGGCAGGGTTACACTAGAAGGCGTAGTAGGGCAGCTCGGCCGCATCCTGCTGCTCGTTAGTATAGCACCTAAGACGTTAGCTTAGATCGTACAGAAGACGGGAATCCGTACAAACCGGAAGCGTAGCTGTTAGTTATATTAAGGACTCTACTGCTAGAGGCGGAAATAGGAGGGGACCCCGGCCGGACGAGCAGAGGAGGAGGAGCCAGCAACTACGAGGAAGCTACTAGACAGGGCGGACGATATAATAGTAGCTAGTAGGTAGTAGTAACTAGTAGATAATAGATAGTAGATAGTGGATATTAGACAGTAGTAGACAGTAGTAGACGGTGGACGGTAGTAGATAGTAGACGGTGTAGGAGGAAAAGGCGGGCGGGCAATAGAAAGAAAAGGGGGAGGGAAAGAGAAGGGAGAGGCTTGGAATTTGGGGAGTAACTGCCTACTATAGGAGGGAATAGCAACTAGGGCAGCTGCTACAACTAGGTAAAATAGCAAGGAGGCAACTACGACCCGGTAGGCGACAAGCGACGACTATATAGACGGCCCGACGAAAATAGGAAGTCGCGACCCGGCAAAGGAACACTAGGAGCTAAGGGTGTTCGGCACAGCGCTATACAAAATAGGCACTATAAGAAGAGGGGGAGGGGTATTATTAGGGGGCGCCGCCTAGCCCAGGTCCTAGACCCGACCTAAGCTAGCCGTCGCCCTAAGGACTGCGACTTAGCGGCGCTAGCATAACCCTATCCTCTATACGGAATTACTGACAGGACCCTACTCCTGTACAGAGGGAGAACCCTATAATCCTATATAGAGGGGAACTGCCGCCCCTCTAAATAGAGGGAAAACTCTGCACTACCGTACAGAGGGGGAACTCCCAATCCTCCGTACAGAATGTAAACCTTATACCCCTACATAGGAGGAAATTGCTAGCTTGGCTTCGTAGGTACAAATTGTACAGCAGCAGACGACGAAGGAACTGCCTATCAGTTCCTTTATATAGATACCTAGCCTTAAGTTTCTAAACCAAGATTCTTGAGCCCCTTACACGTGCCGCCGGTTTTCCGTATAACTTCTGGTTTCTAGCGGTGACTCTCGCTTAGTGCACGAAGCTCTAGAGATCTTCGTCTTCTACCGAAGCTATGCCTACGGCGAGCTTAGGGTTCAATTTCTGCCTTAGTAAGTGTAACTGTTCGTCCTCGGACACTTTAGCTCTAATAGTATATTTTCTAAACACTCTGTAAAATTCCTTAAACGTCGCTCGGTTCTGGGCGATTTTATCTATCTTGTTACAGGCCGTCTTCTTGCGGAAGGGGTCCCCGAAACGTTACTCTAGGGCCTTAATTGCTTCGTTAGCGGTTACATCTTCTAGGTCCGCTACTAGCGCAAATACTTCGCCTTCTAGTCGAGCCTCTAGGTAGGCCAGTTTGTTACCTACGCTGCTAGCGGCGTAATCGCCGTCTATCTTATTCTTTATTTTTTTTTAAAAAGCTTCCTAATCCTTAGGGTCTCTGCCTCGAAATATAGGTAGGTCGGGTAATAACGTTATTAGTACACTACCTTGGCTGTAGGCGGCCGGCGAGCTATAATCTATTCGATCTTCTTGCTAATGCTGCGGCGCCAGCGACGGCGTCGGTGCTGGCGCTGCTGCTAGCTAAGCTCTTAGCTTGTTTAGTTAAGCCAGTCGTAACGCCGCTACGTTTTCTATTACTTTAATAATAGTCTTAGCAGATGCTCTCTCTGCTGCTATTGCTTTGTTTTCTTCTTTTAACTGCCTGTTTTCTTCCAGAGTTCTGTAAAACAACGTTTCGATAAGGTCTATGCTGTTATAGACCTTCTCGATTCTATTTTCGTATACGTAGTCTTTAAGTTCCTTAGGCGTACAGTCGTAAATCTTCTTGTATTCCGCTATACGTTCCTTAACCGCTGTTGTCTCTTCTGCCGTAAAGCCTTTAATAATTACCTCGTTATCTATAATGCTAGTGCGCCTAGCTGCTCTGTTAGTCTTTCTTCTCCTACTCCTGCTGCAGCCTGTAACGCCTTCCTCTACTGTAGAAAACCTCTCTATAGTCTTCTTACAGTACGTTGGTTGATTGGTTTGTAGTGTTGTTGTGTGCGTATGCGTTATTTAGGTGGCCGGATAATTTAACAGGCCCTTTCGCGCAGCGCAGGGTTGGTATAGTTAATAAGTTCGAGATATAATAATCCGAGCGCGTAGATACGGTTTAATACGGCTGTTTTGATAACTATATCTCGAACTAAGGAAGGAAAGGTAGTGTATGTAGGCTTTTGGGAGTGGCATGCCAAGGCCCGGCTCGGTCCGGAAGGGCCCAGCCGAAATTCCAAGGGTCCACTCTATTATCTAGTCCTACCCCTTTCTGCTGCTGTAACAATAGGATTGCTAGTTATCTAGGTACTTGCTATATAATAGTGCCTGCTAGGTGCTCCTGCCCTATATGTAACTAAGGCCTCCCTAGTAGCAGTTGCCTTGTTTGCTATTACTTTATATAGCTAGTAGTTGCCCTATATATTAGGTCTCTATCCCTATCTTCCTCTTTCTCTTCCTTTTATTTACCTTCTGCCTGTCTGCTGTCCCCCTTTGTCCGTCTATCTATCTATCTATTACTACTACTACAACTACTACTACTAATATAACTACTACTACTACTATACCCTGTAGTCCGGCTGTCCGGTCTAGGCAGGGTTCCGTTGTTGCTGCTAGTCCTTCTACTTCTCCCTGTCTAGCTAGCCTCCTACAACGCTTCTATCTCTAGGAATAGAACGCTTAGTACGACTAACAGCTCTGCTTTAGGTTCGTATAGGTCCTCCCCTTCCTATATAACCCTAACTAACAACCTTAGGTGCTTTACTAATAAGTAGTAGGATGCTGCTAAGCTTCTATTCTATTTGTTTTAGTATAACCCTGCCTATATTACGCCCTAGTAGCTCGCTATAGCGCGCCTGTCGTACGTTAACGCTATCCTTATTGCTACCTATAGCCAATCCTACACTGCCTGTACTAACTCCCCCTAGGGTTTATTTACTCTATACTGCCTGCCTAGGTTCTAGGCTAGTATATATATATTGTGCAAGTAGAAGAATAGTTCCTAGAACTGCTCCCTATATTGTCTAGAGGAGGTCTATAGGGGTACGTCCCTTCTCCTCGATAGTAAGCTAGACAGTAGTCTAGGGGGACGAGAGGTTATTAAGCTGTCGGACAGGGAGTCGCTAGCCCTATCGTTAACTGCCCTAGTTAAGTAGCGTAGTAGCTAGTAAGCCGTTCTCCCTAAGTTAGTATATAAGAAATCTCCTATAGTCCTGCTCCTATTCCTATATATTTCTAGTCTTAATTCTATATATCTTCTAGATGTTCTCTCTACTGCCCCCTTCTATAAAGTATAGTGCTAGTAGGACCCTGTACAGTCCTATACCTCAATTCTCGTCCCCTTTAGCAACTTAATATTGCTAATAGCTGTCCTGTACTTAGGGTAGACTGCTGCCCTTCTTACTATATAGCATAGTGTTACTGCAACTAGCTAGGGGAATGTTTCTCTTCCTACCTATCTAGTGCTAATATTGATCCGGGCGCGCAGATAAGATTCAATACAGCCTTTTTGATAACTATATCTCGAACTGAGTAGGGAAAGGAATCTATGTAGTAGTGGGCGAGAGCTTTGGGGGTAGTGTACCAAGGCCTAGCTCGGTCCGGAAGGGCCGAGCCAAAATTCCGAGGGTCTACCCTATTGCTCGGTCCCACCCCTTTCTACCGCCGCAACACCACCCCCCTCCCTTATTAGCGGCCCCTCGACCGCTTACTTATATGTTCCTCTTTTTTTTTTTTTTTGATTTACATCGTTACTATCTGAAGTCTTTACTTGGCGTCTATCTGATCCGTTCTATCTGATTCGAGCTAGCGGTTACCCGAGCTGCGGCGTGACCGGTCTGTGCGCTATCGCGTAGGTCTATATAGATCTATCTGTTGCTCGCTATCTTCTTCTTTTTCTTTCTCTACTAAGGTCCTTACCCACTGCAGGGCTGGCAGCGTTGGCGCCGATTTACGGCGTCGGCAAGCTTCCTGCCGATGCGAAGATAGGTAGTGGCCGATCCGAAGACTCCGGCGAAGCGACCGTTACGATCGTTTTCTTCGGCTTCTGCACCGATAAAGCGGACTTGGCCTTCTTTTCAGCTGTCGAGCTACTTAGGCCTCGGCTTCTTCAGGTTCTGGACGTAAAACTCTCTTAGCAGCTCCGCCGAATTCCGCAGGTTCTCGGCCGGATACTATTTATAGTCTTCTGGCTATCCTTTCTATAAGATCCTCGCTTCGATAGATCCTCTTTGTCTTCTTATATATATAACATCTTCCACCTCCTATTCTTCTTTTTTACTGTCTATCTCCACTGGTAGGGGTTCGGCGAACCCCTGTTCCGGAAGGCCGTCTTTAGGGTCTAGACTTAACAGATCCGAATAGAAGACATTGTAGATCCAGAACGATTTCGGCAGCTAGAGCCGGTAGGTCACCGGCGACCTCTTTTCTATTATTTTGAACGGACCTACGTAGCGAGGGTTGAGCTTCGCGTTGTCTTTTAACCTTAGGTTCCGTGTATTAAGCTATATCTTTTGGCCTTCCTCGAATTCTATGAGTGACCTCTTTCTATTAGCTCGTATTACTATCTTCTTCTAAGCTGATTCTATCGCTTCTTTCGCTACCTTAATCGCTTCTTCTATCTAAGATCGGAGCGCTTCTGCCGCCGCTGCGGCGATTCTCTTTGACGAAGTCGTAGTAGAAGGTTCTGAAGAGCTGAGTTCGTTTAGTAGTTGAAAACTTATCCTCGGAAGATAGCTGTAGGTTATCTCGAACGGCGCTAGTAAGGTGGCTTCTGATCGTGCGGAATTGGCGCAGAATTCTGCTATTGGCAACATCTTAACCTATCCTGCTTAATAATAGCTGCAGAAGATTCTTAGATATTTTTCTATCTTACGATTGGCCACTTTAGACTGGCCGTCGGTCTGAGGGTGAGCGGCCGTGCTGAGCTTTCTACGAATTCCAAGGGCTTGGTTAATAGCTTTCTATACGTCGGCGTTGAATTGAGGACCCCTATCTGTAGTGATAGTGTCCGGCAGCCTGTAGTGCTTCTATACGTGCTGGATCAACATTCTCGCTGTTTCTTCTGCAGTAGTTCCTTTATCCTTAGCTTAGCAGGGGATAAAATAGCGTTCTTTGCTCAGTCGATCTACTACATTGAGCATAGCGTTATATCTATCTGATTCCGGCAGGCCGGTTACGAAATCCATCGTAATGTGCTACTATAGTTTCTCGGGGATCGGAAGTAGCTTCAACAGGCTGGCCGGAAGGCCGTAACGTAGCTTCGCTGCTTAGCACACGTAACAGTTAGTAATAAACCGGTGTATCCGCTCAAAGATTCGCAGGAACTAGTAGGTCGTCCTTATTGCTTCTATCGTCTTTTTCGATCCTGTGTAACCAACATCTGTAGAGCTATGGACTAGCTAGATAACCTCTGTAATTAGTTCTTCTAGAACGATTAGTTTCCCTAAGCCCGTTTTGCCGAGCTTCTGCTGCTAATTAAGCCGTTCCACTCTCTCGTAGAGCGTCTCTTCTTCGGTCGGAGGTTCTATCGCGCTGATCCCTGCTTCTCTTAACACTTCTGCGTCTACTATCCGTTCGGTTAACACCTTCTGGAACATGTTCGGATCTTCTTTCGCTCGGCTGGTCTTTCCTTCTCTTCTTGTTAGCGTATCAGCCTTTCTATTTTGAGCTCCAGGTCGATAGGTAATCTTAAAATCGAATCTGGATAGGTAGGCGGCCTACCGGGCCTAACGCTGTAATAGCTTCTGCGTCTTTATAAAGTAAGTTAGTAACTGGTGGTCCGTAAGGACCTGGACTGTGCTCTGTCTAGCTATAAGCTCTGGTTTCCACTCCTTAAAAGCCTGAATAATGGCTAGCAGCTCTTTATTATAAATGGCGTAGTTCCTCTTAGCATTATTTATAGACTCACTAAAGAAAGCCACCGGATAGAGAGTCTCGTCGTCGTTAGCGTATTGAGAAAGGACCCCTGCCGTCACTGTGTCGGAAGCGTCCGTTTCTACGTAGATCGTCTTTTCCAGTCGAAAGCGCGCCAGCACTAGCGCCGATGCTACTGCCTCTTTTAGCCGATTAAAGGCTTCTGTGCACTTCTTATTCTATAGGCTAGCGGCCTCCTTCTTTAACGCTTTATTTAGTGGTCTTGCTATCTTGCTGAAGTCCTTGATAAACTGTCGATTCTAGCTGCAGAATCCGAGAAACGCTCTGATTTGCGTAGTGTTTCTAGATGTCGGTTGCTTCTATTCTGCGACGGCGGCCACTTTCGACGGGTCTATCCGAATTCCTTCTCTTCTGACGATAAGACTAAGGTATTTGACTTCGGTCTGATAGAACTCGCTCTTTTTCGTGTACGCGTTCAATCCTGCCTTGTAGAGTCTCGTTAACACCCTCTCTATATGGTCCGTGTGTTGCTCTCTCGTTCTTTCGGTCCATATTAGGATGTCGTCTAAGTAGATAGATACGAAATGTTCCAGCATGTCTATAAAGGTGTAGTTTATAAAGCGTTGCTACACAGCCGGCGCGTTAGTGAGTCCGAAAGGCATTACTAGCTATCTGAAATTGCCTATGCGCGTAGCGAATGTCGTAAGATCTTCGGTCTGTCCTTCTTCGTTTCTTAATCGATAGAAAGCTTAGCGAATATCCAGCTTGCTGAACTACTTAGCCTTTGCCACCCTCTGTATAGTCTTATCGATTAGAGGCAGCGGATACACATCTCTCTTAGTGACCTTATTAAGGCCTCGGTAATCTACACACAGTCGGAGACCGCCTCTGGGTTTCCGTACGAAAAGAATCGGCGACGCATATTCTGCTAAGCTTGGCGTAATAAACTTCTCCGCCAGATTCTCTCGAACAAACACTTCTACCTAGTCTAGCTTAGCCGGCGATAAGCGTCTTAGGGGTTCCGTTCTCGGCAGCGCAGTTCCTTCTTTTAGCCGGATCTTGTTGTTATATTCTGGTCGGTAGAGCGGCAAGAGGTTGGAGTCAGCCTTTAAGAACACGTTAGTGTAACTATAGAGTTCTTTTAGTAACACCTCTAGTGGATCTACTTCTTCTTCTGCTATTATCTTCTGGTAGTCTTCGATATCCTTTATAGAGATAGTATAAATCTCGTTGTCCGGCGACCTCGCGAGGGTCGTTAAAGCTTCTAAACTCATTATTCCTATCGTGTCTTAAGGGTCGGACCGATCCTTCGGAACCTCTTCGATGGTCGTAACGTTCGGTTTGGCGTTGGCGACTGTGACCGATTCGGCGGCAGTTTCAGTCTGCTGATTTTTGAATCTAAGGGTGCCTTTACCTACGTCAATAACGGCTTTCTAGTTCTTTATCTATTTCTGTCCTATAATAATGTTAAATCTTCCGATATCTATAATTCTAAACGTCGCTTCTATAGTGCGACCTGCTAAGGTGGTCTTTAATGGCATATAATGCGTAACACACTCTGTGTCTTGTCCGTTGTATGCCGAAATCCGCGTCGGTAATGCTATCTCTACTGGATAGCTATATCCCTTTATTCTCTTTCGGACTAATCGATAATGGATCGCCGCTCCGATAAGGGCCCCCGTGTCGATAAAAGCTTTTAGCTGAAGTGGTTTGCTTAATCTATTAAGGGGGTAGATAGTAATTAGAAGGATAATAGCTGTTTCCGTGTTTACTTCCACCGCCGCCGAGAGCGGATCGCTGCAGCTGTTGATGCTTCCTTTCTCCAGTAACGTAGCTCGTGTTAGTGCCCTATTGTCTATGCTGGATAGGGGGCCCATCCTTCTAGCTGGTCTTTTCCTAGGATTCGCAGTGGCACTCTACCGTCTACGCTGTCGGTGTCGTTCGGAGCCGGCTCGATAGCTTGTATTGTCTTTCTCTGCGGCTGCGGCTGCGGCTGCTTTATAATACGATACTCCTGCTTCTGTTAGGCCGTAGCTTGGCATCTCGTAGCTATATAGCCAGGCTTTCCATACGCGTAACAGGTGGGGACAATCGACGAACGCGGTGACTAGTAAGATAGCTGCAGAGGCGCTCTCCGGAAAGGTGCAGGGGTTCGCGTTACCTGCGTTATCGACAGCTTCTAGGTCGATTCGCGTAATTTCGCGTAAGCGCTTAGGTTCCGCGTAGTAACTCTCGCTCTGTGCACGAAGCTCTTAAGGTCTTTATCTTCCACCGAGGCTATAGCTGCGGCTAGTTCAGGGTTTAGCTTCTGCCTTAGTAGGTAGAGCTGCTTATCTTCCGCTACTCGGGCCCTAATCGCATATTTTCAGAATAGCCTATAGAATTCCTTAAACGTCTGTTGGTTCTGGTTGATCTTGTCCAGCTGCTTACAGGCCGTCTTCTTCTAGAAGGGGTCTCCGAAGCGTTAATCCAGTGCTTTGATCGCCTCTTTAGCAGTTACCTCTTCTAGGTCCGCCACTAGCGAAAAAGCTTCTCCTTCTAATCGCGACTCTAGGTAGGCCAATCTATCTCCGGTACTGTTTCCGGCATAGTCTCGATCTATCTTGTTCTTTATCTTCTTCTTAAACGCTTCCTAGTCTTCGGGATCTCCGCCTCTAAAGACTAGTAGGTCTAGCAGTAATGTTATTAAGGTGCTACCTTAACTGTAAGCCGCCAGTAAGGCGGTTTCTGCTAGTTCTTCTCGATGCGGTAGCGGCGACGTCGCTCTCTCCATCTCAGCTAGCTAAGTCTTCATCTCCTCTAGTTATGCCAGTCGGTTCGCCGCTTGGTTTTCCAGTATATCTATAATGGTCTCGGCCGATTCCTTCTCGGCTCTTACTGTCTCTATTTCCTCTCTTAACTGTCTCTTTTCTTCTAGGGTTCTGTAAAACAGCTTCTCAATAAGGTCTATGCTGTCGTAGACCTTTCCTACTCCGTTCTCGTTTACGTAATCCTTAAGTTCCTCGAGCGTGCAGTCGTGGATTTTCTTGTATTTGTTCATTTGTTCCTTAATCTCTGCAGTCTCTTCTGCTGTAAAACCTCTAATAATAAACTTATTATCGATGACACTAGAGCGCCTACTCGCTCTGTTAGTCTTTTCTCTTCTGCTTCTGCTTCGGCCTGTAACGCCGCTCTCTACCGTTAAGAAGCTCTCTATAGCTATCTTACAGTGCTGGGGTTGTTAATTTGGTGTGTGTTGGTGGGCGTGCGTTATTCGGGGGTCCGGATAGTTCAACGGTCCTTTTCGCGCAGCGCGGTGATAGTGTAGGGAGTGAGTTCGAGATATAATAATCCGGGCGCGCAGATAAGATTCAATACGGCCTTTTTAATAACTATATCTCGAACTAAGGAGGGAAAGGAATCTATGTAGTGGTGGGCGAGAGCTTTGGGGGTAGTGTGCCAAGGCCCGGCTCGGTCCGGAAGGGCCGAGCCGAAATTCCGAGGGTCCACCCTATTGCTCGGTCCCACCCCTTTCTACCGCTGCAACAAATATGTCCTAGAGGGCCGTATACAGTTCCTATATAGGTTTAGCCTACCCTGTCTACTTAACTAGGTATTCTATCCTCTTCTGCTTCTTCTAGCTCTTAAGGATTTCCTCTACCTTATACTCCTCCTAGTCCTTAGTAATAATTGCTAGAGGGCAGGCGTCGTCTATTATCTAGTATAGGAAGGAGTTAGTATATACTAGCTATACGAGGTCTATATAGAAAACCGGATAGATCCCTAGGGGAATGTTAAGCTATATAGCGTATATACCTACTAGTTAGATAACTGTAAACTTCTAGTTCTTCTAGTCTAGTTTCTTGCTTAGCTAGTCTATATAGATATTACACTAGTTTAGCTATACCTTATCGCCTGCCTTATACCTTAGTACAGCCTACTGTCCCTTATTAGCTTGCTCTTCTGCATTCTGCTAGGCTATAGCAAGGCTCGCTTTCGCCTATTAGTAGGCGTTCGTAATCGTCTGTACGATAGCTTCTCCTTGCTATATTAGGGATCGTATAGGGTGTAGGATAGTACTGCTTAGAGTCGGCAGGAGCAGAGAGTAGTTGTACCTATAGGTTATAAAGAAAGGGGACAGTCCTATAGCGTTAGCTATATAGCTATTAATAGCTAGCTCTGCTATAGAGAGAAGGCGGTTCTAGTTAGACTAGTCGTAGTTAACGTATGCTCTAAGGTACGCCTCTAGCGTTAAGTTAACCCTCTCTGTCGCACCGTCTGTCTATAGGTGCTATACTGTCGATAGATAATGTTCTATATTTAGTAACTAGCAGACCCTGGCTTAGAGTTAGCTTATAAACTGTATACTGCAGTTAGATACAATTAACCTAGGTAATCCGTATTTGCTAAATGTTGTCTGTACGAAGGCCTATACTATATCCTCGGCAGTAATAGAGTCTATTCCCTCTAGTATTACCCCCCTCGTTAGCTTGTCTATTACTACTATAATGTTCCGCTATCCGTCGCTCTCTGGCAGGTCTATAATAAAGTCTACTGTTAGATCCTGCTATAGGCAGTCTAGTATTAGTAGAGGTTTTAACAGGCTGTACTTGAGTTCTCGCTAGAGCTTCGTCTGTCTATAAATATCGCAATTCTGTACGAACCTATAGATATCTTTTGCTATTGCCGGCTAGTAGTAGTCCCTAGCGATAATAGTGTACGTCTCCTTGTATCCTAGGTGCCTAGTAGCTATAGAGTTATATACCCGTTATATTAAGCTTTTATAGAGCTTCTCGTCTATAGGGACCTAGGTCTAGTTTATAAACCTTAGGTTGTTCCCTTCGTCTACTGTATACTCTGCTACTAAGACCTTAAGGTTAAGTTTAGTAAGGAGCTTCTGCTGTCCTTCCTAGATCGCTGTACAGGCCTTTTAATAGACCTCGTCCTTCCCTGCTACCTCTTCCTAAGCCTATAGCTAGGGTTCCTATATATATCTTGCTGCTAGGCAGACAGTGTCTTTGCCTAGGTTCTCCTTAAATGTCTGGAATGTCTATAATTTTAGCTAGTCGTCGTTGTATATCGTAGGTATATCCTAATCCTGCCTAGATAGCGCGTCGGCCCTACTGTTATCCTTGCCTTTAAAGTACTAGAGTCTTATATTAAAGCGGCTTAGATATATCGTCTATCGTATATATCTCTTAGAAAGCTTCTAGGGCTGCGTAAAGTACTTAAGGTTCTTATAGTCTGTTAGGGCGAGGAATTTGGAGACTAAGCAGAGTTTGCTGTCCTATACCTTATAACACTGTACAACTGCTAGCAATTCCTTATCGTAGATAGGGTAGTTGCATTTAGCTAGGGAGTTCTTCTTTAAGAAATTTGCGTATAGGTATAGGAGGCTGTCTAGGCCTACTTACAATAAGATACCTCCTATACAGTGTTCTAAGGAGTCGGTTTCTAGTATTGTTATATATTCTAGGTTAAAGGTAGTAAGTATTGGTCCTATAGTAAAGAGCTCCTTTAGCTTGTTAAAGCTCTTATCGTATTCGTCTGTCTATGCAAACTGCCTGTCCTTGTATGTTAGCTTAACTAGGGGGCGTACTATCTCTAAGTAGTACTATATAAACTAGCAGTAGAAGTTAGCAAACCTAAGGAATTCCTATACGCCCTTAATACTTGTAGGGGCCTTCTATTGCTTAATAGTATTAATCTTCTTCTAGTCTATACTAATACCCTTCCCTACCTCGATAATAAATCCTAGGTATTTCGTATACTGTACGCCAAATTCGTATTTGTCGATATCGAGGTACAATCTAGCCTATTGCAGATAGTCTAGCACCTTCTTAACATCCTGTATATAGTCCTTATAGGCACTATCTATAAACACTAGAATGTCGTTAAGGTATACAGAGTAGATATTGTCTAGAAGTCCTTATAGGAACCTGTTAATGTACCTCTAGAAGGTCGTAGGCGTATTCGTAAGGCTAAAAGGGGTAATAAGCTACTCGAAAAGGCTGTATCTCGTATAGAAGGCGGTTATCTATTTATATCCTTCCTTAATCTATATCTTGTAGAAGGCCGAAACAATATTAAGCTTAGTAAACTACTTTACTTTGCTAACTCGTCCGAGGGTCTCTTTAATAAAGGGTAGGGGGTACTGGTCTTTCTTAGTAATCGTATTAATGCCTCTATAGTCTATACAAAAACATAGACTAGCCGAGCCTTCCTTATAGACAAACAGTACTAGGGCTCTAGCTAAGGACATACTTGCGTAGATAAAACCTTTAGCAAGTAGGTCGTCTAGTGTCTTACGTAGTACTAGGAGTTCTCTAGAGGACATACTATACAGTAGGCCGTATAGTACTTTAGGCAGGCTTCCGTCTAGGTAGGGCTTAAGCTTAATCTCGTAGTTAACTCCTTCTCCCTAAAGTAGGGACAATTTCGAAGCCAACTTTGGCTTAAAGAGGTCGAAGTATCCTAAGTATTCCTATAGGAGCTTCGTACAGGGATCTGTAACCTTCTTAGGTGCTAGGGCCTTTTCGATGTCCGTCTTTGTAGTGTTAACCTCGGCGTTTAAGCTAGCCTTGCCTTTAGCGTTAGCGTTGCCCTCGGTCTTAGTATTGTCGCCTAGTGGAACTCTCCCTTAGTCTTAGAGTCTCTGCTTCGTAGCTGCTAGGTATAGGCGTCCCTGTCCGACGTCGAGCTTGCCCTGCTAGCGCTCTATCTATACTTTCCCTAATATTAGGTTATACCCTAGCTTGTCTTGTATAATATAGAGGTATAAGTCCTACTCGTAGTGTCCTTACAGCTCTATTGTTACTTTTACTATATAGGTAATGTCCGGTCCTCGTCTAGTAATACCTAATATTTATATAGTGTAAGGGCTTAATGTTAGGGGGCGCCGCCCAGCCCAGGTCCTGGACCCGACCTAAGCTAGCTGTCGCCCTAAGGACTGCGACTTAGCGGCGCTAGCATAACCCTACCCTCTGTACGGAACTACCGACAGGACCCCACTCCCGTACAGAGGGAGAACCCTATAGTCCTACATAGAGGGGAACTGCCGCCCCTCTAAATAAAGGGAAAACTCTGTACTACTGTACAGAGGGGGAACTCCTGATCCTCCGTACAGAGTGTGAACCTTGCACCCCTGCACAGGAGGGAATTGCTGGCTTAGCTTCGATTCTTAAGCCCCTTACACTTAAGAATCTTGGTTTAGAAACTTAAGGTTAGGTATCTATATAAAGGAACTAATAGGCAGTTCCTTCGTCGTCTGCTGCTGTACAATTTGTACCTACGAAGCCAAGCCAGCAATTTCCCTCTATGCAGGGATGCAAGGTTTACACTCTGTACAGAGGATTAGGAGTTTCCCTCTATATAGTAGTACAGAGTTTTCCCTCTATTTGGAGGGGCAGCAATTCCCCTCTGTATAGGGCTATAGGATTCTCCCTCGGTACAGGAGTGGGGTCGTATCGGTAACTCTGTACAGAGGGTAGGATCGTGCTAGCGCCGCTATATCGTAGTCCTTAGGGCAACAGCTAGCTTAGGTCTAGGACCTAGGCTAGGCGGCGTCCCCTAACAATACCCTCCTCTCTTCTTATAGTGCTTCTTTCGTACGACAACGTGTCGTATACCCTTAGCTCTTAGGGTTCCTCTAGCAGGTAGCGCTTTCCCGTCTTCGCCTAGGCACTTGCTAGTCGACCTCCCTCTCCGCTGTTGCAACCTTGGACCTGTCCCTCTAGATCTTATAGCTAGGGCGGAGGAGGACCTGCAGGCAGGGAAGGCAGGTAGTGCTAGATTGCTTCTACCTAATCTTAACTGATTCCGTTTGCTCCTTTAAGGATGCTAAGGCTAAAGCAGAGGAGGATCTGCGAGCGGTTATAAAGGTGTAGGAGGTGCTCGGTCCTGTCTGTTTGTTTACCTCCTACCCTATAGCCCCTAGCTGTGCACTCCGCGTCCTAGCTGTACAGTCTAGCGCTGGCGGGCCATCTAGCTCTGTCCCTATACCTTGGTCGTTGTCCGGAGTTTAGCTCCTAGGTAGATGTTCCTGTCTCTGTCTGGTCGTCTAGAGGGCCGTCGCTCGTCTGGGCACTAGGTCGTAGTTGCCTCGTTTGTCCTCCCTTATACAGTTGTAGCAGCTGCCCTAGTTGCTATTGCCCTATATAGTAGGCAGCTACTACCCTGTATATAAACCATTTCCCCCTTCTCTCTCTCTCTTCTTCTCTTTCTCCTTTATTCCCCCTATCTGCTACCTGTCCGCCTAGCCGTCTACTACTACTACTATTACTACAACTACTACTACTACTACTACCTACAACAACTACTACTAATACTACTACTCCGTCTGCCTAGCGCTATCGTAGCTCTCTTGTAGTTGCCGGCTTGTCCTCCTATACCCCTACCTCTAGCTATAGAATGTTTGGCTTAACTAGCAACTCCGCTTCCAGTTCGTATAGTCTTTCTCCTTCGTACAGTCCTAGCTAACATCCTAGGTGCTACATTAATAAGTAGCAGGATGTTGCTAAGCTACCCTTCTACTCCTTCTAGTACTAGGGCCCCTGCCGGCCGGGAGGTAATTAAGATTTTGGGTATAGAGTTAGCTGCCTTGGTCCTAGGGAGTAGTAGCTAGTAAGCTACTTTAAGGTAGTATATAAAAGTTTTCGGACAGTGTTGCTCTCGTTCCCCTCCTACTTCTACTCTTATTCCTACCTGTCTCCTAGCTGTCCTCTTCCTCCTACCCCCTTCCGTATAGTGTAGTGTCGGTGGGACCCGGTAGGGTCCTACGTCTTAATTTTCGATCCTTCGACTACGTAAGTTGCTAGCGGCTGTCCTATACCTAGGGTAGATCGTGCCCCTTTTCGCCGTACGGCGCAGTCTTACTGTAACTAGGCAGGGGGATGGTTCTCCTCCTACCTGTCCAGCGCAGTTGTGTCCTGTAGGGCCTCGTACGGTTCCTACGTAGGCTCTGCCTACCCTCTCTATTTTACTAGGTACTCTACCCTCTTCTGCTTCCTTCTGCTCTAAAGGATTCCTTCTACCTCGTACTCTTCCTGGCCCTTAGTAATAATCGCTAGTAGGCGCGCGTCGTCTGTCGTCTAGTGCAGTAGGGGGTCTGTGTTCGCTAGACGTACGAGGTCTACGTAGAAGACTAGGTAGATCCCTAGGGGAGTGTTAAGTTATACAGCGTATGTCCCTACTAGTCGGACTACTGTAAACTTCTGGTTCTTCTAATCTAGCTTCTTGCTTAGCCGGTCTGTATAGATGTTGCGCTAGTTTAGCTAGACCTTATCCCCTGCCTCGTACCTTAGTGCAGCCTGTCGTCCCTTGTTAGCCTACTCTTCCGCATTTTGTTAAGCTATAGCTAGGCTCGCTTTCGCCTATTGGTAGGCGTTCGTAATCGTCCGTACGATAGCCTCTCCCTGCTAAATCGGGGATTGTACAGGGCGTAGGGTATTACTACTTAGAGTCGGGGGGAGTAGGGAGTAGTCGTATCTGTAGGCTATAAAGAAGGGGGACAATCCTATAGCATTAGCCGTACGGCTGTTAATAGCTAGCTCCGCTATAGGGAGAAGGCGGTTCCAGTTTGTCTAGTTATAGTCGACGTACGCTTAGAGGTACGCTTCTAACGTCGAAGTAACCCTTTCTGTCGCACTGTCTGTCTGCAGGTGCTATACAATTAATAGGCAGCATTCTACGTTTAGCAACTAACATACCCTAGCCTAGAGTTAGCTCGTAAACTGTGTATCCCGGTCCGATATAATTGACCTAGGGAACCCGTACTTGCTAAACGTCGTCTGTATAAAGGCCTAGGCAGTGTCCTTAGCTGTAATAGAGTCTATTCCTTCTAGTATTACCCCCCTCGTTAGCTTGTCTGTAACTACTATAATGTTCTACCGTCCGTTACTCTTAGGGAGGTCTGTAATAAAGTCTACTGTTAGGTCTTGCTAGGGCCGGTCCAGTATCGGTAGGGGTTTCAGCAGCCTATACTTCAGTTCGCGCTAGGGCTTCGTTCGTCTGCATACATTATAGTTCTGTACGAACCTGCGGATGTCCTTTGCTATCGCCGGCTAGTAGTAGTCCCTAGCGACGATACTGTACGTCTCCTCGCGCCCTAGGTGCCCGGTTGCTATAGAATTATGTGCCTGTTGTATTAAGCTTGTACAGAGCTTCTCGTCTGCTAGGACCTAAATCCGATTCCTGAACTTTAGGTTATTCTCCTTATCTACTGTGCACTCTACTGCTAACACCTTAAGGTAAAGCTCTACTAGGAGCTTCCGCTGTCCTCCTTAGATCGCCGTACGGGCCCCTCGGTATATATCGTCCTTTTCTACTGCCTCTTCCTATGCTTGCAGTTGGGGTTCCTATATATATGTCGCTGCTAGGTGGATAGTCTCCTCGCCTAGCTCCTCCTTAAACATCTGGAATGTCCGTAATTTTAGCCGATCGTCTTTGTACGTCGTTGGCATGTCCTGGTCCTGTCTGAATAGCGTATTAGCCCTGCTGTTGTCCTTTCCCTAGCAATACTAGAGTCTTATATTAAAGCGGCTTAGGTACATCGCCTATCGTACGTGTCTCTCGGACAGCTTCTAGGGTTGCGTAAAGTACTCGAGGTTCTTGTAGTCGGTTAGTGCAAGAAACTTAGGAACCGAGCGGAGTTCTCTATCCTACGCTTTGCAATACTGTACGACTGCTAGCAATTCCTTGTCGTAGATAGGGTAGTTGCACTTAGCTAGGGAGTTCTTCTTAGAGAAGTATGCATATAGGTGCAGGAGTCCGTCCGAGCCTACCTGTAACAAGATACCTCCTATACAGTACCCTAAGGAGTTGGTTTCTAGTATTGTCGTATGTTCCGGGTTAAAGGCGGCAAGCGTTAGTCCTGTAGTAAAGAACTCCTTTAGCCTGTTAAAGCTCCTATTGCACTTATCTGTCTACTTAAACTGCTTGTCCTTATATGTTAGCTCGACTAGGGGACGTACGATCTCCGAGTAGTTCCGTATAAACTGGCGGTAGAAGTTGGCAAACCTAAGGAATTCCCGTACGCCCTTAACACTTGTAGGCGGCTTCTATTGCTTAATAGCATTAATCTTCTTTCTATCTATGCTAATGCCTTTCCCTGCCTCGATAATAAACCCTAGGTATTTCGTACGCTATATACCGAATTTACATTTGTCGATATCGAGGTACAAGCCAGCCTGCTGCAGTCGATCTAGTACCTTCTTAACGTCCTGTATATAGTCTGCATAGGTGCCGTCTGTAAAAACCAGGGTGTCGTCGAGGTACGCCGAGCAGATGTCGTCTAGTAACCCTTGCAGGGACCTGTTAATGTACCTCTAGAAGGTTGCCGGTGCGTTAGCAAGGCTAAAGGGGGTAACAAGCTACTCGAAATGACTATATCTCGTACAGAAGGCAGTTATCTATTTACAGCCTTCCTTAATCCGTATCTTATAGAAAGCTGAGACTATGTTAAGCTTAGTAAACTACTTTGCCTTGCTGATCCGTCCGAGAGTCTCCTTAATAAGGGGTAGGGGATACCGGTCCTTCTTAGTAATGGCGTTAATGCCTCTATAGTCTACGCAGAAACGCAAGCCGGCCTTGCCCTCCTTATAGACAAACAGCACTAGGGCTCCTATAGACGAGGTACTTGCACAAATAAAACCTTTGGCAAGTAGGTCGTCTAGTGTCTTGCGCAGTACTAGGAGTTCTCCAGAGGATATGCCGTACAGCGGACCGTACGGTACTTTAGGTAGACTCCTATCTAGGCGGGGCTCTAGCTGGATATTGTAGTTAATTCCTTCTCCTTAGTATAGCAGCAGTTTCGAGGCCGACTTTGGCTCGAAGAGGTCTAGGTATCCTGCGTATTCTACTACGAGCTTCGTACAGGGGTCCGTTGCTTTCTTAGGCCCTAATGCCTTCTTAATGTCTATAGTCGCAGTGTTAATCTTAGCCTTAACATTGCCGCCCTGCAGAACCCTCCCTTAGTCTCGGAGCCTCTGCTTCGTAGCTGCTAGGTACAGCCGTCCCCGTCCAACGTCCAGCTTGCCCTGCTAGCGCTCTATCTATAGCTTTCCTAATATTAGGTTATACCCCAACTTGTCCTATACGATATAGAGGTATAAGTCCTGCTTATAGTGTCCCTGCAGCTTCATCGTCACTTTTACTATATAGATAATGTCCGGTCCTCGCCTGGTAATGCCCAGTATACGTACAGGTACGGTAGGGGTCGTCTTAATGCAGTGTCTCTGTACGAAGTCTTCGCTAATTACTCCGTATACCAAACACCCTGTGTTAATTAATGTCCGCGCCGTTGCGGACCCGTTTAGCGTAGGCTGTACGATAAACGGCGTAGTCGTTATGTAGTTGCTCTTAAAAGATAGCTAAGGAGTGCTTTAATTTAGCAATCTATCTCGTATACGCCTCTAGTAGAGCCTTCGCTTAGAGGCTACTCTTTTCCTGACTCGTCGTCGTCCAAGTAGGACTCCTAATTCTCTTGTTAGGGCGCTGCAGTTGCTACCCTTGCAGTAGTTGGCCGTCCCCTAGGTCTCTTTGCTAGCAAAAGCCTACAATTCCGTACGGTATAGCCTATCTTGCTATACCTGTAGCAGCTCCCTTCTGCTCGCCTCTTATTAAGGGTAGCTATATCTACCTACTATGCCCTTTTAGCAGCAGCCCTTGGCTGTACAGTAACGGCTGCCGCTACTTTCGTCGTCGTTAATTCCTAGTCTATAGCATCTGTCTGCCGCTAGAGGGGTTGTCGTATCTCGTAGGCGCAGCTTATCTGTCTAAGCCTACGCTGCTAGTCGTCGACTATCCTAAGGAGATTATAGAATTCCTTGTACGTAGCTGGTCGCATTACGCCTACTAGTCCTGTTATAATCTCCTTAAAGAGGCCTACCTCTAAGGTAGTAATTTTTATCCTATCCTCCTATTAGAGTCCTCCTACCTCTGCTAGGGTCTAGTCGTATACCGCGAGGAACTCTCGTACAGTCTTGCGCCCTTGCTTTATTGTGTTAACCTGTATAAGTACTCGGCTCTCGCGGTCTAGGTCCTTATAGCTCTTGTTAAGAGCTGCCTAGAGCATCGTCGTCGTTGCTATTGCTAGGTTGGCAATAGCCGTCTCGTAGTACGGCTAAATCCGTACTGCCGCCCTGCCCTTTAACCTCTTAAAGAGGTATACTACCTTGTCTAGCTCGGTCGGGTATGCTCCTAAGTCGACTAGAAGCTTAGAGCGTATCTGGGCAGCCTAGGAGGGGTACTTAGCCGGAGCCTTACTATCGTAAGTAGTAACGTCGGGGAGTTTGCTCCTAGAGGCCGGGGTGTAGGCCATCGTGTTCGTCGTCGTCGTTATAGGGGTCGGATCGCAATCGGACGCCCTAAGCTATCGTAGCTCCTGTTCCTGTTGGGAAATTACTGCAGCCTAGTAGCTTACTTGCTGTTCGAGCTGCCTCTTGTGTTCTAGCAGCTCCTCGTACACGCAGTGCATCTGTCCCTATATAGCTGTAGGTTCTAAAGAGATGTCGCTGTCTATCTTCGTTATATTACCGCAGTTACCGATAGTAAGATCAGTTTCTAATATAAGGGCTTAAGAATCTTGGTTTAGAAACTTAAGGTTAGGTATCTATATAAAAGAACTAATAGGCAGTTCCCTCGTCGTCTGCTGCTGTACAATTTGTACCTACGAAGCTAAGCTAGCAATTTCCCTCTGTGTAGGGATGCAAGGTTTACACTCTATACAGAGGATTGGGAGTTTCCCTCTGTATAGTAGTACAGAGTTTTCCCTCTGTTTAGAGGGGCGGCAACTCCCCTCTGTGCAGGGCTATAGGATTCTCCCTCTGTACAGGAGTGGGGTCGTATCGGTAACTCCGTACAGAGGGTAGGGTCGTGCTAGCGCTGCTAAGTCGCAGTCCTTAGGGCAACGGCTGGCTTAGGTCCAGGACCTGGGCTGGGCAGCGTCCCCTAACAAAAAGCAAACTCCCCGACGTTACTGCCTACAATAGCGAGACCTCGGCCGAGTACCCCTCCTAGGCTGCCTAGATACGCTCGAAGCTTCTAGTCGACTCGACGGCGTAACTGTACGAACTTAATAAGGTAGTGTACCTCTTTAGGAGGTTAAAGGGCAAGGCAGCAGTACAGATTCTGCTATACTATAAGACAGCTATTGCCAGTCTGGCAACGGCAACTACAACGATGCTCTAGGCAGCTCTTAACAGGAGCTACAAGGACCTAGACTGCGAAAACCGGGCCCTTGTACAGGTTAACACTATAAAGTAAGGATACAAGACTGTATAAGAGTTCCTCGCAGAATACGACCAGACCTTAGCAAAAGTAGGAGGACTCCAATAGGAGGACAGGGTAAAGATTACTACCTTAGACGTAGGGCTCTCTAAGGAGATTATAACAGGACTAGTAGGCGTAACGCGACCAGCCTTGTACGAGGAGTTCTGTTATCTCCTTAGGATAATCGACGACCAACAGCGTAGGCTTAGACGGATAAGCTGCGCCTATAAGATAAGGCAGCCCCTCTATCGGCAGCAGAACGCTATAGACTAGGAGCTAACGACGACGACTAGAGTAGCGGCAGCCGTTACTGTACAGCTAAGGGCCGGCGCTAAGAGGGCGAAGTAGGTAGACATAGCTACCCTAGAAAAGAGACGAGCAGAAGAGAGCTGCTACCGGTACGGCTAGATATGGCACACTATACAGAATTGCGGGCTTTTGCTAGCAGAGAGACCTAGAAGACGGCCGACTACTGCAAGGGTAGCAACTGCGGCGCCCTAACAGGAGACCTAAGAGTTCCCGTCCGATAACGACGAGTCGGGAAAAGAGTAGCCTCTAAGCGAAGGCTTAGCCAGAGGCGTATACGTGATAGATTGCCAAATCAAAGCACTACTTAGCTATCTTTTAAGAGCAACTACATAACAACGAAACTGTTTATTATATAGCCTATACTAAACGGAACCGCTACCGCACGATCTCTAATCGACATAGGGTGTTTAGTGTACAGAGTAGTAAACGAAGACTTCGTACAGAAACACTAAATTGAGACGACCCCTACTATACCTGTACGAATGCTAGGCATTACCGGACCAGGGCCGGACATTACCTATATAGTAAAAGTAACTATAGACCTGCAGGGACACTATAAGCAGGACTCCTACTTCTACGTCGTACGAGACAAGTTAGTGTACGACCTAATACTAGGGAAACTATAGATAGAGCGCTAGCAGGGCAAACTCGACGTCGGACGAGGACATCTATACCTAGCAGCTACGAAGCAGAGACTCTAGGACTAAGGGCGAACACTACCGGACAGCAATGCTAAGGCCGAGGGCAAGGCCGGAATAGAGGCCGAGGTTAACACTACAACGGCGGACATCGAGAAGGCCCTAGCACCTAAGAACGCTACAGACCCCTATACGAGGCTCCTATAGGAGTACTCGGGATATCTAGACCTCTTTAAGCCAAAGTCGGCCTCGAAACTGCCCCTGTTCTAGGGAGAAGGAATTAACTACAAGATTAAGCTTAAGCTCCGCCTGGATAGCAGCCTGCCCAAAGTGCTGTACAGCCTATTATATAGTATGTCCTCTGGAGAACTCCTAGTACTACGCAAAACACTAGACGACCTGCTTGCCAAAGGCTTTCTCTATACAAGCACGTCTTTGGCAGGAGCCCTAGTACTGTTCGTCTATAAGGAAGGCAAGGCCAGATTGCGTTTTTGCGTAGACTATAGAGGCATTAACGCGATTACTAAGAAGGACCGGTACTCCCTGCCCCTTATTAAGGAGACCCTCGGACGGATCAGTAAGGCAAAGTAGTTTACTAAGCTTAACGTCGTTTCGGCATTCTACAAGATACAAGTTAAGGAAGGATATAAATAGATAACTGCCTTCTGTACGAGATACGGACTATTCGAGTAGCTTGTTACCCCTTTCGGCCTTGCGAACGCGCCTACGACGTTCTAGAGATACATTAATCGGTCCCTATAAGGACTCCTAGACGGCATCTGCTCTACGTACCTCGACGACATATTAGTATTTACAGACGGGACCTATAAGGACTATATACAGAATGTTAAGAAAGTGCTAGACCGCCTGCAGCAAGCTAGACTGTACCTCGATATCGACAAATGTAAATTCGGTATATAGCGTACGAAGTACTTAGAATTTGTTATCGAGGTAGGGAAGGATATTAGTATAGACTAGAAGAAGATTAATACTATTAAGCAATAGAAGGCCCCTACGAGCATTAAGGGCATACAGGAATTTCTCAGGTTTGCTAACATCTACTGCTAGTTTATATAGAACTACTCGGAGATTGTACGCTCTCTAGTTAAGCTAACATACAAGAACAGGCAGTTTGTATAGACAGACGAATGCGATAAAAGCTGTAACAAGCTAAAAGAGCTCTTTACTACAGGACTAACGCTTGCTACCTTCGACCTAGAATATACGACAATACTGGAAACCAACTCCTTAGGGTACTGCATAGGAGGTATCTTATCGCAGGTAGGCCTAGATAGCCTCCTGCACCTATACATATATTTCTCGAAGAAGAACTCCCCTACCGAGTGCAATTACCCTATCTACGACAAGGAATTGCTGGCAGTCGTACAGTATTATAAGGCGTAGGACGGCAAACTCCGCTTAGTCCCCGAATTCCTTGCTCTAACGGATTACAAGAACCTCGAGTACTTTACGCAGCCCTAGAAGCTTTCTAAGAGACACGTACGATAGGCGATATACCTAAGCTGCTTTAATATAAGACTCTAGTACTGTAAGGGCAAGGACAACAGCAGGGCCGACGCGCTATCTAGACAAGACCAGGACATGCTAGCAACGTACGACGACGACCGACTAAAATTATAGATATTCTAGATGTTTAAGGAGAACCTAGGCGAAGACACAGTTCGCCTAGCAGTAACGTACATATAGGAACCCTAGCTACAGGCGTAGGAAGAGGCAGTGGAAAAGGACGACGTATACCGAGGGGCCTGTATAGCGATCTAAAGGGGACAGCGGAAGCTCCTGGCAGAGCTCTACCTAAAGGTATTAGCAGCAGAGTGTACAGTAGATAAGGAGAACAACCTAAAGTTTAGAAACCAGATTTAGGTCTCTACAGACGAGAAGCTCTATACGAGCTTAATACAGCGAGTATACGACTTAATAGCTACCGGACACCTAGGGTAGGAGGAGACGTACAGCATCGTCGCTAGGGACTATTACTAGCTAGCGATAGCGAAGGACATCTGTAGGTTCGTACAGAATTGCGACGTTTGCAGACAAACGAAGCCCTAGCGGGAATTGAAGTACGGCCTACTAAAGCCCCTACCTATACTGGACCGACTATAGTAAGATCTAACGGTAGACTTTATTATAGACCTGCCTAAGAGTAACGGACAGCGAAACATTATAGTAGTAATAGACAAGCTAACGAGGGGAGTAATACTAGAGGTAATAGACTCTATTACTGCTAAAGACACTGCCTAGGCATTCGTATAGACGACGTTTAGCAAGTACGGACTCCCTAGGTCTATTGTATCTAACTAGGGTGCGCAGTTTACGAGCCAACTCTAGGCGAGGATCTGCCAACTATTAAACGTAGAACGTCACCTATTAACCGCTTGGCACCTACAGACGGACGGTGCAACGGAAAGGGTCAATTCTACGTTAGAAGCGTACCTCCGAGCGTACGTTAACTACGATTAGACAAACTGGAACCGCCTCCTCCCTATAGCAGAGTTAGCTATTAACAGCTGTACAGCTAATGCTGCGGGACTGTCCCCCTTCTTTCTAGCCTATAGTTACGACTACTCCCTGCTTCTGTCGACCCTAAGCGGCACTACCCTACACTCTATATAATTCCCGATCCAGCAGGGAGAGGCTATCGTACGGACGATTACAAACACCTACTAATAGGCGAAAGCGAGCCTAGCTATAGCCTAACAGAATGCGGAAGAGCAGGCTAATAAGGGACGACAGGCTGCACTAAGGTACGAGGCGGGCGACGAGGTCTGGCTAAACTAGCGCAACATTCGTACAGACCGACTAAGTAAGAAGCTAGACTAGAAGAATCGGAAGTTTACAGTAGTCCGGCCGATAGGGATATACGCTGTACGACTTAACACCCCTCTAGAGATCTACCTAGTCTTCTATATAGACCTTGTACAGCCAGTATATACAGACTCCCTCCTGCACTAGACAATGGACGACGCACGCCCTCTAGCGATTATTACTAAGGGCCAGGAAGAGTACGAGGTAGAAGGAATCCTTAAAAGCTAAAGGAAGCAGAAGAAGATAAAGTACCTAGTTAAGTAGACCGGTTAGGCAGAGCCTATATAGGAGCTATACGAAGCCCTTTAGGACACATTAGCGCTAGACAGGTAGGAAGAGAACTACCTAGCTAGTTAGCGATAGCAACCCCGTACTATACAGTAAGAAAAGCAGTAGTCTACCCTAAGTACAGGACAGCTGCCGGCAGCACGGAGTTGCCGAAGTACTAGGAATCGAGGCGTAGGACCTAACTAGGCCTAACCGACACAACGCTGTATAGAAGGAGATAGGAGAAGAGGGCAAAGCCAAGAGATAGGGAAGAGTAAGAAGTAAAATAAGAGGAAAGGGGAGCAGAACCGTCTAGAAACTTTTATATACTACCTTAAGGGTAGCTTACTAGCCACTACCCTATAGGACTAGGGCAGCCGACAGCGAGCCTGCCGACTCCCTGTCTGAGATCTCTACGACCTCCCAGACGGCCGGGAGCTTGCCTAGCCTGCTACCCTAGAGCAAGGCTACCCCCCGATAGGCCTCCTCTAGACAGCGGTAGGTGCAGTAGAGGGAACCGTCCTTCTACTTGTACAACGTATATACGCTGGCCTAGAAGCCGGGCAGGCGGTATAGGCTGAGCGAGCCCTAGAGAGAGTTAGCGTAGGGGAGGCAGGCTTAGCTACAGGTAGCAATAAGGATCGCATTAACGTACGAAGGGCAGCCTATAGCAACCCGCTACAGCGTAATGCAAGCAGGGTCGCACTAAAACGCGTAGAAGGGCAGCTTAGCAGCCTCTAGCTGCTCGCCGATATAGCACCTAGGACATTAGTTAGGACTGTACAGAAGGAGAGAACCTGTACGAACCGGAACTGCAACTACAGGTTAAATTAGGCAGTCTACTCCTAGAGGTAGAAGTAGGCCGGGATACCGGCTGGACAGGGGGGGGCTGGCAGCTACTAAGGAGCCGCGACGAGCCTGGCAGGACGGCGTACAGGGCATAGCGGCGGTAGTAGTAGTAGCTAGTAGTGTTAGTAGCAGTAGTAGCTAGTAGTAGCAGTAGTAAGGGCGGTAGTAGTAGGCAGGGGGAATAGAAGAGAAAGAAAGAGGGAGGAGAAGATAGGGGTAGGCCTAATATATAGGAAGGTAAGCTGCCTGCTATATAAGGCAGCAACGGCCGGGGCAGCCGCTACTGCTAGGTAAAGGAGGACGGACGAGGCAACCGCTACCTAGTGCTCAAACAAGCAGCGACGCTACAGACGACCGGACGAAGACGGGAAGGCACTAATAGCAGGAAAGACGCTAGGAGTCCATACTGTACAGCGCGGCGTCGTATAGTAACGCACTACGAGAAGGTAGGAGGGTATTGTTACAGGACGCTGCCCAGCCAGGTCCCGAACCTAACCGGACCGTCGTCCTAGAGGATTGGGACTTAGCAGCGCCAGCAACACCCCCCCCTACTCCGTACAGTAGAAGCACCCTACAGTCCTATACAGAGGGTAACTCCTGCCCTCTATATAGAGTAAAAACTCTGTACCCTATATAGGGTAAAAACTCTGCACCCTATATAGAGAGAGACTCTAGCCTCTCTATATAAGGTAGGAACTCTGCACCCTTGTACAGAGGGAAATTGCTAGCTTAGCTTCGTAGCTACAAATAGCACAGAGGCAGACAACGAAGGAACTGCCTATCAGTTCCTTTATATAGATACCCAGCTTTAAGTTTCTAGACTAAGATTCTTGAACCCCTTATATAGGAGACGTTTAAACTAAAGATAAAGAGAAAGATAAACCGAAACTACGACTACTACGACTATAAAGATAACAGAATAGGAAAAGACTAGCTAGAAGGATAGGCCCCCTATCTAGCGCATCTATAAGGGCATTGTCGCTACTACCCTGGATACTACCGAAAGAAAGGAGTATTAATAGTTGCAACGATCTATTGTCCGCGATAGTAGAAGCTAACACTAAGGTAGCTATTATTCTACCTATTACTATCTACCCCCTTAGCACTTTGCCGAACTAGCGGCCCCTTTAGCTAAAAGCATTTATCGATACAGGGGCCCTTATCGGCGCCGCGATTTACTACTAGTTAATTCCAAAGCTATAGAAAGGATACAGTTACTGTTAAGGAAGAGGCTATAGTGTATATAGGTTTCTTAGGAAACTAAGGTTAAGTAAAGGAGCTAAAGAAACTATAGTCTAAAGTCTAAAGTATTAGTTGTAGGTTTAGGAGTTAAAGGGTTGCTCTAGATTAAATGTATAAGACAAGCTATAAAGAAGGAAAACAGAAAGATTAAAGGGGGGCAGCTGCTTTTTATATCCCTCTAGCCTAGCTAGTTGTTTGCCCTTTTGCTGCTAGCTTTCCTACGAAGTTTCTTAATAAACTTTCTTTCTTTGTTCTGCTAACTAAGTTACTTCTATAACCTTCTCTTCTTAACTGTTCTAGAACTGAAACAGAATCTTCTAACGGGCAGATCGAGTCGCTTCCAACGCGCCTAGAAACTTCTTAGTTAGGCTAGTAAGTATTAAGTTATAGGCTGTTAAAGGTAGTAGAGTTAGATAGGACTTTAGGACTGTTAGGAGTTTCCCACTATATGTAAGCTATAGTTTTAGTGTCTTTCCTAACCTAACTGTTTGTCCTTATAGAACCGATTATAGCGCTTCCAACGTAGCAAGAGTTGTCTTAGTTAGACCTTTAGCTATTAAGATATAGCCTGTAAACTATAGTAGTTCTTAGTAGTTCCTTAGTACTGTTATCCTTGCTCTTCTAGCTGTTAACCGTAATAGTAGCCCCCCTTAATATAGCTAAGTTCCTATAAAGCTTAAGTAGTTCCAGATACTAAGGGTAAGCCTGCTTATTCCTAGGAGCAGGTCTAATGTTATAGTTAATATTCTATTAGTATACAGCATCTAGTTCCTCTTAGCTGTACCTATTTTCTCAGTAATGTCCTTAAGAGTCTAAGAGGTCTTATTAGTAGAAGGCTTTAACCTTGTCCTTATTAAAGATAATATTTCTAAGGGGTTCCTAAGTAGTGTCCTAGTCTTTATAGCTTTGCTATTAGACCTTGTACTTGGTTTCTCTATCTATAACTTAATAGTCTGTAATGTTGCGTATATAGTGCTCTTCTTCCTCGTCTTTATTATTATCTGCTATAGGTAGGATGCGAGTTCGTTCCTAATCTTATACTTAAATTAGAAAGGGATCTCCCTCCTCTAGCCTTAGTCTAATAGGATAAAAGACGTTGTAGATTTCCTATTCTTTAAGCAGTTAAAGGCGATATGCGTATAAGCTGATCTTCTCTATAATAGGAAAGGGGCCTAGCTTTTTCTAGTCCAGTTTGCGAGAAGGTCTTCCTATAACAATATTCTTGGAATTAAGGTACACTCTATCTGTTACTTAATAGTTAGGAGCTAGCTGTCTTTTGCAATTAGCTTAATCTTCGTAGACAGCCTAAGTATAAGTTCTTTCTTCTTAGACTTCTTTATAGATTTAGGAAAGGTATGTTACCTAGTTGTCTGCATTAATTTCGTCTAGGTTGTTAGGTCGTAGTAGTAGGTCTTAAGGTTCTATTCCTGTTCTAGCGTAGTAGCCTCTAGTAGTATAGAAAGGGTAGTGTCTAGTTGTCTCTAATTCCTAGTTGCGAGCTAAGAATTCTACTATAGGAATATGTTTTAGCTAATCCTTCTAGTAGTAATTAATAAAACAACGCAGCGTCTGTTCGAACAGGGCATTTGCAATTTCTGTCTATCTATTAGTTTTTAGATAGTAGGAGGTTAAGATATAGTAGTTAATATTTAGAAGCTCATATAGGCGTTTCTAGAACTTAGTAATAAACTAAGAGCCTCTGTTAGAAGTAATGCTGTTAGGAAGGCCTATATAGCGCTAGACGTATTCGTAAAAGAGCCGGGCTGTTTCCTTAGAGGTTATACTCTAGCAAGGCACTATGAAGCGATTCTTAGAGTGTCGATCTATAACTACAAAGACATTCTTTGCTTTAATACCTGCCTAAGTAGTTCCTTAAGAAAGACAGGTAACAAAGTCTATCGTAATGTGTTTCTAAGGATATTTAGGAGCTAGGAGAGGTTTCAGTAAGCCTTATAGAGGTTAACGATCGTATTTAGCTGCTCTATAGATAGGACAATTGTTTCTATATCTGCATATATGCTTCTATATTAATTGCTACTAGTAGTAGCATAAGGTAAGTTTATAAAGCTTCGAACGTCCTAAGTAGCCTCCTACTGCTAAGTTATAAACTGTCCTAAGGATATAGGGTCGTATTAAGTTGTCTGCTCCTTTAGGAATAAAAAGGCAAGAGCGAAAGTAGACTAGTCTATCCCTAAGTTTACATTCTAGGAGAGAAAAGCTAGGCAAGGTACGCTAACCTATTTTAAGGGCTTAGATCAATCCTTAAGCTTGTTCGTCTAATTCGTAAGCCTCTCTAATTATTAGGAGCAGTTCTCTAGAGTAGTTTGCTTCTTTAGCTACTTCTTTATCTTCTAATTTATTGTTAGAAGTAACAGAGCCTTTAGTTCCAGAGTCTTTAGTATTGTCTAGTTCGCTTTCTAAATCGTTATCTTCTAGAGGAGTAGGCGCGAGACATAGGGCAAAAGAGGCGGCAGTTAATTAGTTGCCTTAATTTTTAAGTAGGTCTTAAAATCTTTACTTAGGTTGTAGGCCTTCAGGATAGTTTAGTTACAAATTGCCTATCCTTCTCCTCTGTCTACTAGATAGATTCCAGGCATCCTAGTAAGAGCGTTAGCTCTCGAATTAAGAGATCCCAGTACGTATTAAATAACAAAGTTGAACCGCGAAAGGAATTTACTCTATCTAGCTTATCGACGATTAAGGATCTTGCTCTTTATAAAGTAGACTAAGTTCTTGTAATTAGAGCTAACTTAAGTTAGGAAGGCTGCTCCTTTAAGTTCTAGTCGCTATTCTTTAAAAGCCTTTACAATAGCTAGTAGTTCCTTGTCGTAGATTTCGTAATTACATTTAGCTAGAATTATCTTCTTTGAAAGGTAGGCTACTAGAAGCTATAGTTAGTTAGGAACTTTTCTTTAAAGAAGGACAGCTCTAATAGCTCTATTACAGGCGTCTGTTTCTATACAGGTTTCTAAATTAAAGTCGAAGTGCTAGAGGATAGAGTCCTTAGTAAACTGTTGCTATAGGAGGTTAAATATATGTTAGCAGGCGTTAGTCCAGTTAAACTTGGCTTCTTTTTTTGTTAGAGCTGTTAGAGGTTTTATAATTAAACTAAAGCCCTAAATAAAGCAGTAATAGAAATTAGCAAATCCTAGGAAGCCTTGTACTTCCTTAACTGTATTTAGGATATTCTAGTCTAGAATTGCTTAAATCTTTGCTAGATCTATACGAATTCCTTTGTCTAAAATAATTAGTCTAAGGAATTGGACTTCTTGTTAGTAGAATTTACACTTATTAATATCTAGATATAAGCCTACTGCTTCCAGCTTGGCCAGTATCTTGCGGACGTATTCCTAGTGTTTTCTTAGTGTCTTGCTATATACTAAGATGTCGTTAATATATACTGTAACAAATTAATCTAAGTATTCTCTTAGGGTATTATTTATATATTCCTAGAAAGTGCTAGGGACATTTTATATGCTAAAGGGCATAACTAAGGGTTCAAACAAGCCGTATCTAGTTCTAAATACCGTTATCTATTCTTGTCCTTTTGCTATTCGAATCTTATAAAATGCTACAATTACATTAAGCTTAGTAAACTATTTTGCCTTCGAAAGGCGTTCTAGAGTTTCCTGTATTAGAGAGATTAGGTAGCGATTCTTCTTAGAAATAGCGTTAAGGCTATAGTAGTCGACATAGAAGCGTAGCCCTTTACTAGGTTTCTTAACAAACATAATAGGACTAGCTATAGGAGAGCGACTAGATCTAATAAAGCCTTTCTAAAGGTTCTACTATAGGAACTTTTGCAGGATTTAGAGTTCTTTGCAAGACATCTAGTAGAAAGGACTAAAAGGGGGTGTCTTGCCTTCTTCCAGTTTAATCTTATAGTTATAGGGGCAGTAAGGAGGCAGCTTATTAGCTTCTTTTACTAACTATATACTAAGGAAGTTGTAGTATTCTTATAGTACTTTTGTCTCTAGGTTAGTAGCTTCTTTGTTCTTATTAAACTTAGCAACAGCCTTCTTAATGTCCTCTATTTATACAGCAAAGATTTAAGCTCCTTTCTCTTTTGTAGCTATATAGAAAGCAGCTACAGATACTTAGAAGATTAAATTATTGCTATATACAGGAAGAGGTTAAATAGAAGGGTAGCAATAGTTTTAGCAATATTCTAAGTTTAGGTAAAGAGTTCCAGTGTTCTAGTTAATCTGTAGGTTGTAGAGCTTTAACTAAGGCAGTCTAAGGATAAGTTTCTAGTTAGGCAGAGGGGTAACAAAGCAAGAGAGGTGTTCCTAGTAGTTGTTCCTAAGATTAAGGTTAATATAGGCAATCTAAGTTACGCCTCCTAAGAAGGTCTTACTGCTATTAAACATTCTTAAGGGTCTAGAGTACCTTAAGGTCTAAATATTCATTCCTAAGGGGTTAGTAAGTTTAGGGTTAATGAATCCTTTGCTAGTTACGCTATAGTCGATTATCGTAAGTACTAAGTGTGCTGTGTTCTTCTTAGTATAGATATCTGCTATAACTACTAAGGGAGGGTAAGTTAGTTTATCCTTTAACTTAGTATAGAATCGTATAGCAGAAGAAGAGATCATATAATATCGATCTATGTGCCGTCCTGTAAGGCGTCTTGTTAACAGGCTTAGGCGTTTCTCTAGTCCTTATTGTTGTCTTATAGCGTAGGAGCTGCTATAGAGAAACCGAGAGGTATGCCTATCTTAGTACGTCTTATAGCTAGTATTAGACAGTTACCCGTAATGTAGTTAGGTTTACTATAGTATATACGGAGGCGTAGGCGGCGGCGGCGCTCCTTCTCGTTTTGCGTAAGGCGGCCGTCTTAGAGTTTAGCTAAGCTTAAGTCTATAGGGTCTCCTTAGGGAACAACTAGTCAAGGAGGGAAGCGTTAGGTTGTTATATAAGTTCCTACATTTAGGGTAACGTTTGTAGGAGTAGAAACAGGGCGTTAGCTGCTGCAGTTGTTGCTTCTAGCCTTAATAATGTCTACAAACAGATTCCTACGGCTATTAAGGCATTAGTAGAGGGTAACAAGTTCCTAGAAGGATAGGGCTTTATATTCCTAATCCTTAAGTTTCGTAAGGGGTTCTATACTTAAACTAGCAACTAAAGCTAACTTCTGTGCCTCTATGTCGTATCTACAGTGTCTAATCTTATATAAGAACTATATATAATAGTCTACAAAAGGCTTATTAGTCTGTTTAAGTGTTCTAATAAATTGTTAAGCTGTAGACTTGCGATATAGGTTTCTAGAGGCTAAGTCTAGAAAGGTAAGCAAGGCCTTAATATCTAGACAAGTAACTTAGAGTGTCCCTAAATTAAACTAGTATAAGACTTGTTATAGAGCCTTGCTAGCTAGGAGGGAAAATGCATAAGAGACCTTCTGTTCTTTATTTAGAAAATAATCTGTATTAGCTAAGAGCTTAATAGATAGTTGTAGACGGAATTTATTAAACTTTTCCTTATCCCTATAGAAAGTTTCTAAGTTAGCTACCTTCTTGCTAGTAAGTTCTCTAGTAGTAGTATATATCCTTAAGTTTAGGGCTTTATAGAGTTGTCCTTATATTTGTACCTTCTTAAGTGTAAGATTAACTACCTTCTGTTCTATCTCTTATAGCTAGTCTTTGCCTTTAGACAGCATTGCCTCTAGGCTACTAATATAGTTGCTAAGGTCTTTTGTTTGCTCTGTTCCTATACAAACAATGTTTACTACTATAGAAAGGACTTATAGGGCAAAGGTAGGGTTACTGTTTATTAAATTAGAAGTGCCTTATATAGACAGATCTAGTTTTAAGTATTCCTTAAAGGGAATCTCTTCTAGTAGTAAGTAGAAGACTATATTAATTAATAGTCTTTAGGTTTGTTAATGTTATAGCAGCAGAAAGGGGTAGGACTAAAGGATAGGGTAGACCCTTGGAATTTCGGCTCGGCCCCTCCGGACCGAGCCGGGCCTTAGCATGCCACTCCTAAAGCCTGCACCTACCGCTACATAGACTCCTTTCCCTCTTTAGTTCGAGATATAGTTATTAAAACGGCTATATTAAACCTTATCTGCATACTCGGATTATTATATCTCGAACTTATTAACTACAACAAGCCCCGCACTGCGCGAAAGGGCCTGTTAAATTATCCGGCTACCTGAATAATGCAAGCGCACTCGACAAACTAACAACAACCTAACACACTATAAGAAGACTATAGAGGGTTTCTTAACAGTAGAGGACGGCGTTACAGGCTGTAACAGAAGCAGGAGAAGAAAGATTAACAGAGCAGATAGGCGCACTAGCGTTATAGATAATCAGACTATTATTAGAGGTTTTACAAAGGAAGAGCCAACAGAGGTTAAGGAACGTATAGCCGAATATAAGAAGATTTACGACTATACGCCTAAGGAACTTAAAGACTATGTAAACGAACACGGAATCGAGAAGTTTTACGGCAGTATAGACCTTATTAAGACGTTGTTTTACAGAACCTTAGAATAGAATAGACAATTAAGAGAAGAAGCTAAAGCGATAGCAGCAGAGAGGGCATCTGCCGAGACTATTATCGAAGTAATAGAAAACTAAGCAGCGTTACAACTGGCTTAACTAAACAAGCTAAGCTTAACTAGCAGAGGTGTTAGTACCGACGTCGTCGCCGGTGCTATAGCTACAGCAAGAAAACTAAACTAACTACAGCTCGCTAGCTGCCTACAGTTAAGGTAGCACTTTAACGACGTTATTACCTAACCTACTAGCCTTTAGGGGTAGAGACTCTAAAGCCTAGTGTTAGGGGACACTGTCCGACTAGGTCCCGAACCTGACCGGACCGTCGCCCTAGAGGATAGGGACTTAGCGGCGCTAGCACTACGACCCCCCCCCTACCTCGTACAGAAGAAGTACCCTCCAGTCCTACATAGAGGGTAACTCCCGCCCTCTATACAGAGTAGAAACTCTGCACCCTATACAGGGTAAAAACTCTGCACCCTATATAGGGTCAAAACTCTACATCCTATACAGAGGGAGGCTCTCGCCCCTGTATACGAGGTAGGAACTCTGCACCCTTGCATAGAGGGAAATTGCTGGCTTGGCTTCGTAGGTACAAATAGCACAGAGGCGTACAACGAAGGAACTGCCTATTAGTTCCTTTATGTAGATACCTAGCTTTAAGTTTCTAAACCAAGATTCTTAAACCCCTTATATTAGGAACTAATCTTACTATCGGTAACTGCAGTAATACAACGAAGATAGACAGCGACATCCCTATAGAAACTACAGCTATACAGGATTAAATGCACTAGGCGTACGCAGAGCTGCTTGCGCAGAAGAGCTAGCTTAAAGTGCAAATAGGCTATTAAGCCTCGACGATTTCCCGACAGGAATAGGAGCTCTAACAGCTTAGGGCGTCTAATTGCGATCCGACCCCTACGACGACGACGAATACGACGGCCTATACCGCAGCCCCTAAAAGTAAACTCCCTAACGTTACTGCCTACGATAGCGAGACATTGGCCGAGTACCCTGCCTAGGCTGCCTAGATACGCTCTAAGCTTCTAGTCGACTTAGCAGCATACCCGACCGAACTTAACAAGGTAGTGTACCTTTTTAGGAGGTTAAAGAGCAAGGCGGCAGCACAGATTCTGCCGTACTACGAGACGGCTGTTACTAGTCTAGCAGCGGCAACTACGACAATGCTCTAGGCAGCTCTTAATAGGAGCTATAAGGACCTAGACTGCGAAAGCCGGGCCCTCGTATAGGTTAACACTATAAAGCAAGGATACAAGACTGTACGAGAGTTCCTTATAGAATACGACCAGACCTTAGTAGAGGTAGGAGGACTCTAATAGGAGGACAGGGTAAAGATTACTACCTTAGAGGTAGGGCTCTCTAAGGAGATTATAATAGGATTAGTAGGCGTAATGCGACCAGCCTCGTACAAGGGGTTCTATAATCTCCTTAGGATAATCGACGATTAATAGTACAGGCTCAGACAGATAAGCTGCGCCTATAAGATGCGACAGCCCCTCTATCGGCAGCAGGATACTATAGACTAGAAACTAACGACGACGACGAGAGTAGCGGCAGCCGTTACTGTATAGCTAAGGGCCGGCGCTAAGAGGGTGTAGTAGGTAGATACAGCTACCTTAGAAAAGAGACGAGCAGAAGGGAGCTACTACTAGTACGGCTAGATAGGGCATACTGTACAGAATTGCAGGCTTTTGCTAGTAGAGAGACCTAGGAGACAGCTAACTACTACGAGGGTAGCAACTGCGGCGCCCTAACACAAGACCTAAGAGTTCCCCTCGAACGACGACGAGTTAGGAAAAGAGTAGCCTCTAAGCAAAGGCTTAGCTAGAGGCGCATACGAGAGAGATTGCTAAATTAAAGTACTACTTAGCTATCTTTTAAGAGTAACTATATAACAACGACGCTGTTTATCGTACAACCTACGCTAAACGGAACCGCCACTGCACGATCTCTAATTTATATAGGGTGTTTAGTATACAGAGTAATAAGCGAAGACTTCGTACAGAAGCACCGAATCGAGACGACCCCTACTTTACCTATACGTATACTAGGCATTACTAGGCGTAGGCCGGACATTACCTATATAGTAAAAGTAACTATAGACCTATAGGGACACTATAAGCAGGACTCCTACCTCTACATCGTACAAGACAAGTTGGGGTACGACCTAATATTAGGAAAACTATAGATAGAGCACTAGTAGGGCAAACTTAACGTTAGGCAAGGACACCTGTACCTAGCAGCTACGAAGCGGAGACTCTAGGACTAAGGGCGAATACTATCGGACAGCAACACTAATACTAAGGGCAAGGCCAGTATAGAGGCCGAGGTAAACACCGCAACAGCGGATATCGAGAAGGCCCTAGTACCGAAGAAGGCTACAGACCCTTATACGAAGCTCCTGTAGGAGTACTTAGGATACCTAGACCTCTTTAAGCCAAAGTCGGCCTCGAAACTGTCCTTGTTCTAGGGAGAAGGAATTAACTACAAGATTAAGCTCGAGCCCTGCCTAGATAGCAGCCTGCCCGAAGTGCTATACAGCCTATTATATAGTATATCCTCTAGAGAACTCCTAGTACTGCGTAAGACACTAGACGACCTGCTTGCTAAAGGCTTTATCTGTACAAGCACGTCTTCGGCTAGAGCCCTAGTGCTATTTGTCTATAAGGAAGGCTTAGCCGGTTTGCGTTTCTATATAGACTACCGAGGCATTAACGCGATTACTAAGAAGGACCGGTATCCCCTACCCCTTATTAAAGAGACCCTCGGACGAATTAGCAAGGCAAAGTAGTTTACTAAGCTTAACGTCGTTTCGGCCTTCTACAAGATACAAGTTAAGGAAGGATATAAATAGATAACTGCCTTCTATATAAGGTACGGACTATTTAAGTGGCTTGTTACCCCCTTCGGCCTTACGAACGCGCCTGCGACTTTCTAGAGATATATTAACAGGTCCCTATAAGGACTCCTAGACGACATCTGCTCTGCATACCTCGACGACATACTAGTGTTTACAGACAGGACCTACGAGGACTACGTACAGGATGTTAAGAAAGTGCTGGACCGTCTGCAACAAGCTAGACTATACCTCGACATCGACAAATGCGAATTCGGTATACAGTGTACGAAGTACTTAGGATTTATTATCGAGGCAGGGAAGGGTATTAGTATAGAATAGAAGAAAATTAATACTATTAAGCAATAGAAGGCACCTATAAGCATTAAGGGCGTATAGGAATTCCTTAGGTTTGCCAACTTCTGCTGCCAGTTTATACAGAACTACTCGGAGATCGTACACCCCCTAGTCGAGTTAATACACAAGGACCGACAGTTTGTATAGACGGACGAATGCGATAAGAGCTTTAACAAGCTAAAGGAGCTCTTTACTATAGGACCAACGCTTGCTGCCTTCGACCCTAAACGTATAACGATACTAGAAACCGACTCCTTAGAATACTTTATAGGAGGTATCTTGTCGTAGGTAGGCCTAGATAGCCTCCTGCACCTATACGTATATTTTTCGAAGAAGAACTCCCTAGCTAAGTGCAATTACCCTATCTACGACAAGGAATTGCTAGCAGTCGTACAGTGCTACAAGGCGTAGGACGGCAAACTCCGTTCGGTCTCTAAATTCCTTACTCTAATAGACTATAAGAACCTTAAGTACTTTACGCAGCCCTAGAAGCTTTCTAAGAGACACATACGATAGGCGATATACCTAAGCTGCTTTAATATAAGACTCTAGTACTGCAAGGGCAAGGACAATAGTAAGGCCGACGTACTATCTAGACGAGATTAGGACATACTAGCGACGTACAACGACGACCGACTAAAGTTACAGACATTCTAGATATTTAAGGAGAACCTAGGCGAAGACACAGTCCGCCTAGCAGCGACGTATATATAGAAACCCTAGCTACAGGTTTAGGAAGAGGCAGTAGAGAAGGACGACGTTTACCGAGGTACCTGTATAGCGATCCAAGAAGGACAGCAGAGGCTCCCTGCAGAGCTCTACCTAAAGGTATTAGTAGCAGAGTGCACAGTAGACGAGGAGAACAACCTAAAGTTTAGGAACCGGATTTAGGTCCCTATAGACGAGAAGCTCTATACGAGCTTAATATAGCGAGTATACGATGTAATAGCTACCGGACACCTAGGGCGAGAGGTGATATAGATGTAGAGGGCTGGAAGGTGGCAGGCTTGGCAGGGCCAGGCTTGGCGCACACTCAAATACCTCCACCTCTGCTTGTACGTAGATTCTTCCCTCTCTAGCCTTGGATATAGTTATCAAAGACGGGTATTAACCTTGCGTCTACTGCAGTCAGATCATTATATCCAAGGCTCACTTTAACAACACCTGCACTACGCGAAAGAGCCCGTCGAATTATATCCGGGTACTTGATTAACGTACGTGCAACCGACAACCCAGAGTGTGTACTGTATATGTACGAAGGAGGCCGTTGAATTATATCCAGTTACTTAATCGTACATGTGCATGCTACTCTACCCCTCCCCTCCCCCGATCGAGAAGAAGAGTTTTGAAGAGAGAGGTCCATTACAGAGGACATCGAGAAGAAGAGTTTTAGGGAAGAGAGTGCCCCTACGAGTAGATCGCGAGTTTTGAAGAAGAGCAAGAGCGACGAGAACGACGAGAGCGACAAGAAAGAGAGCGACGAGAAGGTCGAGAAGAACGAGAAGGTCGAGAAGGACGATGTAGGAGCGACGAGGACGAGGAGCAAGGAGGAGCGAGAGCAAGGAGCGAGAGCGACGACGACGAGAGCGACGACGACGAGAGCGCACCTAGCAGGACCTAGGGCGACGACATTCGTTTTTTTTCGGGTCTTTAACAGACCATTCTATTCGGACAAGGCCTATCGAGACGTTTAGTACGACTAGAAGCAACTCGGCCAACAGACCTTTTGCAATCGAGGCGTACAGCCAGCAATCGGGACATTTAGCAATCGAGGTGTACAGCCAGTACAAGGCAGAGCACCGAGTACGAGCACCCAGGTACGAGCCCCTAAGCACGAGCGACAAGAGCAGCACGAGCGACAAGAGCAGCACGAGCGACAAGAGCAGCACGAGCGACAAGAGCAGCACGAGCGACAAGAGTGGCACGAGCAACAAGAGCAGCACGAGCACCTAGGCACTAGCGAGCCCAAGCACCAGCGAGCCTAAGCACTAGGTACGAGCACCTAGGTACAGGTGCAGCTGCTGTAGACAACCTAGAGCTGCTGCAGACAACAGGCAGCTACAGAGGTACAGCTACTGCTGCAGACAATACAGGCACAGCAGCTGCAGACGACACGGAGCTGCTGCAGACAATGCAGACAACACAGGGCTACTGTAGGCAACATATACAGCTGCTGTAGACAACATAGGCACAGCTGCTGTAGACAGCACAGGCAAAGCAGAGGCAGAGCACAAGGCACAGCTGCAGACAGGCACAGCAGCTACAGGCAACACAGGGCAGCTGCAGACAACATATACTGTTTAGGTTTAGAGGCAGCACAGTTCAGAGACAGTACAGTTCAGAGGTATAGCTGCAGACAGGCACAGCTGCTACAGACAACACAGCTACAGGCAACACAGAGCTGCTATAGACAGCACTAGGCAGAGCACTAGGCAAAGCACTAGGCAGAGCACTAGCTGCAGAGCCCCTAGCTGCAGAGCACCAAGGCCGAGCAAGAGCACCGAGCAAGAGCACCAAGCAGGCAGAGCACAAGGCACAAGCACCTAGGCACGAGCACCCAGGCATAAGTACAAGGTAATTGCAGACAATACAGGTGCAGACAGTGCAGACAACACAAGGCTGCTGTACAGAGCAAAAGGCAGAGCATAGGCAGAGCAACGAGTACGAGCACAAGGTACATCTACAGACAACAGCTGCAGACAAAACGAGGCAGAGCTGCAGACAACACAGGCAAAGCAACACGAGTAGCAACGAGCACCTAGGCAGAGCACCGAGCACGAGCACCTAGGCACAGGTACAAGGCAATTGCAGACAACACAGGTGCAGACAGTACAGACAACACAAGGCTGCTGTATATAGGCATAATAGGGCAGGCAACACAGGGCAGACAGGGCTGCTATACAGAGCACGAGGCAGGCACAGCTACAGACAACAGAGGCACAGCTGCTGCAGACAACAGAGGCACAGCTACAGGCAGGCAGCTGCAGACAACACAGGCACTGCATGTTCAGAAAAGCACTGCATATTCAGAAGCGACAGACCTCTGCAGCTGCGACCTCCGCGACCCCGATAGCTCCGAGACCTCTGCGACCGTTTAAGAAGCGACGGCTTAAGAAGCGACGGCTCGAAAAGCGACAGCTCGAGAAGCGACCGTCGAGAAGCGAGCGACTGTCGAGAAGCGAGCGACCGTCGAGAAGCGACCGTCGAGAAGCGACCGTCGAGAAGCGACATGTGTTTGCAAGGCGACCTCTGCAACCTCCGAGAACTCCGCGACCTCTGCAGCAAACAAGGCACCAATTAAGGCTTAAAAATGCACGAGATTAAGGCTCAGAAACGCACGAGATTGAGGCTCAAAAAGGCGCGAGATTGAGGCTTAATAAGGCACGAGATTGAGACTCAAAACGCACGGAAATTGAAGCTCAAAAGCGACCTGTTTTAGAGCGACCTAATTGGCCGAAAGCGATGGCAAAAGGCTCAGAAATTGGAGCTTAAAAAGCAACCTCTGCGACTGAATTTGCGACCTGGATTGGTGCGACCTAATTGGCTGATTGCGATTAATAGACTGATTGCGATTGTGGGCAATCGCCAGTTAGGGAGGGCGGTAGTGATATGGATATAGAGGGCTGGAAGGTAGCAGGCTTGGCAGGGCCAGGCTTGGCGCACACTTAAATACCTCCACCTCTGCTTGTACGTAGATTCTTCCCTCTCCAGCCTTGGATATAGTTATTAAAGACGGGTATTGACCTTGCGTCTACTGCAGTCAGATCAAGAGGAGACGTACAGTATTGTCGCTAGGGACTATTACTAGCTAGCGATAGCGAAGGACATCTACAGGTTCGTACAGAATTGCGATATTTATAGACAGACGAAGCTCTAGCGAGAACTAAAGTACAGCCTGTTAAAACCTCTACTAATACTAGACTGCCCGTAGCAGGACCTAACAGTAGACTTTATTACAGACCTGCCTAAGAGTAACGGACGGCAGAACATTATAGTAGTAATAGACAAGCTAACGAAGGGGGTAATACTAGAGGGAGTAGACTCTATTACTGCCGAAGACACAGTATAGGCCTTCGTACAGACGACGTTTAGCAAACACGGATTACCTAGGTCGATCGTATCTAACTGCGGTATACAGTTTATAAGCTAAATCTAGGCGAGGGTTTGCCAATTGCTAAATGTAGAACGTCGCTTGTTAACGGCCTAGTACCTATAGACAGACAGCGCGACGGAGAGGACTAACTTAACGCTAGAGGCGTACCTTAGAGCATACTTTAACTACGACCAGTCTAACTGGAACCGCCTCCTCCCTATAGCAGAGTTAGCTATTAACAGCTATACAGCTAATGCCACTAGACTGTCCCTCTTCTTTCTAGCCTATAGTTACGACTACTCCCTGCCCCTACCGACCCTAAATAGAACTACCCTACGCCCTGTACATTCTGTTGCGGCAGTGGAAAGAGGTGGGACAGGTTGATAGGGTGGACCCTGGAATTTCGGCTCGGCCCGTCCGGGCCGAGCCGGGCCTTGGCACCACCACTACGAAAGCCCTCCACCACCACCACATAGATTCCTTTCCCTCCTTAGTTCGAGATATAGTCATCAAAAAGGCCGTATTGAATCATATCTGCGTGCCCGGATCATTATATCTCGAACTCACTCTCTACACCAACCCTGCGCTGCGCGAAAGGACCCGTCGAACCATCCGGAAACCCGAATAACGCACGCGCACTACACCAACAACAACAAACCCCAGGCACTGTAAGAAGATGGAAGGCTTCTCAGCGGTAGAGAGCGGCGTCACAGGCCGCAGCAGAAGTAGGAAAGGAAAGACTAACAGACCGAGGGATAGGCGTACCAGCATTCTCGACGACGGAACGACCGATAAGGCCTTACGAAAGAAGAGGTAGATAAAGTAAGAGAGGGCATAGAGGGCTACGCCGAACTGTACGGACGCACGCCGGATAAGATAGAAGAATATCTTACAGAGCACGGAGCTGAGAAGGTGTTTGACATTATCACCTTTATAGAAAAGAAGTTTTATAGGAACGCAGAAGAAAACAGACAGTTAAGGGAAGAAGTAGAGACAGTAAGGGCCGAGAAGGAATCGGCAGAAACCATTATCGACGTGTTAGAGAACCAGGCGGCGAATAGACTAGCGCAACTAAAGGCGCTAAAGGATCAACTAGCTGATATAGAAGCAGCGATGCCGCCGCCACTGCATCGAGAAGAACAAGCAGAGTCCGCCTTACCAGCGGCCTATAGTCAAGGTAGCACCTCGATAATATTATTACCGGACCCGCCGGCGTTTAGAGGTAGAGACCCTAAAGACTAGGAAGCGTTCAAGAAGAAGATTAAGAATAAGATGAGCCGCGATTACGCATTAAACAGCGCCAGAGACAGACTAGCGTACCTGGAATCGCGATTGGAAGGCGAAGCTTTTTCGCTAGTAGCGGACCTGGAAGAGACGACCGCTGAGGAAGCGATTAAAGCGCTAGATCAACGCTTTGGAGACCCCTTCAGGAAGAAGACAGCCCGTAAGCAGCTGGATAAGACCAACCAGAACAGACAGACGTTCGAGGAGTTCTACAGTTTGTTCAGAAAGTATGCGATTAGGGCCTAAGTAACAGAAGATAAACAGCTCTACCTATTAAGGCAGAAGCTAAACCCTGAACTGGCCGCCGCTATAGCGTCTGTAGAAGACGAAGATCTTAAGAGCTTCGTGCACCGAGCGAGAGTTACAGCGAGAAACTTAAGCGCTTACGCGAAATTACGCGAATCGATTCAGAAGCCGTCGCTGCAGACTACACGGCCTCCTGCGCCTTTCCGGAGAGCTCCCCAGCAGCCATTTAATTCGCAGCGTTCGTCGTTCGTACCCACCTGCTACGCGTATAGCAAGCCTAGACACATCGCTACGAGATGCCAAGCTTCGGATAAGCAGAAGCAGGAGTATCGCGTTATAAAGCAGCCGCAGCCGCCGAGAAAGACTATACAAGCTATAGAGCCGGCTCCGAACGACACCGAGAGCGTAGACGGTAGGGTGCAGCTAAGAATTATAGGAAAAGACCAGCTAGACGGATAGGCCCCCTATCTAGCATTGACAATAGGGCACCGAATCGAAACGAATCGCCGCGAGAAGAGAGCATTAACAGCTGTAACGACCCGCTCTCGGCGGCGGTGGAAGTGAACACGGAAACAGCTATTATCCTTCTAATCACTGTCCACCCCCTTAACGGATCGAGCAAACCGCTTTAGCTGAAAGCCTTTATCGACACCGGAGCTCTTATTGGCGCAGCGATCCACTACCGACTAGTTCGGAAACTGATAAATAGATACGGTTATCCAGTGGAACTGGCGTCGCCGACGAGGATTTCAGCGTACAACGGACAAGACACGGAGAGTGTCACGCACTACGTGCCATTAAGGACCACCTTAGCAGGTCGCACTACGGAAGCGACGTTCCGAATTATAGATATCGGGAGGTTTGACATTATTATAGGGCAGAAATAGATAAAGAACCAGGGAGTGATTATTGACGTAGGAGAAGGCACAATCGGATTCAGGAAACCGATCAGCGGCTTAGCCGCTATCAAATCAGTCACCGAATCGGTCACAGTAGCCAACGCCAAACCGAACGTTACGAACATCGAAGCGGCTTCGATGGATCGGCCCGACCCTCAAAGCACGATCGGAATGATAAGCTCGGAAGCTTTATCGACCCTCGCGAAGTCACCGGACAACGAAATTTACGCCATCTTAATAAAAGACATCGAAGACCACCGGAAGATAATGGCGGAAGAAGAAGTGGATCCACTAGAGGTGCTGCCAAACGAGCTCTACGGTTACGCTAACGTGTTCTTAAAAGCCGACTCCAACCTCCTGCTGCTCTATCGGCCGGAATATAACAACAAGATCCGACTGAAAGAGGGGGCTACGCTGCCAAGAACCGAGCCCCTAAGACGACTGTCGCCGGCGGAACTGGACCAGGTAGAGGTGTTCGTTCGCGAAAACCTAGCGAAGAAGTTTATTACGCCGAGCTCTGCCGAATATGCGTTACCGATTCTTTTCGTAAGGAAACTAGGGGGTGGTCTGCGACTCTGCGTAGACTATCGTAGCCTTAACGAGGTCACCAAGAGAGACGTATATCCACTGCCGCTAATAGATAAGACTACACAGTGCGTAGCAAAGGCTAAATGGTTCAGCAAACTGGACATTCGACAGGCGTTCCACCGACTAAGGAACGAAGAAGGGCAGACGGAAGATCTTACGACGTTTGCCACGCGTATAGGCAATTTCAAGTAGTTGGTAATGCCTTTCGGCCTTACTAACGCGCCGGCAGTGTAGCAACGCTTTATAAACCACACCTTTATGGACATGCTGGAACGGTTCGTGTCCGTCTACTTAGACGACATCCTTATCTACACCGATAGGACGAAAGAACAGCATACGGACTATATCAAGAAGGTGCTAACTAGGCTCCGTAAGGTCGGATTGAACGCGGACACGAAAAAGAGCGAGTTTTATCAGACCGAGGTCAAATATCTCGGTCTTATCGTCGGAAGAGATGGAATTCGTATAGACCCCTTAAAGGTCGCCGCCGTCGCGGAGTGGAAGCAGCCGAAATCCGGAAACACTACGCAAATTAGAGCGTTTCTCGGATTCTGCAGCTACTATCGACGATTTATTAAGGACTTTAGCAAGATAGCGAGACCCCTGAACGAAGCGCTAAAGAAAGAGGCCGCCGGCCTATAGAATAAGAGGTGCACGGAAGCCTTTAACCGGCTGAAAGAAGCAGTGGCCTCGGCGCCGGTTCTAGCACACTTCCGACCGGAAAAGACGATCTACGTAGAAACGGACGCTTCCGATACTGTAACAGCAGGGGTCCTTTCTTAATATAGTGACGACGAAACCCTCCATCCAGTCGCTTTCTTTAGCAAGTCAATAAGCGAAGCTAAGCGGAATTACGCTATCTATAATAAGGAGCTGCTGGCGATTATTCAGGCTTTCGAGGAGTAGAAACTGGAGCTTATAGCTAGGAAGAGCACGGTCCAGGTCCTTACAGACCACCAGTCGCTAACCTACTTTATAAAGACGCAGAAGCTCTTACGGCGTCAAGTACGGTAGGCCGCCTACTTATCCGGGTTCGATTTTAAGATTACCTATCGACCAGGGGCTCAAAACGGAAAAGCTAACGCGCTAACGCGAAGAGAAGGGAAGACGAGCCGCGCGAAGGAAGATCCGAACATGTTTCAGAAGGTGCTGACCAAACGGATAGTAGACACCGAGGTGTTGAAGGAAGCGGGGATCTGCGCAGCGGAACTGCAGACCGAACCGGAACCGATGGAACTGGGGCCGCCGATTGAAGAAGAGACGCTCTACGAGAAGGTAAAGCAGCTCAACCAGCAACAGAAACTCGGCAAAACCGGTTTAGGGAAGCTAATAGTTCCGGAAGAACTGATTACAGAGGTTATCCAGCTAGTCCATAGCTCGAAGGACGTTGGTTACGCAGGCTCGAAGAAGACGATAGAAGCTGTAAGGACGATCTACTGGTTTCCGTGGATCTACGAACAGATCTACCGATTTATCGCCAATTGCTACGTGTGCAGAGCCGCGAAGCTACGTTACGGCCTTCCGGCAGGCTTATTGAAGCCACTGCCGATCCCCGAGAAACCGTAGCAACACATTACGATGGACTTCGTAACCGGCCTACCGGAATCAGATAGATATAACGCTACGCTGAACGTAGTGGATTGACTAAGCAAAGAGCGCCATTTTATCCCCTGCTAAGCTAAGGATAAAGGAACTACTGCGGAAGAGACCGCGCGGATGCTGATTAGACACGTGTAGAAGCACTATGGCCTGCCGGACACTATCACTACGGATAGGGGTCCTTAATTTACCGCCGACGTGTAGAAGGCTATTAATTAAGCTCTCGGAATTAGTGGAAAGCTCAGCACAGCCGCTTACCTGCAGACCGACGGTCAATCAGAAGTGGCTAACCGTAAGATAGAGAAATATCTACGGATCTTCTGCGGCCACCATCAAGAAAAGTAGGTAGAGGTGCTGCCAATAGCCGAATTCTGCGCCAATTCAGCACAGTCAGAAGCGACGTCGCTAGCGCCGTTCGAGATAACACACGGTTATCTTCCGAGGTTAAGCTTCCATCCGCCGAGCGACGCCGGCTCGCCGGAGCTATCCACCGCCACGTCGTCAAAGAGAGTCGCCGCCGCAGCGGCGGAAGCGCTCCGATCTTAGATAGAAGAAGCGATCAAAGTAGCGAAAGACGCGATAGGATCAGCTCAGAAGAAGATAGTAACTTGAGCTAATAAGAAGCGATTACCGACGGAATTTAAGGAAGGTCAAAAGGTCTGGCTTAATACGCGGAACCTGAAGCTAAAAGGGAACGCCAAGCTCAATCCGCGCTACGTAGGTCCGTTTACGATAGTGGAAAAGAGGTCGCCGGTAACTTATCGGCTCCAGCTACCGAAATCGTTCCGGATCTACGATGTCTTTTATTCGGATCTGCTAAGCTTGGACCCTAAGAACGGCCTGCCGGAACAGGGGTTTGCCGAACCCCCGCCTATCGAGATAGACGGTAAGGAAGAAGAGTAGGAGGTAGAAGACGTAATGGACGTAAAGAAGATAAGGGGGTCCGTCAAAGCGAGGATCTCGTAGAAGGGGTGGTCGGAAGATTATAAATAGTATCCGATCGAGAATCTCCGGAATTTGGCGGAGCTGCTAAGAGATTTTTACGCGAGGAACCCGAAGAAGCCGAAGCCGGAATGGCTCTAAAGCCGACCCTTCTGGAAGAAAACGAAGAAAGCCACGTCCGCTCCACCGGCGCGGAAGCCGATAAAAACGATCGTAAGGTTTCTTCGGGTAGTGATTGCTTTACCTACCACCGCGTCGGCCAGTAGCTCGCGCACGCCGTAGCGTGCCAGCGCCGCCGACCGCGTAGTAGGTAAAGGCTTTGGTAGAAAAGAAAAAGAAGAAGAAAAACGGCGCTGCGGAAAGATCTATATAGACCTCCGCGCCGGCGCACAGACCAGCCACGCCGCAGCTCAGATAACCTACAGCTGAGATCAGATGGCACGGATCAGGCGCACCGATCACATAAACGCCAAGTGAAGGACCTTAGACGCCGATGACGTAAGAAATTCAAGAAGCGATAGAAGGCGGAAGAGGTGACATTACCGTCGGAGGGGATTTTCGAGAAAGAGACGATAAATCAAAAAAAAAAAAGTGGAGATTTTCGGATGGATAGGGTGACTAAGCGGTCGAGGGCGACCGCTGGTAAGGGAGGGGGGTAGTGTTGCGGCAGTGGAAAGAGGTGGGACAGATTGATAGGGTGGACCCTAGAATTTCGGCTCGGCCCGTCCGGGCCGAGCCAGGCCTTGGCACCACCACTACGAAAGCCCTCCACTACCACCACATAGATTCCTTTCCCTCCTCAGTTCGAAATATAGTCATCAAAAAGGCCGTATTGAATTATATCTGCGTGCCCGGATCACATTCCACGATTTAGTAGAGGGAAGCTATCGTACGGACGATTACAAACGCCTACTAATAGGCGAAAGCGAGTCTAGCTATAGCCTAATAGAACGTAGAGGAGCAAACCAACAAGGGACGGCAAGCAGCACTAAGGTACAAGGCAGGAGATAAGGTATAGCTAAACTAGTGCAACATCTATATAGACCGACTAAGCAAGAAACTAGACTAGAGGAATCGGAAGTTTATAGTAGTCCCGCTAGTAGGGATATACGCTATACGACTTAACACTCCCCTAGGGATCTACCTAGTTTTCTATATAGACCTCGTATAGCCGGTATATACAGACCCCCTCCTACACTAAACGACGGACGACGCGCGCCCCCTAGCGATTATTACCAAGGGCTAGGTAGAGTACGAAGTAGAAGAAATCCTTAAGAGCTAGAAGAAGCAGAAAAGGATAGAATACTTAGTTAAGTAGAGGGGGTAGGCAGAGCCTATATAGGAGCTATACGAGGCCCTCTAGGACATATTAGCACTAGACAGTTAGGAGGAGAACTAACCCCCTAGCTAGTTGCAGTAACACTATACTGTACAGCGAGAAGGGCAGCAGTCTACTCTAAGCGCAGGACAGCTACTAGCAATATCGAGTTGCCAAAGGACAGGGCACTAAGGTATAGTACCTTATTAGGCCCTACGACACTACACTATATAGGAGGAGGCAGGAGAAAGGAGGGCAGCACTAGACAGGTAGGAAAAGGAACACTCTAATGAACTAGTTATAGTAATACTATACTGTCTAGGGTAGGGTAGATAGCAGCTACAGACCAGACTAGGAAGCTACAAAGGGAACTAGGGACACCCTCCCTAACCCCTAGGGATATAGAAGGGGGAATAAAGATAGTTTTAGGAGATAGGCCTATATAGACAGGGCAGTACTAAGCCCTAAGTGCGACGACCTTAGCTACTGTACCTTAGTCGAGTAGGACGCTATAGAGAGTACAGATATACTCGACTGCAAGCAGGAACTAAGAGGGTCGACAGTCGGTCTATTACTGAACTATAGGGATAGGAGACCGGCACTCCTCTGCCTTAGCTTTAGTGTCCTTTTAGCAGCGACAGGAATTGGCTAGGGTTAGGTAGAAGCGATCTAGTACCTCCTGCTTTCCCTGCCTATAGGCCCTCCTCTGCCTTAGCTTCGGGATCTTAGAAGACAAGTCCAAGGTTGTAGCGACTTTAGGAAGGCCGAGTAGCGACAGAGAGGGTATCTATTAGGCATTGCCGAATAGCAAGTGCCCGGACGACGACCGACCTTACAAATGACTAGACGAGGACAGGGGAACATTAACTGCAGGGAGGACGCTAGGAGGTTAGAGGGTACAACGCGACTTCGTACAAAGGACGCACTATAAGGAGGAAGGGGAGTATTGTTAGGGGACGCCGTCCGGCTAGGTCCCGAACCTAACTAGACTGTCGCCCTAGAGGATAGGGACTTAGCAGCGCTAGCACTACCCCCCCCTACCTCGTACAGAAGGAGTACCCTATAGTCCTGTATAGAGGGTAACTCCTGCTCTCTATACAGAGTAGAAACTCTGTACCCTATATAGGGTAAAAACTCTGCACCCTATACAGGGTAAAAACTCTATACTCTATACAGAGGGAGGCTCTCGCCCCTCTATACAAGGTAGGAACTCTGCACCCTTATATAGAGGGAAATTGCTGGCTTAGCTTCGTAGGTACAAATAGTACAGAGGCGCATAACGAAGGAACTGCCTATTAGTTCCTTTATATAGATACCTAGCTTTAAGTTTCTAAACCAAGATTCTTAAACTCCTTATACCTAGGAAGTCTTTAAGAAGAAGATAAGGAATAAGATAAGCCGCGATTATACAGTAAGTAGCGAAGAAGACAAACTGGCCTACCTAGAGGTGCGATTAGAAGGTAAAGCGTTCTCGCTAATAGCAGACCTAGACGATGTAACCGCTAACGATGCAATTAAAGCCCTAGACTAACGCTTTAGAGACCCCTTACGAAAGAAGACGGCCTATAAGCAACTAGACAAGATTAACTAAAACTAGCTAATATTTAAGGGATTTTACGGGCTGTTTAGGAAATATGCTATTAGAGCTAAAGTATCTAAGGATAAACAGTTACACTTACTAAGGCAGAAGTTAAACCCCGAACTAGTAGGAGCTATAGCTTTGGTAGAAGACAAAGACCTAGAAAGCTTCGTGCACTAGACGAGAGTTACTACTAGAAACTTAAACATATACGGAAAATCGGCAGTATACGAACTAAATTAGAGATCGGCGTTAGTGTAGACAACGCGACCCCTGTCCCCTTCCGACGAGGCCCCTAGCAGCTATCCTATCTACTGCGTTCGCCGCTCGTCCCTACTTGTTATATATAAAGAAAACCTAGTTATATCGCCCCTAGATACCAAGCGAGGACTTAGCAGAAGCAAGAATAATGTGCTACGAAGCCGCCGCCGCCAAGGAAGACTATCTAAGCTATAGAGCCGGCGCCGAACAATACTAACAGTATAGACAGCAGGGTGCTATTAAGAATCTTCGGAAAAGATTAGCTAGACAGATAGGCTCCCTACCTAGCGTAAATAATAGGGCACTGTAACGAACTGCATTGCTGGACGAAGGAGAGAGTATTAATAGCTGTAACGATCTGCTCTTAGCAGCAGTAGAAGTAAATATAGAAACCGCTATTATCCTTCTAATTACTGTCTACCCCCTTAAGGGCTCGTATAGCCTCCTTTAATTAAAAGCCTTTATCGATATAGGAGTACTTATCGGCGCGGCAATTTACTATCGACTAGTTCAGAAACTAACAAAGGGATATAGCTATCTAGTAGAACTAACGTCGCTAACGCGAATTTCGGTATACAACGGACAAGATACAGAGAGCATTACGTATTATATGCCGTTAAAGACTACCCTAGCTAGTCGCACTATAGAAGCGACGTTCTAAATTATGGATATTAGACAGTTTAACATTATTATAGGGCAGAAATAGATAAAGAACCAGAAAGCCGTTATTAATGTAGATAAAGGCACACTTAGGTTCAAAACCTAGCAGAGCAGCACTGCTACTGCCGAATCGGTTACTGTTGTCGCCGCAGAACCGAACGCTATAGCTATTAACGCGGTTCTAACTAACCGTTCCGATCCCCTAGATACTGTTAGAATAATAAGCTCGGAAGCCCTAACGACTCTCGCAAAGTTGCTAGAGAACAAGATCTACGCTATTTCGATAAAAGATATAGAAGATTACCGAAAGATAATAGTAGAAGAAGAAGTAGACATGCTAGAGGTATTACCGAAAGAACTCTATAACTACGCTAACGTGTTCTCGAAAGCCGACTCCAACCTCCTGCTGCTCTACTAGCTAGAATATAATAACAAGATCTAGTTCAAAGAAGGAGCTACGCTGCTAAGAACTGAGCTACTAAGACGACTATTACTGGCCGAGCTGGACTAAGTAGAAGTGTTGGTTTGAGAAAACCTAGCAAAGAAGTTTATTACGCTAAGCTCTGCCGAGTATACGTCGCCGATCTTTTTCGTATAGAAACCTGGAGGTAGCCTCCGGCTATACGTAGATTACCGAGGCTTTAATAAAGTTACTAAGAGAGATGTATACCCGCTACTGCTAATAGATAAGACTATACAACAAGTAGCAAAAGCTAAGTAGTTTAGCAAGCTGGACATTCGTTAAGCATTCTATCAACTAAGGAACGAAGAAGGACAGACGGAAGACCTTACAACGTTTGCTATACGTATAGGCAACTTTAAGTAGCTAGTTATACCTTTCGGACTTACTAATATACCGGCAGTGTAGCAGCGTTTTATAAATTACACCTTTATAGACATACTAGAGCGGTTTGTGTCTATTTACCTAGACGACATCCTTATCTACACTAATAGAACGAGAGAGCAATATACGGACTATATCGAGAGAGTGCTAACTAGGCTCTACGAGGTCGGATTAAACACGGACACGAAAAAGAGCAAGTTCTATTAGACCAAAGTTAAGTATCTTAGTCTTATTGTCAGAAGAGAAGGTATTTAAGTGGATCCCTTAAAGTTCGCTACTATAGCGGAATAGAAGCAGCCGAAGTCCGGAACCACTACCTAAATTAGGGCTTTTCTTAGGTTCTACAGTTACTATCGTCGATTTATTAAGGACTTTAGCAAGATAGCAAGACCCCTAAACGAGGTATTAAAGAAGGAGGCCGCTAGCCTATAGAATAAGAAGTTCACGAAGGCTTTTAACTAACTAAAAGAAGCAGTAGCCTCGGCGTTAGTGCTAGCGCACTTCCGACTAGAAGAGACGATCTACCTAGAAACGGACGCTTCTGACACAGTTATAGTAGGGGTTCTTTCTTAATACGACGACGACGGCGAGACCCTCTATCCGGTAGCCTTCTTTACTAAGTTTATAAATAAGGCTAAGCGGAACTATGCTATCTACGACAAGGAGCTATTAGCTATTATCTAAGCTTTCGAGGAGTAGAAGCCGGAGCTTATAGCTAGAAAGAGTACAGTCCAGGTCCTTACAGACTATTAGTCGTTAACCTACTTTATCAAGATACAGAAGCTCTCGCGCTACTAGGCTTAGTAGGCCGCCTTTTTATCTAGATTCGACTTTAAGATTACTTATCGACCTAGAGCTTAAAACAGAAAGGCTAACGCACTAACGAGAAAAGAGGGGAAGACTAGCTATACAAAAGAAGACCTAAACATGTTCCAGAAGGTATTAACTAAGCGAATAGTAGATGCTAAGGTATTAAAAGAAGCAGGGATCTATATAGTAGAACTAGCGACTAAGGAAGAGATACTTTACAAAAGGGTAGAGCAGCTTAACTAGCAACAGAAGCTCGACAAAACCGGTTTAGGGAAGTTATTAGTTCTAGAAGAACTAATAACAGAGGTTATCTAGCTAGTCTATAGTTCTAAGGATATCGGCTACGCTAGCACAAAGAGAGTAATAGAGACTATAAGAACGGTCTACTAGTTTCTGCAGATCTTCGAGCAGATCTACTGGTTTATCGCTAATTGCTATACGTGCTAAGCTGCGAAGCCGCGCTACAGCCTTCCGGCTAGTCTACTAAAGCTACTACCGATCCCCGAGAAACCGTAGCAGTACATTACGATAGATTTTGTAACCGGCCTACCGGATTCCGATAGATACAATACTACCCTTAACGTAGTAGATCGGTTAAGCAAGGAACGCTACTTTATCCCCTACTAAGCAAAGAACGAAGGCACGATTACAGAAGAGACAGCAAAGATACTAATTTAGTATGTATAGAAGCACTATAGCCTGCCGGACACTATTACTACAGATAGGGGTCCTTAATTTACTGCTAATATATAGAAGGCTATTAACTAAGTTCTCGGAACTTAGGGAAAACTTAGTACAGCTGCTTACCCTTAGACCGACAGTTAGTCTAAAGTAGCTAACTGTAAGATAGAAAAATATCTAAGGATCTTCTGCAGCCACTATTAAGAAGACTAGGTTAAGGTATTGCCAATAGCAGAATTCTGCGCTAATTCGGCTTAGTCTAAAGCTACCTCGCTAGCACTATTCTAGATAACCTACGGATATCTTCTATAGATAAGCTTCTAACTACTAAGCGGAATAGGCACTGCAGACCCTACTTCTACTTGAACCGATACCTTATTAAAGAAAGTCGCCGCTGCTATAGCAGAAGCACTAAGAGCTTAGATAGAAGAAGTTGTCTAAGTAGCCAAAGAAGCGATAGAATCGGCGCAGAAGAAGATAGTAATTCGAGCTAACAGAAAGCAGTTACTAATAGAATTCAAAGAAGGACAAAATGTATAGCTTAATATAAAAGACCTTAGGCTAAAAGGCAACGCTAAGCTTAACCCCTGCTACGTAGGTCCATTTACGATAATAGAAAAGAGGTCACTAGTAACCTATCGCCTCTAGCTACCAAGATTATTCCGGATCTATAATATCTTTTATTCAGATCTGCTAAGTCTAGACCCTAAGAACAGTCTGCCGGAATAGAGGTTTACTAAACCCCTACTAATCGAGATAGACAGTAAAGAAGAAGAGTAGGAGGTAGAAGACGTAATAGACGTAAAGAAGATAAGGGGGTCTATTAAAGTAAAGGTCTCGTAGAAGGGATAGCTAGAAGACTATAAATAGTACCCGATCGAGAATCGGCAGCATTCAGCAGAGCTGCTAGAAGAATTCTATATTAGGAATCTAAGGAAGCCGAGGCCTAAGTAGCTCTAGAAGTAATAGCTATAGAAGCAAAAGAAGAAGAAGAAGAAAGGCTATGTCCGTTCTATTAGTACAAAGACTAGTAAAAACGATCGTAGTCAGTATACTTAGTTACCGCCCTCGTTAGTACTATTATTATTAGCCGGCCCTACCAGTCGGATAATAACAGCGAAGACGAAGCCAGCGCAACCAAAGCGGCTTGCGTTAGCAGCTAAGGCCTTGTTAAGGAAGAAAGAGAAGAAGAAATAGAACACTATAGACGTAGCTATATAGAAGCCCTAGCAGAGTACGGACTAGCCTCGGCACAGATTAGAAGAACGCTAAGTAAAGGCTTTAGAAGACGACATTAGCTAGACAATAACGTAACGACGCTACAAGAAGAAGGCGAAGAAAGAAGAAGGGCCGTATCTGCTCTATCAGTGCAAGGACCGATAGAAACGATTGCAGCAGGGTGCTTTAGTCTCCTACTACACCGTTACCGTCTACCGGCTTCGCTAGACAGATAACAATAGTAAAATAGAGAGACCCTTAGTAGAAAGAAAGTAATCTGACTGCGGTAGACTCTAGGTCAATACCCGTCTTTAATAACTATATCCAAGGCTGGAGAGGGAAGAATCTACATACAAGCGGAGGTGGAGGTATTTGAGTGTGCGCCAAGCCTGGCCCTGCCAAGCCTAGCTGCCAGCTGTCTACATCCATATCCGTATCACTACTGCCCTCCCTAACCAGCGATTGCCCTCAATCGCTATTAATCTATCAATCGCAATCAGCCAAACCAGGTCGCGTCGTGCCAAACCAGGCCGTAGAGGTCGTTAGGGTCGCAAATTCAGCTTCGCGATCGGCCAATCAGGGTGCTCCAAAACAGGTCGCTTTTGAGGTCGCTTTTGAGCTTCAATTTCCGTGCGTTTTGAGTCCCAATCTCGTGCCTTTCTTTAAGCCTCAATCTTGTGCCTTTTTGCCGTCGCTTTCGGCCTCGATTGGTGCCTTGTTTAGTGCCTTGCCAAGGCTGCAGAATTCTTAGATTGTTGCGGAGGTCGTCAAGGCTGCAGAGGTCTTAGAGGTCGCAGAGGTCGCGGAGGTTGCAGAAGGTTGTCGAAGGTCGTCGAGGCTGCGGAGTTATTAGGGTCGCGGAGTCGCAGAGGTTGTCTTGCAAATACGTGTCGCTTCTTAGACGGTCGCTTCTCGACGGTCGCTTCTCGACGGTCGCTTCCCGACGGTCGCTTCTCGACGGTCGCTTCTTAAACGGTCGCAGAGGTCTCAGAGGTCACGGAGCTTGTTGGGGCGCAGAGGCTTGCAGAGGTTGCAGAGGTCGCAGCGGAGTTCTCGGAGGTTGCCTTGCAAACACATGTCGCTTCTCGAGCCGTCGCTTCTCGAGCCGTTGCTTCTCGACGGTCGCTTTGGTGCCTTGTTTGCTGCCTTGTTTGCTGCAGAGGTCGCGGAGTTCTCGGAGGTTGCAGAGGTCGCAGAGGTCTTGGAGGTTGCAGAGGTCGCGGAGGTCGCAGAGGTTGCTTTGCCTGTGCTTTGTCTGGTGCTCTGCCTAGTGCTCGGCCTGGGTGCTCTGCAGCTGGTGCTCTGTAGCTAGGTGCTCTGTAGCTGGGTGCTTGTGCCTAGGTGCTCTGCCTGCTTGCTCGCGCCTCGTGCTCTGCCTTGTCTGCAGCTACTGTACCTATATTGTCTGTAGCTGTGCCTTTGAACATGCTCTTCTAAACCTAAACAGTGTGTTGCCTATAGCAGCCCTGTCTGCCCTGTATTGCCTGCCCTGTTGTGCCTGTATGTAGTAGCCTTATATTGTCTGCAGTAGCTGCCCTGTATTGTCTGCAGCTGTCTGCCTGCAGCTGTGCCTGCCTATAGCTGTGCTTCTGAACATGCTCTTCTAAACAGTGTATTGCCTGCAGAAGCCCTGTATTGTCTGCAGCTGCTGTGTTGTCTGCAATAGCTGTGCCTGTCTGCAGCAGCTGTGCCTGTACCTAGGTGCTCTTGCTCTGTGCTCTTGCTCTGTGCTTAGGTGCTCGTGCCTAGTGCTCTGTCTGTGTTGTCTGCAGCAGCTCCGTGTCGTCTGCAGATGCCCTGTGTTGCCTGCAGCTGCAATGTTGTCTGCAGCTGTGCCTCTAGTGTCTGCAGATGTACCTTGTGCTCGTACTCGTTGCTCTGCCTGTGTTGTCTGCAGCTGCCTTGTACTTGTGCCTAGGTGCTTGTGCTTAGGTGCTCTGCCTGTGTCTTGTCCTCGATTGCTGAATGTCCCGATTGCTAAACGTACGCCTCGATTGCCGAGCTGAACGTGCCGCCTGTGTTGCTCTCGATTGTTGAACTGAACATATTGTCTGCGGCTGCTTGTGTCGTGCTTTGCCTCGTTTGCTAAACTTCTCGATAGGCCTTGTCCGAATAGAATGGTCTGCTAAAGACCTGAAAAAAACGAATGTCGTTGCCCTAGGTCCTGCTAGGTGCGTCTTGTCGTCGTCGTCGCTCTCGCTCCTTGCTCTTGCTCCTTATCCTTGTCGCTCCTATATCGTCCTTCTCGACCTTCTCGTTCTTCTCGACCTACATCGTTCTTCTCGACCTTCTCGTCGCTCTCGTTCTCGTCGCTCTTGTTCTCGTCGCTCTCTCGTCGCTCTCGCTCTTCTTCAAAACTCGCGATCTGCTCGCGTAGGCACTCTCTTCAAAACTCTCTCTTCTTCTCGATAGGGGCACTTCTCTTCCCTAAAACTCTCTCTCTTTAAAACTCTTCTTCTTCTTCTTCTTCTCGATCGGGGGAGGGGTGGGTAGAGTAGCATGCACATGTACGATTAAGTAACCGGATATAATTCAACGGCCTCCTTCGTATATATACAGTATACACTCTGGGTTGTCGGTTGCACGTACGTTATTCAAGTACCCGGATGTAATTCAACGGGCTCTTTCGCGTAGTGCGGGTGTTGTTGAAGTGAGCCTTGGATATAATAATCTGACTGCGGTAGACTCTAGGTCAATACCCGTCTTTAATAACTATATCCAAGGCTGGAGAGGGAAGAATCTACATACAAGCGGAGGTGGAGGTATTTGAGTGTGCGCCAAGCCTGGCCCTGCCAAGCCTAGCTGCCAGCTGTTTACATCCATATCCGTATCAGAAAGAAAAGAAGAGGTAGAGCGCTACAGAAGTACCTATATAGACTATCTGCAGTAGAGCACAGACTAGCTGTACTATAGATTAGATAGCTGTTAGCTTAGATTAGATAGCTTTAATCAGATAGACACTAAGTAAGCGACTTTAGATAGCGATAATATAAGAAAACATAAAGTTAACGAAAGGACAGTGTTTTTAAGATAGAAGAAAAGAAGAGGCAACGTCGATTTTAAGAAGAATTTTCGAGGAAGAAGCTGCAAATCAAAAAAAAAGGGAAAAGCAGAAACGGGAGAGAAACTGGAAGGATAGAATAAGCTAATTGGCTAAAACGAGCTGGAAGGAAGGATAAGTAAGCAGTCGAGGGCAACTGCTAATAAGGGAGGGGAGTAGTGTTACAGCGGCAGAAAGGGGTAGGACTAAACGATAGGGTAGACCCTTAGAATTTCGGCTCGGCCCCTCCGGACCGAGCCGGGCCTTAGCATACTACCCCTAAAGTCTGCAGCTACCGCTATATAGACTCCTTTCCCTCTTTAGTTTAAGATATAGTTATTAAAACAGCTGTATTAAACCTTATCTACGTACTCGGATTAGTTAATAGCTTATAATGTTAAGGAAGAGGCGATAGTATATATAGGTTTCTTAGGAAACTAAGGTTAAGTAGAGGAGCTAAAGAAACTAAGGTCTAAAGTCTAAAGTATTAGTTATAGGTTTAGGAGTTAAAGGATTGCTTTAGGTTAAATATATAAGACAAGCTATAAAGAAGGAAAACAGAAAGATTAGAGGGGGGCAGCTGCTTCTTATGTCCCTCTGCCCTAGCTAGTTGTTTGCCCTTTTGCTACTAGCTTTCCTAAGAAGCTTCTTAACAAACTTTCTTTCTTTGTTCTGCTAACTAAGTTACTTCTATAACCTTCTCTTCTTAACTATTCTAGAACTAAAACAGAACCTTCTAACAGGCAGATCGAGTCGCTTCTAACGCGTCTAGAAACTTCTTAGTTAGGCCAGTAAGTGTTAAGTTATAGGCTGTTAAAGGTAGTAGAGTTAGATAGGACTTTAGGACTATTAGGGGTTTTCTACTATCTGTTAGCTATAGTTTTAGTATCTTTCCTAACCTAACTGTTTGTCCTTATAGAACCGATTATAGCGCTTCTAACGTAGCAAGATTTGTCTTAGTTAGACCTTTAGTTGTTAAGATATAGCCTGTAAATTATAGTGGTTCTTAGTAGGTCCTTAGTGCTGTTGTCCTTGCTCTTCTAGCTGTTAACTGTAACAGTTACCTAGTAGAGATAGCCTTACCTATACAGATTTCAGTATATAACAGACAAGATACGGAAGAGGTTACTTACTACATACTGCTAAAAACTATATTGGCCGGACGGACATTAGAGGTAACGTTCCGAATTATAGACATCGGACGTTTTAACACTATTTTAGAGCTAAATTAGCTAGAGAGACAGAGGGTTAAGGTAGACGCTAAAGACGGCATAGTAGAATTCAAAGAGTCTTACACTGCTGCTGCCGACGCACCTACCAAGACCCCTAGCCTATAGACTGTAGCGCCGAAAGCACTAGAGACAATCGGAATAATAAGTTCGAAAGCTCTTACTACCCTTGCGAAGTTACTAAAGAACGAGATATATTCTATCTTAAAAAAGACATCGAGATAATAGCAGAACATAAAGCGGACCTATTAATAGTACTACCAAAAGAGCTCCACCGCTACACTAACATCTTCTTAAAGGCCGATTCGAATCTTCTACCGCTTTATCGGTCTAAATGCGACAACTAAATTAAGCTAAAAGACGGAGCGGAACTACTACAGACAGAGCTATTAAGAAGACTATCCCTAGCCGAGCTTGATTAGGTAGAAGTGTTTATCTATAAGAACCTTGCGAAGGGGTTTATTACACCAAGCTTAGCCAAATACGCATTACCGATCCTTTTCGTATAAAAGCTAGAAGGCGGCTTATAGTTATACGTAGACTATAGGGGTCTTAACGCCGTTACTAAGAGAGACATGTACCCCCTTCTATTAATTAATAAGACTATCTAGCGAGTGGCCAAAGCACAGTAGTTTAGCAAGCTAAATATCCGCTAGGCGTTCCACTAATTAAGGAACAAAGAAGGACTTACGGAAGACCTTACTACTTTCGCGACTAGGATAGGCAACTTTAAGTAGCTAGTTATACCTTTCGGACTAACCAACGCACTAGCAGTGTAGCAACGCTTTATAAACTATAACTTTATAGACATGCTAGAACGATTCGTGTCTATCTACCTAGATAACATCCTTATTTATATAGACAGAACAGGGCAACAGCATACGGACTATATCCTTAAGGTACTTACTCGACTCCGAGAGGTCGGACTTAATACAGACACTAAGAAGAGTAAATTCTACTAGCACGAAGTTAAGTATCTCGGCCTTATCGTTAGAAAGAAAGGCATTTAGATAGACTCTATAAAGGTAACAGCTATAAAAGAGTAGAAACAGCCTTAACCTAGTAACAAAACTTAGATCCGAGCCTTTCTAGGCTTCTGCAGCTATTACTAGCGTTTTATTAAGGATTTTAGCAAGATTGCCAGACTATTAAACGAGGCTCTAAAGAAGGATAGAGGATTATAGAATAAGAAATGTATAGAAGCTTTCCGACAGCTAAAGGAAGCTATAGCCTCGGTACTAGTACTAACTTTTTTCCGGCCTAAGAAGACGATTTACCTAGAAACAGATGCTTCCGACACTGTTATAGTAGGAGTCCTTTCTTAATACAGTAAGGACGAAGCCCTCTACCTAGTAGCTTTCTTTAGTAAGTCTATATACGAAGCAGAACAAAATTACGCTATCTACGACAAGGAACTCCTGACTATTATTTAGGCCTTTAAAGAATAGAAGCCAGAGCTTATAGCTAGAAGAAGCACGGTCTACATCCTTACTAACTACCAGTCGCTAGCCTATTTTATAAAGATGCAGAAGCTCTCGCGCCGCTAAGCCTAATAGGCCGCCTACCTATCCAGATTCAATTTCAAGATTATATATAGGCCTAGAGCTTAGAATAGAAAAGCTAACGCACTAGCCTAGTGTAAAAGAAGGACGCACCGAGCGAAAGAAGATCCTAATATGTTTTAGAGGGTTCTTACTAACTAAATAGTAGATAGCGAAGTGTTAAAGGAAGTAGGGGTCTATACTATAGACCTAGTTAAGGAAGAGCTTCTCTACGAGAAGGTAGAAAGACTTAACAGACGATAGAAGCTTAGCAATACCAGCTTAGGGAAGCTAATAGTTCTAGAAGAGATAGTTACTAAAGTTATCCAATAGGTACACAGTTCTAAGGATGTAGGTTACGTAGGGACGAGAAAGACAAAGGACGCTATTAGAGGCACCTACTAGTTCCTACGGACCTACGAAAGAATCCACTAGTTTATAGCTAACTGCTACGCTTGCAAAGGAGCTAAACCGCGTTACGGGCTTCTAGCCGGACTGCTACAGCTGCTGCCAGTCCCTAAGAGGCTATAGCAGTATATTACTATAGATTTCGTAACTAGACTGCCAGAGTTAAATAGATATAACGCTACGCTTAACGTAGTAGATCGGCTTAGCAAGGAACGACACTTTATCCCCTACAGAGCTAAAGAAAAGGGGACTATAGCAGAAGAAACTATTCAAATGCTAATTTAGTATATATAGAAGCATTATAGGCTGCTAGACACTATTACTACAGACAGGGGACCTTGATTCCCTATAGACATATAGAAAGCTATTAACTAGACCCTTGGAATCTTTAGAAAGCTTAGCATAGCTATATACCCTTAGACAGACAGCCAATCGGAAGTAGTTAACTATAAGATAGAGAAATATCTTAGGGTTTTCTGCAGTTACTACTAAAACGAATAGACGAAGATGCTGCTAATAGCCGAATTCTGCGCTAACTTAGCCCTATCCAAAGCTACCTTACTAGCGCTGTTTAAGATAACGCGTAGCTACCTCCTATAGATAAGCTTCTAGCCGCTGAGCAGAACCAACCCTACAGAGCTTTCTACTACTACTTCGGCAAAGAGAGTTGCTGCCGCTATAGCAGAAGCTATTAGAAACTGGATAGAAGAAGATGTTTGAGTAGCGAAAGCAGCAATAGAAGTAGCTTAAAAGAAGATAGTAACTTAAGCTAATAAGAAGAGGTCGCCTATAGAATTTAAAGAAGGCCAAAAAGTATAGCTTAACTTACAGAACCTAAGGCTAAAAGGCAACGCAAAGCTTAACCCCTAGCATATAGGTCCGTTTACTATTGTTAAAAAGAGGTCGCTAGTAACCTATTAGCTCTAGTTACCAAAATCTTTTAAGATCTACAACATCTTTTATTCGGATCTATTAAGCTTAGACCCTAAAGAAAGTCTACTAGAGTAGGGGTTTACGGAACTACTATTAATAAAGATAGAAGGGAAAGAAGAATAGGAAGTAGAAGATATACTAGAAGTAAAGAAGATAAGAGAGTCTATTATAGCGAGAGTCTTATAGAAAGGATAGCCCAAAGATTATAAATAGTATCTAATCGACAACTTACGGAAATCTATAGAGCTACTAAAAGACTTCTACTAACAGAACCTACGGAAGCCGAGACCTACATAGCTTTAGAAGTAATAGAATCTTCCGGACACTGCTGCAGAACAAAGACCAGACCGTCGCCGCTGCTAACACTGCCTATAGAGCGTTCCAAAAGACCGGAAGTGTAGGGTCTGTTCAGTTTCCATTAGCGCTAGTAGAAACAGCGACGTCGGTGCTCTTAGTAACGCTCTCGGCGACGGTCCGGCCAAGCCTTTTGACCGTTACTATTAGCAGAAAGAGCGATGTCGGCACAGTTATTACTGTTCTATTAGTAGTAAAAACGACGCCGTTAGCGCTGTCGGCAAAGTTACTAATAGAAACAACGGCACCGTCGCTACCACTAACGGAACGGCTACTACTGTAGCGCGCTTAGTAACAGTTATAAGCGACGTCCGGCTAAGCTATTTGACTTTACAGAATGTCGCCAACGCCGCTACCGTTCTACGCAGTGTTGTTTTGCGCAGTGTCTTAGCTAGAGTTAGGTTTTGCCTCTGTATATAAAACTGCTAGACGACGTTAGATAGACAATGTTAGATAGACGACATCAGATAGACAACGTTAGATAGACAACGTTAGATAGATAACGTTAGATAAGACAACGACAACAACAACGACAACAACGACAACGACGAGACGAAGGTTTCCAACGACAAAGTAAGACGATATATAAAGCAGCATTAGAAGCAGAAGTACCAGAAGAAGCGACGTTAGATAAAGAGATAAAGTAATGTCGGAAGAAGTAACGTCGGAAGAGGTAACGTCGAAAAGAGAAGAAAAAGACGTAAGACTTAGGTACCTATAGCGGGAAATCAGGCAGAAAAAGACTGCTACACTGCAAAAATAAGGGCAGAAAAGAAGATAAGAAGACAGATAGAAAAAGAGTCTATTCAAATAGAATAGAATAGAAGAATGTAATTAGCTAAGAGGTTTAAAAGAAGTAGAAGATATAGAGCCGGAATAGATAAGTAAGCAGTCGAGGGCGACCGCTAGTAAGGGAGGGAGATATTGTTGCAGTAGTAGAAAGGGGTAGGACGGACTAATAGAGTAGACCCTGGAATTTCGGCTCGGCCCTTCTGGACTAAGTCGGGTCTTGGCACACTACTCCTAAAGCCTACATCTACTACTATATAGATTCCTTTCTTTCCTTACTTTGCGAGATAGTTATCAAAAGACCGTATCGAATCATATCTACGCGTCCAGATCAGGAAGAGGTAACGTTGGAAGAGGTAACGTTGGAAGAGGTAACGTTGGAAGAGGTAACGTTGGAAGAGGTAACGTCAGAAGAAGTGACATTAAAATGGAGGAGAAAAGATGTGGGATTAAGGCACCGACGGAAGGAAATCAGGCAGAAAGAGGCTGCCACACTGCAAAAATAGAGGCAGAAAAGAAGATAAGAAGACGGATGGAAAAGAAGCCTATCAAAATGGAAAAGAATAAAAGGATGTGATTGGTCAAAAAGCTTGGAAGATATAGAAGGACTGGAATGGATGAGTAAGCGGTCGAGGGCGACCGCTGGTGAGGGAGGGGGATAGTGGTGGAAAGGGGTGGGACGGACTGATAGGGTGGACCCTGGAATTTGGGCTCGGCCCTTTCGGACCGAGCCGGGTCTTGGCACATCACCCCTACGAAAGCCCACATCCACCACCATATAGATTCCTTCCTTTCCTCAGTTCGCGATATAGTCATCAAAAGGGCCGTATCGAATAATATCTGCGTAAGCTCAGATCAGATAGAGCAAGAACAATTCTGCCTTCTTAATCAGATAATTGACAGCCTTGTTGTTAAGACATTGTACGTTGATTAACAAGTTGATAGTGCCAAGAAAATTGTGCTATCCTAATGGTTCTGCCAAGCCAATGGTCATATACTTTAATTATTAAACGACCAGGATCGAACTATCTGCTGAGTCGGATCAGGGGGCTCCGCAACAGACGACCCTGCACGAACGGTCACTTTGTGCAGGTGAGCTGTTACAACCGAGATTCAGACAGCTGTCACAGATTATGTTTGGCTATTTGCCCTACGGTCGCAGGCCGGATAGGGATAAGGTGTGGTCTAAGGCGACGGCATGAGCGTGGCTAACTTGATTTCGTATAGCATGTAAGATCCTAGCGGCCCGGTCGCGATACGTCAAGAAGCGTTCGTCACAAACACCCGTATAGTAGCTAGGAAGGATGTTAAGGACAGTAATCTTTGCCAACGACAGAAAGATTTGAATCATTCAAGAGCCTGGCCACGCCTTGCCCTTTCCACCCCCGGACTATATGCCTCGTTCCAGCTTCTCTCTACATCCTTTTCGTCGGTTGTAATCTAGGTAAGGTTGTCAGCATAGGAGGAGCGCGATTACACAGTCCACTTACATACATAGTTTGCGAGGTAGACTAAAGCTTATTGACGCGTAGGCGTGTCCTCCTCGTCCGGGCAGTCGGGGGTATCCTCCTCATCCGGGCAGTCGGGGGTATCCTCCTCGTCCGGGCAGTCGGGGGTATCCTCCTCGTCCGGGCAGGGCTGGGGCTTATCCTCATCATCCGGGCAGTCAGACGTCTTCTCGTCATCCGAGGAGGACTTAGGCTTATCCTCATCATCCGGGCAGTCAGACGTCTTCTCGTCATCCGAGGAGGACTTAGACTTATCCTCATCATGCGGGCAGTCAGGCGTCTTCTTGTCATCCGAAGAGGACTTGGACGTACTCTTGTGTACCGGGCAGGGTCCATGCCTAGTAGTCGATCCAAACTGTATCTCCACGTAATTGGGGCAGGCTGCTATACCTCCAGATGGCATGTTTGGACAGGGTTCAGCTTGATCGGTGACTGGCTGACATTCACTGCATTTTGGGCCAGTGTAGTTGAACATAGACTTGTACAATTTGCACATCTTCAATGTTGAAGCTTTGATTCTGTTAGAAAAAGTAGTTTCCAGAAGACGTGAAGAAGTTTGAGTATGTAACCTAGACGGAATCTGGAGAGCGACGTTGACTTGACTATATAGCTGCTGTGTGTAAGGAAGCAAGCGCCAGAGGAAGCAAGCGCCACAGCTCTGCTTCTGATCTGCAGGCAGCATCGACAGAAGATGGAATGTTCCAAGTTCTCTTCCCGACGCTATAACGCAAGCACGAGCCAGTCTTCTTTCTTGGCATTGAATTTGAAGTTCCTGTGCAGTTCCTGTGCACGTTCACCCCCTAACATGCCCCGCCTTCCCTTCTTACACCCCTCTTCTTATCATCAGCTGATGCGTGCCTCGCCGTCCAACTCGTTCCCGCGCTCGCAGCACCTGGCCCAACTCGCATCCGATAGCGCCGTGTCTTCCAACCCGCTTGAAATACGACTATCCCTTGGCTGACGAACGGCCCCCCGCCGTTCAATCCCGAACCCTGCCGAATAGCCATCTATAGGCCGAGAAACACCTGTTCTCCATCGGATATGGAGCTCTTGCAAGCCGACAGTGTTGCGATGGAGCTCTTAGCTTTTGGGAACCGCTCTTGCACGTACCATCTCGGCCAGTTCGTAATCAAAGTCCCCCATATATGGGCCAAGGAGATGGAGATTACACGTGATAATGCCGAAGCGGCGAAGAGCGAGGCCAATGTGTATCAAATCCTCGGGACGCATGATCGGATTGCGAATTGCCTCTACAGGAGTCCTACGAGGGACTTCATTGTGTTGGAGTACTACGTCTATGGCGACTTGAAGAAGTACGTTGCAACACATGGCCCTACGCAGCTGCACAAATGGGCCCGGCAAATGATAGAGGCGGTCCACTTTATCCACAGCAAAGGTGTCCGACACTCTGATATCAGGCTTGATCAATGGCTTCTAGACTCCGAGATGAACGCGCGGTTAAGCGATTTCAACGTATCCGGCTATGACGAATGTCCTGCCCTTGGTCTCCCCCGCCAGCGCTGTCATGGACTCGAAGACCCGAGCTGGTTTATGCCCCGAGACTACTCCAACGACAGCACGGTCCGCTCGGACCTATTTGCATTAGGATCGGCCCTCTATGAGCTCGAACATGGCAGCAGGCCATATAATGATGTCGGTACCGCTCCCAATGACAAAACTATCACCGAGCGGTTTACGCGGCGAGAATATCCATCCGTATCGCACTTGACCCTAGGTCGCATTATCTTAGGATCCTGGGAGGGCCAATTTGACTCAGCGGCAGACATGCTCAAAATGGGTGCCCAAATTTGGGACGATGAGGGACGGACCGGGGAAGGCATTACAAATCCAAGCAATACGGCCACATCCGCTGCCCTACCCGAGTCCTCCTAAGATGCTACGGGTATGTCGATATTCCGTCGCATCTCAACAGCAGCATGACGTGCCACGATCTGACGCAGGCTAGTAACAGCTTTCAGCTCCGTTAAAGCGCGAATGGCTTGACGCGCTTCCTTTGGTAATCGCGCACCTATGTCTACCGCGAAGTGGAACGATCCTAAGACAATACGACCCAATGCCAACTAACCCTGGGCGCGATCACAAAAGGGAAGAGCGCAATCACGAGAGGGCAGAGCACGACCGCGAAAGGTTGGTTATTTGGTTGCTCCAATTACGTACTATGTAGGACGGCTGCTAGGTAGCAAGATATCAACTATACAAGTAGGGTTTGGAAAGATCGCGAGCGTTGCTGTAGGCCCCGCGCCCCCGCTAGTGCTCCTGTATAGTAGACTGCCTGCCTGTCTGCCTGACTGTCTGCCTGCGAGAGCTCTCCAGCCATTGTCTTGTTCTGGTGCTCCCCTACTTGTTGCCAAAGTTGTCTAGCTGTTGTCTAGCTGTTGTCTTGTACTAGCGCTCCCCTATTGCGTCGAGTCTTAGCAAACCTACCTTTCTAGATTCAGGTAGCCAGAGGTGTCTTTGTCCTTGATCTGACTTCAGTGACATTTGATCAGAACACTGAAAGCTAAGGATAAAGAAGAATCTACGTACAAGCGGAGGGGGGTATTTGAGTGTGCGGCCCTGCCAAGCCTACCGCCTCCTACCGCCCTCCCTAACCAGCGATTGCCCTCAATCGCAACACTGGACCCTCAATCGCAACACTGCCCTGAATCGCTATCAGCCAATCAGGTCGCAGGTCCAGCCATCCTAAGCGCTGCTTTTCGCATCCAAATTCGGCCATTCTAAGCGCTGCTGTTCGTCCATTCTGAGCCTTATTTTCGTGCCTTTTGAGCCTCAATTTCCGTGGCTTTTGCCATCGCTTTGGTGCCTTATTTCTGCCTTGTCTTCCGCGTGGGTTGAGCCTCGATTGGTGCCTCGTTTGGCGTCGCAGAGGTCGCTCAGGTCGCAGAGGGCGCAGCCGACCAGGTCGTAGAGGTCGCAGCCGACCAGGTCGCAGAGGTCGCAGCCGACTAGGTCGCTTCTGAATGCGCGCTTTGAACTGGGCGTGCGCTTCTGAACGTGCTTCTGAACGTGCGCTTCTGAACGGCGTCGCGTGTGTTGCCTACGGACTGAACGTATGCTTCTGAACCGTGTTACTTTACCGACTGTAGCGCTTCTGAACTATGTCGCTTCTAAACATGCAGTGCGCTTCTGAACACGCGAGGTCGCAGAGGTCGCGGAGTTCGCTGCTAGCGTACGCTTCTAAACAAGATGTACGCTTCTGAACTGTGCTTCCAGACTGCGCATCTGGACTGCGCTTCTGAACGTACGCTCGATTGCCTACTGTACGCCTCGCTTGCTGAACGTCTCCATTGCTGAAGTGTCTCGATAGGCTAAACTCGCATTGCTCGTTGCTCCTACCGCAGTTGTGTCGCGTTTTGAATGTGTGCTTTGCCTCGTACTACGTGTCGCTTCTAAGCTGCGCTTCTGAACGTGCGCTTCGAGCCGTATGTGTCGCTTCTCGAACTGTGTATTGCGTCCGACCCTGACCCCTCGTCGTGCTGCCGATTGCCTTGCCTTAATTGCTTGTCTCGATTGCTGAACGTATGGCCGCTCGTACGGCTCGTATATGTCGCTTTGCCTCGCTTCTTAACATGTCGCTCCTAGCTATACGCGTCGCTGCTGTACCTCGATTCTCGCGATTGCTCGATTGCTAGCCATGTTGCCGCCTTTAGTACCGAGTTCTTAGAGGTGCCGTGCCGGTTGTTTTGACTGTACCGCTGCTTTGCCTCGTGCTAAACGTGTCGCTTCTAAACCGTGCTTCTAAACGTGCGCTTCTATATATGCGCTTCGAGCCGTACGTGTCGCTTTTGAACTATGTCGCTTTTGCTATGCTAAACGTGTCGCGTTTGCTGAACGTGCCGCTGCGATTCTCGATTGCTAAACGTCTCGATTGGCCGACCTCGCGACGCTCGACCTGCGTCGCTCGTGTCGCTTGCCGTGTCTTAATTGCTGAACGTATGTTGCCTGCTGACTGCGTGTCTATACGTGTCGCTTATACGCGATTGCTGACCGCGTTGCTGTACCTCGAATTGGTTCTTGTCGCGTAGGTGTTGCTTGTCTCGGACGCGTATCGCTTTTGGCCGTACGCGTCCGAAAGTGCGCTTCTAAACCGTGTGTTGCCTACGGACCGTGTATTGCCTATAGCCGTGTGTTGTCTACGGACTGTGTCGCTTGCCTGCTGACCGAGCTAATTGCTAACCGTGTTGCTTTGTGCCGTACGTATCTTGTCCTCGATCGTCGTTATTGCTGAACGTGTTGCTACTAGCCGTACGTATCGCGTGTGTTGCCTGCTAACCTGACCGTATATTGTCTGCTGAACGGGTTGCTCGTGTCGCGGTTGCCGAACGTCTCGATTGCTACATATGTCGCTTTGCCTTGCTGAACTGTACCGCTGGTAGCTATGTCGCTTGCCTACGACCGCGTGTCGCTTGTCGTGTCGCTCGTCGATAGAATGGTCTGTTAAAGACCCGAATAAATAAGTGGTCGCCCTAGTACCTCCTAGATGCGTCTCGTCGTCCTCGCGCGCTCTCGTCGTCCTTACGTCCTCGCTCTCGTCCTCGCTCTCGTCCTTGCTCTCGTCCCCAATCCATCCTAAAAACTCTCGCGCTATCTGCTTGTAGGTGCACTCTTCTTCTCTTCTGCTTCAAAACTCGCAATATGCTCGCAGGGGCACTCTTTTTCTTTGATCTCTTCTTCTTCTTCTTCTCGATATCCTCTAAACAGGATCTTCTAAACGTCCTCTAGCAAGGACAGGTTAGTTGGTTGTATACGTACAATTAAGTATCCGGATAATTCTCCTTTGTACGTATACAGGTTATCGTGCAGAGGTTAAGGTAGCCGGACAAATTCAAGGGTCCTGCCTGTTGTTGCAGGTAGAAGGTGGAATTTCAGTAGAATAATCTGAGTTAAGTAGACGCAAGGTCAATACTAGCTATTTTATCAGAATACCGAAAGCTAAGGCGGAGGAAGAGCCTACGTATAAGCGGAGGGGGTATTTAAGTGTGCACTCTCTAATTAGGGAGGACGGTAGTAATACAGATGTCGAGGTAGCAGGCTTGGCAGGCTTGGCAGGGCTATACACTCAAATATCGCCCCTCTACTTGTATATAGATTCTTCCGTTTCTAAGGGAGGCTAACGTAGCGCTAAACGTATCTGTAAAAGAGTCGGGCGATTTCCTTAAAGGTTATGCTCTAGCAGGGTACTACAAAACAGTCTCAGAGTGTCAATCTACAACTACAAAGACATTTTTTGCTTTAATACCTGTCTAAGTAGTTCCCTTAGGAAGGCAGGTAACAAAGTCTATTATAATGTATTTCTATAGGCATTTAGGGGCTGGAAGGGACTTAAATAGACCTTGTAGACGTTAACAGTTATGTTTAGCAGCTTTGCAGATACGACAGTTGTCTCTATATCTGCAAACATGCTTCTATATTAATAGCTACTAGTAGTAGCAGGAGTTAAGCTTGTAAAGCTTTAAGCATCCTAGATAACCTCCTACTACTATATTATATACTATTCTAAGGACAAAACATTATATCAAATTGTTAGTGCCTTTAGGAACAAAGAGGCAATTGCAGAGTGGAAGTAAACTAGTCTATTTCTAAGTTTATATACAGAGAGGAAAAAGCTAGGAAAGGTACGTTATTATATTTTAAGGGCTTAAATTAATCCTGTTACGGCAGCAGAAAGGGGTAGGACTAAGTAATAGGGTAGACCCTTAGAATTTTGGCTCGGCCCTTCTAGACTGAGCCGGGCCTTGGCATACTATCCCTAAAGCCTATACACACTACTATATAGATTCCTTTCCCTCCTTAGTTCGAGATATAGTTATTAAAACAGCTGTATTAAACCTTATATGCGTACTTAGATTATTATATCTCGAACTTATTAACTATACTAACCCCTACACTACGCGAAAGGGCCTGTTAAACTACATCCGGCTACCCAAATAACGTATGCGCACACTATAATACAAATTAATAATTAACGCACTGTAAGAAGACTATAGGGGGTTTCTTAACAGTAGAGGACAGCGTTATAGGCTGTAGCAGAAGCAGGAGAAGAAAGACTAATAGAGCAGACGGGTGCACTAGCGTTATAGATAATAAGACTATTTTTAGGGGTTTTATAAAGGAAGAGACAACGGAGGTTAAGGAACGTATAGCAGAATATAAGAAGATTTACGACTGTATACCTAAGGAACTTAAAGACTACGTAAACGAAAATAGAATCGAGAAGGTCTATAACGGTATAGACCTTATTAAGACATTGTTTTATAGAACCTTAGAGGAAAATAGGCAATTAAGAGAAGAAGCTAAAGCGATAGCAATAGAGAGGGCATCTGCCGAGACTATTATTAAAGTAATAGAAAACTAGGCAGCGTTACAACTAGCTTAACTAAACAAGCTAAGAGCTTAACTAGCTAAGGTGTTAGCGTCGACGTCGTCGCCGGCACTACAGCCTTAACAAAAAAACCGAACGGACTACAGCTCGCTAGCTGCCTACAGTTAAGGTAGCACTTCGATAATGTTATTACCTAACCTGCCGGCCTTTAGCAGCAGAGACCCTAAGGCTTAGGAAGCTTTTAAGAAGAAAATAAGGAACAAGATAGGCTGCGATTACACTACTAGCAGCGAAGACGACAAGCTAGCCTACCTAGAGGCGCGACTAGAAGGTAAGGCGTTTGCATTAGTAGGAGACCTAGAAGATATAACTATAGACGAAGCTATTAAGGCCTTAGATCAACATTTCGGAGACCCTTTCTGTAAGAAGACAGTCTATAAGCAACTAGACGAGATTATCCAAACTGGATAACGTTCGAGGAATTTTACAGACTGTTTAGGAAATATACTATTAGAGCCAAAGTGTCTAAAGATAAACAGTTACACTTACTAAGGCATAAATTGAACCCTAAACTAGCTAGAGCAATAGCTTTGGTAGAAGACGAAGACCTTTAGAGCTTCGTACACTAAACGAGAGTTACTACTAGAAACTTAAAAGTATACAGAAAGCCGGCAGTACGCGATCTGAATTAGAAATCGTTATTAGTAACGGCGACGCGCCCCTTTGTTCCCTTCCGACGCGGCTCCTAGCAGCTATTATATTTACTGCGTTCGACGTTTATCCCTACTTGTTATATATATAGAAAACCTAGCTATATTGCTACTAGGTGCTAAGCGACGACGTAGCAGAAGCAGGAATATCGCACGACGAAGCTAACGCCGCTAAGGAAGAGTATCTAGGCTATCGAGCTAGCACCGAACGATACTAACAGTATAGACAGTAGGGTGCAATTAAGGATCTTAGGAAAAGATTAGCTAGACGGATAGGCCCCCTACCTAGCGTAAACAATAGGGCACTACGAACCGAATCGCTAGAAGAAGGAGAGAGCATTAATAGCTGTAATGACCTGCTCTTGGCAGCAGTAGAAGTAAATACATAGACCGCTATTATCCTTCTAATTACTGTCTACCCTTATAAGGGCTTACGCCGCCCCCTTTAATTAAAAGCCTTTATTGATATGGGAGCACTTATCGGTATAGCGATCTACTATCGACTAGTTTAGAAGCTAAAGAAGGGATATAACTATCCGGTAGAATTAGCGTTACCGACGCGAATTTCGGTATATAATAGACAAGACATAGAGAGCGTTACGTACTATATGCTATTAAAGACTACCCTAGCTAGCTAAACTATAGAAGCAACGTTCCAAATTATAGACATCGGACGGTTTAATATTATTATAGGGCAGAAATAGATAAAGAACTAGAAAGCCGTTATTAATGTAGATAAAGGTATACTTAGATTCAAAAATTAGCAGAACAGTACTGCTGCCGCTAAATCGGTTACTATCGTCGCTGCAGAACCAAACGCTGTAGCCGACGCGGTTCCGACTGACCGTTCCGATCCCCTAGATACCGTCGGAATAATAAGCTTGGAAACTCTAACAACCCTTACAAAGTTACTAAAGAATAAGATCTACACTATCTCGATAAAAGACATCGAAGATTACTAAAAGATAATAGCAGAAGAAGAAGTGGATCTGCTAGAGGTATTACTAAAAGAACTCTATAACTACGCTATTGTGTTCTTAAAAGCCGACTCTAACCTCCTGCTGCTTTATCAACTAGAATATAACAACAAGATCCAGTTAAAAGAAGGAGCTATGCTGCCGAGAACCGAGCCCCTAAGACGACTGTCGCCGGCCGAGCTGGACTAAGTAGAAGTGTTTATTTAAGAAAACTTAGTGAAAAAGTTTATTATACTAAGCTCTACTAAATACATATCGCCGATCCTTTTTGTACAGAAACCTAGAGGAGGCCTCTAGCTGTACGTAGACTACCGGGGCCTTAATAAGGTTACTAAGAGAGACGTATACCTGCTGCTGCTAATCGATAAGACTATACAACGTATAGCGAAAGCTAAGTAGTTTAGCAAGCTGGATATTCGCTAAGCGTTCTATCGACTAAGGAACGAGGAGGGACAGATAGAAGACCTTACGACGTTCGCTACGCGTATAGGCAACTTTAAGTAGCTAGTTATACCTTTCAGACTTACTAATACGCCGGCTATATAGCAATGCTTTATAAACTATACCTTTATAGATATACTAGAACAGTTTGTGTCTATCTACCTATACAACATCCTTATCTATACTAATAGAACGAGAGAGCTATATACAGACTATATTAAGAGAGTACTAACTAGGCTCTATAAGGTCGGATTAAACACAGACACGAAAAAGAGCAAGTTCCATTTGACCAAAGTTAAATATCTCGGTCTTATTGCTAGAAGAGAAGGCATTCGGATAGACTCCTCGAAGGTCGCTACTATAGCAGAGTAGAAACAGCCGAAGTCCGGAAACACTACCTAAATTAGAGCTTTTCTTAGGTTCTGTAGTTACTATTGCCGATTTATTAAGGACTTTAGCAAGATAGCTGAACCCCTAAATAAGGCATTAAAGAAGGAGGCCGCTAGCTTATAGAATAAGAGGTGTATAGAGGCCTTTAACTAATTAAAAGAAGCGGTAGCCTCGGCGCTAGTGCTAGCGCACTTCCGACCGGAAAAGATAATCTATCTAGAAACAGACGCTTCCGACACAGTTACAGTAGGGGTCCTTTCTTAGTACGAAGACGACAGCGAGACCCTCTATCCGGTAGCCTTCTTTAGCAAGTCTATAAACGAGGCTAAGTAGAACTAGGCTATCTACGACAAAGAGCTATTAGCTATTATCTAAGCTTTTAAGGAGTAGAAGCTAGAGCTTATAGCTAGAAAAAGTACAGTCTAGGTCCTTATAGACTATCAATTATTAACCTACTTTATAAAGACGCAGAAGCTCTCGTACTGCTAGGCTTATTAGGCCGCCTATTTATCTAGATTTAACTTTAAGATTACTTATTGACCTAGAGCTTAAAACGGAAAGGCTAACGTACTAACAAGAAGAGAGGGGAGGACGAGCTATACAAAGGAAGATCCGAATATGTTCTAGAAGGTATTAACCGAGCGGATAGTAGACGCCGAGGTATTAAAAGAGGTAGGGATCTACGTAGTAGAACCGGCAACTAAGGAAGAGACGCTTTACGAAAAAGTAGAGTAGCTTAACTAGTAACAGAAGCTTAGCAAAACCGGCTTAGGAAAGTTAATAGTTCTAGAAGAACTAATTATAGAGGTTATCTAACTAGTCTATAGTTCTAAGGATGTTGGCTACACTAGCACAAAGAAGACGATAGAGGCTATAAGGACGGTCTACTAGTTTCTACAGATCTTTAAGCGGATTTACTAGTTTATCGCTAATTATTATATATATAGAGCCGCGAAGCTACACTACAGCTGATCCGGGCACGCAGATATAATTCAATACGGCCTTTTTGATAACTATATCTCGAACTGAGGAGGGAAAGGAATCTATGTAGTGGTGGACGAGACCTTTGGGGGGGTGGCGTGCCAAGGCCCGGCTCGGTCTGGAAGGGCCGAGCCGAAATTCCGAGGGTCCACCCCATTACTCAGTCCCACCCCTTTCCACCGCCGCAACACCACTCCCCTCCCTTATCAGCGGTCGCCCTCGACCGCTTACCTATCTGTTCCTTTTTTTTGATTTACATCGTCACTATCTGACGTCTTCACTTGGCGTCTATCTGGTCCGTTCCATCTGATCGGAGCTATCTAATCGGAGCCAGCGGTCACCAGAGCTGCGGCGTAACCGGTCCGTGCGCCGCCGTATAGATCTATATAGATCCATCTGCAGCTCCTTATCTTCTTCCTCTTCTTTCTCTACTAAGGCCTTTAGCGCTACTACGAGACCCCCTTAATAGCGGCCGCTTCGTTCTTCGTCGTTACCGTCCTTTCGGCGGATAGCAGTAACGGAGAGCAAAGACAGTTACGAGGCGAGCTGCTACGGTGGCGCCGTTCTTAGCCTTACCGCTCTATCCGCCGGTCCTAGCCAGCGATAGTAGTAGTAGTAAGGCCTAAGACAACGGCCAGAGGATTCTACGATCGTTTCTATCGGCTTCCGCGTCGATAGAGCGGACGTAGATATCCTTCTTTTTTATCGACTTTCGAGCTATACAGGCCTCGGCTTCCTCGGGTTTCGAACGTAAAATTCTCTTAGCACCTCCGCTGAATTCCGGAGGTTCTCGGCCGGATACTATTTATAGTCTTCTAGCTATCCTTTCTATAAGATCCTCGCTTCGATAGATCCTCTTTGTCTTCTTACGTCTATAACATCTTCGACTTCCTATTCTTCTTCTTTACCGTCTATCTCTACTAGTAGGGGTTCGGCGAACCCCTGCTCTAGAAGGCCGTCTTCCGGATCTAAGCTTAGCAGATCCGAATAAAACACATCGTAGATCCGGAACGATTTCGGCAGCTGGAGCCAGTAGGTTACCGACGACCTCTTTTCTACTATCTTGAACGGACCTACGTAACGAGGGTTGAGCTTCGCGTTGCCTTTTAGCCTTAGGTTCCGCGTGTTGAGCTATACCTTTTGGCCTTCCTCGAATTCTATTGGTAACCTCTTTCTATTAGCTCGAGTTACTATCTTCTTCTAAGCTGATTCCATCGCTTCTTTCGCTACCTTAATCGCTTCTTCTATCTAACATCGTAGCGCTTCTGCCGCCACTGCGGCGATTCTCTTCGACGAGGTAGTAGTAGAAGGTTCTAAAGGGCTGGGCTCGTTCGGCAGTTAAAAGCTTATCCTCGGAAGATAACCGTATGTTATCTTAAACAGCGCCAGTAAGGTAGCTTCCGACTGTGCTGAATTGGCGCAGAATTCGGCTATCGGCAACACCTTAACCCATCCTTCTTAATAATAGCTGCAGAAGATTCTTAGGTATTTTTCTATCTTACGATTGGCTACTTTAGACTGGCCGTCGGTCTAAGGGTAAGCGGCTGTGCTGAGCTTTCTACAAATTCCCAGGGCTTGGTTAATGGCTTTCTATATATCGGCGGTGAATTAAGGGCCCCTATCCGTAGTGATAGTGTCCGGTGATCCGAGCGCGCAGATAAGGTTCAATACAGCTGTTTTGATAACTATATCTCGAACTGAGGAGGGAAAGGAATCTATGTGGTAGTAGTAGTAGGCCTCTGTAGTGGTAGTGGTGCCAAGGCCCGGCTCGGCCCGGACGGGCTGAGCCGAAATTCCAAGGGTCCACCCTATTACTTAGTCCCACCCCTTTCTGCTGCCGTAACACCACCCCCCTCCCTTACTAGCGGTCGCCCTCGACCACTTAGTCACCCTATCCATCCGAAAATCTCCACTTTTTTTTTTGATTCCTTCTCGAAAATCCCCTCTAACGGTAATGTTACCTCTTCCGTCTTCTATAAAAAACAACGTTCTCTTTATCGCTTCTTGAATTTCTTACGTCGTCGGCATCTGAAGTCCTTCACTTGGCGTTTATATAATCGACGCTATCTGATCTGATCCGCAGTCTTCTAAGCTGCAGCTTGGCTGGTCTATGCGTCGCCTTAGAGGTCTATATAGATCTTTCTGTAGCGCCGTTTTTCTTCTTCTTTTTCTCTTCTACCAAAGCCTTTACCTACTACGGGGTCGGCGGCGCTGGCACGCCACGGCGTTAGCGAGCTGGCGGCCGAACCGGCGATAGGTAGTGGCTGCGTCGAAGACCTCCCCGAAGGCGACCGTTATAATCGTCTTTATTAGCTTTCGCGCCGGGGGAGCGGACGCGGCTTTCTTCTTTCCGAACCATCAACTTCGGAGCCACTTAGGCTTTGGCTTCGTCGGATTCCGGACGTAAAACTCTCTTAACAGTTCCGCCGAGTTCCGCAGATTTTCGACCGGATACTATTCGTAGTCTTCCGGCCACCCCTTCTATAAGATCCTCGCTTTAATAGACCCCCTTATCTTCTTTACGTCCATTATATCTTCTACCTCCTACTCTTCTTCCTTACTGTCTATCTCGATAGGCGGGGGTTCGGCGAACCCCTGTTCTGGCAGGCCGTCTTTAGGGTCCAAGCTTAACAGGTCCAAATAGAAGACATCGTAGATCCGGAACGATTTTGGTAGCTAGAGCCGATAGGTCACCGGCGACCTCTTTTCTATTATCTGAAACAGACCTACGTAGCGTAGATTGAGCTTGGCGTTGCCTTTTATCCTTAGGTTTCGTGTGTTGAGCTATACCTTTTGGCCTTCCTCGAATTCTATTAGTAACCTCTTTCTATTAGCTCGAATCACTATCTTCTTCTAAGTCGATTCTATTGCTTTCCTCGCTACCTCGATAGCTTCTTCTATTTAAGCCTTAAGTGCTTTAGCCGCGGCGGCAGCGACTCTCTTTAACGACGTAGCGGTGGACGGTTCCGCGGAGCTAGGTTCGTTCGGCGGCTGGAAACTCATTCTCGGAAGATAGCTACGCGTTATTTCGAACAGCGCCAGCGAGGTAGCCTTAGACAGTGCCGAGTTGGCGCAGAACTCGGCCATCGGCAACACCTTAACCCATTCTTCTTAATAGTGGCTGCAGAAGGTTCGCAGATATCGTTCTATCTCGCGGTTAGCCACTTCAGACTAACTGTCAGTTTGAGGATAAGCGGCTGTGCTGAGCTTTCTACGAATTCCGAGGGCCTGGTTGATGGCTTTCTATACGTCGGCTGTAAATTGAGAACCCCTATCCGTAGTAATAGTGTCCGGCAGCCTATGGTGCTTCTATACGTATTGGATCAACATTCTCGCCGTTTCTTCTACAGTAGTTCCTTTATCCTTAGCTCGACAGGGGATGAAATAGCGCTCTTTGCTTAGCCGATCCACTACATTGAGCGTGGCGTTATATCTATCGGAGTCCGGCAGGCCTGTTACGAAATCCATCGTAATGTGCTGCTACGGCTTCTCGGGGATCGGAAGTGGCTTTAGTAGACCCGCCGGAAGACCGTAACGGGGCTTCGCGGCTCGACACACGTAGCAATTGGCGATAAACCGGTGGATCCGCTCGTAGATCCGCGGAAACCAGTAGATCATTCTTACAGCCTGCATCGTTTTCTTCGCTCCGGCGTAGCCAACATCTATAGAGTTATGGACTAGCTGGATGACCTCTATAATTAGTTCTTCCGGAACTATCAGCTTTCCTAAGCCGGTTTTGCCAAGCTTCTGTTGCTGGTTAAGCTGCTCTACCTTCTCGTAGAGAGTCTCTTCCTTAGGGGCTGGTTCTACTGCGCAGACCCCTACCTCTTTCAACACCTCTGCGTCTACTATCCGCTCGGTCAGCACCTTCTGGAACATATTTGGATCTTCTTTCGCGCAGCTGGTCTTCCCTTCTCTTCGCGTTAGCGCGTTAGCCTTTCCGTTTTAAGCCCCTAGTCGATAGGTAATCTTAAAGTCAAACCCTAATAAGTAGGCGGCCTACTAAGCTTGGCGACGTAAGAGCTTCTGCGTCTTTATAAAGTAGACCAGCGATTGGTGGTCCGTAAGGACCTAAACTGTGCTCTTTCTAGCTATAAGCTCCGGTTTCCACTCCTCGAAAGCCTGAATAATCGCTAGCAGCTCCTTATCGTAGATAGCGTAGTTCCGCTCGGCCTCCGTTATAGACTTGCTAAAGAAAGTTACTGGATAGAGGGTCTCTTCGTCGTCGGCGTATTAAGAAAGGACCCCTGCCGTTACTGTATCGGAAGCGTCAGTTTCTACGTAGATCGTCTTTTCCGGCCGGAAGTGTGCCAGAACTGGCGCAGAGGCCACCGCTTCTTTTAGCTAGTTAAAGGCTTCTGTGCACTTCTCGTTCTATAGGCCGGCGGCCTCCTTTTTTAATGCCTTATTCAGGGGTCTCGCTATCTTGCTAAAGTCCTTAATAAACCTTCGATAGTAGCTGCAGAACCCGAGAAACGCCCTAATCTGCGTAGTGTTTCCGGATTTCGGCTGCTTCTATTCCGCGACGGCGGCGACCTTTAAGGGGTCTATCCGAATTCTATCTCTTCTGACGATAAGACCGAGATATTTGACCTCGGTTTAGTAGAACTCGCTCTTTTTTGTGTCCGCGTTCAATCCTACTTCGCGAAGTCTCTTTAGCACCCTCTCGACGTAGTCCGTGTGCTGATCTCTTATTCCGTCCGTATAGATAAGAATGTCGTCCAAATAGATAGACACGAACCGCTCTAGCATGTCTATAAAAGTGTGGTTTATAAAGCGTTGCTACACTGCCGGCGCGTTGGTAAGTCCGAAAGGCATTACCAACTACTTGAAATTGCCTATACGTGTCGCGAACGTCGTAAGGTCTTCTGTCTGCCCTTCTTCGTTCCTTAGTCGATAGAACGCTTGGCGGATGTCCAGCTTGCTGAACTACCTAGCCTTTGCTACGCGCTATATAGTCTTATCTATCAGCGGCAGTGGATATACGTCTCTCTTAGTGACCTCGTTAAGGCCTCGATAGTCTACGCAGAGTCGCAGACCACCCCCTAGTTTCCTTACGAAAAGAATCGGTAACGCATATTCGGCAGAACTCGGCGTAATAAACTTCTTCGCTAGGTTTTCGCGAACGAACACCTCTACCTAGTCCAGTTCCGCCGGCGACAGTCGTCTTAGGGGCTCGGTTCTTGGCAGCGTAGCCCCCTCTTTCAGCCGGATCTTGTTGTTATATTCCGGTCGATAGAGCGGCAATAGGTTGGAGTCGGCCTTTAAGAAGACGTTAGCGTAACTATAGAGCTTATTTGGCAGCACCTCTAGTGGATCTACTTCTTCTTCCGCCATTATCTTCTAGTGGTCTTCGATATCTTTTATCGAGATAGCGTAGATCTCGTTGCTCGGCGACTTTGCGAGGGTCGTTATTGCTTCTAAACTCATTATTCCGACGGTGACCGGGGGTTCGGAACTATCGGGCGGAGCCTCTTTCGCGGACTCTGTAGCTTTCGTCTTAGCGGCGGCGACCGTTCCGATGGTCCCTGCTCTGCTACCCGGGGCTTTGAATCCTATCGTGCCTTCGTCTACGTTAATAATAGTCTTCTGGTTCTTTATCTATTTCTGCCCTATAATAATGTCAAATCGTCCGAGATCCATGATCCGGAACGTCGCTTCTGTAGTTCGACCAGCCAGTGTAGTCCTTAACGGCACGTAGTGCGTGACGTTTTCCGTGTCTTGTCCGTTGTATGCCGAAATCTTCGTTAGCGACGCTAGTTCCACCGGATAGCCGTATCTATTCATTAGCTTCTGAACCAGTCGGTAGTGGACAGCTGCGCCGATAAGAGCTCCGGTGTCGATAAAGGCCTTTAACTGGAGCGGTGGGCGCCGCTCCTTAACAGGGTGGATCTTGATAGAAAGCATAATCGCTGTTTCCGTATTCGCTTCTACTGTCGCCGACAGCGGATCGTTACAACTGTTGATGCTCTCTTGTTCCGTTAGTGCCTTTCGCAGGGATGCCCTGTTTTTTACGCTAGATAGGGGGTCTATCCGTCCAGCCGATCTTTTCCTATAATTCTTAGCTGCACCCCGCCGTCTACACTGTCGGTGTCGTTCGGAGCCGGTTTGATGGCTTGGATAGTCTTCCTCGGCAGTAGCGGCTGCTTCGTTGCTCGATATTCCTGCTTCTGCTGTGCCGTTGCTTGGCATCTCGTAGCGATATAGCCGGGCTTTCTGCACGTGTAGAAGGTGGGGACGAACGACGAACGCTGCGAATTAAATAGCTGCTGGGGGCGTTGTTGGTATAGCACGGGGGCTCTGGTTCCCTGCAGCGACGGCGACGGCTTCTAAGCCGGTTTACGTGTCGTCGATTTTCCGTATACATTCAGGTTTCTCGCGGTGACTCTCGCTCAGTGCACGAAGCTCTTAAGGTCTTCGTCTTCCACTAATGCCATAGCGGCGGCCAGTTCAGGGTTCAGCTTCTGCCTTAGTAGGTAGAGCTGTTCATCTTCCGCTACTCAGGCCCTAATCGCATATTTTCTAAATAGTCCGTAGAATTCTTTAAACGTCTGCCGGTTCTGATTGATCTTATCTAGCTGCTTACAGGCTGTCTTCTTTCGGAATAGGTCTCCGAAGCGCTGGTCTAGTGCTTTGATCGCTTCCTCGGCGGTCGCCTCTTCTAGGTCCGCTACTAGCGAAAAAGCTTTACCTTCTAACCGCGATTCCAGGTACGCTAATCTATCTCCGGCACTGTTTCCGACGTAGTCGCGGTCTATCTTATTCTTTATCTTCTTCTTAAACGCTTCCCAGTCTTTAGGGTCTCCGCCTCTAAACGCCGGCAGGTCCAGCAATAATGTTATTAAGGTGCCACCTTAACTATAGGCCGCTAGTAAGGCAGTCTATGCGTAGGTTTCTCGCCGCAGTAGCGACGACGACTTCGCTGCTTCTATATCAGCCAGTTGACCTTTCAGCGCCTTTAGCTGCGCCAGTCGATTCGCCGCCTGGTTTTCTAACACGTCGATAATGGTTTCTGCCGATTCCTTCTCGGCCCTTACTGATATGGATGTAGATGTGGACAGCTGGCAGCTAGGCTTGGCAGGGCCAGGCTTGGCAGCTGCACACTCAAATACCGCACCTCCGCTTGTACGTAGATTCTTCCTTTTCCAGCCTTAGATATAGTTATCAAAGACGGGTATTGACCTTGCGTCTACTGCAGTTAGATTATTATATCCAAGGCTTACTTTAACAACACCCGCACTACGCGAAAGAGCCCGTTGAATTACATCCGGGTACTCGATTAACGTACGTGCAACCAACCTAGAGTGTGTACTGTATGTGTACAAAGGAGGCCGTCGAATTACATCCGGTTACTTAATTGTACATGTGCATACTACTCTACCCCCCCTCCCCCGACCGAGAAGAAGAGTTTTAGGGAAGAGAAGTGCCCCTATTGAGAAGAAGAAGAGAGAGTTTTTAGGGAAGAGAAGTGCCCCTATCGAGAAGAGAGAGAGTTTTGAAGAGAGAGAGTGCCCCTACGAGAGGGATATTAGGAAGAGAAGTGCCCTACGAGCAGATCGTACGAGTTTTGAAGTTTTGAGATAGGAGAGAGCGACAAGAGCGCGAGAGCGACGAGAACGACGAGAGCGACGAGAACGAGAGCGACGAGAAGGTCGAGAAGAACAAGAAGGTCGAGAAGGACAATGTAGGAGCGACGAGGACGAGAGCGAGAGCGAGGAGCGAGAGCGAGAAGCGAGAGCGACGACGACGAGAGCGCACCTAGCAGGACCTAGGGCGACGATATTCGTTTTTTTGGGTCTTTAACAGACCATTCTATTCGGACATACCAATTAAGACGACCGGCAATCACTACCAGGCACGAGCACCCAGGCCGAGCACCAGGCAGAGTACTAGGACAAGACACAGGCAAGGCACAGGCACAGCTAGCTCCAGGTACGAGCCCCCAGGCACGAGCACCTAGGCAGAGCACCGAGGCACAGGTACAAGGCAATTGCAGACAATACAGGGCTGCTGCAGACAACAAAGGCACAGCAGCTATAGACAACAGGGGCACAGCTGCAGACGAAACGGAGCTGCTGCAGACAACACAGCTGCAGGCAATACAGGGCAGACAGGGCTGCTGCAGGCAACACACTGTTTAGTTACGCAGTTCAGAAGCAGCACATGCTTGCAAAGTGACCCCGAGAACCTCTGCGACCCCGACGACCTCCAAGACCTCTGCGACCGTCGAGAAGCAAGCGACCGTCGAGAAGCGAGCGACCGTCGAGAAGCGACCGTTGAAAAGCGACATACGTACGTAGGCTGCGACCTCTACGACCTCCGCGACCTCTGCAGCAAACAAGGCACCAATTAAGGCCGAAAGCGACGGCTTGAAAAGCGACAGCTCGAGAACCGACCGTCTAAGAAGCGACCGTCGAGAAGCGACATGTGTTTGCAAGGCAACCTTCGAGAACTCTGCGACCTCTGCAGCAAACAAGGCACCAATTGAGGCCGAAAGCGACGGCAAAACGCACGAGATTAAGGCACCAATTAAGGCACCAAAGCGACAGCCGACAGTTCAGGAGCAGCACGTGTTCAGAATTAAGCGACCTCTACGACCTTCTGCAACCCTGACGACCTCCGAGACCTCTGCGACCGCTTGAGAAGCGAGCGACGGCTTGAGAAGCGAGCGACTGTCGAGAAGCGACCGTCTGAGAAGCGACCGTCGAGAAGCGACGGTCAAGAAGCGAGGCAAGCGTCTGAGAAGCGAGGGACGGCTCGAGAAGCGAGGGACGGCTCGAGAAGCGAGGGACGGCTCGAGAAGCGACCGTCGAGAGGCGAGCGACCGTCGACGAGCGACCGTCGACAAGCGACCGTCGACAAGCGACCGTCGAGAAGCGAGCGACCGTCGAGAAGCGACTGTCAAGAAGCGACACATGTTTGCGAGACAACCTCTGCGAGCTCCGCGACCTCTGCGAGCTCCGCGGCCTCTGCGGCCTCCGCAGCCTCGACGACCTCTGCGAGCTCCGCGACCTCCGCGACCTCCGCGGCCCTAATGACCTCTGCAGCCGCGACCTCTAAGAATTCTGCAGCCTTGGCAAGGCACCAAAGCGACCGTCGAGAAGCGACAGCTCGAGAAGCGATACGTGTTTGCAAGGCGACCTCTGCAGCCTCCGAAAACTCAGCAGCCTCTGCAGCCTCTGCGACAAGCGACCCCTGCGACCTTCCGCGACCTTTGTAGCCTATCGAGAAGCGACAGTTCGAGAAGCAACCCCTGCAACGCGGTTCAGATACGCAGTTCAGACGCGACGCGCACATTCAGAAGCGATATGTGTTTACAAAGCGACCTCCGCGACCCCGACGACCTCCGTAACCTCCGCGACCTCTGCAGACCTCTGCGACGACCTCTGAGAATTCTGCAGCCTTGGCAAGGCACCAAAGCGACGTCAAAAGGCACGAGATCAAGGCACCAAAGCGACGACAAAAAGTCACGAGATTGAGGCTTAAAACGTACGGAAATTGAAGCTCAAAAGCGACCTTAAAACCGACCTCAAAAGCGAGCTTAAAAAGCGACCTCTGCGACTGAATTTGCGACCTGGATTGGTGCGACCTGATTGGCTAATTGCGATTGATGGATTGATTGCGATTGAGGGCAATCGCTGGTTGGGGAGGGCGGTAGTAATACGGATGTGGATGTAGACAGCTGGCAGCTAGGCTTGGCAGGGCCAGGCTTGGCAGCTGCACACTCAAATACCGCACCTCCGCTTGTACGTAGATTCTTCCTTCTCCAGCCTTGGATATAGTTATCAAAGACGGGTATTGACCTTGCGTCTACTGCAGTCAGATCACTTACGGCTTCAGTTTCTTCCCTTAGTTGTCTGTTCTCTTCCAGCGTTCTGTAGAACAGCGTCTTAATAAGGTCTATACTATCGTAGACTTTTCCTATCCTATTCTCGTTTATATAGTCTTCCAGTTCCTTAATCGTGCAGTCGTAGATCTTCTTGTATTCGCTTATTTGTTCCTTAATCTCTGCGGTCTCTTCCGCCGTAAAACCGCTAATAATGATCTTATTATTAATGACACTGGAGCGCCTACTCGCTCTGTCAGTCTTTCTCTTTCCGCGGCGGCCTGTTACGCCGCTCTCTACTGCTAAGAAGCCTTCTATCTTCTTACGGTGCCTTTAGGGATTGTTGTTTTGGTGTGTGTGTGGGTGCGCGTGCGTTATTCGGGTTTCCGGATAGTTCGACAGGCCCTTTCGCGCAGCGCGGGGTTGGTGTAGAGAGTGAGTTCGAGATATAATAATCCGAGCGCGCAGATAAGGTTCAATACGGCTGTTTTAATAACTATATCTCGAACTGAGGAGGGAAAGGAATCTATGTAGTGGTGGTGGTAGGCCTCTGTAGTGGTAATGGTGCCAAGGCCCGGCTCGGCCCGTCCGGGCCGAGCCGAAATTCCAAGGGTCCACCCCATCACTCAGTCCCACCCCTTTCTGCCGCCGTAACATCCAGCAGCCTATAGTGCTTCTACACGTGTTGTATTAGCATTCTCGCTGTTTCTTCTGTAGTAGTTCCTTTATCCTTAGCTTAGCAGGGGATGAAATAACGTTCCTTGCTTAGTCGATCTACTACATTAAGCGTAGCATCGTATCTATTGGAATCCGGCAGGCCGGTTACGAAGTCTATCGTAATGTGCTGCTATAGTTTCTCGGGGATCGGAAGTAGCTTCCACAAGCCGGCCGGAAGGCCGTAACGTGGCTTCGCTGCTCGGCATATGTAGCAGTTAGTGATAAACCGGTGGATCCTCTCGAAAATTCGCGGGAACTAGTAGGTTGTCCTTACTGCTTCTATCGTCTTCTTTGATCCTGCGTAGCCTACGTCCTTAGAACTATAAACTAGCTGGATAACTTCCGTAATTAGTTCTTCTAGAACGATCAGCTTCCCTAAGCCTGTTTTGCCGAGTTTCTGCTGCTGATTAAGCCGTTCCACTTTCTCGTACAGCGTCTCTTCTTTAGTCGGCTGCTCTATCGCAGAGATCCCTACTTCTTTCAACACCTTAGCGTCTATTATTCGTTCTGTTAGCACCTTCTGAAACATGTTCGGATCTTCTTTCGCGCAGCTAGTCTTCTCTTCTCTTCTCGTTAACGCGTCTGCCTTTCTATTTTGAGCTCCTGGTCGATAGGTGATCTTAAAATCGAATCCGGACAGGTAGGCAGCCTACCGGGCTTAGCAGCGTAATAGCTTCTGCGTCTTTATAAAGTAGGTCAACGACTGGTGGTCTGTAAGGACCTGGATCGTGCTCTGCCTAGCTATAAGCTCCGGTTTCCACTCTTCGAACGCCTAAATAATAGCTAGCAGCTCTTTATTATATATAGTATAGTTCCGTTCAGCATCATTTATAGACTTGCTAAAGAAAGCCACCGGATGGAGAGTTTCTTTATCGTTAGCATACTGCGAAAGGACCCCTGCTGTTACTGTGTCGGAAGCGTCCGTCTCTACGTAGATCGTCTTTTCCGGTCGGAAATGCGCTAGCACTGGCGCTGAGGCCACTGCCTTCTTTAGTTAGTTAAAAGCTTCCGTATACCTCTCGTTCTATAGACTAGCGGCTTCCTTCTTCAACGCCTTATTTAGTAGTCTTGCTATCTTACTAAAGTCTTTGATAAATCGTCGATAGTAGCTGCAGAACCTGAGAAACGCTCTGATTTGCGTAGTGTTTCCGGATGTCGGTTGCTTCCATTCTAAGACTGCAGCCACTTTCGATAGGTCTATCCGAATTCCTTCTCTTCTGACAATAAGACCGAGATACTTGACTTCGGTCTGGTAGAACTCGCTCTTCTTCGTGTCTGCGTTTAATCCGACCTCGCGGAGTCTCTTCAATACTCTCTCGATATAGTCTGTGTATTGTTCTCTCGTTCCCTCGGTGTAGATTAGAATATCGTCTAAGTAGATTGACACGAACCGTTCTAGCATATCTATAAAGGTGTGGTTTATGAAGCGTTGCTACACTGCCGGCGTATTGGTGAGTCCGAAAGGCATCACCAGCTACTTGAAATTGCCTATGCATGTAGCGAATGTCGTTAGGTCTTCCGTCTGTCCTTCTTCGTTCCTTAAACGATAGAATGCTTGGCGAATAGCTAGCTTGCTGAACTACTTAGCCTTAGCCACTCGTTGTATAGTCTTATCGATTAGAGGCAGCGGATACACATCTCTCTTAGTGACCTTATTAAGGCCCCGGTAATCTACACACAGTCAGAGACCACCTCCGGGTTTCTGCACGAAAAGAATCGGTAACGTATATTCCGCTAAGCTTGGCGTAATAAACTTCTTCGCCAAGTTTTCTCTAATAAACACTTCTACCTAGTCCAGCTCCGCTAGCGACAGTCCCCTTAAGGGCTCGGTTCTCGGCAGTACAGCTCCTTCTTTCAACCGGATCTTGTTGTTATATTCCGGTCGGTGGAGCGGCAAGAGGTTGGAGTCAGCCTTCGAGAACACGTTAGTGTAGCTATGGAGTTCTTTCGGTAATACCTCCAGTAGGTCTACTTCTTCTTCTGCCATTATCTTCCGGTAGTCCTCGATGTCTTTTATTAAGATAGCGTAAATCTCGTTGTCAGGCGACCTCGCGAGGGTCGTTAGAGCTTCTGAACTCATTATTCCGATCGTGTCTTAAGGGCCAGACCGGTCCTTCGGAGCCGCTTCGATAGTCGTAGCGTTCGGTTCTACGGTAACGACGGTAGCTAGTTTAGCAGCGACTCCGTCGTGCTGGTTTTTGAACCCTAGCGTGCCTTTACCTACGTCGATGACAGCTTTCTGGTTCTTTATCTATTTCTGTCCTATAATAATGTCAAATCTTCCGATATCTATAATTCGGAACGTCGCTTCTGTAATGCGACCTGCTAAGGTGGTCTTTAATAGCATATAATGCGTAACACTCTCTGTGTCTTGTCCGTTGTATGCCGAAATCCGTGTTGGCGATGCTAGCTCTACTGGATAGCTATATCCTTTCATTAGCTTCTGAACCAATCGATAGTGGATAGCCGCTCCGATAAGGGCCCCCGTATCGATAAAAGCTCTTAGCTGAAGTGGTTCGCTCGATCCGTCAAGAGGGTAGACAGTGATTAGAAGGATAATAGCTGTTTCCGTGTTCACTTCCACTGCTGCCGAGAGCGGATCGTTGCAGCTGTTAATACTCTCGTCTTCCGGTGACGTGGCTCGTGTTAGTGCCCTCTTGTCTATACTGGATAGGGGGCCTATCCGTCCAGCTAGTCTTTTCCCAGTATTCGCAGTGGCACTCCACTGTCTACGCTGTCGGTGTCGTTCGGAGCCGGCTCTATAGCTTGTATGGTCTTTCTCGGTGGCTGCAGCTGCTTTATAACACGATACTCCTGCTTCTGCTTGTCTGATGCTTGGCATCTCGTAGCGATGTAGCTAGGCTTTCTATACGCGTAACAGGTAGGGACGAACGAAGAACGCGGTGACTAATAAGGTAGCTGCTGGGGTGCTTTCCGGAAAGGCACAGGGGGTCTCGTTGTCTACGTCGTTAACGGCTTCTAGTTCGATTCGCGTAATTTCGCGTAAGCGCTCAAATTTCTCGCAGTGACTCTCGCTCGGTGCACGAAGCTCTTAAGGTCTTTGTCTTCTACAGACGCTATGGCTGCGGCCAGTTCAGGGTTCAGCTTCTGCCTTAGTAGATAGAGCTGCTCGTCTTCCGCCACTCTGGCCCTAATAGCATATTTTCGGAATAGCCTGTAGAATTCTTCGAACGTCTGCCGGTTCTAGTTGATCTTGTCTAGCTGCTTACAGGCCGTCTTCTTCCGGAAGGGGTCTCCGAAGCGTTGATCTAGTGCTTTAATCGCTTCCTTAGCGGTTACCTCTTCTAGGTCCGCTACTAGCGAAAAAGCTTCGCCTTCTAATCGTGATTCCAGCCAGGTACGCCAGTCTATCTCCGGCGCTGTTTCCGGCATAGTCTCGGTCTATCTTGTTCTTTATCTTCTTCTTAAATGCCTCCCAGTCTTTAGGATCTCCGCCTCTAAACGCCGGTAGATCCGGCAGTAATGTTATTAAGGTGCTACCTTAACTGTAGGCCGCCGGTAAGGCAGTCTCTACTGGTTCTTCTCGATGCGGTAGCAGCGACGTCGCTCTCTCTATCTCAGCTAGCTAAGTCTTTATTTCCTTCAGTTGTGCTAGTCGGTTCGCCGCTTGGTTTTCCAGCATATCTATAATAGTCTCGGCCTATTCCCTCTCGGCTCTTACCGTCTTAATTTCCTCTCTTAATCTCCTGTTCTCTTCCGTGTTTCTATAAAACTTCTTCTCGATAAAGGTAATAATGTCGAACACCTTCTTAGCTCCATTCTCTGCCAGATGCTCTTCTATTTCTTCCGGCGTACGTACGTACAACTTGGCATAGCTCTCTATGCCCCTCTTCGCTTTATTTATCTCTTCTTCCGTAAGGCCCTTAGTGGCTATTCCGTCGTCGAGGATGCTAATACGCCTATCCCTTAGTCTATCATTCTTTCTCTTTCCGCTGCAGCCTGTAACGCCGCCCTCTACCGTTAAGAAGCTCTCTATAGCTATCTTACGGTGCTAGTGTTTGGTTTGGTGTAGTGCGCGTGCGTTATTTGGGGGTCCGGATAATTTAACAGTCCCTTTCGCGCAGCGCGGTAGTAGTGTAGGGGGTGAGTTCGAGATATAATAATCCAGGCACGCAGATATGATTCAATACGGCCTTTTTGATAACTATATCTCGAACTGAGGAGGGAAAGCAATCTATGTAGTGGTGGACGAGACCTTTGGGGGGGTGGCGTGCCAAGGCCCGGCTCGGTCCGGAAGGGCCGAGCCGAAATTCCGAGGGTCTACCCTATTACTTAGTCCCACCCCTTTCCACCGCCGCAACAACAGCCTTCTAGCTAGTTTACTAAAGCTACTACCGATCCCTAAGAAACCGTAGCAGCATATTACAGTAGATTTTGTAACCGGTCTGCCGGATTCCGATAGATACAATACTACCCTTAACGTAGTAGATCGGCTAAGTAAGGAGCGCTACTTTATCCCCTATAAAGCAAAGGAAGAGGGCACTATAGTAGAAGAAATAGCAAGGATACTAATCTAGTACGTATAGAAGTACTACGGCCTACCGGACACTATTACTACGGATAGGGCCCCTTAATTTACCGCTAATATATAGAAACATATTAACTAAGCTCTCGGAATTCGTAGAAAGCTTAGTATAGCAGCTTACCCTTAGACCGACAGTTAGTCTAAAGTAGCTAACTGTAAGATAGAAAAATATCTACGAATCTTCTACAGCCATTATTAAGAAGAATAGGTTAAGATGTTGCTAATAGCCGAATTCTGCACTAACTCGGCACTATCTAAAGCTACTTTATTAGCGCCGTTCGAGATAACTTATAGCTATCTTCTAAGAGTAAGCTTTTAACTGCTAAACGGACCTAGCTCTTCGGAATCTTCTACTGCTACTTCGTTAAAGAGAGTCGCCGCCGCTGCAGTAGAAGCACTAAAAGCTTAGATAGAAGAAGCCGTCCGAGTGGCCAAAGAGGCGATATAATCGGCGCAGAAGAAGATAGTAATTCGAGCTAATAAAAAGCAGTTACTAATAGAATTTGAGGAACGCCAAAAGATATAGCTTAATACTTAGAACCTAAGGCTAAAAGGCAACGCTAAGCTTAACCCCTACTACGTAGGTCTATTTACGATAGTAGAAAAGAGGTCGCTAGTAACTTATCGGCTCTAGCTACTAAAGTCGTTCCGAATCTACGATGTCTTTTATTTAGATCTGCTAAGTCTAGACCCTAAAGACGGCCTTCCGGAACAGGGGTTTACTAAACCCCTACTAATCGAGATAGATAGTAAAGAAGAAGAGTAGGAGGTAGAAGACGTAATAGACGTAAAGAAGATAAGAGAGTCTATTAAAGCGAAGATTTCGTAGAAGGGATAGCTAGAAGATTATAAATAGTATCTAATCGAGAATCTTCGGAATTCGGCGGAGCTACTAGAAGAGTTCTACGTCCAGAATCTAAGAAAGCTGCGACCTAGGTAGCTCCGAAATTGATAGCTCTAGAAGAGACAGAAAAGGAAGAAAGGCTGCGTCCGTTCTATTAGTACGAAGACTAGTAAAAACGATTATAGTTAGTGCACCTAGTTACCGTCTTCGTTAGCACTGTTATTATTAGCCGGTTTGGCCAGTCGGATAACGACAGTAAAAACGGAGACGACGCCACTGCTCTAGTACTCTTAGTAATGCTCTTCGTCTTCGCTAACGCTAACTGCCGGCCCTACCGGTCGGATAAAAACAGCGAAGAACGAAGCCTACACTACTAAGGCAGCTTTGCGGTAGTGCCTAAGGCCGTGGTAGAGAGAAAAAGAAGAAGAAATAGCACGCTGCAGACAAATCTATATAGACGCTCTACAGCAGTATACAGACTAGCCTAGCTACAGCTTAGATAGCTATTAGCTTAGATTAGATAGCTCCAATTATATAGACGGTAAGTAAAGGACTTTAGACAGCAACGATATAAGAAAAGAAGAAGATAACAAAAGAACGATATTTTTAAGATAGAAGAAAAGAAGAGGTAATGTCGATTTTAAGAAGAATTTTTAAGAAAGAAGCTACGAATTAAAAAAAAAAGAAAAAGAGAGACTAGATGATAGAATCAGCTAATTAGCTAAAATAGGCTAGAAGAAGAGATAAGTAAGTAGTCGAGGGCGACTGCTAGTAAGGAAGGAGGGTAATGTTACAGCGGCAGAAAGGGGTAGGACTAAGTAATAGGGTAGACCCTTGGTATTTTAGCTCGGCCCTTCTGGACCAAGCCGGGCCTTAGCATGCTATTCCTAAAGCCTACACACACTACTATATAGATTCCTTTCCCTCCGTAGCTCGAGATATAGCTATTAAAACAGCTATATTAAACCTTATCTATATACTTAGATTAAATCCTTAAGCCTACTTATCTTATTCGTAGACTTCTTAAATAATTGCAAGTAGTTCGCCTAGTTGATTTACTTCCTTATAAAAGTCTTCGCCTCCTAATTTGTCGTTAGAGGTAATAGAGCCTTTAGTTTTAGAGCCCTTAGCATTAAGGGTATCGTTGTCTAGTTCGCTTTCTAAGTCGTTAACTCCTAGGTAATCTAAGCGAGTAGAGGTAATTTAATACTAATGTTTAATTACTATATCGCGAACTAAAGAAGGAAGGAGTCTATATAGTAGTAGTGGTAGGCTTTGTAAGGGTAGTGTGCCAAGGCTCGGCTTAGTTTAGAAGGGCTAAGCCGAAATTCTAGGATCTACTCTATTAGTCTGTCCTACCCCTTTCTACTACTATAACACTACCCCCCTCCTATACTAGCAGTTGCCCTCGACCGCTTACTTATCTAGTCCGGCTCTATATCTTCTATTTCTTCCAAACTTCTTAGCTAATTATATTAGTCCGTTCTATTCTATTTTAATAGGCTTCTTTTCTATCTATTCTCTTATCTTCTTTTTCTGCCTCTTTTTCGCAGTGTTACAGCCTCTTTCTGCCTAACAAATATCTAAATCCTATGTATTTCCTCTTCTATTTTAACCTTATCTTATTTAACATTACCTCTTTTAACGTTACCTCTTCCTTTTATATAGTTTTTTGCGTCGTTGTTGTTATTTCTCTTCTATTGTATTATTTTTACTTTATTTTGCACTAGTCTAGTTAATTTATTACCGTCTATTTTCTTCTTAAATTTGCTTCCGCTTTTAGCTCCTTTCTTTGTTCTTTAGCGTACTTTTCTTAACAGAAGTCGTCGCTTTCCTTACTTTCTGCCTTACCTCTAGCCTCGTCGCTCTCGTCTATTTTACCTTCTTTTTAGTGTCTCTTTATTAGCGATAGAAATAGGCTATTCTTGTCGCTACTACTTCTGTTGCTTTCTGTCTATTAGCAGCCTTCTGTTAGTAGTAGCAGTAGCAGAGCCTTCGTTAGCAACTCTGCCGCTACTGCCGAGGTCTTCTAGAAGGGTTTAATTTCCTTCTAAAGATATTTCTATAAAGTTAAATAGCTTGGCCAGACTCTAGCTAAGACTATAACTAAGCGCGCTGACGGTAGTCGCTTTTCCTGTTAGTAACTGTTCTGCTAGTAACGACAGTAACGGAAACCAAAGAGACACTTCCTAAATAGACACTACTCGAGAAGGGCACTGCTAGTGCTCTAGTTTCCGGAAGATTCTGTTAGTACTGCTAGAAGCTGTCCTTTCGTTCTAGAAATAGCTATAGAAACGAAGTAGACAGTATTCGAGAAGGACACTTCCAGCGTTCCGGCGTCGTTGTTTCTGTAAGTAGCGATAGTAACGTCGGTTTCCGGAAGGTTCCTTTATTGCTTACGAAGCTTTATAGGCCTCGGCTTCTGTAGGTTCTGTTAGTAGAAGTCTTCTAGCAGTTCTGTAGAATTCCTTAAGTTGTTAAATAGATACTATTTATAGTCTTCTAGCTATCCTTTCTATAAGACTCTTGCTATAATAGACCCCCTTATCTTCTTTACTTTAATATATCTTTAATCTTCTATTGTTCTTCCCCTTCTATCTTAATTAGTAGTAGTTCTATAAAGCCCTACCCTAGGAGACCGTCTTTAGGGTCTAAGCTTAGTAGGTCTAAATAGAAAACGTTGTAGATTTAGAAAGATTTTAGTAACTAGAGCCGATAGGTTACTAGCAACCTCTTCTTAATAATATTAAAAGAGTTTATATACTAGGGGTTAAGCTTAGCGTTGTCTTTTAACCTTAGGTTCTATATATTAAGCTATAACTTTTAACCTTCTACAAATTCTATTAGTAACCTTTTCTTATTAGCTTAAATTACTATCTTCTTTTAAGCTGTTTCTGTAGCTGCCTTCGCTACGCGGACAGCTTCTTCTATCCGATTCTTAAGAGCTTTTGCCGTCGCAGTAGCTACTCTCTTTGCTGAAGTGCTAGCAGTAAGCTCTATAGGGGTAGTTCTACTTAGGGGCTAGAAGCTTATCCTTAGATAATAACTGTACGTTATCTTGAATAGCGCTAGTAAGGTAGCTTCTAATAGGGCTGAATTAGCGCAAGATTCGGCTATTAGTAGCATCTTAGTCTATTCTTCTTTGTTATAGCGGCAGAAAGGAGTGGGACTAAGTAATAGGGTAGACCCCTAGAATTTCAGCTCGGCCCTTCCAGACCGAGCTAGGCCTTGGCATGCCACCCCTAAAGCCTATATACACTACTACATAGATTCCTTTCCTTCCTTAGTTCGAAATATAGTTATTAAAACGGCCGTATTAAACCTTATCTGTATACTTGGATTATTATATCTCGAACTTACTAACTATACTAACCCCTGCACTATACGAAAGGGCTTGTTAAACTATATCCGGCTACCTAAATAACGTACGCGCACACTACAATACAACAAACCAAACAACTAATATACTATAAGAAGATTATAGAGGGTTTCTTAATAGTAGACAATAGCGTTATAGGCTATAGCAGAAGCAGGAGAAGAAAGACTAACAGAGCAGCTAGGCGTACTAGCGTTATAGATAATAAGATTATTATTAGAGGTTTTATAGCAGAAGAGACAACAGAGGTCAAGGAACGCATAGCAGAATATAAGAAGATTTACGACTGTACGCCTAAGGAATTTTAAGACTACATAAACGAAAATAGAATCGAGAAGGTCTACGACAGCATAGACCTTATTAAGACGTTGTTTTACAGAACCCTAGAGGAAAATAGGCAATTAAGAGAAGAAGCTAATACGATAGCAGCAGAGAGGGCATCCGCTAAAACTATTATTAAAGTAATAGAAAACTAAGCAGCGTTACGACTAGCTTAACTAAACAAGCTAAGAGCTTAACTAGCTAAGATGTTAGCGTCGACGTCGTTGCTAGCGCCACAGCCTTAACAAGAAAACAGAACGAACTACAGCTCGCCGGCTGCTTACAGTTAAGGTAGCACTTTAATAACGTTATTACCTAACCTACTAGCCTTTAGCAGTAGAGACCCTAAGGCTTAGGAAGCCTTTAAGAAGAAAATAAGGAACAAGATCGACCGCGATTACGCTACTAGCAGCGAAGACGATAAGCTAGCCTACCTAGAGGCGCGACTAGAAGGCGAAGCGTTCGCATTAGTAGCGGACCTAGAAGATGTAACTACAGACGAAGCTATTAAGGCATTGAATTAATGTTTTAGAGACCCCTTCTGTAAGAAGACAGCCTATAAGCAACTAGACGAGATTATCCAAAACTGGATAATGTTTAAGGAATTTTACGGACTGTTTAGGAAATACGCTATTAGAGGTACAGTGTCTAAAGATAAACAGTTACACTTACTAAGGCAGAAATTGAACCCTAAACTAGCTAGAGCAATAGCTTCGGTAGAAGACGAAGATTTTTAGAGCTTCGTACACTAAATAAGAGTTACTACTAGAAACTTGAAAGTGTATAGGAAGCTAGCAGTATGCGATCCGAATTAGAAATCGTCGTTAGCGACAGCGACGCGACCATTTGTTCCCTTCTGACGCAGCCCCTAGCAGCTATCGTATACACTGCGTTCGACGTTCGTTCCTACTTGTTATATATATAGAAAACCTAGTTATATTGCTACTAGATGCTAAGCGACGACTTAGCAGAAGCAGGAATATCGTATAGCGAAGCCGACGCTGCTAAGGAAGGCTATCTAAGCTATCGAGCCAGCACTAAATAACACTAACAGTATAGACAGTAGGGTACAATTAAGGATCTTAGGTGTTAGGGGGCGCCGCCCAGCCTAGGTCCTGGACCCGACCTAAGCCAGCCGTCGCCCTAAGGACTGCGACTTAGCGGCGCTAGCATAACCCTACCCTCTGTACGGAATCACTAACAGGACCCTACTCCTATACAGAGGGAGAACCCTATAGTCCTGCATAGAGGGGAACTGCCGCCCCTCTAAATAGAGGGAAAACTCTGTACCACTATACAGAGGGGGAACTCCCGATCCTCTATACAGAGTGTAAACCTTGCACCCCTGCACAGGAGGAAATTGCTAGCTTAGCTTCGTAGATACAAATTGTACAGCAGCGGACGACGAAGGAACTGCCTATCAGTTCCTTTATATAGATACCCAACCTTAAGTTTCTAAACCAAGATTCTTAAGCCCTTTTTATTAGGAACTAATCTTACTGTCGGTAACCGTAGGGATAAAACAAAGATAGACAGCGACATCCCTATAGAAACTACGGCTATAGAGGGACATATGCACTGCGTATACGAGGAGCTGCTGGAACACAAGAGGCAGCTCGAGCAGCAAGTAAGCTACTAGGCTAAGATAATTTCCTAACAGGAACAGGAGCTACGACAGCTTAGGGCGTCCGATCGCGATCCGACCCCTACGACGACGACGAACACGATAGCCTACACCCCAAACCCTAAGAGCAAACTCCCTGACGTCTCTACGTACGACGGTAAGGCTCCGGCCGAGTACCCCTCCTAGGCTGCCCAGATACGCTCTAAGCTTCTAGTTGACTTAGGAGCATATCCAACTAAGCTAGACAAGGTAGTTTACCTTTTTAGGAGGTTAAAGGGCAGGGCGGCAGCACAGATTCTCCCGTACTACGAGACGGCTATTGCCAACCCAGCAATAGCTACGACGATGATGCTCTAGGCAGCTCTAGACAAGAGCTACAAGGACCTAGACCGCGAGAGCCGAGCACTCCTACAGGTTAATACGATAAAGCAAGGACGCAGGACTATACGAGAATTCCTCGCAGAATTTAACCAGACTTTAGCAGAAGCAGGAGGTCTCTAATAGGAGGACAGGATAAAAATTACCTCTTTAGAGGTAGGCCTCTCTAAGGAGATTATAACAGGGCTAGTAGGCGTAATGCGACTAGCTACGTACGAGGAATTCTACGATCTCCTTAGGATAGTCGACGACTAGCAGCATAGGCTTAGACAGATAAGCTGCGCTTAAGAGATAAGACAACCCCTCTAGCAGCAGACGGACGCTATAGACTAGGAACTAACGACGACGAGGGTAGCGGCAGCCGTTACTGTACGGCCAAGGGCTGCCTCTAAAAGGGCACAATAGATAGACATAGCTACCCTTAATAAGAGGCGAGCAGAAGGGAGCTGCTACCAGTATAGTAAGATAGGCTACACTGTACAGAATTGCAGGCTTTTGCTAGCAGAGAGACCTAGGGGACGGCCAACCACCGTAAGAGTAGCAACTGCGGCGCCCTAACGAGAAGATTAAGAGTCCTACTTAGACGACAATAAGTCGGGAAAAGAGTAGCCTCTAAGCAAAGGCTCTACTAGAGGCGTATACGAGATAGATTGCTAAATTAAAGCACTACTTAGCTATCTTTTAAGAGCAACTACATAACAACTACGCCGTTTATCGTACAGCCAACGTTAAACAGGTCCGCAATAGCGCGGACATTGATTAACACAGGATGTTTGGTATACGGAGTAATTAGCGAAGACTTCGTACAGAGACACCGGATTAAGACGACCCCTACTGTACCTGTACGCATGTTGGGCATTACCAGGCGAGGACCGGACATTACCTATATAGTAAAAGTAACGATAGAGGTACAGGGACACTATAAGCAGGACTTATACCCTTATGTCGTACAGGACAAGTTAGGGTATAACCTAATACTAGGGAAGCTATAGATAGAGCGCTAGAGGGGCAAGCTGGACGTTGGACGAGGACGGCTGTACCTAGCAGTAACGAAGCAGAGGCTCCGAGACTAAGGGAGGGTCCAGCAGGACGACAATGCTACGGCTAGAGCCAATATATCGACGAAGCAGAGGCCCTAAGACTAAGGGAAGGCTCTGCAGGGTAACAATGCTAAGGCCGAAATCAATACGGCAACAGCGGACATTAAGAAGGCATTAGCACCTAAGAAAGTAACGGACCCCTATACGAAGCTCCTAAGGGAGTATGCTGGATACCTAGACCTCTTCGAGCTAAAGTCGGCCTTAAAGCTGCCGCTATACCGAGGAGAAGGGATTAACTATAACATCTAGCTAGAACCCTGTCTAGATAGGAGTCTGCCAGAGGTACTGTACGGACCGCTATATAGAATGTCTTCTAGGGAACTCCTAGTACTGCGCAAGACACTGGACGACTTGCTTGCCAAAGGTTTCATTTAGGCAAGTATGTCGTCCGTAGGAGCCCTAGTACTGTTTGTCTATAAGGAGGGGAAGGCCGGCTTGCGTTTCTGCGTAGACTATAGAGGCATTAACGCGATTACTAAGAAGGACCGGTACCCCCTACCCCTTATTAAGGAGACTCTTGGACGGATTAGCAAGGCAAAGTAGTTCACTAAGCTTAACATAGTCTTAGCCTTCTACAAGATACGGATTAAGGAAGGTTGTAAATAGATAACTGCCTTCTGTACGAGATATAGTCTTTTCGAGTAGCTCGTTACCCCCTTTAGCCTTGCTAACGTACCGGCAACATTCCAAAGGTACATTAACAAGTCCTTGCAAGGGTTACTAGACGACATCTGCTCGGCATACCTCGACGACACCCTAGTTTTTACAGACGGCACCTATGCAGATTACATACAGGACGTTAAGAAGGTGCTAGACCGACTGCAACAGGCTGGCTTGTACCTCGACATCGACAAATGTAAATTTGGTGTCTAGCGTACGGAATACCTAGGGTTTATTATCGAGGCAGGGAAAGGTATTAGCATAGATAGGAAGAAGATTAATGCTATTAAGCAATAGAAGCTACCTATAAGCGTTAAGGGCGTACAGGAATTTCTTAGGTTTGCTAACTTCTACCGCTAGTTTATACAGAATTACTCGGAGATCGTACGCCCCCTAGTCGAGCTAACACATAAGGACAAGCAGTTTAAGTAGACGGACGAGTACGACGGGAGCTTTAACAAGCTAAAGGGGCTCTTTACTACAGGGCCAACACTTGCTGCCTTTAACCCAGAGCGTACGACAATACTAGAGACCGACTCCTCGGGGTACTGCATTAGAGGTATCCTGTTACAGGTAGGCTCGGACAGACTTCTATACCTATATGCGTATTTCTCTAAGAAGAACTCCCTAGCTAAGTGCAACTACCCTATCTACGACAAGGAGTTGCTGGCTGTCGTATAGTGTTGCAAAGTATAGGATAGAGAACTCCGCTTAGTGCCCGAGTTCCTTACCCTAAGTAACTACAAGAATCTGGAGTACTTTACGCAGCCCTGGAAACTGTCTAAGAGGCACGTACGATAGGCAATGTACCTAAGCTAGTTTAATATAAGACTTTAGTATTGCAAGGGTAAGGACAATAGCAGGGCCGATGCGCTATCCAGACAGGACTAGGACATGCCAATAACGTACGAGGACGACTAGTTAAAGTTATGAACATTCTAGATGTTTAAGGAGGAGCCAGGCGAGGAGACTATCCGCCTAGCAGCGACATACCTTTAGGAACCCTAACTGCAAGTATAGGAAGAGGCGGTAGAAAAGGACGAGGTATACTAAGGGGCCTGTACAGCGATCTAAGAAGGACAGCAGAAGCTCCTAGCAGAGCTCTACCTTAAGGTGTTAGCAGCAGAGTGCTTAGTAGACAGGGAGAACAACCTAAAGTTTGAGAATCAGATTTAGGTCCTGGCTAACGAGAAGCTCCGTACGAGCTTAATACAACAGGCGCACGACTCTATAGCTACTAGGCACCTAGGGCGCGAGGAGATGTACAGCATTGTCACTAGGGATTACTACTGGCCGGTAATAGCGAAGCACATCCGCAGGTTTATATAGAACTGCGATATGTATAGACAGACAAAGCCCTAGCGTAAACTAAAGCATAGGCTGCTGAAACCCCTACCGATCCCGGACCGGCCCTAGCAGGACCTTACAGTAGACTTTATTACAGACCTCCCTAAGAGCGACTGAGAGCGAAACATTATAGTAGTTACGGACAAGTTAATAAAGGGGGTAATACTAGAGCGAATAGACTCTATTACAGCTAAGGACACTGCCTAGGTATTTATAAAGACGACGTTTAGCAAGTACGGTTTCCCTCGGTTAATTGTGTCGGACTAGGGAACGTAGTTTACGAGCTAGCTCTAGGCAAGGGTCTGCTAGTTGCTAAAGGTAGAACGTCGCCTGTTAACTGCATAGCACCTGCAGACGGACAGGGCGACGGAGAGGGTCAATTCGACGTTGGAAGCGTACCTCTAAGCGTACGTCGACTATAACTAGACGAACTGGAACCGACTTCTCCCTATAGCGGAGCTGGCTATTAACAGCCGTACAGCTAATGCTACAGGACTGTCCCCCTTCTTTATAGCCTATAGATATAACTATTCCCTGCTCCTACTAACCCTAAGTAGTAACACCCTGCGCCCTGTACAATCCCTAATTTAGCAAGGAGAGGCTATCGTACGGACGATTACGAACGCCTACTAATAGGCAAAGGCGAGCCTAGCTATAGCTTAACAGAATGCGGAAGAGTAGGCCAATAAGGGACGACAGGCTGCACTAAGGTACGAGGCAGGGGATAAGGTCTGGCTTAACCAGCGAAACATCTGTACAGACCGGCCGAGCAAGAAGCTAGATTGGAGGAACAGGAAGTTTACAGTAGTGCGACCAGTAGGGACATACACTGTACGACTTAACACTCCCCTAGGGATATACCCGGTTTTCTACGTAGACCTCGTACGGCTAGCGAATACAGACCCCCTACCGTACCAGACGACGGACAACGCGCGCCTACCGGCAATTATAACCAAGGGCTAGGAAGAGTATAAGGTAGAAGGGATCCTTAAGAGCCAAAGGAAGCGGAAGAGTTTAAGTACCTAGTAAATAAGAGAGGATAGGCAGAGCCTATATAGGAACTGTACAAGGCCCTACAGGACACAACTGCACTGGACAGGTAGGAGGAGAACTATCCCCCTGCCCAGTTACAGTAACACTGCGCTATACAGCGAAGAGGGGCACGATCTACCCTAAGGACAGGGTAGCTGCTAGCAACTTAGGTTGTTAAAGGATCGAGAATTACGACGTAGGACACTATAGAAGCCTACTAATACGATACTGTACGACACTATACAGAAGAAGGGCCAGAGGAAGGGAACAGCTAGAAAACAGGAGGGAAGGAAAGTAGAGTAAGAAGGAAACGAGGGCGACACTGTCTAAAAACTTTTATATACTACCTTAAGGTAGCCTACTAGCCACTACCCCTAGGACCTAGGGCAGCCAACTCTATACCTATAACCTTAATTACCTCCTAGATAGAAGGGGCCCTAGTACTAGGAAAGGTAGAAGGGTAGCTTAGCAACACTGTACTACTAGTTAATGTAGCACCTAAGATGTTAGCTTAGACTGTACAGAGGACGGAAATCTGTACGAACCAGAAGCGAAGCTGCTAGTCGAATTAAGCATCCTACTGCTAGAGGTAGAAATAGGAGGAGACCCTAGCTAGACGAGCGGAGGGGGAGCCAGCGACTACGAGGGAGCTACGATAAGCACGGCCGGACAGGGCGGGTAGCATAGTAGTAGTAACTAGTAGTAGCTAATAGATAGTAGTTAGTAGTAGTAATAGTAGTAGTAGTAGACGGCCGGACGGACAGGTAGCAGGTAGAGGATAAAGAAGAAAGAGAAGAAGAGAGAGAGGGGAAAGGGAAGGGGTTTATATACAGGGTAGTAGCTGCCTGCCTTGTAGGACAATAACAACTAAGGCAGCTGCCACAACTGTATAAAGGAGGACAAACGAGGCAACTACAACCTAGAGCCTATACGAGCGGCGGTCTACTGGACAACTAGACGGAGGCAGGAACATCTACCTAGGAGTAAAACTCTAGACGACAACTAAGGGACAGGGACAGAGCCAAATAGCCTAGTAGCACCGGACCGTATAGTTAGGACGTAGAGTGTATAGCTAGGGCTCGAGGATAGGAGGAGAAGGAGCAGACAGGACCGAGCACCTCCTACACCTTTATAACTGCAGGCAGGCCTCCTTAGCCTTAACCTCGGCTTTGTTAAATTGGAAACCGGAGCCGGCCAAGGTTAGGTAGAAGCGATCCAGCACCCCCTACCTTCCCTGCCTATAGACTTAGGAGGACAAGTCCAAGATTAAACCGGCAGAGAGGGAGGCCAACAGTTAGGCGCCTAGGCAAGGACGGGAAAGCGCTACCTAGCAAAGGAACACTAGGAGCTAAGGATGTTCGGCACGGCGCTATACGAAAAGGGCACTACAAGAAGGGAGGGGGGGTATTGTTAGGGGGCGCCGCCCAGCCTAGGTCCTAGACCCGACCTAAGCTAGCCGTCGCCCTAAGGACTGTAACTTAGCGGCGCTAGCATAACCCTACCCTCTATACAGAATTACTAATAGGACCCTACTCCTATATAGAGGGAGAACCCTATAGTCCTATATAGAGGGGAACTGCCGCCCCTCTAAATAGAGGGAAAACTCTGCACTACTATACAGAGGGGGAACTCCCGATCCTCTGTACAGAGTGTAAACCTTGCACTCCTACACAGGAGGAAATTGCTGGCTTAGCTTCGTAGGTACAAATTGTACAGCAGCGGACGACGAAGGAACTGCCTATCAGTTCCTTTATATAGATACCTAACCTTAAGTTTCTAAACCAAGATTCTTAAGCCCTTTACATTAGGAAAAGATTAGCTAGACGGATAGGCCCCCTACCTAGCGTAAACAATAGGGCACTGCCGCGAACCGTACTGCCGGAAGAAGGGGAAAGTATTAACAGCTACAACGACCCTCTCCTAGCGACAGTAGAAGTAAATACGGAAACTGCTATTATCCTTCTAATTACTGTCTATCCCTATAAGGACTTACGCCGCCCCCTTTAGTTAAAAGCCTTTATCGATATAGGAGTACTTATTGGAGCAGCGATCTACTATTTATTAGTTTAGAAGCTAAAGAAGGGATATAGCTATCTAGTAGAATTAGCATCCCTTATGCGAATTTCGGTATATAACAGGCAAGATATAGAGAGCGTTACACACTATATACTATTAAAGACTACCCTAGCCGGCCGAGCTACAGAAGCAACGTTCTGAATTATAGACATCGGAAGGTTCGACATTATTATAGGGCAGAAATAGATAAAGAACTAGAAAGCTGTTATTAACGTAGATAAAGGCATACTCAGATTTAAAGACTAGCGGAGCAGCACCGCTGCCGCCGAATCAGTTACTGTTGTCGCTGCAGAACCGAACGCTGTAGCTACTAAAGCAGTTCCGACCGAACGGTCCGATCCCCTAGATATAGTTAGAATAATAAGCTTAGAAACCCTAACAACCCTCGCGAAGTTACTAAAGAATAAGATCTACGCTATCTCGATAAAAGACATCGAAGATTACTAAAAGATAATAGCAGAAGAAGAAGTAGATCTGCTAGAGGTGCTACTAAAAGAACTCTATAACTACACTAACGTATTCTCGAAAGCCGACTCTAACCTCCTGCCGCTTTACCGACCGGAATATAACAACAAGATCCAGTTAAAAGAAGGAGCTACACTGCCGAGAACCGAGCCCCTAAGACGATTGTCGCCGGCCGAGCTAGACTAAGTAGAAGTGTTTGTTCGAGAAAACCTAGCGAAGAAGTTTATTATACTAAGCTCTACTAAATACGCGTCGCCAATCCTTTTTATATAGAAACCTAGAGGTAGCCTCCGACTGTGTATAGACTATAGAGGCCTTAATAAGGTTACTAAGAGAGACGTATATCCGCTGCTGCTAATCGATAAGACTATACAACGAGTAGCGAAAGCTAAGTAGTTTAGTAAGCTAGACATTCGCTAAGCGTTCTACTAACTAAGGAACGAGGAAGGGCAAACAGAAGACCTTACGACGTTCGCTACGCGTATAGGCAATTTCAAATAGTTAGTTATACCTTTCGGACTTACTAATACACTGGCAGTGTAGCAACGTTTTATAAATTATATCTTTATAGATATGCTAGAACGGTTTGTGTCTATCTACCTAGACGATATCCTTATCTGTACCGATAGAACGAGAGAGCAATATAAAGACTATATCGAGAAAGTACTAACTAGGCTCTACAAGGTCGGATTAAACGTAGGTATAAAAAAGAGCAAGTTCTATTAGACTAAAGTCAAATATCTCGGTCTTATTGTTGGAAGAGAAGGCATTCGGATAGACCCCTTGAAGGTTGCTGCTATAGCAGAATAGAAACAGCCGAAGTCCGGAAACACTACCTAAATTAGAGCTTTTCTTAGGTTCTGTAGCTACTATCGTCGATTTATTAAGGACTTTAGCAAGATAGCAAGACTCCTAAACGAGGCATTAAAGAAGGAGGCCGCTAGACTATAGAATAAGAAGTGTAAAGAGGCCTTTAACTAGCTAAAAGAAGCAGTAGCCTCGGCGCTAGTGCTAGCGCACTTCCGACTAGAAAAGACGATCTACCTAGAAACGGACGCTTCTAATACAGTAACAGTAGTGTCCTTTCTTAATATAATAATAACGACGAGACCCTCCATCTAGTAGCCTTCTTTAGCAAGTCTATAAATAAGGCTAAACAGAACTACGCTATTTACGATAAGGAGCTACTAGCTACTATCTAAGCTTTCGAGGAATAGAAGCTAGAGCTTATAGCTAGAAAAAGCACAGTCTAGGTCCTTACGGACTATTAGTCGTTAACCTACTTTATAAAGACGCAGAAGCTCTTATGCTACTAGGCTCGGTAGGCCGCCTATTTAAAGGGATTCGACTTTGAGATTACTTATTGACCTAGAGCTTAAAATAGAAAGGCTAACGTACTAACGAGAAGAAAGGGGAAGACTAGCTACGCGAAGGAAGATCTAAATATGTTCCAGAAGGTGTTAACCGAGCAGATAGTAGACGCTAAGGTATTAAAAGAAGTAGGGATCTATATAGTAGAGCCGGCGACTAAGGAAGAGACGCTTTACGAAACAGTAGAGCAGCTTAACTAGTAATAGAAGCTTGGCAAAACTAGCTTGGAGAAGTTAATAGTTCTATAAGAACTAATTATAGAGGTTATCTAACTAGTCTATAGTTCTAAGGATGTTAGCTATACTAGCACAAAGAAGACGATAGAGGCAGTAAGGACAGTCTACTAGTTTCTACGGATCTTCGAGCGGATTTAACGGTTTATTAGTAACTGTTATATATGCAGAGCTGCGAAGCTACGTTACGGACTTCCAGCCAGTCTACTAAAGCTACTGTCGATCCCTAAGAAACTATAGCAGCATATTACAATAGATTTTATAACCGGCCTACCGGATTCGGATAGATACAATACTACTCTTAACGTAGTAGATTAGCTAAGTAAGGAACGTTACTTTATCCTCTTCAAAGCAAAGGACGAGGGAATTACAGCAGAAGAAACGGCAAGAATGCTAATCCAGTATATATGGAAGTACTATAGCCTGCTAGACACTATTACTACGGATAGGGGTCCTTAGTTCACTGCCGACGTATAGAAATATATTAACTAAGCTCTCGGAATTCGTAGAAAGCTTAGCATAGCAGCCTATCCCTAAACGGACGGACAATTAAAGGTAGCTAACTATAAGATAGAGAAATATTTACGGATCTTCTACAGCTATTATTAAGAAGACTAGGTTAAGGTATTGCCAACAGCCGAATTCTGCGCTAATTCGGCTTTGTCCAAAGCTACCTCACTAGTGCTATTCTAGATAACTTACAGATATCTTCTATAGATAAGTTTCCAACTACTAAGCGAAACAAGCACTACGGACCCTGCTTCTACTTTAACTAATACCTTATCAAAGAGAGTTGCTGCTACTGCAGTGGAAGCACTAAAAGCTTAGATAGAAGAAGCCGTCCGAGTAGCTAAAGAAGCGATAGAGTCGGCGTAGAAGAAGATAGTAATTCGAGCTAATAGAAAGCAGTTACTAATAGAATTCGAAGAAGGGCAAAAGGTATAGCTTAACGCAAGGAACCTAAGACTGAAAGGCAACGCCAAGCTTGACCCCTACTACGTAGGTCCGTTTACGATAGTAGAAAAGAGGTCGCTAGTAACTTATCGGCTCTAGCTACTAAAGTTGTTCTAAATCTACAATATCTTCTATTTAGATCTGCTAAGCCTAGACCCTAAAGACGGCCTTCCGGAACAGGGGTTTACTAAACCGCTACTAATCGAGATAGACAGTAAAGAAGAAGAGTAGGAGGTAGAAGACGTAATAGACGTAAAGAAGATAAGAGGGTCTATTAAAGCGAAGGTTTTGTAGAAGGGATAGCTAGAAGATTATCAATAGCATTTAATTAAGAATCTTCGGAATTCGGCGAAACTGCTAGAAGAGTTCTATATCCGGAATCCGAGAAAGCCGCAACCTAAGTAGCTCCGAAGTTAATAGCTCTAGAAGAAGAAGAAAGACTACGTCTGCTCTATCGGACCGAAATCTAGTAGAAACGATCGCAGTAGTACGCTTTAGTCTCCGATTATAACGTTACTATCTACTAGCTTTGCCGGCCGAATAATAACGATAAAATTGGAGACGGTGCTACTACGTTGGTACTCTTAGTGATAGTCTCCGTTCTTTGCTAACACTAACTGCCAGACCTACTAGTTAGACAACGATAGCAAAGAACAAAGCCGACGCTACTAAGGAAGCAGCTCTATAGTAGCGCTCGAAGCCTTAGTAAAGAAGAAAAGGAAGAAGAGTTAGCGCACTATAGATAGATCTATTGAGACCCTCTACAGTAGTATATAGACTAGCCTAACTGCAGCTTAGATAGTTATTAGCTTAGATTAGAAAGCTCCCATTATATAGACACTAAGTAAAGGACTTTAGATAGTAACGATATAAGAAAAGAAGAAGACAACGAAAGAACGATATTTTTAAGATAGAAGAAAAGAAGAGGTAATGTTGACCTTAAGAAAAAATTTTGAGAAAGAAGCTATAAATTAAAAAAAAAGAGACTAGAAAATAGTAGCAGCTAATTGGCTAGAAAGGGCTGGAAGAAGGGATAAGTAAGCGGTCGAGAGCGACTGCTAGTAAGGGAGGGGGGTAGTATTACAGCAGCAGAAAGGGGTAGGACTAAGTAATAGGGTAGACTCCTAGAATTTCGGCTCGGCCCTTCCGGACTAAGCCGGGCCTTGGCATGCTACCCCTAAAGCCTATATACACTACTATATAGATTCCTTTCCTTCCTTAGTTCGAGATATAGTTATTAAAACAGCTGTATTAAACCTTATCTATATACTCGGATTATTCTTTATAGTAACTGCAAAAGATCCTAAGATATTTTTCTATTTTACACTTAATTACTTCTAACTAACTGTTTGTTTAGGGGTGTGCAGCTGTGCTAAGCTTTTTATAAATTCCGAGAGTCTAGTTAATAGCTTTCTATATATCTACAGTGAACTAAGGACCCCTATCTGTAGTAATAGTGTCTAGCAGTCTATAGTGCTTCTATATATGCTAAATTAGTATCTAAACTATCTCTTCTACTATAGTCTCCTTATCTTTAGCTCTATAGGGAATAAAGTGCCGTTCCTTGCTTAGTTAGTCTACTATATTAAGTATAGCGTTATATCTATTGAATTCTGGCAGCCTAGTTACAAAGTCTATAGTAATGTATTGCTACGACCTCTTAGGTACTGGCAGCGGCCGCAATAATCTAGCTAGAAGCCTGTAGCGTAGTTTAGCTTCCCTATTGTTAGGGGACGCTGCCTAGCTAGGTCCTAGACCTAAGCCAGCCGTCGCCCTAGGGATTGCGACTTAGCGGCGCTAGCACGACCCCTTACCCTATATAGAGGGAAACTCCTGCCCCTCTATATAGAGTAAAAACTCTGTACCTCTATATATAGGGAAATTACTAGCTTAGCTTTGTAGATACAAATTGTATAGTAGCAGACGACGAAGGAACTGCCTATTAGTTCCTTTATATAGATACCTAGCTTTAAGTTTCTAAATTAAGATTCTTTAACCCCTTATATTAGGAACTAATCTTACTGTTAGTAACTATAGTAATACAACGAAGATAGATAGCGATATCCCTATAGAAACTACAGCTATATAGGATTATATACATAACGCGTATATAGAGCTGCTTGCTTAGAAGAACTAACTCGAAGTATAGATAGACTTCTAAGCCTCGACGATTTCCCGATAGGAATAGGAGCTCTAACAGCTTAGGGCGTCTAATTGCAATCCGACCCCTACGACGACGACGACGAACACGACGGCCTATACTGCGGCCCCTAAGAGCAAACTTCCTAGTATTACTGCCTACGATAGCGAGACATCGGCCGAGTACCCCTTCTAGGCTGCCTAGATATACTCTAAGCTTCTAGTCGACTTAGCAGTATACCTAACTAAACTTAACAAAGTAGTATATCTCTTTAGGAGGTTAAAGAGCAAGGCAGTAGCACAAATTCTACTATACTACGAAACAGCTATTGCTAGTCCAGTAACGGCAACTACAACAATACTCTAGGCAGCTCTTAACAGGAGCTACAAGGACCTAGACTGCGAGAGTCGAGCTCTCGTATAGCTTAATACTATAAAGCAAGGACGTAAGTCTATATAGGAGTTCCTTATAGAATATAACTAAACCCTAGCTAAAGCAGGAGGCCTTAGCTAGGAGGATAGGGTAAAGGTTACTACTCGAGAAGTTAGACTCTCTAAGGAGATTATTACAGGATTAGTAAGCGTAATGCGACTAGCCTTATACAAGGCATTCTATAATCTCCTTAGGATAATCGACAACTAACAGTATAAGCTTGGACAGATATGCTGCGCCTACGAAATGCAGCAACTCCTCTAACGGCAGTAGGACGCTATAGATTAGGAGCTAACGACGACGACGAGGGTAGCGGCAGCCGTTACTGTATAACTAAGGGCTAGCGCTAAGAGGGTATAGTGGGTAGATATAGCTACACTAGATAAGAGACAGGCAGAAGGAAGCTGCTACTAGTATAGCTAGACAGGACATACTATACAGAACTATAGGCTTCTGCTAGTAGAGAGACCTAGAGGACAGCTAGCTACTGCGAGAGTAGCAACTGCAGCACCCTAACCTAAGATGCAAGGGTTCCCTTCAGACGACGACGAGTTAGGAAAAGAGTAGCCTCTAAGCGAAGGCTTAGCTAGAGGTATATACAATATAGATTGCTAAATTAAAGTATTACTTAGCTATCTTTTAAGAGCAACTATATAACAATAACGCTGTTTATCGTACGACCTACGCTAAACGGAACTGCTACTATACGATCCCTAATCGATGTAGGTTGTTTAGTATACAGAGTAATTAGCGAAGACTTCGTACAGAATCACTATATCGAGACGTCCCCTACTATACCTATATATATACTAGGTATTACTAGACAGAAGCTGGAAATTACCTATATAGTAAAAGTAACTATAGACCTATAGGGACACTACGAGCAGGACTCCTATCTCTACGTCGTACGAGACAAGTTAGGGTACGACCTAATATTAGGGAAACTATAGATAGAGCGCTAGTAGGGCAAGCTTAACGTCGGACAAGAACGTCTGTACCTAGCAGCTACGAAGCAGAGGCTCTAAGGCTAAGGGAGAACTCTACTAGGCGGCAGCGCTAGAGCTAAGGTTAACACTACAATGGCAGACATCGAGAAGGCTCTAGCATCTAAGAAGGTTACAGACCCCTATACGAAGCTTCTATAGGAGCACTTAGGATACCTAGACCTCTTTAAGCTAAAGTCGGCTTCGAAATTGCTACTGCTCTAGGGAGAAGGAATTGACTATAAGATCAAGCTCCAGCCCTACCTAGATAGCAGCCTGCCTAAAGTGCTGTATAGCCTATTGTACAGTATATCCTCTAGAGAAGTCCTAGTATTATGCAAGATACTAGACGACCTACTTGCTAAAGGTTTTATCTACGCGAGTACGTCCTTAGCTAGAGCCCTAGTGCTGTTTGTCTATAAGGAAGGCTTGGCCAGTCTACGTTTCTATATAGACTACTAAGGTATTAACGCGATTACTGTAAGGGCTTAAGGATCTTGGTTCAGAAACTTAAGGTTAGGTATCTACATAAAGGAACTAATAGGCAGTTCCTTCGTTTTCTGCTGCTGTACAATTTGTACCTATAAAGCTAAGCTAGCAATTTCCCTCTGTGCAGGGATGCAAGGTTTACACTCCGTACAGAGGATCGGGAGTTCTCCCTCTGTACAGTAGTGCAGAGTTTTCCCTCCGTTTAGAGGGGCGGTAATTCCCCTCTGTATAGGGCTATAGGGTTCTCCCTCTGTACAAGAGTAGGGTCCTGTCGGTGATTCCGTACAGAGGGTAGGGTCGTGCTAGCGCCGCTAAGTCGCAGTCCTTAGGGCGACGGCTAGCTTAGGTCGGGTCCAGGACCTAGGCTGGGCGGCACCCCCTAACAATACTCCCCTCCCTTCTCGTTGTGCTTCTTCTGTACAACGGCGAGTTGTGTACCCTTAGCTGTTCCTCTAGCAGGTAGCGCTTTTCCGTCTTTGCCTAGGCACTTAACTGTTAACCTCCCTCTCTGCTAGTCCAACCTTAGACTTGTCCTCCTGGATCTGCAGGCAGAGAAGGAGGGTAGTGCTAGATCGCTTCTACCTGAACTTAACCAGTTCCGTTCCCTAATTTAACAATGCCGAGGCTAAGGCTAAGGAGGCCTACAAGCGGTTATACAGGTGCAGGAGGTGCTCGGTCCCGTCTGTTCCTTCTCCTCCTACTGTCTAGCTCTAGCTATACACTCTACGTCCTAACTGTACAGTCTGGCGCTACTGGGCCATTTGGCTCTGTCCCTGTCCCTGTCCCTTAGTCGTCGTCTAGAGTTTTACTCCTAGGTAGATGTTCCCGTTCCGTCCGGTCGTCCAGTAGGCCGTCGCTCGTACAGGCCCTAGGTCGTAGTTGCCTCGTTTGTCCCCCCCTTATACGGTTGTAGCAGCTGCCCTAGTTGTTATTGCCCTATAAGGCAGGCAGCTACTACCCTGTATATAAACCCTTTCCCCTTCCTCTCTCTCTCTTCTTCTCCTTCTCCTTTATTCTTTACCTGCTACCCGTCCGGCTGGGGTCCCCCTCCTATTTCTACCTCTAGCAGTGGCATACTCAATTCGACTAGCAGCTTCGCTTCCGGTTTGTATAGGTTCCCGTCCTCTGTATAGTCTAAGCTAACGTCTTAGGTGCTATATTAACTAGCAGTAGGGTGTTGCTAAGCTACCCTTCCACTTTCCCTAGTGCTGGGGCCCCTTCTGTCTAGGAGGTAATTGAGATTTCGGGTGTGGAGTTGGCTGCCCTGGGTCTTAGGAGTAGTGGCTAGTAGCTACCTTAAGGTAGCATGTAAAAGTTTTCGGACGGTGTTGTTCTCTTCTTATTTCCACCTATCTTACCTGTCTCCTAACCGTCCCCTACCTCCTGCCCTTCTTCCGTACAGTGTCGTACAGTGTAGTGTCGGTAGGATCCTATAGTGTCCTACGTCGTAGTTCTCGATCCTTTAACAATCTGAGTTGCTAGCGGCTACTCTGTCTTAGGGTAGATTGTGCCCCTTTTCGCTGTACGGCGCAGTGCTACTGTAACTAGGCAGGGGGATGGTTCTCCTCCTACCTGTCTAGTGCGGTTATATCCTATAGGGCCTTGTACAGTTCCTACGTAGGCTCTGCCCATCCTCTCTATTTTACTAGGTACTCTACCCTCTTCCGCTTCCTTCGGCTCTTAAGGATCCCTTCTACCTCGTACTCTTCCTAGTCCTTAGTAATAATCGCTGGTAGGCGCGCGTTATCTGTTGTCTAATGCAGCAGGGGATCCGTGTTCGCTAGCTGTACAAGGTCTATATAGAAGACTAGGTAGATCCCTAGGGGAATGTTAAGTCGTACAGCGTATGTCTCTACCGGTCGGACTACCGTAAACTTCCTGTTCTTCTAATCTAGCTTCTTGCTTAGCTAGTCTATACAGATGTTGCACTAATTTAGCTAGATCTTATCCCCTGCCTCGTACCTTAGTACAGCCTGCCGTCCCTTATTAGCCTACTCTTCCGCATTCTGTTAAGCTATAGCTAGACTCGCCTTCGCCTATTAATAAGCATTCGTAATCGTCTGTACGATAGCCTCTCCCTGCTGAATTAGGGATCGTATAGGGCGCAGGGTATTACTACTTAGGGTGGGTAGGAGCAGGGAATAGTTATATCTAAAGGCTATAAAGAAGGGGGACAATCCTATAGCGTTAGCCGTATAGCTATTAATAGCTAGCTCTACTATAGGGAGAAGGCGGTTCCAGTTCGTCTAGTTATAGTCGACGTACGCTCAGAGGTACGCTTCTAACGCCGAATTGATCCTTTCTGTCGCTCCGTCTGTCTGCAGGTGCTATACAGTCAAAAGGCGACGTTCTACCTTTAGCGGCTAGCAGACCCTTGCCTAGAGCTAGCTCGTAAACTGCGTACCCCAGTCCGACACAATTAACTGAGGGAAACTATGCTTGCTAAACGTCGTCTGTATAAATGCCTAGGCAGTGTCCTTAGCTATAATAGAGTCTATTCCCTCTAGTATTACTCCCTTCGTTAACTTGTCTATAACTACTATAATGTTCTGCTGTCCGTCGCTCTTAGGGAGGTCTGTAATAAAGTCTACTGTTAGGTCTTGCTAGGGCCGGTCCAGGATCGGTAGGGGTTTCAGCAGCCTATACTTTAGTTCCTGCTAGGGCTTTATCCGTCTGCATACATCGCAGTTCTGTACGAACCTGCAGATGTCCTTCGCTATCGCCGGCCAGTAGTAGTCCCTAGCGACGATACTATACGTTTCCTTGCACCCTAGGTGCCTGGTAGCTATAGAATTATACGCCCGTTGTACTAAGCTCGTATAGAGCTTCTCGTCTACTAGGACCTAAATCCGATTCATAAACTTTAGGTTGTTCTCCTCGTCTACTAAGTACTCTGCTGCTAACACCTTAAGATAGAGCTCTGCTAGGAGCTTCCGCTGCCCTCCTTAGATCGCTGTACGGGCCCCTCGGTATACCTTATCCTTCTCTACTGCCTCTTCCTATACTTGCAGTTAGGGTTCCTATAGGTGTGTCGCTGCTAGGCGGATAGTCTCCTCGCCTAGCTCCTCCTTAAACATCTAGAATGTTCGTAACTTTAACCGGTCGTCCTCGTACGTCGTTAGCATATCCTAGTCCCGTCTAGATAGCGTATCGGCCCTGCTGTTGTCCTTACCCTTACGATACTAGAGTCTTATATTGAACCGGCTTAGGTACATTGCCTATCGTATATGCCTCTTAGACGGCTTCTAGGGCTGCATAAAGTACTCTAGGTTCTTGTAGTTAGTTAGGGCGAGGAACTTAGGAACCGAGCGGAGTTCTCTATCCTATGCCTCGTAACACTGTACGACTGCTAGCAATTCCTTGTTATAGAAAGGGTAGTTGCACTTAGCTAGGGAGTTCTTCTTGGAGAAATACGCGTATAGGTGCAGGAGTCTGTCCGAGCCTACCTGTAATAAGATGCCTTCTATACAGTACCCTAAGGAGTCGGTTTCCAATATTGTCGTACGTTCCAGGTTGAAGGCGGCAAGCGTTGGTCCTGTAGTAAAGAGCTCCTTTAGCTTGTTAAAGCTCCTATCGCACTCGTCCGTCTACTTAAACTGCTTGTCCTTATATGTTAGTTCGACTAGGGGGCGTACGATCTCCGAGTAGTTCTGTATAAACTGGCGGTAGAAGTTGGCAAACCTAAGAAATTCCTGTACGCCCTTAACGTTTATAGGTTTGACGTCCCGTACGTAATATGTATAGGTGCCGTCTGTAAAAACCAGGGTGTCGTCGAGGAACGCCGAGCAGATGTCGTCTAGTAACCCTTGCAAGGACTTGTTAATGTACCTTTGGAAGGTTGCCAGTACGTTAGCAAGGCTAAAGGGGGTAACAAGCTACTTAAAAAGACTATATATCGTACAGAAGGCGGTTATCTATTTACAGCCTTCCTTAATCCGTATCTTGTAGAAGGCTAAGACTACGTTAAGCTTAGTAAACTACTTTGCCTTGCTGATCCGTCCGAGAGTCTCCTTAATAAGGGGTAGGGGGTACTAGTCCTTCTTAGTAATCGCGTTAATGCCCCTATAGTCTATGCAGAAACGCAAGCCGGCCTTCCCCTCCTTATAGACAAACAGTACTAGGGCTCCTACGGACGAGGTACTTGCCTAAATAAAACCTTTAGCAAGTAGGTCGTCCAGTATCTTACGCAGTACTAGGAGTTCTCTAGAGGACATTCTGTACAGCGGACCGTACAGTACCTTAGGCAGACTCCTATCTAGACGGGGCTCTAGCTAGATGTCGTAATCAATCCCTTCTCCTTAGTATAGCGGCAGTTTTAAGGCCGACTTTGGCTCGAAGAGGTCCAGGTATCCTGCGTATTCCCTTAGGAGCTTCGTATAGGGGTCCGTTACCTTCTTAGGCGCTAATGCCTTCTTAATGTCCGCCGTCGCAGTATTGATTTCGGCCTTAGCATTGTTACCCTACAGAGCCTTCCCTTAGTCTTAGGGCCTCTGCTTCGTCGCTGTATTAACTTCGGCCGTAGCAGTGTCGTCCTGCAGGACTCTCCCTTAGTCTCGGAGCCTCTGCTTCGTTACTGCTAGGTATAGCCGTGCTCGTCCAACGTCTAGCTTGCCCTGCTAGCGCTCTATCTATAGTTCCCCTAATATTAGGTTATACCCTAGCTTGTCCTATACAACATAGAGGTATAAGTCCTGCTTATAGTGTCCCTGTATCTCTATCGTTACTTTCACTATATAGGTAATGTCCAGTCCTCGCCTGGTAATGCCTAATATACGTACAGGTACAGTAGGGGTCGTCTTAATACAGTGTCTCTATACGAAGTCTTCGCTAATTACTCTGTACACCAAACATCCTGTGTTAATCAATGTCTGCGCCGTTGCGGACCTGTTCAACGTTGGCCGTACGATAAACGGCGTAGTCGTTATGTAGTTGCTCTTAAAAGATAGCTAAGTAGTGCTTTAATTTAGTAATCTATCTGGTATACGCCTCTAGCAGAGCCTTCGCTTAGAGGCTACTCTTTTCCTAACTCGTCGTCGTCCGAGTAGGGCTCCTAATCCTCTTGCTAGGGCGCTGCAGTTGCTACCCTTGTAGTGGTCGGCCGTCCCCTAGATCTCTCTGCTAGCAAAAGCCTGCAGTTCCGTACAGTGTAGCCTATCTTGCTACACCGGTAGCAGCTCCCTTCTGCTCGCCTCTTGTTAAGGGTAGCTATATCTACCTATTGTGCCCTTTTAGTAGTGGCCTTTAGCCGTACGGTAACGGCTGCTGCTACCCTCGTCGTCGTTGGTTCCTAGTCTATAGCGTCCGTCTGCCGCTAGAGGGGTTGTCGCATCTCGTAAGCGCGGCTTATCCGTCCGAGCCTACGCTACTAGTCGTCGACTATCCTAAGGAGATCGCAGAATTCCTCGTATATAGCTGGTCGCATTACGCCTACTAGTCCTGTTATAATCTCCTTAGAGAGGCCTACCTCTAAAGAGGGAATTTTTATCCTGTCCTCCTATTAGAGACCTCCTGCCTCTGCTAGAGTCTGGTCGTATTCTGTAAGGAATTCTTGTACAATCTTGCGTCCTTCTTTTATCGTATTGACCTATAGGAGTACTTGGCTCTCGCAGTCTAGGTCCTTATAGCTCTTGTTAAGAGCTGCCTAGAGCATCGTCGTCGTAGCTATTGCCAGGTTAGCAATAGCCGTCTCGTAGTACAGCAGAATCTGTGCTGCCGCCCTGCCCTTTAACCTCCTAAAGAGGTAAACTACCTTGTCTAGCTTAGTTAGGTATGCTCCTAAGTCGACTAGAAGCTTAGAGCGCATCTAGGCAGCCTAGGAGGGGTACTCGGCCGGAGCCTTACTATCGTACGTAGTAACGTCGGGGAGTTTGCTCTTAAAGGTCGGGGTATAGGCTATCGTGTTCGTCGTCGTCGTAGGGGTCAGATCGCGATCGAACGCCCTAAGCTGTCGTAGCTCCTGTTCCTGTTGGAAAATTATCGCAGCCTAGTAGCTTACTTGCTGCTCGAGCTGGGCCTTATGTGCCAACAGCTCCTCGTACACGCAGTGCATCTGTCCCTGTATAGCCGTAGGTTCTATAGAGATGTCGCTGTCTATCTTTGTTATATCACCGCAGTTACCGACAGTAAGATCAGTTCCTAATACAAGGGCTTAAGGATCTTAGTTTAGAAACTTAAGGTTAGGTATCTACATAAAGGAACTGATAGGCAGTTCTTTTATCGTCTGCTGCTATACAATTTGTACCTACGAAGCCAAGCCAGCAATTTCCCTCTATGCAGGGATGCAAGGTTTATACTCTGTATAGAGGATTGGGAGTTCTCCCTGGAAAACTCTGTACCACTGTACAGAGTTTTCCCTCTGTTTAGAGGGGCCGTAATTCCCCTCTGTGTAGGGCTATAGGGTTCTCCCTCTATATAGGAGTGGGGTCCTGTCGGTGATTCCGTACGGAGGGTAGGGTCGTGCTGGCGCCGCTAAGTCGCAGTCATTAGGGCGACGGCTAGCTTAGGTCGGGTCCAGGACCTGGGCTGGGCGGCGCCCTCTAACAATTACTAAGAAGGACCGGTACCTCCTACCCCTTATTAAGGAGACCCTTAGACGAATTAGCAAGGCAAAGTAGTTTACTAAGCTTAACATTGTTTTAGCCTTCTATAAGATATAAGTTAAGGAAGGATACGAATAAATAACTGCCTTCTGTATAAGGTACAGACTATTCGAGTAGCTTATTACCCCTTTCGGCCTTGCGAATGCGCCTACGACCTTCTAGAGATACATTCACAGGTCCCTATAAGGACTTCTAGATAATATCTGCTCTACATACCTTAGCGATATACTAGTGTTTACAGACAGGACCTATAAGAACTACGTACAGGATGTTAAGAAAGTTCTAGACTATCTGCAATAGGCTAGATTGTACCTCGATATCGACAAGTGTAAATTCGGTGTATAGCGTACGAAATACCTAGAGTTTATTATCGAGATAGGAAAGGGTATTAGTATAGACTAGAAGAAGATTAATGCTATTAAACAATAGAAGCCGCCTACGATTACTAAGGACATATAAGAATTCCTTAGGTTTGCTAACTTCTACTACTAGTTTATATAAAACTACTTAGAGATAGTACGCTCCTTAGTTAAGCTAATATATACGGACAGGCAGTTTGTATAGACGGACTAATGCGATAAAAGCTTTAACAAGCTAAAGAAGCTCTTTACTATAGAACTAACACTTGCTGCCTTTAACCTAGAATGTACGACGATACTAGAAACTAACTCCTTAGGGTACTATATAGGAGGTATCTTATTGCAGATAGGCCTAGATAGCCTCCTATACCTATATATATATACTTCTCGAAGAAGAACTCCCTAGCCGAATACAACTACCCTATTTATAACAAAGAATTGCTAGTAGTCGTATAGTATTACGAGGTATAGGACAGTAAACTCTACTCGGTTCCCGGATTCCTTGCCCTAACAGACTATAAGAACCTTAAGTACTTTACGCAGCCTTAGAAGCTTTCTAAGAGATACGTACGATAGGCAATATACCTAAGCTGCTTTAATATAAGACTCTAGTACTGCAAAGGCAAGGACAATAGTAGGGCTAACGTACTATCTTGACAAGATTAGGATATGCCAACAACGTACGACGACGACTAGCTAAAATTACGGACATTCTAGATGTTTAAGGAGGAACTAGATAAAGACACTATCCGCCTAGCAGTAGTATATATATAGGAACCCTAGCTGCAGGCTTAGGAAGAAGCGTTAGAAAAGTACGATGTCTACTAGAAGGCCTATACGACAATCTAAGAAGGACAGTAGAAGCTCCCTATAGAGCTTAATCTTAAGATGTCTGCAGTAGAGTACACAGTAGACGAAGAAGACAACCTAAGGTTTAGGAACTAGATTTGGGTCCCTACAGACGAGAAGCTCTATACAAGCTTAATATAGTAGGCGTACGACTTAATAGCAACCGGACATTTAGGGCGAGAGGAGACGTACAGTATTATTGCTAGGGACTACTACTAGCCGGCGATAGCGAAGGACATCTGTAGGTTCGTACAGAATTGCGACGTTTACAGTCGAACGAAGCCCTAGTAGGAACTAAAGTATAGCCTGCTAAAACCCCTGCTAATACCGGACTGCCTGTAGCAGGACCTAATAGTAGATTTTATTACAGATCTGCCAGAGAGCGATAGACAGCAGAACATTATAGTAGTAACAGACAAGCTAACGAGGGGGGTAATACTAGAGGGTATAGACTCTATTACTGCTAAAGATACAGCATAGGCCTTTATATAGACAATGTTTAGTAAATACAGATTACCTAGGTTAATCGTATCTAACTGCGGAACGCAGTTTATAAGCTAACTCTAGGCAAGGATCTACTAGTTACTTAATATAGAACGCTGCCTCTCGACGGTATAGTACCTATAGACAGACAGTGCGACAGAGAGGGCGAACTTAACGCTAGAAGCGTACCTTAGAGCGTACGTTAACTAAGACCAGTCTAACTAGAACTGCCTTCTCCCTATAGTAGAGCTAGCTATTAATAGCTGTACGGCTAACGCTACGGGACTGTCCCCCTTCCTTATAGCCTATAGATACGACTACTCCCTACTCCTACCGACCCTAAGCAGCGCTACTTTACGCCCTATACGATCCCTAATTTAGTAGGGAGAAGCTATTGTATAGACGATTACGAACGCCTACTAATAGGCGAAAGCGAGCCTAGCTATAGCCTAATAGAATACAGAAGAGTAGGCCAACGAGGGACGATAGGCTACACTAAGGTACGAGGCAGGCGATAAGGTCTAGCTAAACTAGTGCAACATTTGTATAGACCGACTAAGCAAGAAACTAGACTAGAAGGATCGGAAGTTTATAGTAGTCCAGCTAGTAGGGATATACACTATACGACTTAACACCCCTTCAGGGATCTACCTAGTTTTCTATATAGACCTCGTATAGCCGGCATATACAGACCCCCTCCTATACTAGACGACGGACAACGTACGCCCCCTAGCGATTATTACTAAGAGCTAGGAAGAATATAAGGTAGAAGAAATCCTTAAGAGCTAGAAGAAGTAGAAGAGGATAGAATACCTAGTTAAGTAGACAGGGTAGGCAGAGCCTACGTAGGAGCTATACAAGGCCCTCTAGGACATATCGGTACTAGATAGGTAGGAAGAGAACTATTCCCCTAGCTAGTTACAGTAACACTATACTATACAGTAAGAAGAGCAGCAGTCTGCTCTAGGTACAGGAAAGCTACTAGCAATATTAAGTTACTAAAGGGTCGGGAACTAAGGTATAAGACTATACTAGGTCCTACTAGTACTATATCGTATAGAAGAGGGTAGGAGAGAGGGAATACCTAAGAGATAGGTAGGATTAAGAGTAGAAATAAAAGGGAATAATAGTAGAACTATCTAAAAATTTCTATAGACTAACTTATAGGGATAGCTTACTAGCTACTATGCCTCCTAACTAGGGCAGTTAACAATAAAGCCGACGGCTCCCTATCTAAGATCTTAATAATCTCCTAGTCGGCCGGAGCTCTACCTAGCTTACTACCTTAGAGCAAGGCTACCCCCCTATAGGCCTCCCCTAGATAGCAGTAGGAGCAGTAGAGGGAGCCGTCCTTCTACTTATACAACGTATATATACTAGCCTAGAAGCCGGGCAGGCAGTATAGGGCAAACGAGCCCTAAGGGGAGTTAGTATAAGCAGTATAGGATTAGCTATAGGTAGCGATAAGGACAGCGTTAACGTACGATAGGCACACTATAGCGAGCTACTAGGATGTAATGCAGGCAGGGTTACACTAGAATAGGTAGAATAGCAACCTAGTAGCATTCTACTACTTGTAGGTATAGCACCTAAGACATTAGTCTAAACTGTACGAAAGGGGAGCACCTGTACGAACCGGAACTAGAGTTGCTAATCGTACTAAGCATTCTACTCCTAGAGGTAGAAGTATAGAGAGAGGCCGGCCAGACAGTAGGAGGCAGAGGGGCTAGCAACTACAAGGGAGCTATAGCAGGACTAGGCAGACAGGGTACAGGGCATAGTAGTAGTATTAGTAGTAGTAGTAGTAATTATTGTATTAGTAGTAGTAGTAGTTGTTGTTGTTGTAGTAGTAGTAGCAGCAGACGGGTAGTAGGAGGGGGGAATAGAAAAGGGAGGAGAAGGGAAAGATAGGGAGAGGCCGGATATATAGGGATATAGGCTGCCTGCTATACGAGGCAATAGGGAACAGGACAGCTGCTACTGCTATATAAAGGAGGGCGAACAAGGCAACCGCTACCTAGTGCTTAAACGAGCAACTACTCTATAGATAACTAGACAAGGATAGAAAAGCGCTAGCTGTATAAGGAACGCTAGGAGCTTAGGCTGTACGACACAGTGCCGTACAAGAGAAGCACTACGAGAAGGGAGGGGGGTATTGTTAGGAGATGCTACCTAGCCAGGTCCTGGACCTAAGCCAGCTATCGCCCTAGGGATTGCGACTTAGCAGCGCTAGCACGACCCCTTACCCTATATAGAGGGAGAATTCTACAGCTCTATATAGAGGGAAATTGCCGCCCCTCTATATAGAGAGAAAACTCTGCACTCCTATCTAGAGGGAAACTCCTGCCCCTCTATATAGAGTAAAAACTCTATACCCCTATATAGAGGGAAATTGCTAGCTTAGCTTTATAGGTACAAATTGTACAGCAGCGGACGACGAACGAACTGGCTTTTAGTTCCTTTATATAGATACCTAGCTTTAAGTTTCTAAACTAAGATTCTTAAACCCCTTATACCTATCGGCGTAGCAGTTAGCTATAAACTAATAGATTCTTTTATAGATCCTTAGAAACTAGTAGGTAGTTCTAATAGCTTCTTTCGTCTTTCTTATTCTAGTGTAGCCTATATTTTTAGAAACGTGCACCTGCTAGATAATCTTAGTAACTATCTCTTCTAGTACTATTAGCTTTGTTAACTCTGTCCTTCTTAGCTTCTGCTATTAATTAAGCTGTTCTACTTTTTCGTAAAGGGTCTCTTCCTTAGTTAGTTCTATAGTATAGATTACTACTTCCTTTAACACTTTACTATCTACTATTCGTTTAGTAAGGATCTTCTAAAATATGTTAGGATCTTCCTTCGCTCTATAGGGTTTCCCTTTACGCCTAGTCAATTTATCGGCCTTTCTATTCTAAGTTCTAGGCCTATATATAATCTTAAAGTCGAACCTAGATAGGTAAGCCGTCTATTGTGCTTAATAGTGTAAGAGTTTCTATATCTTTATAAAGTAAGCTAACGACTAGTAGTCGGTAAAGACCTTAACTATACTTCTTCTAGCTATTAGTTCTAGCTTCTACCCCTTAAAGGCTTAAATAATAGCAAGGAGTTCCTTATTGTAGATAGCGTAATTCCGCTCTACTTTGTTCTAAACGCGTAGATACAATTTAATATAGCTCTTTTAAAGACTATATCTCGAACTAAAGAGAGGAAAGAATCTACGTAGTAGTAGATATATACTTTCGTAGGAGTAGTGTGCCAAGACCTAGCTCGGTCTAGAAGGGCTAGGCCGAAATTCTAGGGTCTACCTTATTAGTCCGTCCCATCCCTTTTTACTACTATATTACTACCCTCCTCCCTTACTAGCAGTTACCCTCGACCGCTTACTTATCTACTATAGCTCTATATCCTCCCTTCCTTTGAAAAATTTCTAGCTAATCGGGTCCCTTTATTTTATCTTATTTTAATATCCTTCCTTTCTATTCTTCTTCTTATCTTCTCTTCGGCCCTCCTTTTCGCTGTATAGTAGCCTCTTTCTGCCTGAATCTATGTCGTAGGTACCTGAATCTTACGATTTTATCTTCTCTTCTCGACTTTACTTCTTCTAATATTACTTCTTCTAACATTACTTCTTCTAATATTACTTCTTCTAACGTCTCTTCTTCTAACGTCATATCGCGGTTCTCGGCAAGCGCGCTATAGTAATCTCTATGTTAGAAGCGCGGCTGCCGCCTCTAAGTTGGCGATATTGTTCAAGGCAGTAGTTGCGCTACTACTATCAGTCCTGGCAGTGCTTTGGCAGCATCGACGGCGACGGTGTTACGGTTAACAGCTAGAAGAGCAAGGACAACAGTACCAAAGACCTACTAAGAACTACTATTATTTACAGGTTATTTCTTAACAACTAAAGGTCCAACTAAGACAATTCTTGCTGCGTTAGAAGCGCTACGATCGGTTCTACAAGAATGAACAGTTAGGTTAGGACATACACTAAAACAACAGCTAACAGATAGTAGAAAACTCCTAACAGTCCTAAGGTCCTATCTAACTCTACTACCTTTAATAGCCTATAACTTTACATTTACTAGCCTAACTAAGAAGTTTCTAGGCGCCTTAGAAGCGACTCGATCTGCTTTTTGAAAGGTTCTGTTTTAGTTCTAGAACATTTAAGAAAAGAAGGTTAGAGAAATAACTCGGTTAGTAGAACAAAGAAAGAAAGTTTGTTTAGAAACTTCTTAGGAAAGCTAGTAGCAAAAAGGCAAACAACTAGCTAGGGCAGAGGGATATAAGAAGCAGCTGCCCCTCTATAATCTTTCTGTTTTCCTTCTTTATAGCTTGTCTTATACATTTAACCTAGAACACCCTTTAAACTCCCAAACCTATAACTAATGCTCTAGACTTTAGACTTTAGTTTCTTTAGCTCCTCTACTTGATCTTAGTCGAATAGTGCTAGTAAGGTAGCTTCTAATAGAGCTAAATTGGCCGAGAATTTAGCTATTAGTAATATCTTTGCCTATTCTTCCTAGTAATAGCTATAGAAAATCCTAAGATATTTTTCTATCTTACGATTAATTACTTCCGATGAGCTGTCCGTCTAAGTGTATGTAGCTATACTAAGCTTTCTACGAATTTCGAGGGCCTAGTTAATAGCTTTCTAAACGTCTATAGTAAACTAAGGACCCCTATCTATAGTAATAGTGTCTAGTAGGATATAGTATTTCTATATATACTGAATTAGTATCCGGGCCGTCTCTTCTAAAGCCGTGTCCCCTTCCTTAGCTCGGTAGGAGATCAAGTAGCGCTCTTTGCTTAGTCTGTCTACAATATTAAGAGTAGCGTTATATCTGCCGGATTCCGGTAGGCTAGTTACAAAGTCTATAGTAACGTATTGCTAGGGCCTCTTAGGGGTCGGCAGGGGCTTTAGCAGCCCTACCGGAAGCCTGTAGTGTAGTTTAGCTCCTTTATAGACGTAGCAGTTAGCTATAAACCGATAGATTCTTTCGTATAACCTTAGAAACCAATAGGTAGTCCTAATAGCTTCCTTCGTCTTTTTCGTTCTACCGTAATCTATATCCTTAGAGCTACGTACCTGCTAAATAACCTTAGTAACTATCTCTTCTAGAACTATTAGCTTCCCTAACTCTGTCCTTCTGAGTTTCTGCTACTAATTAAGTTGTTCTACCTTCTTACAAAGAGTCTCTTTCTTAACTAGATCTATAATAATCCGAGTACGTAGATATAATTTAATACGGCTGTTTTAATAACTATATCTCGAACTAAGGAGGGAAAGGAATCTACGTATACGCAGATATAAGCTTTCGTAGGGGGAGTATACTAAGGCCTAGCTTAGTCCGGAAGGGCTAAGCCAAAATTCCTAGGGTCTACCCTATTACTTAGTCCTATTACTTTCTGTTGCTGTAATACTACCCTCCTCCCTTATTAGTAGTCGCTCTTAACTGCTTACTTATCTCTTCTGTCTTATTCTAGCTAATTAGGCCTTCTATCTATTTTTATTCTTTTTCTACTTTTTTTCGTCTTTTTTTTTCTATCTTCTTTTTCGTCTAGTTCGCAGTTCTTTCTTCGAAAATTTCCTCTTAAAAATCGACGTTACTTCTTCTTTTCTTCTATCTTAAAAACAGCATCCTTTTCTTCCTTTTGCTGCCTTCTTACTGCTATGTTATTGTCTAGCCCACGTCGTCGTCTAAAGTGTTTTACTTAGCGTTAATCTAATTCGTGCTATATAATCTATACTATGTAATCCGTACTATATAATCTGTGCTATAGCTCTATATAGGTATAGACACAACCTTCTGATTTCTTTTTACTAAAGCTAAGGCGACACTATAAAAAAGATCGTCGCCGACTATGTCTATAAAGCTAAGCCGTTAGATTTTATAGACGTAGTCAGCGACCGTAACTAAGTACATAGCTACGATTGTTTCTTTTAGTCTTTTCTAACTAATATAGCGGACGTAGCTTTTCTTCTTTTTCCGTCGCTTCCGGAACTGTCGTCTTAGAGCTATCCTTTATCGTTTTTTAAGCTATTCCGGTCTCGCCTTTCTTAGATTCCAGATATAGAATTCTTCTAATAGCTCTGCCAAATTCCGGAGATTCTCGATCGGACACTATTTATAGTCTTCTAGCTACCCCTTCTATAAGATTCTTACTTTAATAGACTCCTTTATCTTCCTTATATCTATTACGTCTTCTACCTCCTACTCTTCTTCTTTATCGTCTATCTTAATTAGTAGGGGTTTAGCGAACCCCTACTCTAGTAGGCTATCTTTAGAGTCTAGACTTAGTAGATCTAAATAGAAGACGTCGTAGATCTAGAACGATCTCGGTAGCTAGAGCCGATAAGTTATTAGTAACCTCTTTTTTTACTATAGTAAATAGACCTACGTGCTAGGAGCTAAGCTTAGCGTTGCCTTTTAGCCTAAGGTTCTGCGTATTAAGCTATACCTTTTAGCCTTCCTTAAATTCTATTAGTAACAGCTTTCTATTAGCTCGAGTTACTATCTTCTTCTAAGCCGATTCTATCGCTTCTTTTGCTACTCGGACGGCTTCGTCTATCTAAGCTTTAAGTACTTCTGCCGTAGCGGTAGCGACTCTCTTTAATAAGGTAGTAGCTATAGCGGAAGGGCTTGTAGGGTCCGTTCTGCTTAGTAGTTAGAAGCTTATCCTTAGAAGATAGCTGTAAGTTATCTTCAACGGCGCTAGTAACGTAGCTTTAGATAGGGCCAAATTAGCGCAGAATTCGGCTATTAGTAACACCTTAGTCTAGTCTTCTTAATAGTAGCTAATCCGAGTATATAGATAAGGTTTAATATAGCTGTTTTAATAACTATATGTCGAACTAAGGAAGGAAAGGAATCTATATAGTAGTGTATATAGGCTTTAGGGGTGGCTCGGTCCGGAAGGGCCGAGCCAAAATTCTAGGGGTCTACCCTATTACTTAGTCCTACCCCTTTCTGCTGCTATAACACTACTCCCCTCCCTTACTAGCGGTTGCCCTCGACTACTTACTTATCCTATCTTCTACCCCGTTTCGGCTAATTAGCTGTTCCTATTTTCTATTCTTCTTTTTTTCTGTTTTTTTTTAATTCGTAGCTTTGTTCGCGAAAATTCTTCTTAAAGTCGACGTTACCTCTTCTTTTCTTCTATCTTAAAAACATTGTTCTTTCTTTATCTTCTTCTTTTCTTATATCGTTACTATCTAAAGTCCTTTACTTGGCGTCTATATAATCGGAGTTATCTAATCTAAGCTAACAGCTATCTAAGCTACAGTTAGGCTAGTCTGTACACTGCTATAGAGGGTCTATATAGATCTATCTACAGCGCTCCAATTCTTCTTCTTTTTCTTCTTTACTAAGGCTTCGCGCGCTACCGTAGAGCTGCTTCCTTAGTGGCGTTAGCTTCGTTCTTAGCTGTTATTATCCGACTAGCAGGTCCGGCAGTTAGTACTAGCTAAGAACGGAGACTATTACTAAGAGTACCGAAGCGGTAGCGCTGTCTCCTATCTTATCGTTATTATTCGGCCGGCGAAGCCGGTAGATAGTAACGTTGTAATAGGAGACCAAAGTGCACTGCTGCAATCGTTTCTACCAGATTTTGGTCTAATAGAGCAGACGTAGTCTTTCTCCTTCTTCTAGAGCTATTAACTTCGGAGCTACTTAGGTCGCGACTTTCTCGGATTCCGGATATAGAACTCTTCTAGTAGCTCCGCCGAATTCCGAAGATTCTCGATTAGATACTACTTATAATCTTCTAGCTATCCCTTCTACAAAATCTCCGAGAGCTTAGTTAATATATTTCTATACGTCGGCAGTGAATTAAGGACCCCTATCTATAGTAATAGTGTCCGGCAGACTATAGTGCTTCTATACGCGCTGGATTAGCATTCTCGCCGTTTCTTCTGCTGTAGTTCCCTCGTCCTTTGCTTTATAGGGGATAAAGTAACGTTCCTTGCTTAGCCAGTCTACTACGTTAAGAGTAGTGTTGTATCTATCTGAATACGGTAGGCCGGTTACGAAGTCTATCGTAATGTGCTGCTACAGTTTCTTAGGGATCGGCAGTAGCTTTAGTAGGCTAGCCGGAAGTCTGTAATGCAGCTTCGTAGCTCTATATATATAACAATTACCAATAAACCGGTAAATCTGCTTAAAGATCTATAGAAACTAGTAGACTGTTCTTACTGCCTCTATTATTATCTTTGTACTAGTATAGCTAATGTCCTTAGAACTATAGACTAGTTAGATAACCTCTATTATTAGTTCTTCTAGAACTATTAACTTCCCTAAACTAGTTTTGCCTAGCTTCTGTTGCTAGTTAAGCTGCTCTACTTTTTCGTAAAGCGTCTCTTCCTTAGTCGCCGGCTCTACTGCGCAGATCCCTACTTCTTTTAACATCTTGGCGTCTACTATCTGCTCGGTTAACATCTTCTAGAACATGTTCGGATCTTCCTTTGTATAGCTAGTTTTTCCCTCTCTTCTTGTTAATGCGTTAGCCTTTCCGTTTTAAGCTCTAGGTTAATATATAATTTTAAAATCGAATCTAGATAAATAGGCGGCCTACTAAGCTTAGCGGCGTAAGAGCTTCTGTATCTTTATAAAGTAGGTTAACGATTAATAGTCCGTAAGGACCTGGACTGTACTCTTTCTAGCTATAATCTCTGGCTTCTACTCCTTAAAAGCTTAGATAATAGCTAGTAGCTCCTTGTTGTAAATAGCGTAGTTCTGTTTAGCCTTATTTATAGACTTACTAAAGAAGGCTACCAGATAGAGGGTCTCGTCGTTATTATTGTATTAAGAAAGGACTTCCGCCGTTACTGTGTTAGAAGCGTCCGTTTCTAGGTAGATTATCTTTTCGAGCCGGAAGTGCGCTAGTACTAGCGCCGAGGCTACCGCTCCCTTTAGCTAGTTAAAAGCCTCTATACACTTCTTATTCTATAGTCTAGCGGCCTCCTTCTTTAATGCCTCGTTTAGGGGTCTTGCTATCTTGCTAAAGTCCTTAATAAATCGATAATAGTAACTATAGAACATAAGAAAAGCTCTAATTTAGGTAGTGTTTCCAGATTTTAGCTGTTTCTATCCTGCTATAGCAGCGACCTTTAAGGGGTCTATCCGAATGCCTTCTCTTCTAACAATAAGACCGAGATATTTAACTTTGGTCTAATAGAACTCGCTCTTTTTCGTGTCTGCATTTAGTCCAACCTCGTAGAGCCTAGTTAGTACTCTCTCGATATAGTCTATATATTGCTCTCTTATTCTATTAGTATAGATAAGGATATCGTCTAGGTAGATAGATACAAACCGTTCTAGCATGTCTATAAAGGTATAATTGATAAAACGTTGCTATACCGCTAGCGCGTTAATAAGTCCGAAAGGTATAACTAACTATTTAAAGTTGCCTATACGTATAGCGAACGTTATGAGGTCTTCTATCTGCCCTTTCTCGTTCCTTAGTTAGTAGAACGCTTAGCAAATGTCTAGCTTGCTAAACTACTTAGCTTTCGCTATACGTTGTATAATCTTATCGATTAGTGGCAGTAGGTATATGTCTCTCTTAGTAACCTTATTAAGGCCTCTGTAGTCTACGTACAGTCGGAGACTACCTGTAGGTTTCTGTACAAAAAGGATTAGCAACGTATACTTAGCAGAGCTTAGTGTAATAAACTTCTTTACTAGGTTTTCTCGAACAAACACTTCTACTTAGTCTAGCTCGGCCGGCGACAGTCGTCTTAGGGGCTCGGTTCTCGGCAGCGTAGCTCCTTCTTTTAACTGGATCTTATTGTTATATTCCGGTCGGTAAAGCGGCAGGAGGTTAGAGTCGGCTTTTAAAAATACGTTAGCGTAGATGTAGAGTTCTTTTAGTAATACCTCTAGCAGGTCTACTTCTTCTTCTGCTATTATCTTTTAGTAATCTTCGATGTCTTTTATCGAGATAGCATAGATCTTATTCTCCGGTCACTTCGCAAGAGTTATTAGGGCTTCCGAGCTTATTATTCCGACGATATCCGGGGGATCGAAACGGTTAGATAGAACTGCGTTAGCAGTCGTAACGCTCGGTGTAGCGGGAACGACGGTAACCGATCCGACAGCGACAGCGTCTTTCTGCTAGGTTTTGAATTCGAGTATACCTTTATCTATATTAACAATAGCTTTCTAGTTCTTTATCTATTTCTGCCCTACAATAATGTTAAACTGCCTAATGTCTATAATCTAGAACGTTGCCTCTGTAGTGCGACCGGCTAGGGTGGTTTTTAACGGTATATAATGCGTAACGCTCTCTATATCTTGTCCGTTATATGCCGAAATTCGCGTCGGCAACGCTAGTTTTACTAGGTAACTATGTCCCTTCTTTAGCTTCTAAACTAGTTAATAGTGGATCGCCGCGCTAATAAGTGCTCCTATATCGATAAAGGTTTTTAATTAAAGGGGGCGGCGTAAGCCCTTATAGGGGTAGACAGTAATTAGAAGGATAATAGCGGTTTCCGTATTTACTTTTACTGCTGCTAAGAGCAGATCGTTATAGCTGTTAATGCTCTCTTCTTCTTCTAGTAGTGCAGTTCGCAGTAGTGCCCTCTTGTTTATACTAGGTAGGGGGACTATCCGTCTAGCTAATTTTTTCCTAAGATCCTTAATTGTACCCCCCTGTCTAGACTGTTAGTGTCGTTCGGTGCTGGCTCGATAGCTTAGATAGTCTTACTTAGCAGCGTCGGCTTTACTGTACGATATTCCTGCTTCTACTAAGTCGTCGCCTGGCATCTAGTAGTAATATAACCGGGTTTTCTATATACGTAATAAGTAGGGATAAGCGTCGAACGTAGTAAATACGATAGCTGCTAGGGGCTTCGCCGGAACGGAGCAAAGGGTCGCGTTGTCGTCGCTAATAATAACTTCTAATTTGGATCCTGTACTGCCGGCTTTCCGTACGCTTTTAAGTTTCTAGTAGTAACTCTCGTTTAGTGCACGAAGCTCTAGAGATCTTTGTCTTCTACCGAAGCTATAGCTCTAGCGAGTTTAGGGTTCAATTTCTGCCTTAGTAAGTGTAACTATTTATTTTTAGACACTTTGGCTCTAATAGCGTATTTCCTAAACAGTCTGTAAAATCCCTTAAACGTTATCCGATTTTGGATAATCTTATCTAGTTACTTGCAGGCTATCTTCTTATAGAAGTGGTCTCCGAAAAGTTAATCTAAGGCCTTAATAGCTTCGTTAGCAGTTATATCTTCTAGGTCCCCTACTAATGCGAACGCTTTGCCTTCTAGTTGCGCCTCTAGGTAGGCCAGCTTGTTATCTTTACTGCTAGTAGCGTAATCGCAGTCTATCTTATTTCTTATTTTCTTCTTAAAAGCTTCCTAAGCCTTAGGGTCTCCGCCGCTAAAGGCCGGTAGGTCGGGTAATAACGTTATTAACGTGCTACCTTAACTGTAGGCGGCCGGCGAGCTATAGTCCGTTCGGTTTTCTTACTAAGGCTATAGCGCTAGCGACGACGTCGATGCTAACACCTTAGCTAGTTAAGCTCTTAGCTTGTTTAGTCAAGCTAGTCGTAACGCCGCTATATTTTCTATTACTTTAATAATAGTCTTAGCAGATGCCCTCTCTGCCGCTATCGCTTTAGCTTCTTCTCTTAATTGCCTATTTTCCTCTAAGGTTCTGTACAACAATGTCTTAATAAGGTCTATACTATCGTAGACCTTCTCGATTCTATTTTCGTTTACGTAGTGTTTAAGTTCCTTAGGCGTATAGTCGTAAATCTTCTTGTATTCTGCTATATGTTCCTTAACCTCTGTTGTCTCTTCTACTATAAAACCTTTAACAATAATCTTATTATCTATAACGCTAGTGCGCCTAGCTGCTCTGTTAGTCTTTCTTCTCCTACTTCTGCTACAGCCTGCAACGCCGTCGTCTACTGTGAAGAAAGCCTCTATAGTCTTCTTGTAGTACGTTGGTTGTTTGGTTTATTGTGTTGTAGTGTGCGCGTGCGTTATTTAGGTAGCCGGATGTAGTTCAACGGGCCCTTTCGCGTAGCGTAGGGGTTGGTATAGTTAATAAGTTCGAGATATAATAATCTAAGCATACAGATAAGGTTTAATACGGCTGTTTTAATAACTATATCTCGAACTAAGGAATGAGGAATCTATGTAGTAGTGTATATAGGCTTTAGGGGTGGCCCGCCAAGGCCCGGCTCGGTCCTTCTGGACCGAGCCGAAATTCGGAGGGTCTACCCTATTACTTAGTCCTACCCCTTTCTGCCGCTGTAACAGTAGCTACAGAAGATCTGTAGATATATTTCTATCTTACGGTTGGCTACCTCCGATTGTCTGTCCGTTTAGGGGTAAGTAGCTATACTTAGCTTTCTACAAATACTAAGAACTTAGTTAATAGATTTCTATGTGTCAGTAGTAAATTAAGGACCCCTATCTATAGTAATAGTGTCCGGCAGGCCGTAATGTTTCTATATATACTGAGTCAGTATCTATACTATTTCTTCTGCTATAGTGCCTTTATCCTTTGCTTTATAGAGGATAAAATTGATCCGAGTACGTAGATATAATTTAATATAGCTGTTTTAATAACTATATCTAGAACTAAGGGGGGAAAGAAATCTATATATATACATAGATGTAAGCCTTCGTAGGGGTGGTGTATTAAGGCTTAGCTTAGTCTAGAAGGGCCGAGCCAAAATTCTAGAGTCTACACTATTACTTAGTCCTATTACTTTCTGTCGCTACAATAATACCCTCCTCCCTTATTAGCAGTTGCCCTCGACTGCTTACTTATCTCTTCTATCTTATTCTAGCCAATTAGGCCTTCTATCTATCCTTCTTCTTTTCTGCTCCTTTTTCGTCTTCTTTGTCGTGTTCTTTTTTCTTTAGTTTGTAGCTCTTTTCTGCGAAAATTTCCTCTTAAAAATCGACGTTACTTCTTCTCTTCTTCTATCTTAAAAACAGTATCCTTTCTTTGTTTTGCCGTCTTCTTGCTACTACGTTATTGTCTAGCTAACGTCGTTGTCTAAAGCGATTTACTTGGCGTCTATTTAATCTGTGCTATATAATCCGTACTATAGCTCTATATAGGTACAGACGCGACCTTCCGATTTCTTCTTACTAAAGCTAAGGCGAAACTGTCTAAAAGGTCGTCGCTGGCTGCATCTATAAAGCTAAGCTGTTTAATTTTATAGACGTAGTCGGCGACTGTAACTAAGTATATAGCTACGATCTTTTCTTTTGGTCCTTTCTTATTAATAGAGTAGACGTAGCTTTTCTTCTTTTCTATTACTTCTAGAGCCGTCGTCTCGGAGCTATTCCAGTCTCGGCTTTCTCGGATTCAGGATATAGAATTCTTCTAACAGCTCTGCCAAATTCCGGAGATTCTCGATCGGATACTATTTATAGTCTTCTAGCTACCCCTACTATAAGATTCTTGCTTTAATAGACTCCCTTATCTTTTTTACGTCGATTACGTCTTCTACCTCCTACTCTTCTTCTTTACTGTCTATCTCGATTAATAGGGGTTTAGTAAACCCCTACTCTAGTAGGCTATCTTTAGGGTCTAGTCTTAGCAGATCTAAATAGAAAACGTCGTAGATCCTAAACGACCTTAGTAGCTAGAGCCGATAAGTTACTAATAACCTCTTTTCTACTATAGTAAACAGGCCTACGTGCCTAGAGTTAAGCTTAGCGTTGCCTTTTAGCCTAAGGTTCTGCGTATTAAGCTATAGCTTTTGGCCTTCCTCGAATTCTATTAGTAACTGCTTTCTGTTAGCTCGAGTTACTATCTTCTTCTACGCCGATTCTACTGCTTCTTTTGCTACTTAGACAGCTTCTTCTATCTAAGCTTTAAGTGCTTCCGCTACGGCGGCGGCGACCCTCTTTAATAAGATAGTAGCTACAGTAGAAGAGTTCGCAGAGTCCGTTCCGCTTAGTAGTTAGAAACTTATCCCTAGAAGATATCTGTAAGTTATCTTAAACGGCGCTAGTAAGGTAGCTTCGGACTGTTGCAGCGGCAGAAAGGGGTAGGACTGAGTAATAGGGTGGACCCTCAGAATTTCGGCTCGGTCCAGAAGGCCCGAGCCGGGCCTTGGCACACCACTCCTAAAGCTCTTACCTACCACTACATAGATTCCTTTCCCTCCTTAGTTCGAGATATAGTTATCAAAAGGCCGTATTGAATCATATCTGCGTGCCCGGACCATTATATCTCGAACTCACTTACTACACTATCTCTGCGCTGCGCGAAAGGGACCGTTAAACTATCCGGACACCCGAATAACGCACGCGCACCAAACCAAACCAAACACCAGCACCGTAAGACAGCTATAGAGAGCTTCTTAACGGTAGAGAGCGGCGTTACAGGCCGAAGCAGAAGCAGAAGAGAAAAGACTGACAGAGCGAGTAGGCGCTCCAGTGTTAATAAGAAGTTTATTATTAGAGGTTTTACAGCGGAAGAGACTGCAGAGATTAAGGAACGAATGACCGAATACAAGAAGATCTATAACTGCACACTCAAGGAACTTAAGGATTACGTAAACGAGAACGGAATAGGGGAGGTCTACGACAGCATAGACCTTATTAAGAAGCTGTTTTACAGAACCCTAGAAGAGAAGAGACAGTTAAGAGAGGAAATCGAAGCGGTAAGGGCCGAGAAGGAATCGGCAGAGACCATTATAGATGTGCTGGAAAACCAAGCGGCAAACCGACTAGCACAGCTAAAGGCGATAAAGACTCAGTTAGCTAAGATGGAAGCAGCGACGTCGTCGCTACCACACCGAGAAGAACAAGCAGAGACCGCCTTACCGGCGCCCTATAGTCAAGGTAAAACACCGATAACGGTACTACCTAACCTACCGGCGTTTAGAGGCGGAGACCCTAAAGACTAGGAGACATTTAAGAAGAAAATAAAGAACAAGATAGACCGAGATTACGCCGGAAACAGTAAAGAAGACAGGTTGGCATACCTAGAATCGCGACTAGAAGGTAAAGCATTTTCGTTAGTAGCGGACCTAGGAGAGGTAACCGCCGAGGAAGCGATTAAAGCGCTGGATTAACGCTTTGGAGACCCCTTCCAGAAGAAGACAGCCTATAAGCAACTGGACAAGATTAATTAGAACTGGCAGACGTTTAAGGAATTCTACAGACTATTCCAAAAATATGCTATTAGAGCCAGAGTGTCGGAAGATAAGCAGCTCTACCTACTAAGGCAGAAGCTAAACCCTAAACTAGCTGCAGCTATAGCTTCGGTGGAAGACGAAGACCTTAAGAGCTTCGTGCACTAAGCGAGAGTCACTGCGAGAAACCTAAGCGCTTACGCGAAATCGCGCGAATCGAACCAGAAGCCGTCGATAACGCAGACAACGCGACCCCCTGCACCTTTCCGGAGAGCACCTCCGCAGCCATCTTATTAGTTACCGCGTTCGTCGTTCGTCCCCACCTGCTACGTGTATGGAAAGCCTAGCCACATCGCTACGAGATGCCAAGCATCGGATAAGCAGAAGCAGGAGTATTATGTTACGAAGCAGCTGCAGCCGCCGCCGCCGAGAAAGACTATGCAAGCTATCGAGCCGGCTCTGAACGACACCGACAGTGTGGACAGTAGAGTGCTACTAAGAATCCTAGGAAAAGACCAGCTAGACAGATAGGTCCCCTATCCAGCATAGACAATAGGGCACCGACACGAACTACGTTACCGGAAGATAAGAGTATTAACAGCTGTAGCGACCCGCTCTTAGCAGCAGTGGAAGTGAATACGGAAACAGCTATTATCCTTCCGATTACTGTCTACCCCCTCGATAGTTTGAGCAGACCACTTTAGCTAAGAGCTTTTATCGACACGGGAGCCCTTATCGGAGCGGCGATCCACTATCGATTGGTTCAAAAGCTGACAAACGGATACAGCTATCCGGTGGAGCTAGCATCGCCGACGAGGATTTCGGCATACAACGGACAAGACACAGAGAGTGTTACGCATTATGTGCTATTAAAGACTACCCTAGTAGGTCGCACTACGGAAGCGACGTTCCGAGTTATAGATATCGGAAGGTTTGACATTATTATAGGGCAGAAATAGATAAAGAACCAGAAGGCCGTTATTGACGTAGGTAAAGGCACGCTAGGGTTCAAAAACCAGCAGAGCGGAGTCGCCGCCAAATCGGTTACCGTCGTCGCAGCGAAACCGATCGCTACGACTATCGAAGCGGTTCCGATAGATTGGCGCGACCCTCTAGACACGATCGGAATATTAAGCTCGGAAGCTTTGACGACCCTTGCGAGGTCGTTAGACAACGAGATTTACGCTATCTTAATAAAGTATATCGAAGACCACTAGAAGATAGAAGCAGAGGAAGAAGTGGATCCGCTAGAAGTATTACTAAAAGAACTCTATAGTTACACTAACGTGTTCTCGAAGGCTGACTCCAACCTCTTGCTACTCTACTAACCGGAATATAACAACAAGATCCGGCTAAAAGAAGGAGCTACGCTGCTAAGAACCGAGCCCTTAAGAAGACTGTCGCTAGCGGAGCTAGACCAGGTAGAAGTGTTTGTTAGAGAAAACTTAGGGAAGAAGTTCATTACGCCAAGCTTAGCAGAATATACGTTGCCGATTCTTTTCGTAAGGAAACCAAGAGGCGGTCTCCGACTGTGCGTACATTACAGAGGCCTTAACGAGGTTACTAAGAGAGACGTGTATCCGCTGCCTCTAATCGATAAGACTATACAGAGGGTAGCGAAGGCTAAGTAGTTCAGTAAGCTGGATATTCGCCAAGCGTTCCACTGATTAAGGAACGAGGAGGGACGAACGGAGGACCTTACGACATTCGCTACGCGTATAGGCAATTTCAAGTAGTTGGTAATGCCTTTCGGACTTACTAACGCACCGGCAGTGTAGCAACGCTTTATAAACTCCACCTTTATAGACATGCTAGAACAGTTCGTGTCTATCTACTTAGACGACATCCTTATTTACACAGAAGGAACGAGAGAGCAACACACGGACTACATCGAAAAAGTGTTAACTAGGCTCTGCGAGGTCGGACTGAACGCAGACACGAAGAAGAGCGAGTTCTACTAGACCGAAGGCAAATATCTCGGTCTTATCGTAGGAAGAGAAGGAATTCGGATAGACCCCTTAAAGGTCGCTGCGGTCGCAGAATGGAAGCAGCCGAAATCCGGAAACACTACGCAAATCAGAGTGTTTCTCAGATTCTGCAGCTACTATCGACGGTTTATTAAGGACTTTAGTAAGATAGCGAGACCCCTGAATAAGGCGTTAAAGAAGGAGGCCGCTGGCCTATAGAACAAGAAGTGTATAGAAGCTTTCAACTAACTAAAGGAGGCGGTAGCCTCAGCGCTAGTGCTGGCACACTTCCGACCGGAAAAGACGATCTACGTAGAAACAGACGCTTCCGACACAGTAACTGCAGGGGTTCTTTCTCAATACGCTAACGACGACGAGACCCTTAACCTAGTAGCTTTTTTTAGCAAGTCTATAACTGAAGCCGAGCGGAACTACGCTATCTATAATAAAGAACTGTTAGCTATTATTCAGGCTTTCGAGGAGTGGAAACCAGAGCTTATAGCTAGACAGAGCACGGTCCAGGTCCTTACGGACTATCAGTTACTAACCTACTTTATAAAGACGCAGAAGCTATTACGCCGCTAGGCTAGGTAGGCCGCCTACTTATCCGGATTCAATTTTAAGATTACCTATCGACCCAGAGCTTAAAATAGAAAGGCCGACGCGTTAACTAGAAGAGAAGGAAAGACCAGCTGCGCGAAAGAAGATCTGAACATGTTCCAGAAGATGTTAACCGAACGGATAGTGGACGCCGAGGTGTTAAGAGAAGCAGGGATCAGCGCGATGGAACCACCGACCGAAAAAGAGATGCTCTACGAGAGAGTGGAACGGCTTAATTAGTAGCAGAAGCTCGGCAAAACCGGCTTAGGGAAGCTAATCGTTCTGGAAGAACTGATTATAGAGGTTATCCAGCTGGTCTATAGTTCTATAGATGTTGGTTACGCAGGCTTGAAGAAGATAATAGAAGCAATAAGGACGACCTACTAGTTTCTGCGAATTTTCGAGCGGATCCACCAGTTTATCGCTAACTGTTACGTATGCCGAGCCGCGAAACTACGTTACGGCCTTGCGGCCGGTCTGCTAAAGCCACTTCCGATCCCTAAGAAACTGTAGCAACACATTACGATAGATTTCGTAACCGGCCTACCGGATTCCGATAGATATAATGCCACGCTTAACGTAGTAGATCGGCTAAGCAAAGAACGCTACTTCATCCCCTGCCGAGCAAAGGATAAAGGAACTACTGCAGAAGAGACAGCAAGAATGTTGATCTAGCACATATAGAAGCACTATGGCCTGCCGGACACTATCACTACAGATAGGGGTCCTCAATTCACCGCCGACATATAGAAAGCCATTAACTAAGCTCTCGGAATTCGTAGAAAGCTCAGCACGGCCGCTTACCCTTAGACCGACGGTCAGTCTAAAGTGGCTAACCGCAAGATAGAGAAATATCTGCGAATCTTCTGCAGCTATTATCAAGCAGAGTAGATTAAGATGTTGCCGATAGCCGAATTCTGCGCCAATTCAGCGCGGTCGGAAGCCACCTTACTGGCGCCGTTTGAGATAACCTACGGTTATCTTCTGAGAATAAGCTTTTGACTACTAAACGAACCTAGCTCTTCAGAACTATCTACCGCTACTTTGTCGAAGAGAGTCGCTACAGCAGCGGCAGAAGCGCTCCGATCTTAGATAGAAGAAGCAATCAAGGTAGCGAAAGAGGCAATAGAATCAGCTTAGAAGAAGATAGTAATTCGAGCTAATAGAAAGCGGTTACCGATAGAATTTGAGGAAAGCCAGAAGGAATAGCTTAACACGCGGAACATAAGGCTAAAAGGCAACGCCAAGCTTAACCCCCGCTACGTAGGTCCGTTTAAGATAGTGGAAAAGAGGTCGCCGGTAACCTACTAGCTCTAGCTGCCGAAATCGTTCCAGATCTACGATGTCTTTTACTTAGATCTGCTAAGCTTAGACCCTAAAGATGGTCTTCCGAATTAGGGGTTCGCTGAACCCCTACTAATCGAAATAGACAGTAAAGAAGAAGAATAGGAGGTGGAAGATGTAATAGATGTAAGAAAGCGGAGAGGATCCCTCGAAGCAAGGATCTTATAGAAAGGATAGCTGGAAGACTATAAATAGTATCCGGCGGAGAACCTCCGGAATTCGGTAGAGCTACTAAGAGAATTTTACGTTCGAAACCCGAGGAAGCTGAGGCCTAAGTAGCTCGAAAGTCGATAAAGAAGAAGAAAACCCGCGTCTGCTCTATTAACGCGGAAGCCGATAGAAACGATCGTAGAATCCGCTGGCCGGTGTCTTGGGCCTTACTGCTACCACTGCTGGCTAGGACCGGCGGATAGAGGCGGTAAGGCCAAGGACGGCGCCACCGCGTCGGCGCGCTTTGTAACGGTCTTTGCTCTCTGTTACCGCTATCCGCCGACTCGGCCGAAAGGATGGTAACGACGAAGAACGAAGCCGACGCCATTAAAGCAGCCTCGCAGTGGCGCCAAAGGCCTTAGTAGAGAAAGAAAAAGAAGAAGATAGCGAGCTGCGGATAGATCTATATAGACCTACGCGGCGGCGTACAGACCGGTTACGCCGCAGCTCAGGCGACCACTGGCTCCGATCAGATGGCACGGATCAGATAGACGCGAAGTGAAGACGTCAGATAGCGGCGACATAAAAAAAAAGAAGAAAGAGAGACACAAATAGATAAGTAAGCGGTTGAGGTCGACCGCTGGTAAGGGAGGGGGGTAGTGTTGCGGCGGCAGAAAGGGGTAGGACTGAGTAATAGGGTGGACCCTCGGAATTTCGGCTCGGCCCTTCCAGACCGAGCCGGGCCTTGGCACACTACCCCTAAAGCTCTCACCCACCACTATATAGATTCCTTTCCCTCCTCAGTTCGAGATATAGTTATCAAAAGGCCGTATTGAATTATATCTGCGTGTCCGGACCACGGACAGGGCCGAATTAGCGCAGAATTTCGCTATCGGCAATACCTTAGTCTAGTCTTCTTAATAGTAGCTACAGAAGATCTGTAGATATTTTTCTCTCTTACAGTTTGCTACTTCTAATTAACGGTCGGAAGCCACCTTACTGGCGCCGTTTGAGATAACCTACGGTTATCTTCTGAGAATAAGCTTTTGACTACTAAACGAACCTAGCTCTTCAGAACTATCTACCGCTACTTTGTCGAAGAGAGTCGCTACAGCAGCGGCAGAAGCGCTCCGATCTTAGATAGAAGAAGCAATCAAGGTAGCGAAAGAGGCAATAGAATCAGCTTAGAAGAAGATAGTAATTCGAGCTAATAGAAAGCGGTTACCGATAGAATTTGAGGAAAGCCAGAAGGAATAGCTTAACACGCGGAACATAAGGCTAAAAGGCAACGCCAAGCTTAACCCCCGCTACGTAGGTCCGTTTAAGATAGTGGAAAAGAGGTCGCCGGTAACCTACTAGCTCTAGCTGCCGAAATCGTTCCAGATCTACGATGTCTTTTACTTAGATCTGCTAAGCTTAGACCCTAAAGATGGTCTTCCGAATTAGGGGTTCGCTGAACCCCTACTAATCGAAATAGACAGTAAAGAAGAAGAATAGGAGGTGGAAGATGTAATAGATGTAAGAAAGCGGAGAGGATCCCTCGAAGCAAGGATCTTATAGAAAGGATAGCTGGAAGACTATAAATAGTATCCGGCGGAGAACCTCCGGAATTCGGTAGAGCTACTAAGAGAATTTTACGTTCGAAACCCGAGGAAGCTGAGGCCTAAGTAGCTCGAAAGTCGATAAAGAAGAAGAAAACCCGCGTCTGCTCTATTAACGCGGAAGCCGATAGAAACGATCGTAGAATCCGCTGGCCGGTGTCTTGGGCCTTACTGCTACCACTGCTGGCTAGGACCGGCGGATAGAGGCGGTAAGGCCAAGGACGGCGCCACCGCGTCGGCGCGCTTTGTAACGGTCTTTGCTCTCTGTTACCGCTATCCGCCGACTCGGCCGAAAGGATGGTAACGACGAAGAACGAAGCCGACGCCATTAAAGCAGCCTCGCAGTGGCGCCAAAGGCCTTAGTAGAGAAAGAAAAAGAAGAAGATAGCGAGCTGCGGATAGATCTATATAGACCTACGCGGCGGCGTACAGACCGGTTACGCCGCAGCTCAGGCGACCACTGGCTCCGATCAGATGGCACGGATCAGATAGACGCGAAGTGAAGACGTCAGATAGCGGCGACATAAAAAAAAAGAAGAAAGAGAGACACAAATAGATAAGTAAGCGGTTAAGGTCGACCGCTGGTAAGGGAGGGGGGTAGTGTTGCGGCGGCAGAAAGGGGTAGGACTGAGTAATAGGGTGGACCCTCGGAATTTCGGCTCGGCCCTTCCAGACCGAGCCGGGCCTTGGCACACTACCCCTAAAGCTCTCACCCACCACTATATAGATTCCTTTCCCTCCTCAGTTCGAGATATAGTTATCAAAAGGCCGTATTGAATTATATCTGCGTGTCCGGACCACGGACAGGGCCGAATTAGCGCAGAATTTCGCTATCGGCAATACCTTAGTCTAGTCTTCTTAATAGTAGCTACAGAAGATCTGTAGATATTTTTCTCTCTTACAGTTTGCTACTTCTAATTAACCGTCTGTCTAGGGGTAAGTAGCTGTAGTAAGCTTTCTATAAATTCCGAGAGCTTAGTTAATAGACTTCTATACGTCGGCAGTAAATTAAGGACCCCTATCTGTAGTAATAGTGTCCGGCAGGCTTTAATGCTTCTATATATACTCAATTAGCATCCGTGCCGTTTCTTCTGCTATATTGCCTTCGTCTTTTGCTTAATAGAGGATAAAATAACGTTCCTTACTTAACCAATCTACTACGTTAAGCGTAGCGTTATATCTATCGGAATCCGGTAGACTGGTTACGAAATCTATAGTAATGTGCTGCTACGGTTTCTGAGGGATTGGTAACGGCTTTAACAAACCGGCTAGACGGCCGTAACGTAGCTTCGCAGCTTAGTATACGTAGCAGTTAGTAACGAACTTGTAGATTCGTTCGTAGATTTGTAGAAACTAGTAGACGATTCTAATAGCATCTTTCGTCTTTCTCGTACCTATATAGCCGACGTCTTTTAATCTATAGATTAGCTAAATAATCTTTGTAACTAGCTCTTCTAGAACTATTAGTTTCTCTAAGCCAGTTTTACTAAGTTCCTGTTAGCTGTTAAGCCGCTTAACCTTTTTGTAAAGCGTTTCTTCTGTAGACGCTAGTTCTTCTATAGATGCCGGCTCTACTGTACAGACCCCTACTTCTTTTAATACCTATTTATCTACTATTCGTTTAATAAGTACCTTCTAGAATATGTTTAGGTCTTCTTTCGCTCTACTAGTTTTTCCTTCTCTTCTCGTTAGTACGTTAGCCTTTCTGTTTTAAGCTCTAGGTTAATATATAATCTTAAAATCAAACCTAGATAGGTAGGCGGCCTATTAGGCTTAGCGATGCGAGAGTTTCTGTATCTTTATAAAATAGGTTAGCGATTGATAGTTAGTAAGGACCTGTACTGTACTTCTTCTAGCTATAAGCTCTGGCTTCTACTCTTCGAAAGCTTAGATAATAGCTAATAGTTCCTGATCGTAGATCGTATAGTTCCGCTCGGCTTTGTTTATAGATTTGCTAAACAAAACTACTAGATAAAAGGTCTCTCCGTCGTCGTTATACTAAGATAGGAGCCCTGTAAGAAATGTATTAGAAGCCTCCGTTTTTAGTAGGATCGTCTTTTCTAGTTAGAAGTGCGCTAGTACTAGAGCTAAAGCTACTGCTGCTTTTAGTCAATAGAAAGCCTCTGTACACTTCTCGTTCTAGAGGCCGGCAGCCTCCTTCTTTAACGCCTTATTTAGGGGTCTCGCTATCTTGCTAAAGTCCTTAATAAAACAGCGATAGTAGCTGCAGAATCCTAGGAAAGCTCTAATTTAGGTAGTGTTTCTAGACATCGGCTGCTTCTATTCCGCTATAGTAGCGACCTCTAAGGAGTCTATCTAGATGCTATCCTTTCTAACGATTAGGCCGAGGTATTTAACCTTAGACTAATAGAATTTGCTCTTTTTTGTATCTGCGTTTAATCTGCCCTTTCGGAGCCTAGTTAGCACCTGCTCGATGTAGTCCGTATACTGTTGTCTTGTTCTGTTAGTATAGATAAGGATGTCGTCTAGGTAGATAGATACGAACCGTTCTAGCATATCTATAAAAGTGTAATTTATAAAGCGTTGCTATACAGCTGACGCGTTAGTAAGTCCAAAAGGCATAACCAGCTACTTAAAATTGCCTATACGCGTAGCGAACGTAGTAAGGTCCTTGGTCTAACCTCTACGTTCTGTAGCTAATAGAACGCTTAGCGAATGTCCAGCTTGCTAAACTAATTAGCTTTTGCTACCTGCTGTATAGTCTCGTCGATTAGCGGCAGCAGGTATACGTCTCTCTTAGTAACTTCGTTAAGGCCTCTATAGTCTACGTACAGTCGGAGGCCACCTCCTAGCTTCTGTACGAAAAGGATCGGCAACGCGTATTTAGCTAAGCTTAGCGTAATAAATCTCTTTACTAGGTTTTCTCGAGCGGACACTTCTATCTAGTCCAGCTCGGCCAGTAACAGTTGTCTTAGCAGCTCGGTTCTTAGCAGCGTAGCTCCTTCCTTCAGCCGAATCTTGTTATTATATTACAGTTAGTAGAGCAGCAGAAGGTTGGAATTGGCTTTTAAGAACACGTTAGTATAATAATAGAGTTCTTTTAGTAACACATCTAATAGGTCTACCTCGTCTTCCGCTATTATCTTTTGGTAGTCTTTAATGTCTTTTATTAATATAGTGTAGATCTTATTCTCTAGGGACTTCGCAAGAGTAGTTAGGGCTTCTAAGCTTATTATTCCGATAGTCGCTAGCAACGTAGCCGGATTCGCGAAAACAGTCGCAACTTTCATTTCTGTAGCGACAGTAACGTTTTGCTAGGGTTTAAACTTAATTGTACCTTTGTCTATGTCGATAACGGCCTTCTAGTTCTTTATCTATTTCTGTCCTATAATAATGTTAAACCGTCTGATATCTATTACTCGGAACGCCGCTTTAGTAGTTCGTCTAGCTAGGGTAGTCTTTAACGGCACATGATGCGTAACGCTCTTAGTGTCTTGTCTATTGTATACTGAAATCCGCGTCGGTAATGCCAACTCCACTGGGTAGCTGTATCCCTTTATTAGTTTCCGAATTAGTTAATAATGTATTGCTGCACCGATAAGAGCTCCTATATTGATAACAGCTTTTAGCTAAAGAGGCTAGCGTAAGCTCTTAAGGGGGTAGACGGCTATTAAAAGAATAATAGCAGTCTCTGTATTAGCTTCATCTGTAGCTAAAAGAGGGTCGTTGCAGCTGTTAATGCTTTCTTCTTCCGATAGTATAGATCGTAGTAGTGCCCTATCGCTTACACTAGGTAGGGGGCCTATCTGTTTAGCTAATCTTTTCCTAAGATTCTTAATATTACTCTGCCGTCCGTACTGTCGGTGTCGTTCGGCGTCGATTCTATAGCTTGGACGCTCTTCTTTGGCAGCGGCAACGCTAGCTTTATAGCCTAATATTCCTGCTTCTGTTGCATTGTCGCTTAGCATCTAGTAGCGATATAGCTAGGCTTTCTATATATGTAACACTTAGGGATAAACGTCGAACGCTGTAGGTTCGATAGCTGCTAGGGGATACGCTGGAAGGAGACAGAAGGTCGTATTAATAGCGGGAACAGCAATCGCTAACTTAGTTTACAGACTGCTGATTTCCTGTATTCGTTCAAGTTTCTGGTAGTAACTCTCGCGTAATGTACGAAAGCTTAGAGGTCTTTATCTTCTATAGAGGCTATAACTTCGGCCAATTCAGGCTTTAATTTCTTTCTTAGTAAGTGTACCTGTTTACTCTTAGACACTTTAGCCCTAATTGCATACTTCTAGAACAGTCTGTAAAATTTCTTAAACGTTAGCCAGTTTTGGCTAATCTTGTCTAGTTACTTATAGGCCGTCTGCTTACGAAAATAGTCTGCGAAGCGCTAGTCTAGGGCATTAATAGCGTCGTTGGCGGTTTCGTCTTCTAGGTCCGCTACTAACGCGAACGCTTTACTGTCTAGTCGCGACTCTAGGTAGGCTAGCTTGTCTTCTTTGCTACTAGTGGAATAATCGCAGTTTATCTTATTCCTTATCTTCTTTTTAAAGACTTCCTATGCCTCTAGGTCTCTGCTACTAAAGGCCTATAGGTTAGGTAGTAATGTTATCGAAGTGCTACTTTAACTGTAGGCAGTAGGAGAGCTATAGTTAGCTTAGTCTTCTCGTAGCAGCAGCGGCGGCGCCGGCGACGACGTTAACGCTGCTATATTAGCTAACTGAGCCCTTAGCTTATTTAGCTAAGCTAGTTGTGTCGCCGCTTAGTTCTCTATTACTTCGATAGTAGTTTCTGCAGATGCCCTCTCTACAGCTATCGCTTCTGCTTCCTCTCTTAACTGTCTATTTTCTTCTAGAGTCTTGTAAAACAACGTCTTAGTAAGGTTTATAGCGTTATAGATCTTTTCGACGCCGTTTTCTGTTATATGTTCTTCTAGTTTATTAGGCGTACAGGTATATAGCTTCTTATAGTTAGTTATGCACTCCTTTACCTCTCTTGTCTCTTCTACTATAAAGCCTTTAATAATAGTCTTATTATCTATAACGCTAGTACGCCTGTCTTTCGTCCTATTAGTCTTTCTTCTTCTACTGCTGCAGCCGATAACACTACCTTCTGCTGTTAAGAAGCTCTCTATAGCCTTCTTACAGTGCGTAGGTTTGGTTTTGGGCTGTAGGGTGCGCGTGCGTTATTCAGGTGACCGGATGCGATTTAACGGGCCCTTTCGCATAGCGTAGGGTTATTATTGTTAAAGAGTTCGAGATATAATAATCTAAGTATATAGATATAATTTATAACAGCTGTTTTAATAACTAGATCTCGAACTAGGGAGGGAAAGGAATCTACGTGTACGCGCGGATATAAGCTTTCGTAGGGGTAGTATGCTAAGGCTCGGCTCGGTCCGAAAAGGCCGAGCCGAAATCCCAGGGTCTACCCTATTACTTAGTCCAATTAATTTCTGTCGCTATAACAGAAATAAGATTCTTTACTTAACTAATCCATACGTTAAGTGTAGCATTGTATCTATTAGAGTCTGGTAGGCCGGTTACGAAATCTATAGTAACGTGCTGCTACAGTTTTTTAGGGATCGGTAACAGTCTTAGCAGTCCGGCTAGAAGGCCGTAACGTGACTTCGTAGCTTAGTATATATAGCAATTAGCAACGAACCTATAGATTCGTTCGTAGATCTGTAGAAACTAGTAGACGATTCTTATAGCATCTTTCGTCTTTCTCGTGCCTGTGTAGCCGATATCTTTCAATCTATAAACTAGCTAAATAACTTCTATAACCATTTCTTCTAGAACTATTAGTTTTCCTAAACCGGTTTTGCTAAGCTTCTGTTAGCTGTTAAGCTGCTTAACCTTTTCGTAAAGCGTTTCTTCTATAGACGCTAGTTCTGCTATATAGACCCCTACCTCTCTTAATACCTCGGCGTCTACTATTGGTTTAGTAAGCATCTTCTAGAACATGTTTAGGTCTTCTTTCGCTCTGCTGGTTTTTCCTTCTCTTCTCGTTACTACGTTAGCCTTTCCGTTTTAAGCTCTAGGTCGATATATAATCTTAAAATCGAATCTAGATAGGTAGGCGGCCTATCGAGCTTAGCAACGCGAGAGCTTCTACATCTTTATAAAATAGGTTAGCGATTAATAGTCGGTAAGGACCTGTACTGTGCTTCTTCTAGCTATAAGCTCCAGCTTCTATTCCTCGAAAGCTTAGATAATAGCTAACAGTTCCTTGTCGTAATTAGCGTAGTTCCACTTAGCTTTGTTTATAGATTTGCTAAAGAAAGCTACTAGATAAAGAGTCTCGCTGTCGTCGTTATACTAAGATAGGACCCCTGCAGTAATCGTATTGGAAGCGTCCGTTCCTAGATAGATTATCTTTTCTAGTCGGAAGTACGCTAGTACTGGAGCTAAGGCTAGTGCTGCCTTTAATCGATAGAAAGCCTCTATACACTTCTCGTTCTAGAGGCCGGCAGCCTCCTTCTTTAATGCCTTATTGAGGGGTCTCGCTATCTTGCTAAAGTCCTTAATTGTTAGGGGACGCCGCCCAGCCCAGGTCCTGGACCTGAGCCAGCCGTCGCCCTAAGGACTGCGACTTAGCAGCGCTAGCACGACCCTACCCTCTGTACGGAATTACCGATACGACCCTACTCCTATACGGAGGGAGAATCCTATAGCCCTGTATAGAGGGGAATTGCCGCCCCTCTAAACAGAGGGAAAACTCTGCACTACTGTATAGAGAGAGAACTCCCGATCCTCTGTATAGAGTGTAAACCTTGCATCCCCGCACAGAGGGAAATTGCTGGCTTAGCTTCGTAGGTACAAATTGTACAGCACTAGACGACGAAGGAACTGCCTATTAGTTCCTTTATATAGATACCTAACCTTAAGTTTCTAAACTAAGATTCTTAAGCCCTTACATTGGGAACTGATCTTACTGTCGGTAACCGCAGTAATACAACAAAGATAGACAGCGACATCTCTATAGAACCTACGGCTATACAGGGACAGATGCACTGCGCGTACAAGGAGCTGCTAGAATACAAGAGGCAGCTCGAGCAGTAAGTGAACTACTAGGCTGCGATAATTTCCTAACGGGAACAGGAGCTACGACAGCTTAGGGCGTCCGATCGCGATCCGACCCCTACGACGACGAACACGATAGCCTACACCCTAACCCCTAAGAGCAAACTCCCTAACGTTACTATGTACGATAGTAAGGCTCCGGCCAAATACCCCTCCTAGGCTGCCTAGATACGCTCTAAGCTTCTAGTCGACTTAGGAGTATACCTAACTAAGCTAGACAAGGTAGTTTACCTCTTCGGGAGGTTAAAGGGCAGGGCAGCAGCACGGATTCTGCCGTACTACAAGACGGCTATAGCCAACTCGGCAATAGCTACGACGACGATGCTCTAGGCAGCTCTTAACAAGAGCTATAAGGACCTAGACTGCGAGAGCCGAGCACTCCTACAGGTTAATACGATAAAACAAGGACGCAAGACTGTACGAGAATTCCTCGCAGAATACGACCAGGCTCTGGCAGAGGCAGGAGGTCTCTAATAGGAGGACAGGATAAAAATTACCTCCTTAGAGGTAGGCTTCTCTAAGGAGATTATAACGGGACTAGCAGGCGTAATGCGACTAGCTACGTACGAGGAATTCTGCGATCTCCTTAGGATAGTCGACGACTAGCAGGGCAGGCTCGGACGGATAAGCTACACTTATAAGATGCGACAACCCCTCTAGCGGCAGACGGACGCTATAGACTGGGAACCAACGACGACGAGGGTGGCGGCAGCCGTCACCGTACAGCCAAGGGCCGCTACTAAAAGGGCCTAATAGGTAGACATAGCTACCTTTAACAAGAGGCGAGCAGAAGGGAGCTGCTACTAGTATAGCAAAATGGGCTATACTGTACGGAATTGCAGGCTTTTGCTAGCAGAGAGACCTAGAGAACGGCCGACCACTGCAAGGGTAGCAACTGCGGCGCCCTAACAAGAAGATTAGGAGTCCTACTTAGACAACAACGAGTCGGGAAAAGAGTAGCCTCTAAGGGAAGGCTCTACTAGAGGCGTATACGAGATAGATTGCTAAATCAAAGCACTACTTGACTATCTTTTAAGAGTAACTATATAACAACTACGCCGTTTATCGTACGGCCTACGCTAAACGGGTCTGCAACGGCGCGGACATTAATTAATACAGGATGTTTAGTGTACGGAGTAATTAGCGAAGACTTCGTATAGAGACACTGTATTAAGACGACCCCTACTGTACCTGTATGTATATTGGGCATTACCGAGCAAGGACCGGACATTACCTATATAGTAAAAGTAACAATAGAGATACAGAAACACTATAAGCAGGACTTATACCTCTATATTGTACAGGACAAGCTAGGGTATAATCTGATATTAGGGAAGCTATAGATAGAGCGCTAGCGGGGCAAGCTAGACGTTGGACGAGGACGGCTGTACCTAGTAGTAACGAAGCAGAGGCTACGAGACTAAGGGAGAGTCCTGCAGGATAGCAATACTACGGCCGAAGTTAATATAGCGACGAAGCAGAGGCCCTAAGACCAAGGGAAGGCTCTACAGGGTAACAATGCTAAGGCCGAAATCAACACTGCGACAGCGGACATTAAGAAGGCATTAGCGCCTAAGAAAGTAACGGACCCCTATACGAAGCTCTTAAGGGAATACGTAGGATACCTAGATCTCTTTAAGCTAAAGTCGGTCTCGAAACTGCCGCTACACTGAGGAGAAGGGATTAACTACGACATCTAGCTAGAGCCCCGTCTGGATAGGAGTCTGCCTAAGGTACTGTACAGTCCGCTATACGGAATGTCCTCTAGAGAACTCCTAGTACTGCGCAAGACACTGGACAACCTGCTTGCTAAAGGTTTTATTTAGGCAAGTACCTCGTCCGCGGAAGCCCTAGTGCTGTTTGTCTATAAGGAGGGGAAGGCCGGCTTGCGTTTCTGCTTAGACTATAGAGGCATTAACGCGATTACTAAGAAGGACCGGTACTCCCTACCCCTTATTAAGGAGACTTTTAGACGGATTAGTAAGGCAAAGTAGTTTACCAAGCTTAACGTAGTCTCGGCTTTCTACAAGATACAGATTAAGGAAGGTTGTAAATAGATAACTGCCTTCTGTACGAGATATAATCTTTTTAAGTAGCTTGTTACCCCCTTTAGCCTTGCTAACGTACCGGCAACCTTCTAAAGGTACATTAACAAGTCCTTGCAAGGAGTACTAGGCAATATCTGCTTAGCGTACCTCGACGATACCCTGGTTTTTACAGACAGCACCTATACAGATTACGTACAGGACGTCAAGAAGGTGCTAGACCGACTGCAGCAGGCTAGCTTGTACCTTAACATCGACAAATGTAAATTCGGTGTCTGGCGTATAAAATACCTAGGGTTTATTATCGAGGCAGGGAAAGGCATTAGCATAGATAGGAAAAAGATTAATGCTATTAAGCAATAGAAGCCGCCTACGAGCGTTAAGGGTATATAGGAATTTCTTGGGTTTGCTAACTTCTACCGCCAGTTTATACGGAACTACTCGGAGATTGTACGCCCCCTAGTTAAGCTAATACACAAGGACAAGCAGTTCAAATAGATGAACGAGTGCGATAGGAGCTTCAACAAGCTAAAGAAGCTCTTTACTACAGGGCCAACGCTTGCTGCCTTCGACCTAGAACGTACGACGATACTAGAAACCGACTCCTCGGGGTATTGCATTAGAGATATCCTATTACAGGTAGGCTTAGACGGACTCCTAGACCTATACGCGTATTTCTCTAAGAAGAACTCCCTAGCTAAGTGCAACTATTCTATCTACGACAAGGAATTGCTAGCAGTCGTACAGTGTTGCGAAGCGTAGGATAGAGAACTCCGCTCGGTTCCTAAGTTCCTCGCCCTAACTAACTATAAGAACCTAGAGTACTTTACGCAGCCCTAGAAGCTATCTAAGAGGCACGTACGATAGGCAATGTACCTAAGCCGGTTTAATATAAGACTCCAGTATCGCAAGGGTAAGGACAACAGCAGGGCCGATGCGCTATCTAGACGGGACTAGGACATACCAACGACGTACGAGGACAACTAGTTAAAGTTACGAACATTCCAGATGTTTAAGGAGGAGCTAGGCGAGGAGACTATCTGCCTAGCGGCGACATACCTATAGGAACCCTAACTGCAAGTATAGGAAGAGGCAGTAGAGAAGGACGAGGTGTACCGAGGGGCCTGTACAGCGATCTAAGGAGGGCAGCGGAAGCTCCTAGCAGAGCTCCGCCTTAAGGTGTCGGCAGCAGAGTGCTTAGTAGACAAGGAGAACAACCTAAAGTTCAGAAATAGGATTTGGGTCCTAGTAGATAAGAAGCTCTATACAAGCTTAATACAACGGGCGCATAATTCTATAGCAACTAGGCACCTAGGGCGTAAGGAGATGTACAGCATCGTCGCTAGGGACTACTACTGGCCGGCGATAGCGAAGGACATCTGCAGGTTCGTACAGAACTGCGATGTATACAGAAGGACAAAGCCCTAGCGTAAACTGAAGTATAGGCTGCTAAAGCCCCTACCGATACTGGACCGGCCCTAGCAAGACCTAACAGTAGACTTTATTACAGACCTCCCTAAGAGCGACGGACGGTGGAACATTATAGTAGTAACGGACAAGCTAACGAAGGGGGTAATACTAGAGGGAATAGACTCTATTACAGCTAAGGACACTGCCTAGGCATTTATACAGACGACGTTTAGCAAGTACGGTTTCCCTTAGTTAATTGTGTCGGACCAGGGTACGTAGTTTACGAGCCAGCTCTAGGCAAGGGTCTGCCAGTTGCTAAAGGTAGAACGTCGCCTATTAACTGTATAGCACCTACAGACGGACGGAGCGACGGAAAGGGTCAATTTAACGTTGGGAGCGTACCTCCGAGCGTACGTCGACTACGACCAGACGAACTGGAACCGCCTTCTTCCTATAGCGGAGCTAGCTATTAACAGCTGTACGGCTAATGCTACAGGATTGTCCCCCTTCTTTATAGCCTATAGATACGAATATTCCCTGCTCCTACCGACCCTAGGTAGTAACACTTTACGCCCTGTACGATCCCTAATTTAGCAGAGAGAGGCTATCGTACAGACGATTACGAACGCCTATTAATAGGCGAAGGCGAGTCTGGCTATAGCTTAACAGAATACGGAAGAGCAGGCTAACAAGAGACAGTAGGCTGCACTAAGGTACAAGGCAGGGGATAAGGTCTGGCTAAACTAGCGCAACATCTGTACGGACCGGCCAAGCAAGAAGCTAGATTGGAAGAACAGGAAGTTTATAGTAGTCTGACTAGTAGGGATATACGCTATACGACTTAACACTCCTCTAGGGATTTACCTAGTCTTCTATATAGACCTCGTACAGCCAGCGAATACGGGCCCCCTACTGCATTAGACGACAGATAACGCGCGCCTACTAGCGATTATAACTAAGGGCTAGGAAGAGTACGAAGTAGAAGGGATCCTTAAGAGCCGAAGGAAGCGGGAGAAGGTAGAGTACCTAGTAAAATAAAGAGGATAGGCAGAGCCTACGTAGGAACTGTATAAGGCCCTATAGGACATAACTACGCTAGACAGGTAGGAGGAGAACCACCCCCCTGCCCAGTTACAGTAACACTGCGCTGTACGGCGAAAAGGGGCACGATCTACCCTAAGGGCAGGGCAGCCGCTAGCAACTTAGGTTACTAAAGGATCGAGAATTACGACGTAGGACACTACGGGATCCTACTGACACTACACTATACGACACTGTACGGAAGAAGGGCAGGAGGAAGGGGAAGGTTAGGAGACAGGTAAGATAGGTAGAAATAAGAGGAGAACGAGAGCAACACTGTCCGAAAACTTTTACATACTACCTTAAGGTAGCTTACTGGCCACTACCCCTAGGACCCAGGGCAGCCAACTCTACACCCGAAATCTCAATTACCTCCCGGCCGGCAGGAGCCCTAGCACCAGAGAGCAAAGGGTAGCTTAACAACACCCTGCTACTGGTTAATGTAGCACCTAAGACGTTAGCTTAGATCGTACAGAGGACGGGAACCCGTACGAACCGGAAGCGCAGCTGCTAGTCAAATTAAGCATTCTACTGCTAGAGGTAGAAATAGGAGGGGACCCTAGCCGGACGAACGGAGAAGGAGAGCTAGCAGCTACGAGAAGAACACGGCGAGAACGGCCGGACGAGATGGGTGGCATAGCGATAGTAGCTAGTAGTAGCGGTTGGTAGTAGTAACTAGTAATAGTAGTAATAGTAGTAGTAGCGGACGGCTAGGCGGACGGGTAGCAGATAGGAAATAAAGGAGAAAGAGAAGAAGAGAGAGAGAGAAAGGGGAAAGGGTTTATATACAGAGTGGCAGCTGCCTACCTTATAGGGCAATAACAACTAAGGCAGCTGCCACAACTGTATAAGGGAGGACAAACGAGGCAACTACGACCTAGGGCCTGTACGAGCGACAGCCTACTAAACGACTGGACAGGGGCGGGAACATCTACCTAGGAGTAAACTCTGGACGACGACTAAGGGACAGGGACAGAGCCAAATAGCCCAGTGGCGCCAGACCGTATGGTTAGGACGCAGAGTGTATAGCTAAGGGCTAGAGGGTAGGAGGGGAACGAGCAGACAGGACCGAGCACCTCCTGCACCTTTATAACCGCTCGCAGGCCTCCTTAGCCTCGGCCTTAGCATCGCTGAATTAGCAAACGGAATCGGTTAAGTTTAGGTAGAAGCGATCTAGCACTACCTGCCTTCCCTGCTAGCGGATCTAGGAGGACAACCCCTAAGGTTAGACCAGCAGAGAGGGAGGTCGACAGGCAAGGCCTAGGCGAAGACGAGAAAGCGCTACCCGCTAGAGGAACAGCTAAGGCTATACGACTCGCTGTCGTACAGAAGAACTACAATAAGAAGGGAGGGGGGTATTGTTAGGGGACGCCGCCTAGCCCAGGTCCTGGACCTAAGCCAGCCGTCGCCCTAAGGACTGCGACTTAGCGGCGCCAGCACGACCCTACCCTCTGTACGGAATCACCGATACGATCCTACTTCCGTATAGAGGGAGAATCCTATAGCCCTATATAGAGGGAAATTGCCGCCCCTCTAAACGGAGGGAAAACTCTGTACTACTGTAGAGAGGGAGAACTCCCAATCCTCTGTACAGAGTGTAAACCTTGCATCCCTGCATAGAGGGAAATTGCTGGCTTGGCTTTATAGGTACAAATTGTACAGCAGCAGACAACGAAAGAACTGCCTATCAGTTCCTTTATATAGATACCTAATCTTAAGTTTCTAAACTAAGATTTTTGAGCCCTTACATTAGTAAAACGCCGATAGTAGCTACAGAATCCTGGGAAAGCTCTAATCTAGGTAGTGTTTCCAGACTTCGGCTGCTTCTATTCTGCTATAGCAGCGACCTTTAAGGAGTCTATCTAGATGCTATTCTTTCTAACGATTAGGCTAAGGTATTTGACCTTAGACCGATAGAATTTACTCTTCTTTGTATCTGCGTTTAATCCGACTTCTTACAGCCTAGTTAGGACCTGCTCGATATAGTCCGTATACTGTTATCTCGTTCTGTTAGTATAGATAAAGATGTCGTCTAGGTAGATAGATACAAACTGCTCTAGCATGTCTATAAAGGTATAGTTTATAAAGCATTGCTATACAGCTAGCGCGTTGGTAAGCCTAAAACATATAACTAACTACTTAAAATTGCCTACATACGTAGCGAACGTAGTAAGGTCCTTAGTCTACCCTCCTTCGTTCTGTAGCCAATAGAGCGCTTAGCGAATGTCCAGCTTGCTAAACTATTTAACTTTTGCTACCTGCTATATATGTTGCAGCGACGGAAAGTAATAGGACTAAGTAATAGGGTGGACTCTAGAATTTCGGCTCGGCCCTTCCGGACCAAGCCAGGCCTTGGCACGCCGCCCCTACGAGAGCTTATATCTGTGTATATGTAGATTCCTTTCCCTCTTTAGCTCGAGATATAGTTATTAACACAGCTATATTGAATTATATCTCTATACTCGGATTATTATATCTCGAACTCCTCGACTACAACAAGCCCTATGCTGTACGAAAGGGCCCGTCGAATTATATTCAGTTACCTAAATAACGTACGTATACCCTAACCTAACCTAACAGCACAACGTACTGTAAGAAGGCTATAGAGAGCTTCTTAACAGTAGAAGGCGGCGTTATAGGCTGTAGCAGAAGTAGGAGAAGAAAGACTAACAGAACAAAAGACAGGCGCACTAGCGTTATAGATAATAAGACTGTTATTAGAGGCTTTACAGAAGAAGAGACAACAGAGGTTAAGGAACGTATAGCTAACTATAAGAAGCTTTACGACTATATACCTAAGGAACTAGAAGAACACGTAAAGGAAAACAGAATAGAAAAGATTTATAATGCTATAAACCTTACTAAGACATTGTTTACAAAACTTTAGAAGAGAATAGACAGTTAAGAGACGAAGCAGAAACGATGGCTATAGAGAGGGCATCTGCAGAGACTATTATCGAAGTAATAGAAAATTAAGCGGCGTTACGACTAGCTTAACTAAATAAGCTAAGGGCTTAACTAGCTAATATAGCAGCACCGACGTTGTCGCTAGTAATCCGGGCACGCAGATAAGATTCAATACGGCCTTTTTGATAACTATATCTCGAACTGAGGAGGGAAAGGAATCTATATAGTGGTGGTGGGAGCTTTAGGGGTAGTGTGCCAAGGCCCGGCTCGGTCCGGAAGGGCTAAGCCGAAATTCTAAGGGTCTACCCTATCGCTCAGTCCTACCCCTTTCTGACGCCGCAACACTACCCCCCTCCCTTATTAGCAGTCGCCCTCGACCGCTTACTTATCTGTTCCTCGAAATTTTTTTTTTTTTACATCGTTACTATCTGACGTCTTTACTTGGCGTCCATCTGATCCCTTCTATCTGATCGGAGCTAGCGGTTACCCGAGCTGCGGCGTGACCGGTCTGTACGCTGTTGCGTAGGTCTATATAGATCTATCTGCAGCTCGCTATCTTCTTCTTTTTTTTTTCTACTAAGGCCCTTACCTACTGCAGGGCTGGCGGCGCCGACGCTGCTTTACAGCGTCGGCGAGCTTCCTGCTGCAGCCGCAGTAGGTGGTAGCTGCGTCGAAGACTCCAGCGAAGCGACTGTTACGATCGTTTTCGTCGGCTTCTGCACCGATAAAGCGGACTTGGCCTTCTTTTTAGCCGTCGAGCTACTTAGGCCTCGGCTTCTTCGGGTTCCGGACGTAAAATTCTCTTAGCACCGCCGCCGAATTCCAGAGGTTCTCGGCCAGATATTATTTATAGTCTTCTGGCTATCCTTTCTATAAGATCCTCGCTTCGATTGATCCTCTTTGTTTCCTTATATCGATTACGTCTTCTACTTCCTACTCTTCTTCTTCGCCGTCTATCTCGACCGACAGGGGTTCGGCAAACCCCTGTTCCGGAAGGCCTTCTTTAGGAGCTAAACTTAACAGATCCGAATGGAAGACATTGTAGATCCGGAATAATTTCGGCAGCTAGAGCTAGTAGGTCACCGGCGACCTCTTTTCCACTATCTTGAACGGGCCTACGTAACGAGGGTTGAGCTTCGCGTTGCCTTTTAGCCTTAGGTTCTGCGTGTTGAGCTATACCTTTTGGCCTTCCTCGAATTCTATCAGTAACCTCTTTCTATTAGCTCGAGTTACTATCTTCTTCTAAGCTGATTCTATCGCCTCTTTAGCTACCTTAATCGCTTCTTCTATCTAAGATCGGAGCGCCTCTGCCGCCGCCGCAGTGATTCTCTTCGACGAGGTAGTAGTAGAAGGTTCTAAAGAGCTGGGTTCGTTTAGCGACTGAAAGCTTATCCTCGGAAGGTAACCGTATGTTATCTTAAACGGCGCTAGTAAGGTAGCTTCCGACTGTGCTAAACTGGTGCAGAATTCGGCTATCGGCAACATCTTAATCCACTCTGCTTAATAATAGCTGCAGAGGATTCGTAGATACTTTTCTATCTTACGGTTGGCCACTTTAGACTAACTGTCGGTCTAAGGGTGAGCGGCCGTACTGAGCTTTCTACGAATTCCAAGGGCTTGGTTAATGGCTTTCTATACATCGGCGGTGAATTGAGGACCGCTATCTGTAGTAATAGTATCCAGCAGGCCGTAGTACTTCCACACGTGCTGGATTATTATTCTCGCCGTTTCTTCTGTAGTAGTTCCTTTATCCTTAGCTCGGCAGGGGATAAAATAGCGTTCCTTGCTTAGTCGATCTACCACGTTAAGCGTAGCGTTATATCTATCGGAATCTGGCAGGCCGGTTACGAAGTCTATTGTAATGTGCTGCTATAGTTTCTCGGGGATCGGAAGTGGCTTTAACAGGCCGGCCGGAAGGCCGTAACATAGCTTCGCTGCTCGGCACACGTAACAGTTAGTAATAAACCGATGCATCCGCTCGAAGATTCGCAGAAACCAGTAGGTCGACCTTATTGCTTCTATCGTCTTCTTCAATCCTGCGTAACCAACATCCGTAGAGCTATAGACCAGCTGGATAACCTCTGTAATCAGTTCTTCTGGAACGATCAGTTTCCCTAAGCCGGTTTTGCCGAGCTTCTGCTACTAATTGAGCCGTTCCACTCTCTCGTAGAGCGTCTCTTCTTCGGTCGGAGGTTCTATCGCGCTAATCCCTGCTTCTCTTAACACCTCTGCGTCTACTATCCGTTTGGTCAACACCTTCTGGAACATGTTCAGATCTTCTTTCGTGTGGCTGGTCTTTTTTCCTTCTCTTCTCGTTAACGCGTCTGCCTTTCCATTTTGAGCTCCTAGTCGATAAGTGATCTTAAAGTCAAACCCGGACAGGTAGGCGGCCTACCTAGCTTAGCAGCGTAATAGCTTCTGCGTCTTTATAAAGTAGGTTAGCGACTAGTGGTCCGTAAGGACCTGGATCGTGCTCTGTCTAGCTATAAGCTCCGGTTTCCACTCTTCGAACGCCTGTATAATAGCTAACAGTTCTTTATTATAGATAGCGTAGTTCCGCTTAGCATCGTTTATAGACTTGCTAAAGAAAGCCACCGGATAGAGCGTTTCGTCGTCGTTAGCGTATTAAGAAAGGACCCCTGCTGTTACTGTGTCAGAAGCGTCCGTTTCTACGTAGATTGTCTTTTCCGGTCGGAAGTGCGCTAGCACTAGCGCTGAGGCCACCGCCTCCTTTAGCTAGTTAAAGGCTTCTATGCACCTCTTATTCTATAGGCCAGCGGCCTCCTTTTTCAATGCCTTGTTTAGGGGTCTCGCTATCTTGCTGAAGTCCTTAATAAACCGTCGATAGTAGCTGCAGAAGCCTAGAAACGCTCTAATTTGCGTAGTGTTTCCGGATGTCGGTCGCTTCCATTCCGCGACTGCGGCGACCTTTAAGGGGTCTATCCGAATTCCTTCTCTTCCGACGATAAGGCCGAGGTATTTAACTTCGGTCTAATAGAACTCGCTCTTCTTCGTGTCTGCGTTTCATCCGACCTCGCAGAGTCTCTTTAATATCCTCTTAATGTAGTCCGTATGTTGCTCTCTCGTTCCCTTAGTGTAGATAAGAATATCGTCTAGGTAAATAGACACTAACCGTTCTAGCATGTCTATTAAGGTGTAGTTTATAAAGCGTTGCTACATAGCCGGCGCGTTAGTAAGTCCGAAAGGCATTACCAACTACTTGAAATTGCCTATACGCGTAGCGAATGTCGTAAGGTCTTCCGTTTGTCCTTCTTCGTTTCTTAATCGATAGAAAGCTTAGCGGATATCTAGCTTGCTAAACCACTTAGCCTTTGCTACCCTTTGTATAGTCTTATCGATTAGAGGCAGCGGATACACATCTCTCTTAGTAACCTTATTAAGGCTACGGTAATCTACGCACAGTCGGAGACCACCTTAGGGTTTCCGTACGAAAAGAATCGGTAACGTATATTCCGCAGAGCTTGGTGTAATAAACTTCTTCGCTAGGTTTTCTCGGTCAAACACTTCTACCTTGTCAGCTCGGCCGGCGATAAGCGTCTTAGGGGTTCGGTTCTCGGCAGTGCGGCTCCTTCTTTCAACCGGATCTTGTTGTTATATTCCAGTCGGTAGAGCGGCAGTAGGTTGGAGTCTGCTTTCGAGAACACATTAGTGTAGCTATAGAGTTCTTTCGGTAACACCTCCAGTAGATCCACTTCTTCTTCCGCTATTATCTTCTAGTAGTCTTCGATATCCTTTATTGAGATAGCATAAATCTCGTTGTCCGACGACCTCGCGAGGGTCGTTAAAGCTTCTGAACTTATTATTCCGATCGTGTCTTAAGGGTTGGACCGATCCTTCGGAGTCACTTCGACGGTCGTAACGTTCGGTTTAGCGTTAGCGACTGTAACCGATTCGGCGGCGATTTCGGTCTGCTGGTTTTTGAATCCAAAGGTGCCTTTACCTACGTCAATAACGGCTTTCTAGTTCTTTATCTATTTCTATCCTATAATGATGTTAAACCTTCCGATATCTATAATTCGTAACGTCGCTTCTGTGGTGCGACCTGCTAAGGTGGTCTTTAATAGCATATAGTGCGTAACACTCTCGGTGTCTTGTCCGTTGTATACCGAAATCCGTGTCGGCGACGCTAGCTCTACTGGATAGCCGTATCTATTTATCAGCTTTTGAACCAATCGATAGTGGATCGCTGCGCCGATAAGGGCTCCTGTGTCTATAAAAGCTCTTAGTTAAAGGGGCTTGCTCGAGCTATTAAGAGGGTAGACAGTAATTAGAAGGATAATAGCTGTTTCCGTGTTTACTTCCACCGCCGCCGAGAGCGGATCACTGCAGCTGTTAATACTTTTATCTTTCGGTAACGTAGTTCTTGTTAGTGCCCTGTTGTCTATGCTGGATAGGGGGCCTATCTATCCAGCTGGTCTTTTCCCAGGATTCTTAGTAGCACTCCACTGTCTACACTGTCGGTGTCGTTCGGAGCCGGCTCGATAGCCTGTATAGTCTTTCTCGGCGGCTGCGGCTGCTTCGTAACACGATACTCCTGCTTCTGTTAGGCCGTTGCTTGGCATCTCGTAGCGATATAGCCAGGCTTTCTGTCCGCGTAGCAGGTAGGGACGAACGACGAACGCGGTGACTGATAAGGTAGCTGCTGGGGTGCTCTCCGGAAAGGTGCAGGGGGTCGCGTTGCCTGTGTTAATAACGGCTTCTAGTTCGATTCGTGTAATTTCGCGTAAGCGCTCAGGTTTCTCGCAGTAACTCTCGCTCGGTGCACAAAGCTCTTAAGGTCTTCGTCTTCTACCGAGGCTATAGCTGCAGCCAGTTCAGGGTTCAGCTTCTGCTTTAGTAGGTAGAGCTGCTTATCTTCCGACACTCGGGCTCTAATCGCATATTTTCTAAACAGTCCGTAGAACTCTTCGAACGTCTGCTGGTTCTAGTTGATCTTATCCAGCTGTTCGCGAGCCGTCTTTTTTTGAAAGGGGTCCCCGAAGCGTTAATCCAGCGCTTTGATCGCTTCTTTAGCAGTTACCTCTTCTAGGTCTGCTACTAGCGAAAAAGCTTTACCTTCTAATCGCGACTCTAGGTAGGCCAATCTATCTCCGGCACTGTTTCCGACGTAGTGTCAGTCTGTCTTGTTCTTTATCTTCTTCTTAAACGCTTCCCAGTCTTCGGGGTCTCCTCCTCTAAACGCCGGTAGGTCCGGTAGTAATGTTATTAAGGTGCTACCTTAGCTGTAGGCCGCCGGTAAGGCGGTCTCTGCTTGTTCTTCTCGATGCGGTACCGGCGGCGGCGACATCGCTGCTTTCATCTTAGCTAGCTAAGTCTTTATCGCCTTTAGTTGTGCTAGTCGGTTTGCTGCTTAGTTTTCTAGCACATCTATAATAGTCTCTGCCGATTCCTTCTCGGCTCTTACCGCCTCGATTTCCTCTCTTAACTGTCTCTTTTCTTCCAGGGTTCTATAAAACTTCTTCTCGATAAAGGTAATAATGTCGAACACCTTCTTAGCTCTATTTTCTGCTAGATACTCTTCCATTTCCTCCGGCTTGCGTACGTACAGTTTGGCATAGTTCTCTATGCCCCTCTTCGCTTTATCTATCTCTTCTTCTGTAAGGCCCTTAATGGCTATTCCGTCGTCGAGGATGCTAATACGCCTATCCCTTAGTCTATTAGTCTTTCTCTTTCCGCTGCGGCCTGTAACGCCGCCCTCTACCGTTAAGAAGCTCTCTATTGCTTTCTTACAGTGCTGTTGTTTGGTTTGGTTTGTGTAGTGCGCGTGCGTTATTCGGGTCTCCGGATAGTTCAACGGTCCCTTTCGTATAGCGCGGGGATAGTATAGTAAGTAAGTTCGAGATATAATGATCCGGGCACGCAGATAAAATTTAATACGGCCTTTTTGATAACTATATCTTGAACTGAGGAGGGAAAGGAATCTATGTAGTGGTGGTAGGAGCTTTGGGGGTAGTATGCTAAGGCCCGGCTCGGTCCGGAAGGGCCAAGCCAAAATTCCGAGGGTCCACCCTATCGCTCAGTCCCACCCCTTTCTGCCGCTGCAACAGCTAGCGCAGCAGCAGCTGCCAAGAGAAGACCAAACTAACTACAGCTCGCCGGCTGCCTACAGTTAAGGTTGCACTCTAATAACATCGCTACCGGACCTACCGGCCTTTAGTAGCAGAGACCTAGAGGCATAGGAAGCCTTTAAGAAGAAGATAAGGAATAAGATAAGCTGAAACTATGCTACTAGTAGCGAAGAAGACAAACTGGCCTATCTGGAATAGTAACGAGAAGGTAAAGCGTTTGCACTAGTAGCAGACCTAGAAGAAGTAACCGCTGCCGACGCCCTTAACGCCCTAAGTTAACGCTATACGGATCTTTTCCGTAAGAAGACGGCTAGTAAGCAATTAGACAAGATTAGCTAGAACCGGATAACGTTTAAGGAATTTTATAGACTGTTCCGGAAGTATGCTATGAGAGCCAAAGTGTCTAAGGACGAACAGTTACATTTACTAAGACAGAAATTGAAGCCTAAGCTAGCTGAAGCTATAGCCTCTATAGAAGACGAAGACCTCTAAGCTTTCGTACATTACGCGAGAGTTACTACTAGAAACTTAAACATATACGGAAAATTAGCAGTCCGTAAACCAAGTTAGCAATTGCCGTTTGCGCTATAGGCACGACTTTCTGCACCCTTCCGTCGTAGCCCCTAGTAGCTATCTTATCTATAGCGATCGACGTTCGTTCCTACTTGTTATACGTATAGAAAGCCTAGCTATATTGCTACTAGATGCTAAGCGACTACTTAGGAGAAGCGAGAATATTAGGCTACGAAGCTAACGATAGCGCTGCCGTAGAAGAAGAGTGTCCAAGCTATAGAGCCGGCGCCGAACGACACCGACAGTATAGACAGTAGAGTACTATTAAGAATCTTAGGAAAAGACTAGCTAGACGGATAGGCCTCCTCACTAGCACGAAAGAGAGGGCACTACTACGAACTACGCCGCTAGAAGAAGAAGAGAGCATTAACAGCTGCAACGATCTGCTTTCGGCTGCGGTAGAAGCGAATACAGAGACTGCTATTATCCTTCTAATTACTGTCTACCCCCTTAAAAGCTTACGTTAGCCTCTTTAGCTAAAAGCTTTTATCGATATAGGAGCTTTTATTAGCGCAGCGATACATTATCGACTGATTCGGAAACTAACGAAAGAATATAGTTATCTAGTAGAATTAGCATCGCTAACGCGAATTTCGGCATACAACAGACAAGACACTAAGAGCGTTATACACTACGTGCCGTTAAAAACTACCCTAGCTGGCCGAACTACTAAGGCGACGTTCTAAGTAATAGATATCGGACGGTTTAACATTATTATAGGACAGAAATAGATAAAGGACCAAAAGGCCGTTATCGACGTAGACGAGGGCACGATAGGGTTTAAACCCTAGCAAAGCAGCATCAAGCCGACAGTTACTGTCGTAGTAGAACAAAACGTCGCGATCGTTTCCAAGAATTCGGCTATGCCTCTAGTAACTATTGGAATAATAAGCTCGGAAGCTCTAACTACCTTTATAACGTTACCTAAGAATAAAATCTATGCTTTCTTAATAAAAGACATCAAAGACTACTAAAAGATAATAGCAGAAGAGGAAGTAGACCTGTTAGAAGTGTTACTAGAAGAACTCTATAGTTACGCTAACGTGTTCTTAAAAGCTAATTTCAACCTCCTGCTGCTCTACTAACCAGAATGCGACAATAAGATCCGGTTAAAGGACAGCGCTACGCTGCTAAGAACCGAGCCGCTAAGACGATTGTTACTAGCTAAACTGGACTAGGTAGAAGCGTTTATTTAAGAAAACCTAGTAAAGAAATTTATTATGCTAAGCTTAGCTAAATACGCGTTACTAATGCTTTTCGTACAGAATCCCAGAGGAGGCCTCCGACTGTACGTAGACTATAGAGGCCTTAACGAATTTACTAAGAGAGATATATACCTGCTGCCGCTAATTGACGAGACTATACAGCGGGTAGCAAAAGCTAAATAGTTTAGCAAGCTAGACATTCGCTAAGCGCTCTATTAGTTGTAGAACAAAGAAGGGCAGACTAAGGACCTTACTACGTTCGCTACGCGTATAGGCAATTTCAAATAGCTGGTTATACCTTTCGGACTTACCAACGTACCTGCAGTATAGCAATCCTTTATAAACTATACCTTTATAGATATACTAGATCGGTTTGTATCTACCTACCTAGACGACATCCTTATTTACACTAACAGAACAAAACAACAGTGTACAGACTATATTAAGCAGGTGCTAACTAGGCTCTAAGAGGTCGGATTAAACGCGGATACGAAAAAGAGCGTGTTCTATTAGTCTGAAGTCAAATATCTTAGCCTTATTATTGGAAGAGAAGGCATTCGGATAGACCTATCAAAGGTCGCTGCTGTAGCAGAATAGAAGCAGCCGAAGTCCGGAAACACTACCTAAATCAGAGCTTTCTTAGGATTCTGTAGCTACTATTGCTACTTTATTAAAGACTTTAGCAAGATAGCGGGACTACTAAATAAGGCATTAAAAAAGGAGGCTGCCGGCCTCTAGAGCGAGGAGTGTACAGAGGCTTTCTATTAACTAAAAGCAGTAATAGCCTTAGCCCTAGTACTAGCACACTTCCGACTGGAAAAGATAATCGACCTAGAAACGGACGCTTTAGATACAGTTACTGCCGGGGTCCTATCTTAGTATAACGACGACGGCGAGACCCTTTATCTAGTAACTTTCTTTAGCAAATCTATAAACGAGGCCGAGAGAAATTACGCCATCTACGACAAAGAGCTGTTAGCTATTATCTAAGCTTTCGAGAAATGGAAGCTGGAGCTTGTAGCTAGAAGAAGCACAGTATAGGCTCTTACCGACTATCAATTACTGACCTACCTTATAAAAACGCAGAAGCTCTTACAGCGCTAAGCTTAATAGGCCGCCTAACTATCCGGATTTAGTTTTAAAATTATATATTGACCTAGAGCTTAAAACAGAAAGGCTAACGCATTAACAAGAAGAGGAGGAAAGACTAGCAGAGCAAAAGAAGACCCAAACATGTTCCAGAAGGTACTTCCTAAACGAATAGTAGACGCAGAGGTGCTAAAAGAGGTAGGGGTCTGTATAGTGGAACCGACGTCTGTAGAAGAGACGCTTTACAAGAAGGTTAAGAGGCTTCATAGCTAACAGAAACTTAGTAAGACCAGCTTAGGGAAGCTAATAGTTCTAGAAGAGCTGGTTATAGAAGTTATTTAGCTAGTTTACGAATCGAAAGATGTCGGTTATATAGACGCGAGAAAGACGAAAGATACTATTAGAATCGTCTACTAGTTTCTACAGATCTATAAACGAATCTACCGGTTCGTTACTAACTGCTACGTATACCGAACAGCGAAGCTACGTTACAGTCTTCCGGCTAGTTTGCTAAAGCTGTTACCAATCCCTAAGAAACTGTAGTAGTATGCTACTATAGACTTTGTAACCGGCCTGCCGGAATCTAATAGATATAACGCTACGCTTAACGTAGTAGATTAGTTAAGTAAAGAACGTAACTTTATCCCCTACAAAGCGAAAGATAAGGGCACGTCGATAGAAGAAACGGCACAAATGCTAATATAGTATGTATAGAAGCACTACAGCCGGCCGGACACTATTACTACTAATAGGAGTCCTTAATTTACTGCTAACGTATAGAAATATATTGGCCAAGCCCTCGAAATTCGTAGAAAGCTTAGTATAGCAGCCTAGCCCTAGACGGACGGTCAATTAGAAGTAGCTAACTGTAAGATAGAAAAATATCTACGGATCTTCTGTAGCTATTATTAAGAAGACTAGAATAAGGCGTTGCCGATAGCCGAATTCTGCACTAATTCGGCTCTGTCCAAAGCTACCTCGCTAGCGCTGTTTAAGATAACTTACGGATACCTTCTATAAATAAGTTTCTAACTACTAGACAGAACAGACCCCGATTCTGCTACAGTTATTACCTCGTTAAAGAGAGTCGCCGCTGCTGCGGCGAAAGCACTTAAAGATTAGAGAGAAGAAGCTGTCCGAGTAGCAAAAGAAGCAATAGAATTAGCATAGAAGAAGATAGTAACTCGAGCTAATAGAAAGTGGTTACTAATAGAATTTAAGGTAGGCCAAAAGGTATAGCTTAATACAAAGAATCTTAGGCTCAAAGGCAATGCCAAGCTTAACCCCTGCTATATAGATCTATTTAAGATAATAGAAAAGAGGTTACTAGTAACCTATTGTTATAGGTTTAAGAATCTTGGTTTAGAAACTTAAAGCTAGGTATCTATATAAAGGAACTAATAGGTAGTTCCTTTGTTGTCTGCTGCTGTACAACTTGTACCTACGACCCCTTACCTCTCGTACAGTTGTTACCTATCCTATCTAACTATCTATCTACTACTGTCCTGTCCCTATTCTATCTAGCTATCTAGCTATCTAGCTATCCAGATATCCAGCTCTTATACTACGTAACCAAGTCGTACGATCCTATAGTAGTGCCTATAGTAGTGCCCGTAGGGGTGCCTATAGTAGTGCTGCCCTAGCTGCCGGTCCCGTCGCTATCCCCCGTCCGGCCGGGGTCCTACGACGTTTCGAGCTTCTAGAGTAGGACGCTAAGTACCACTGCTACCTACAGTATCAGTTCATATAGTCCTGCCCTACTGTACCGATCCTAACTAATTATTATAGGTACTTTACCTAGCAGTAGCAGGATGCTGCTTAGCTCCTATACTACTCCTTCTAGTGTAACCCTGCCTATATTACGCCCTACTGCCTCTATACTGCTCGCCTGTCGTACATTAACGCAGTCCTAATTGCTAGCTATAGCTAGTCCTGCTATGCCTATACTAATTCCCCTTAGGGTATATTTGCACTATACTGTCTAGCTAGGTTCTAGGCTAGTGTCTGCACTTCCTGTAAGTAGAAAGACAGGTCGCTTTGCTGCTCCTTACGCTATCTAGGGGAGGGACGTAGGGGCGCTAGGGCACTGCTAGTTATCGACTTCGAGTTAGATAGCGAGGCTTAGAAGGTCCTCGAGATTTCGGACAACGATAACGACGCGCTAGTCCTGTCTGCTATCGACATTTCGGACGACGACAAGCCGGGCCTATCGTCGTCTATAGTAGTAAGATAGCAGGGCAGTTACTAACTAGAGCTTATACAGCTCTAGGCTAGTTCCTAGTAGGAAATCTTATATAGTTTATATATCCTGTTTCCTATCTCTCCTTAGTTCTATTCCTATCTATCCCCTAGGTGCTCCTGTCCTAACCCTATATCTTCCTATAGCTGCCTAGTTTCTCCCTGTCGCTGCCTAACGTCTAGGGCTGGCCCTTATTCGCCCTATTCCGTATAGTGTCCCCCCGTCTAGGCAGCTATATAGCTTTGCGTATAGCTGCCTAATAACTAGGGCTAGCCTTTATCTGCCCTATTCTGTACGATATAGTGTTACTGTCTCTATCTAGCAGGGTGCTCCCTCTCCTACCTATCCAACGCTGCTGTATCTTAGAGAGCCTCGTATAGCTCCTATATAGGCTCTGCCTACCCTGTCTACTTAACTAGGTATTCTATCCTCTTCTGCTTCTTCTAGCTCTTAAGGATTCCTTTAACCTGATACTCCTCCTAGCCCTTAGAGATTATCGCTAGTAGGTATACGTTGTCTGTCGTCTAGTATAGGAGGGGGTCTATATATACTGGCTGTACGAGGTCTATATAGAAAACTAGATAGATACCTAGGGGAATGTTAAGTCGTATAGCGTATGTCTCTACTAGCTAGATTACTGTAAACTTCCGGTTCTTCTAGTCTAGTTTCTTGCTTAGTCGGTCTATATAGATGTTACGCTAGTTTAACTATACCTTATCTCCTGCCTTATACCTTAGTGCAGCCTGTCGTCCCTTATTAGCCTGCTCTTCTGTATTCTGTTAGGCTATAGCGAGGCTCGCTTTTGCTTATTAGTAGGCGTTCGTAATCGTCTATACGATAGCTTCTCCCTGCTAAATTAGGGAACGTATAGGGTATAGGGTAGTGCTGCTTAGGGTCGCTAGAAGCAGTAAGTAATCGTAACTATAAGCTATAAAGAAGGGGGACAGCCCTATAGCGTTAGCTGTACAGCTGTTAATAGCTAGTTCTACTAGGGGGAGGAGGCGGTTCTAGTTAGACTAGTCGTAGTTAACGTAAGCCTAGAGGTACGCTTCTAGCATTAAGTTAACCCTCTCTATCGCACTGTCCGTCTAGGGGTACTATACTGTTAATAGGCGCCGTTCTACGTTTAGCAGTTGGCAGATCCTTGCCTAGAGTTAGCTTGTAAACTAAGTACTATAGTTAGATACGATTAACCTAGGGAATCCGTATTTACTAAATATAGTCTATACAAAGGCCTAAGCAGTATCCTCGGCTATAATAGAGTCTATTCTCTCTAGTATTACCCCTCTTGTTAGCTTGTCTATTACTACTATAATGTTCCGCTGTCCGTCGCTCTTAGGCAGGTCTGTAATAAAATCTACTATTAGATCTTGCTATAGTCAGTCCGGTATTAGTAGGGGTTTTAGCAGGCTATACTTTAGTTCCTGCTAGGGCTTCGTTTGTTTGCAAACATCGCAATTCTGTACGAACCTATAGATGTCCTATGCTATCGCTAGCTAGTAGTAGTCCCTAGCGATAATACTGTACGTCTCCTCTTGCTCTAGGTGTCTAGTTGCTACTAAGTTGTACGCCTATTATATAAAGCTTATATAGAGCTTCTCGTCTATAGGGACCTAAATCCAGTTCCTAAACTGTAGGTTGTTCCCTTTGTCTACTATGCACTCTGCTACCAAGACTTTAAGGTTAAGCTCTATAGGGAGCTTCTGCTATCCTGCCTAGATCGCTATATAGGCTTTTTAGTAGGTATTATCCTTTTCTACTGCCTCTTCCTAAGCCTATAGCTAGGGTTCCTATATACATATCGCTACTAGGCGGACAGTGTCTTTGCCTAGGTCCTCCTTAAACATCTAGAAGGTTCGTAATTTTAGTTGGTCGTCGTTGTATACTATTAGTATATCCTAATCTCGCCTAGATAGCGTGTTAGCCCTACTGTTGTCCTTGCCCTTACAGTACTAGAGTCTTATATTAAAGCAGCTTAGGTACATCGCCTATCGTATATATCTCTTAGAAAGCTTCTAGGGCTGCGTAAAATACTTAAGGTTCCTATAGTCTGTTAGGGCGAGGAATTTAGGGACTAAGCAGAGTTCGCTGTCCTATACCTTGTAGTACTGTACGACTGCTAGCAATTCCTTATCGTAGATAGGGTAGTTGCATTCGGCTAGGGAGTTCTTCTTAGAGAAATACGTATATAGATATAGGAAGCTGTCCAGGCCTACCTACGATAAGATACCTCCTATATAGTATCCTAAGGAGTCGGTTTCTAGTATTGTCGTACATTCTAGGTCGAAGGCAGTAAGTATTAGTCCTATAGTAAAGAGCTCCTTTAGTTTGTTAAAGCTTCTATTACATTCGTCTATCTACTTAAACTGCTTATCCTTGTATATTAGCTCGACTAGGGGGCGGACTATCTCCGAGTAGTTCTATATAAACTAGCAGTAGAAGTTGGCAAACTCTAGGAATTCTTATACGCCCTTAATACTTGTAGGGGGCTTCTATTGCTTAATAGCATTAATGTTCTTCCTGTCTATACTAATACCCTTCCCTGCCTTAATAATAAATCCTAGGTACTTCGTATACTATATACCAAATTTATATTTGTCTATGTCGAGGTATAATCTAGCCTGTTGTAGATGGTCTAGCACTTTCTTAACATCCTGTACGTAGTCCTCGTAGGTGCCGTCTATAAATACTAGGATATCGTAAAGGTATACAGAGCAGATATCGTTAAGGAGTCCCTATAGGGACCTGTTAATGTACCTCTAGAAGGTCGTAGGTATGTTCGCAAGGCTAAAAGGGGTTATAAGCTACTCGAAAAGGCTATATCTTCTATAGAAGGCAGTTATCTATTTACATCCTTCCTTAATCCTTATCTTATAGAAGGCCGAAATAACGTTAAGCTTAGTAAACTACTTTGCTTTGCTAATCTGTCCGAAGGTCTCCTGAATAAGAGTCAGGGGGTACTAGTCCTTCTTAGTTATTACATTAATGTCTCTATATAGTCTATATAGAAACGCAATCCGGCCGAGCCTTCCTTATATACAAACAGTACTAGGGCTCTAGCTAAGGACGTACTTGCGTAGATAAAACCTTTAGTAAGTAGGTCGTCTAGTATCTTGCGTAATACTAGGAGTTCCCTAGAGGACATACTATATAGCAGGCTATATAGTACTTTAGGCAGGCTTCCGTCTAGGTAGGGTTCGAGCTTAATCTTGTAGTTAATCCCTTCTCCCTAGAGCAGGAGTAGTTTTAATGCCGGTTTAGGCTCAAAGAGGTCGAGGTATTCCGCGTATTTAGATAGGAGCTTTATATAGGGGTCCGTAACCTTCTTTAGTATTAGGGCCTTCTCGATGTCTGTCGTTGCAGCGTTGACCTTAGCGTCTAAGCCGGCCTTGCCCTTAGCGTTGGCGTTGACCTTAGCATTAGTATTGCTACTTAGTAAAGCTCGCCCTTAGTCTTGGAGTCTCTGCTTCGTAGCTGCTAGGTACAGGCGTCCTCGACCGAAGTCGAGCTTGCCCTACTAGCGTTCTATCTATAGTTTCCCTAATGTTAGGTCGTACCCTAACTTGTCTCGTACGACGTAGAGGTATAGGTCCTGCTTATAGTGTCCTTGTAGCTTAATCGTTACTTTTACTATATAGATAATGTCCGGTCCTCGTCTAGTAATGCCTAGTATACGTATAGGTATAGTAGGGGTAGTCTCGATTTAGTGTTTCTGTATAAAGCTTTCGCTAATAACTCTGTACACTAAACAACCTATATTAATTAGAGTTAGTGTAGGGGCGGTACCGTTTAGTATAGGTCGTCCGATAAACGGCGTCGTCGTTATATAAGTACTCTTAAAAGATAGCTAAGTAGTGCTTTGATTTAGCAATCTATCTTATATATGCCTCTAGCTAAGCCTTTGCTCGGAGGCTACCCTTTTCCCGACTCGTTATTGTCTAAGGGAGGCTTAACGGTATCGGGTTAGGCTACTGCAGTTGCTACCCTTACAGTGGCCGGCCGTCCCCTAGGTCTCTCTGCTAGCAAAAGCCTACAATTCTGTATAGTGTGCTCCTTCTAGCTATACTAGTAGCAGCTTCCTTCTGCTCTCCTTTTGTTAAGGGTAGCTATATCTACCTACTGCGCCCTCTTAGCGCTAGCCCTTAGTCGTATAGTAACGGCTGCCGCTACTCTTATCGTCGTTAGTTCCTAATCTATAGCGTCCTACTACCGTTAGTTAGATTAGCGTAGTTCGTAAGCGTAGCTTATCTGTCCAAGCCTACGCTGCTAGTCGTCGATTATCCTAAGGAGGTTATAGAATACTTTATATAAAGCCGGTTAGATAATACCTACTAGGCCTATTATAATCTCCTTAGAGAGACTATCCTCTAGAGTAGTAATCTTTACTCTATCCTCCTAGAGGAGTCCTCCTACCTCTGCTAGGGTCTAGTTATATTCTGTAAGAAATTCCTATATATACTTACAGCCCTGCTTTATAGTATTAAGGCGTACAAGGGCTTAGCTCTCTCGGTCTAGGTCCTTATAGCTCCTATCTAGAGCCGCCTAGAGCATCGTTATAGTTGCCTCTGCTAGACTAGCAATAGCAGTTTCGTAGTATAGTAGGATTCGTACTACTGCCTTGCCCTTTAGCCTCCTTAAGAGATATACTACCTTGTTAAGCTTAAACAAGTATACTACTAAGTCGACTAGAAGCTTAGAGTATATCTAGGCTGTCTAGGAGGGGTACTCGGACAGTGTCTCGCTGTCGTAGGCAGTAATGTTACAGAGTTTGCTCTTTTAGGCTATAGTAGTCTTATCGGCTATCGTGTTCGTCGTCGTTGTAGGGGTCGGATCGCGATCGGACGCCCTAAGCTGTCTAAACTCCTATTCCTATTAGGAAATCGTTAAGGCTTAAAAGTCTAGTTATACTTCGAGCTAGTTTATACGAGCTATTAGCTCCTTATATATATACTGTATCTAGGACTATATATCTGTAGTATCTATAGGGATAGCGTTGTCTATCTTCGTCGTATTACTATAGTTACTAACAGTAAGATTAGTTCCTAATATTAGGGGTTTAAGAATCTTAGTTTAGAAACTTAAAGCTAGGTATCTATATAAAGGAACTGATAGGCAGTTCCTTCGTCGTCTACTACTATATAATTTGTACCTACGAAGCTAAGCTAGCAATTTCCCTCTATATAGGGGTACAAAGTTTTCCCTCTATATAGGTAGGGGTCGGGCTAGCGCTGCTAAGTCGCAATCCTTAGGACGACGGCCGGCCTAGGTCTAGGACCTAGCAGGACGGCGTCCCCTAACACCTATCGCCTCTAGCTACTAAGATCGTTCCGGATCTACGAAGTCTTCTATTCGGATCTGCTAAGCTTAGACCCTAAAGACGGCCTGCTAGAACAGGGGTTCGCTAAACCCCTACTAATTAAGATAGACAGCGAAGAAGAAGAGTAGGAAGTAGAAGACATAATAGATATAAAGAAGATAAGGGAGTCTATTAAAGCGAAGATCTTGTAGAAGGGATAGCTGGAAGACTATAAATAGTATTTAATTAAGAATCTGCGGAATTCGGCGGAGCTGTTAGAGGAGTTCTATATACGAAATCCAGAAAAGCTAAGACTAGAATAGCTTAGAAAGCGGTAAAGGACGGTTCTAGAAGTAATAGAAAGAAAGAAGAAAGGCTACGTCCGCGCTATCGGTACTATAACTAAAGAAACAATTGTAGTAGTAGTACGCTTAGTTATAGTCCTTAACTATATCTACAGAATCCGATAGCTTCGCTAGAAGGATAACGTAGATAAAGTCGAGGACAGCCAACCCTACTGCGCGACAGTCGGCGACGACATCTACGAAAAGCGAAGGGCTCGGCCTATCGATTTTATAGACGGAGTCGCCGACGGCCGGTTTGTAGTAGTGCTTAAGCCTTGTTAAGGAAGAAGAAGAAGAAGAGATAAGGCGCTACAGACGCAGCTATATAGAAGCCTCTACGACAGTGTACACACTAGCTACAGTACAGATCAGATAGCTGTTAGCTTAGATTAGATCGCTCTAGTTAGATAGATTGGATTAGATATTACGGATTAGATAGACACTAAGTAAAGCACTTTAGAAGACGACGTTAGCTAGACGATAACGTAACAGTAGGAAAACGACGAAAAGAAGAAAGGATGCTGTTTTTAAGACGGAAGAAGAAGGAGTAACATCGATTTTTAAGAAGGAATTTTCGAAGGAAGAACTATAAGAGAGACGGAAAGGGAAGATAAAAAAAGACGACGAAGGAAGCAGAGAAAGAAGAAGAATAGACAAGAGCCTTAATTAGCTAGAATAAGACAGAAGAGATAAGTAAGCAGTCGAGGGCGACCGCTAATAAGGAAGGGCAGTAGTGTTGCAGCGACAGAAAGTAATAGGACTAAGTAATAGGGTAGACTCTAGAATTTCGGCTCGGCCCTTCTAGACTGAGCTAGGCCTTGGCACGCTGCCCCTACGAGAGCTTATATCTACGTATACGTAGATTCCTTTCTCTCTTTAGTTCGAGATATAGTTATCAAAACAGCTGTATTGAATTACATCTACGTGCTCGGATTAATATAGTCTCGTCGATTAGCAGCAGCAGGTATACATCTCTCTTAGTAACTTCGTTAAGGCCTCTATAGTCTACGTATAGTCGGAGACTACCTCTAGACTTCTATACAAAAAGGATTAGTAACGTATATTCGGCTAAGCTTAGCGTAACAAATCTCTTCGCTAGGTTTTCTTAAACAAACACTTCTACCTAGTCTAGCTCGGCCGGCGACAGTCGTCTTAGCAGCTCGGTTCTCGGCAGCGTAGCTCCTTCCTTTAACTAAGTCCTGTTGTTATATTCTAGTTAGTAGAACAGTAGAAGGTTGGAATCTGCTTTTAAGAATATACTAGCGTAATAATAGAGTTCTTTTAGTAACACTTCTTATAGATCTACCTTATCTTCTGCTATTATCCTTTAGTAGTCTTTAATGTCTTTTATTAAGATAGCATAAATTTTATTCCCTAGGGACTTCGCGAGAGTAGTTAGGGCTTCTAAGCTTATTATTCTAATAGTCGCTAGCAACGTAGCCAGATTCGCGAAAACGGTTGCAGCTTTTGGTTCTATAGCGATAGTAACGTTTTGCTAGGGTTTAAACTTCATCGTGCCTTTGTCTACGTCGATAACGGCCTTCTAGTTCTTTATCTATTTCTGTCCTATAATAATGTTAAATCGTCCAATATCTATTACTTAAAACGTCGTCTTTATAGTTCGGCCAACTAGGGTAGTCTTTAACAGCACGTAATGCGTAACGCTCTTAGTGTCTTGTCTATTGTATGCCGAAATCTGTATTAGCGACGCTAATTCTACTAGGTAGCCGTATCCCTTTGTTAGTTTCCGAACTAATTAATAATCGATTGCTACGCCAATAAGAGCTCCTATATTGACAAAAGCTTTTAGCTAAAGGGGCTAGCGCAAGCTCCTAAGGGGGTAGACAGTAATTAGAAGGATAATAGCAGTCTCTATATTCGCTTCTACTATAGCTAAAAGAGGGTAGGTGCAGCTATTAACGCTTTCTTGTTCTGCTAGTGTAGGTCGTAGTAGTGCTCTATCGTTTATGCTAGGTAGGGGGCCTATCTGTCTAGTTAATCTTTTCCTAGGATTCTTAATAGCACTCCGCCGTCTATACTGTTAGTGTCGTTCGGCATTAATTCTATAGCTTGGACACTCTTCCTTAGTAGTAGTAGCGTTAGCTTCGTAGCCTAATATTCCCTCTTCTGCTAAGTAGTCGCTTGGCATCGAGAAGCAATGTAGCTAGACTTTCTATACGCGTAGTAGGTAGGGACGAACGTCGAACGCTGTAGATAAGATAGTTGCTAGGATCCTTAGTAGAAGGAGGAAGAAGGTCGGTTTAATAGCGCAGACAGCGATCGCTGCCCTAGTTTACGGATTGCTAGTTTTCTGTATTTCTTTTTATTCCTAGCAGTAACTCTCGTATAATGTACGAAAGCTTAGAGGTCTTTAGCTTCTATAGAGGCTATAGCATCGACAAATTTAGGTCTTAATTTCTTTCTTAGCAAGTGCAACTGTTTACTCTTAGACACTTTATGTAAGGGGTTTAAGAATCTTAGTTTAGAAACTTAAAGCTAGGTATCTATATAATGGAACTAATAGGCAGTTCCTTTATCGTCCGCTGCTGTACAATTTGTACCTACGAAGCCAAGCTAGCAATTTCCCTTTATATAGGGGTATAGAGTTTTTACTCTATATAGAGGGGCAGGAGTTTCCCTCTATATAGGGGTATAGAGTTTTCTCTCTATATAGAGGGGCGGCAGTTTCCCTCTATATAGGGCTATAGGATTCTCTCTCTATATAGAGTAAGGGGTCGTACTAGCGCTGCTAAGTCGCAATCCCTAGGGCGACGGCTAGCTTAGGTCTAGGACCTAGCTGGACAGCGTCCCCTAACAATATCCCCCTCCCTTCTTATAGTGCTTCCTTCGTACAGCGCTGCGTCCTATAGCCTAGGCTCCTAGCGTTCCTCTTATAGCTGCCGCTTTTCTGTCCCTGTCTAGTCGTCTAAAGGGTAGTTACTTGTTTAGACACTAGGTAGCAGTTGCCTCGTTCGCCCTCCTTTATATAGTAGTAGCAGCTGTCCTGTTCCCTATTGCCTCGTATAGCAGGCAACCTATATCCCTAAATATTAGGCCTCCCTCTATCTTTTCTCTTCTTCTCCCTTTTCTATTCCCTCCCTCCTACTACCTGTCTACTGCTACTATTACTATAACTACTACTAATACTACTACTACTACTAATACAACTACTACTACCCCTAACACTACTGCTATTCCCTGTACCCCGTCCGCCTAGTCCTACTGTAGCTCCCTTGTAGTTGCCGGCCCCTCTGCCTCCTACTCTCTAGCTAGCGTCCTCCTATACTTCTACCTCTAGGAGTGAAATGCCTAGCTTAATTAGCAGCTCCAGTTCTGGTTTATATAGGTCCTCTCCTTCTGTACGGTCCTAACTAATATCCTAGGTACTATACTAGTAAGCAGTAGGACGCTACTAAGCTGCTATTCTACTCCTTCTAGTACGACCCTACCTGCATTACGCCCTAGTAGGTCGCTATAGCCTACCCCTAATACGTTAACGCTATCCTTATCGCTATCTATAGCTAGTCCTACACTGCCTATACCAACTCCCTCTAGGGCTTACTTGCCCTATACTGCCTACCCGGCTTCTAGGCCGGCGTATATATAGTATATAAGTAGAAGGACAGCTCCCTCTACTGCTCCTACCGCTGTCTAGGGGAGGCCTATAGGGGGGTAGCCTTACTCTAGGGTAGTAAGTTAGGTAGGGCCCTAGCTAACTAGGAGATTATTAAGATCTTAGACAGGGAGCTGTCGGCTTTATTGTCGACTGCCCTAGTTAGGGGGCGTAGTAGCTAGTAAGCTATCCCTATAAGTTAGTATATAAAAATTTTGAGACAGTTCTGCTCTTATCCCCTTTTATTTCTACTCTTAATTCTACCTGTCTCTTAGATGTTCCCTCTCCCCTGCTCCCTTCTATATAGTGCAGTACTAGTAGGACCTAGTATAGTCCCCTACCTTAATTCCCAACCCTTTGGCAACCTAATGTTGCTAGTAACTATCCTGTACCTAGAGCGGACTGCTGCCCTTCTTACTATATAGTATAGTGTTACTGCGACTAGCTAGGGGAGTAGTTCCCCTCCTACCTGTCTAGCGCTAATATGTCTTAGAGGGCCTTGTATAGCTCCTATATAGGCTCTGCCTACCCTGTTTACTTAACTAGGTATTCTATCCTCTTCTGCTTCTTCTAGCTCTTAAGGATTTCTTCTACCTCGTACTTCTCCTAGCTCTTAGTAATAATTGCTAGGGGGTGTACGTCGTCCGTCGCCTAGTGTAGGAGGGGGTCTGTATATGCCGGTTATACGAGGTCTATATAGAAAACTAGGTAGATCCCTAAAGGGGTGTTAAGTCGTATAGTGTATGTCTCTACTAGCCGGACTACTATAAACTTCTAATTCTTCTAGTCTAGTTTCTTGCTCGGTTAGTCTATACGAATGTTGTACTAGTTTAGCTAGACCTCGTCGCCTGCCTTGTATCTTAGTGTAGCCTGTCGTCTCTTGTTGGCCTACTCTTCTGTATTCTGTTAGGCTATAGCTAGGCTCGCTTTCGCCTATTAGTAGGCGTTTGTAATCGTCTGTACAATAGCTTCTCCCTGCTAAATTAGGGATCGTATAGGGCGTAAAGTAGCGCTACTTAGGGTCGGTAGAAGCGGGGAGGAGTCGTACCTATAGGCTATAAAGAAGGGGGACAGTCCTATAGCGCTAGCTGTACAGCTGTTAATAGCTAGCTCTGCTATAGGGAGAAGGCGGTTCTAGTTGGACTGGTCGTAGTTGACATACGCTCTAAGGTACGCCTCTAGCGTTAAGTTGGCCCTCTCCGTTACACTGTCTGTCTATAGATACTATACTGTCGAGAGGCAGCGTTCTATGTTTAGCTACTAGTAGACCCTCGCCTAGAGTTAGCTTGTAAACTGCATTCTATAGTTAGATACGATTGACCTAGGTAACCCGTGTTTGCTAAACATTGTCTATATAAAGGCCTACGCCGTGTCCTTAGTAGTAATAGAGTCTATTCCCTCTAGTATTACCCCCCTCGTTAGCTTGTCTATTACTACTATAATGTTCTGCTGTCTGTCGCTCTCTAGCAGATCTGTAATAAAGTCTACTGTTAGGTCTTGCTATAGGCAGTCTAGTATTAGTAGGAGTTTTAGCAGGCTGTGCTTTAGTTCCTGCTAGGGCTTCGTTTGTCTATAGACGTCGTAGTTCTGTACAAACCTACAGATGTCCTTCGCTATCGCTAGCTAGTAGTAGTCTTTAGCGATAATGCTATACATCTCCTCTCGCCCTAGGTACCTAGTTGCTATTAAGTCGTATGCTTGCTGTATTAAGCTTGTATAGAGCTTCATGTCTGTAGGGACCTCAACCTGGTTTCTAAACCTTAGGTTGTCCTCTTTGTCTACTGTACACTCTACTGTAGACACTTTAAGGTTAAGCTCTATAAGGAGCTTCCGTTGTCCTTCTCGGATTGCTATATAGGCTTTTCAGTAGACATCGTCCTTCTCTACTGCCTCCTCCTAAGCCTGTAGCTAGGGTTCCTATATATACGTCGCTGCTAGGCGGATAGTGTCCTTATCTAGTTCCTCCTTAAATATCTAGAATGTCCGTAATTTTAGTTAGTTGTTGTTATACGTCGTTAGTATATCCTAATCTCGTCTAGATAGCGTATCGGCCCTACTATTGTCCTTGCCTTTGCAGTACTAGAGTCTTATATTAAAGTGGCTTAGGTACATCGCCTATCGTACATATCTCTTAGAAAGCTTCTAGGGCTGCGTAAAGTACTCGAGGTTTTTGTAGTCTGTTAGGGCAAAGAATTCGGGAACTGAGCAGAGTTTACTGTCCTATGCCTTGCAACATCGTACGACTACTAGCAATTCTTTGTCGTAGTTAGGGTAGTTACATTCGGCTAGGGAGTTCTTCTTCGAGAAATATATATATAGGTATAGGAGGCTGTCTAGACCTACCTACGACAAGATACCTCCTATATAGTATTCCGAGGAGTCGGTTTCTAGTATTGTCGTAGGTTCTAGGTTAAAGGCAGCAAGCGTTAGTCCTATAGTAAAGAGCTTCTTTAGCTTATTAAAGCTCTCGTCGTATTCGTCTGTCTATACAAACTGCCTGTCCTTATATATTAGCTTAACTAGGGGGCGTACTATCTCCGAGTAGTTCTATATAAACTAGCAGTAGAAGTTAGCAAACCTAAGGAATTCTCGTACGCCCTTAACACTTGTAGGGGGCTTCTATTACTTAATAGTATTAATCTTCTTTCTGTCTATACTAATGCCTTTGCCTACCTCGATAATAAACTCTAGGTATTTTATACGCTATATACTAAATTTACATTTGTCGATGTCGAGGTACAATCTAGCTTGTTACAGATAGTCTAGCACTTTCTTAACATCCTGTATATAGTCCTCGTAGGTCCCGTCTATAAATACTAGTATATCGTCGAGGTATATAGAACAGATGTCGTCTAGAAGCCCTTATAGGAACCTGTTAATGTACCTCTAGAAGGTCGTAGGTGCGTTTATAAGGCTAAAAGAGGTAATAAGCTACTCGAATAGTCTGTACCTTGTATAGAAGGTAGTTATCTATTCGCATCCTTCCTTAACTCGTATCTTGTAGAAGGCCGAAATAACGTTAAGCTTAGTAAACTACTTTGCCTTGCTATTTCGCTTAAGGATCTCCTGAATAAGGGGCAGGGGGTACCGGTCCTTCTTAGTAATCGCGTTAATGCCTTAGTAGTCTATATAGAAATGTAGACTAGCCGAGCCCTCCTTATAGACAAACAGCACTAGGGCTCTAGCTAAGGACGTACTTATGCAGATAAAACCTTTAGCAAGCAGGTCGTCTAGTATCTTGCACAATGCTAGGAGTTCTCTAGAGGATATACTATATAACAGGCTGTACAGCACTTTAGGTAGGCTGCTATCCGGGCGGAGCCCGAGCTTGATCTTGTAGTTAATTCCTTCTCCTGAGATCAGGGGCAATTTCGAAGCCGACTTTGGCTTAAAGAGGTCTAGGTATCCTAAGTACTTCTATAGAAGCTTCGTATAGGGGTCTGTAACCTTCTTAGGTACTAGAGCCTTCTCGATATCTGCCGTTGCAGTGTTGACCTTAGCCTTAGCGCTGCCGCCTAGTAGGACTCTCCCTTAGTCCTAGAGCCTCTGCTTCGTAGCTGCCAGATACAGACGTCCTCGTCCGACGTCGAGCTTGTCCTACTAGCGCTCTATCTACAGTTTCCCTAATATTAGGTCGTACCCTAACTTGTCTTATCTGACGTAGAGGTAGGAGTCCTGCTCGTAGTGTCCCTATAGATCTATAGTTACTTTTACTATATAGGTAATGTCTAGCCTCTATCTAGTAATACCTAGTATATATACAGGTACAGTAGGGGTTATCTCGATATAGTGTTTTTGTACGAAGTCTTCGCTAATTACTCTGTATACTAAATGATCCGGGCGCGCAGATATGATTCAATACGGCCTTTTTGATGACTATATCTCGAACTGAGGAGGGAAAAGAACCTATGTAGTGGTGGCGGTGGGCTTTGATAGAGGGTGGTGTGCCAAGGCCCGGCTCGGCCCGGACAGGCCGAGCCGAGATCCAGGGTCCACCCTATTAATCTGTCCCACCTCTTTCCACCGCCGCAACACTACCCCCCTCCCTTACCAGCGGTCGCCCTCGACCGCTTAGTCACTCTATCTATCCGGAAATCTCTACTTTTTTTTTTTTGTCTTTTCCTTCTCGAAAATCCCCTCCGACGCCGACGTCGCGTCTTCCATCTTCCATCTTCCATTACAACCGGCGTTCTTTTCGTCGCTTTTTCCATTTTTTACATCGTCGGCATCTGAAGTCCTTTACTTTACGTTTATGTGATCCGTTCCCCTGATCCGTGCTATCTGATCGGAACCGTAGGTTATCTGAGCTGCGGCGTGGCTGGTCTGTGCGTCGTCTCAGAGGTCTATATAGATCCGTCCGCAGCGTCGTTTCTTCTTCTTCTTTTCTTCCACTAAAGCCTTTACCCACTACGGGGTGGCGTAAAGCAATTACTTCCCGAAACAACACGATCGTTTTCATCGGCTTCCTCGCCGGTGGAGCGGACGTGTCTCCATTGTCGGCATCAGAGCCACGCTGGCTTCGGCTTTTCCGGGTTCCGCGCGTAGAACTCTTTTAGCAGCTCTGCCGAATTCCGAAGGTTTTCGACCGGATACCATTTATAGTCTTCCGGCTACCCCTTCTACGAGATCCTCGCTTTGATGGACCCCCTTATCTTCTTTACGTCCATTACGTCTTCTACCTCCCACTCTTCTTTACCACCGTCCATCTTAACTGGTGGGGGTTCGGCGAACCCCTGTTCCAGAAGGCCGTCCTTAGGGTCTAGGCTTAGCAGATCGGAATGGAAGACATCGTGGATCCGGAACGATTTCGGCAGCTGGAGCCGATAGGTCACCGGCGACCTCTTTTCTATTATCTTAAACGGACCTACGTAGCGCGGGTTAAGCTTCGCGTTTCCTTTTAGCCTTAGGTTTCGCGTGTTGAGCTATACGTTTTGACCTTCTTCGAATTCTATTAGCGACCGGCTTCTATTAGTTCGAGTTACTATCTTCTTCTAAGCCGATTCTATCGCTTCTTTCGCCACTTTGATTGCTTCTTCTATCTGAGATCGTAGCGCTTCTGCCGCCGCAGCGGCGACTCTCTTCGACGACGTAGCGGTGGATAGTTCCGCGGAGCTGGGTTCTTTTAGCGGCTAAAAGCTCATTCTCGGAAGACAACCGTGCGTTATCTCGAACGGCGCCAGTAACGTTGCTTCTGACCGTGCTGAGTTCGCGCAGAATTCGGCTATCGGCAACACCTTAACCCAATCTTCTTGATAATAACTGCAGAAGGTTCGTAGGTATCGCTCTATCTTACGGTTAGCGACTTCAGACTGACTGTCGGTTTAAGGGTAAGCGGCTGTGCTGAGCTTTCTACGAATTCCGAGAACGTAGTTAATGGCTTTCTATACGTTGGCGGTGAATTGAGGACCCCTATCCGTAGTAATAGTGTCCGGCAGGCTATAGTGCTTCCACACGTGTTGGATCAACATTCTCGCTGTTTCTTCCGCAGTAGTTCCTTCGTTTTTAGCTCGATAGGGGATAAAGTGGCGTTCTTTGCTCAGCCGATCCACTACATTGAGCGTAGCGTCGTAGCCGTTCGAGTCCGGCAGTCCGGTCACGAAATCTATCGTAATGTGCTGCTACGGCTTCTTAGGGATCAGAAGTAGCTTTAGCAGACCGGCCGGAAGACCGTAACGTAGTTTCGCGGCTCTGCACACGTAGCAATTGGCGATAAATCGGTAGATCCGTTCGTAGATCCGCGGAAACCAGTAGATCGTCCTTATAGCTTCCATCGTCTTCTTTGAGCCGGCGTGGCCAACATCTATAGAGTTATGGACCAGTTGGACGACCTTAGTGATTAGTTCTTCTGGAACTATCAGCTTTCCGGAGCCTGTTCTGCCGAGCTTCTGTTGTTGATTAAGCCGTTCCACCTTCTCGTAGAGCGTCTCTTCCTTAGGGGCCGGTTCCACTGCACAGACCCCTACCTCTTTCAACACCTCTGCGTCTACTATCCGCTCGGTCAACACCTTCTGGAACATGTTCAGATCTTCCTTCGCGCAGCTTGTTTTTCCTTCTCTTTGCGTAAGCGCGTCCGCCTTTCCGTTTTGAGCCCCTAGTCGATAGGTGATCTTAAAATCGAACCCTGATAGGTAGGCGGCCTACCGTGCTTGACGTCGTAAGAGCTTCTGCGTCTTTATAAAATAGGTCAGCGACTGGTGGTCCGTAAGGACCTGGACCGTGCTCTTTCCAGCTATAAGCTCCGGTTTCCACTCCTCGAAAGCCTGAATAATCGCTAGCAGCTCCTTATCGTAGATGGCGTAGTTCCGTTCGGCTTCCGTTATCGATTTGCTAAAGAAGGCCACTAGGTGAAGGGTCTCGCCATCGTCAGCGTATTGAGAAAGGACCCCTGCCGTTACTGTGTCGGAAGCGTCCGTTTCTACGTAGATCGTCTTTTCCGGTCGGAAGTGCGCCAGAACCAGCGCCGAGGCCACTGCCTCTTTCAGCCGTACGAAAGCTTCCGTGCACGTCTTATTCTATAGGCCCGCGGCCTCTTTCTTTAGCGCCTCGTTCAGGGGTCTCGCTATCTTGCTAAAGTCCTTAATAAACCGTCGGTAGTAGCTGCAGAATCCGATAAACGCTCTAATCTGCGTAGTGTTTCCGGATTTCGGCTGCTTCCATTCTGCGACGGCGGCGACCTTCGAGGGGTCTATACGAATTCCGTTTCTTCCGACGATAAGACCGAGATACTTAACCTCCGTTTGATAGAACTCGCTCTTCTTCGTGTCCGCGTTTAATCCAACCTTGCAGAGCCTAGTCAGCACCTTCCTAATGTGGTCTGTGTGCTGTTCTTTCGTCCTATCCGTATAGATAAGGATGTCGTCTAGGTAAATGGACACGAACCGTTCTAGCATGTCTATAAAGGTGTAGTTTATAAAGCGTTGCCACACTGCCGGCGCGTTGGTGAGTCCGAACGGCATTACCAGCTACTTAAAATTGCCTATATGCGTGGCAAACGTTGTAAGATCTTCCGTCTGCCCTTCTTCGTTCCTTAGTCGGTGGAACGCTTGTCGAATGTCCAGTTTGCTGAACCATTTAGCTTTAGCTACTCGTTGTATAGTCTCGTCGATCAGCAGCAGCGGGTATACGTCTCTCTTAGTGACCTCGTTAAGGCCTCGATAGTCTACGCAGAGTCGCAGACTACCCCCTAGTTTCCTTACGAAAAGAATCAGTAACGCATATTCAGCCGAACTCGGTGTAATAAACTTCTTCGCCAGATTTTCGCGAACAAACACCTCTACTTAGTCCAGTTCCGCCGGCGACAGTCGTCTAAGGGGCTCGGTTCTTGGCAGCGTAGCCCCCTCTTTCAGTCGGATCTTATTGTTATATTCCGGTCGATAGAGCGGCAGGAGGTTGGAGTCGGCTTTTAAGAAGACGTTAGCGTAACTATGGAGTTCTTTCAGTAGCACCTCCAGCGGATCCACTTCTTCTTCCGCTATTATCTTCCTGTAGTCTTCGATGTCTTTCATTAAGATAGCATAAATCTCATTGTCTGGCGACTTCGCGAGGGTCGTTATAGCTTCTAAACTTATTATTCCGACGGTAACCGGGGGTTCGGAACGATCGGACGGAGCCTCTTTCGCGGACTCCGTAGCTTTCGGCTTAGCGGCGACGGTGGCGACCTTTCCGATAGTCCCTGCTCTACCACCTAGGGTTTTGAACCTGATCGTTCCTTTATCTACGTCAACGATAGCTTTCTGGTTCTTTATCTATTTCTGCCCTATAATAATGTTAAACCTTCCGATATCCATAATTCGGAACGTCGCTTCCGTAGTGCGACCAGCTAGGGTAGTCTTTAGCGGTACGTAGTGCGTAACGTTTTCCGTGTCTTGTCCGTTGTACGCCGAAATCTTCGTCGGCGACGCTAGTTCCACTGGATAGCCGTATCTATTCATTAGCTTCTGAACCAGCCGGTGGTGGATCGCTGCACCGATAAGAGCTCCAGTATCGATGAAAGCTTTTAGCTGGATCGGTGGGCGTTGCTTCTTAACAGGGTGGATCGTAATAGGAAGGATAATCGCCGTTTCCGCATTCACTTCTACGGTTGCCGAGAGCGGATCGCTACAGCTGTTGATGCTTTCTCCTCGTAGCGATTCGCTCTAATTCAGTGCCCTATTGTCAATGCTGGATAGGGGGCCTATCCGTCCAGCTGGTCTTTTCCTATAATTCTCAGCTGCACGCCGCCGTCTACGCTGTCGGTGTCGTTTAGAGCCGGCTCCATAGCTTGTATAGTCTTTCTCGGTGGCTGCGACTGCGGCTGCAGCTGCGGCTGCTTTATAACGCGATACTCCTGCTTCTGCTGGGCCGTTGCTTGGCATCTCGTGGCGATATAGCCGGGTTTTCCACACGCGAAACAGGTGGGGGCGAACGACGATCGTAGTGAATATAGCGACTGCTAGGGGGTTCGTCGAAAGGGCGCAGGGGCTCTCGTCGGCTGCGCTGACGGCTTCTAAATCAGTTCGCGTGTCGTCGGTTTTCCGTACGCGTTCAAGTTTCTAGCGGTAACTCTCGCTTAATGCACGAAGCTCTGAAGGTCTTCGTCTTCTACTGACGCTATGGCTGCGGCGAGCTTAGGGCTCAGTTTCTGCCTTAGTAGGTGCAGCTGCTTATCTTCTGCTACTCTCGCTCTAATAGCGTATTTCCTGAACAGTCCGTAGAACTCTTCGAATGTCTGACGGTTCTAGTTGATCTTATCCAGCTGCTTGCGGGCCGTCTTCTTCTGGAAGGGGTCTCCGAAACGCTGGTCCAGCGCTTTAATAGCTTCGTTAGCCGTTACTTCTTCCAGGTCCGCTACTAGCGAAAAAGCTTTACCTTCTAATCGCAACTCCAGGTACGCCAATCTATCCTCTTTGCTGCTCGATGCATAATCGCGGCTTATCTTGTTCTTGATCTTCTTCTTAAATGCCTCCTACGCTTTAGGGTCTCCGCTACTGAAAACAGGTAGGTCCGGCAGTAGCGTCATCATAGTGCCACCTTGACTATAGGCTGCTGGTAAGGCAGTCTCTGCGTAGGTTTCTCGCTGCAGTAGCGGCGACGACTTCGCTGCTTCCATATTAGCTAGTTGATCCTTTAGCGCCTTTAGCTGCGCCAGTCAATTCGACGCTTAGTGTTCTAACACGTCGACGATAGTCTCTGCCGATTCCTTTTCGGCCCTTACTGTCTCTACTTCCTCTCTTAGCTGTCTGTTTTCTTCTAGTGTTCTGTAGAACAGCGTCTTAATGAGGTCTATACCGTCGTAGACCTTCCCTATTCCGTTCTCGTTTACGTAGTTCTCCAGTTCCTCGATCGTGCAGTCGTGGATCTTCCTATATTCGCTTATTCGTTCCTTGATCTCTGCGGTCTCTTCCGCCGTTAAACCTCTGATAACGATCTTATCGTTAACTACACTGGAGCGTCTGCTCGCTCTGTCAGTCTTTCTCTTTCCGTAGCGGCCTGTTACGCCGCTCTCTACCGCTAAGAAGCCTTCCATCTTCTTACAGTGCCGTAGGGGTTGTTGTTAGTGTGTTGGTAAGTGCGCGTACGTTATTCGGGTTTCCGGATAGTTCAACGGGCCCTTTCGCGCAGCGCGGGGTGTAGTGTAGAGAGTGAGTTCGAGATATAATAATCCGGGCGCGCAGATATGATTCAATACGGCCTTTTTGATGACTATATCTCGAACTAAGGAGGGAAAAGAACCTATGTAGTAGTGGCGGTGGGCTTTGATGGAGGGTGGTGTGCCAAGGCCCGGCTCGGCCCGGACGGGCCGAGCCAAGATCCAGGGTCCACCCTATCAATCTGTCCCACCAGTAATACGGGGTGGGTTGGCCCGTGTCATTACTATGCCTTGCCAAGGTTCATATATCTGGTACACATTGGTCAAGTCACTTCCGAGTTACTTGACCAGTCCCTTTTGGCTCAAGTGTACCGCGCCACATCACTAAACAACCTATATCAATTAGGGATCGTATAGTAGCAGTTCCGTTTAGCATAGGTCGTACGATAAACAGCGTCGTTGTTATATAGTTGCTCTTAAAAGATAGCTAAGTAATACTTTAATTTAGCAATCTATCTTATATATGCCTCTAGCTAAGCCTTCGCTTAGAGGCTACTCTTTTCCTAACTCGTCGTCGTCTAAAGGGGATCCTTGCGTCTTAGGTTAGGGTACTGTAGTTGCTACCCTTACAGTAGCTAGCCGTCCCTTAGGTCTCTCTGCTAGTAGAAGCCTGCAGTTCTGTACAGTATATCCTGTCTAGCTATACTAGTAGCAGCTTCCTTCTACTTGTCTCTTATCTAGGGTAGCTATATCTACCTACTGCGCCCTCTTAGCGCTAGCCTATAGTTATATAGTAACGGCTGCTGCTACCCTTATTATTTTCGTTAGCTTCTAGTCTATAGTATCTTGTTGCTGCTAGAGGGGTTGCTACATTTCGTAGGTGTAGCCTATCTGCCTAAGCCTATACTGTTGGTCGTCGATTATCCTAAGGAGATTATAGAATGCCTTGTACGAAGCTAGTCGCATTACGTCTACTAATCCTGTTATAATCTCCTTAGAGAGTCTAACCTCTAGAGTAGTAACCTTTACCCTGTCCTCCTAGCTAAAGTCTCCTACTTGAGCTAGGGTTTAGTCGTATTCTATAAGGAACTTCTATATAGACTTATATCCTTACTTTATAGTATTAAGCTGTACAAGGGCTCGACTCTTGCAGTCTAGGTCCTTGTAGCTCTTATTAAGAGCTGCCTAGAGCATTATCGTAGTTGCCGTTGCCGGACTAGCAACAGCCGTTTTGTAGTATAGTAGAATTCGTGCTACTACCTTGCCCTTTAACCTCCTAAAGAGGTATACTACCTTGTTAAGTTCTGTCGGGTATGCCGCTAAGTCGACTAGAAGCTTAGAGCGTATCTAGGCAGCCTAGGAGGAGTACTCGGCCGATGTCTCGCTATCGTAGGTAGTAACGTTAGGAAGTTTGCTCTTAGGGGCTGCAGTGTAGGCCGTCGTGTTCGTTGTTATTGTCGTCGTAGGGGTCGGATCGCAATCGGACGCTCTAAGCTGTTAGAGCTCCTATTCCTATTGGGAAATCGTTAAGGCTTAGAAGCCTATTTGTACTTCGAGCTAGCTCTTCTAAGCAAGCAGCTCTACTGTAAGGGCTTAAGAATCTTGGTTTAGAAACTTAAGGTTAGGTATCTATATAAAGGAACTGATAGGTAGTTCCTTCGTCGTCTGCTGCTGTACAATTTGTACCTACAAAGCCAAGCTAGCAATTTCCCTCTGTGCAGGGGTGCAAGGTTTACACTCCGTACAGAGGATTGGGAGTTCTCCCTCTGTACGGTAGTGCAGCGTTTTCCCTCCGTTTAGGGCGGCAATTCCCCTCTGTGTAGGGCTATAGGGTTCTCCCTCTATATAGGAGTAGGGTCCTGTCGGTAATTCTGTATAGAGGGTAGGGTCGTGCTAGCGCCGCTAAGTCGCAGTCCTTAGGGCAACAGCTGGCTTAGGTCGGGTCTAGGACCTGGGCTGGGCGGCGCCCCCTAACAATACCCCCCCTCCCTTCTTATAGTGCCCTTTTCGTATAGCAGCGTGCTGTACACCCTTAGCTCCTAGTGTTCCTTTGGCAGGTCGCAACTTCCTCTTTTCGTCTAGTCGTCTATGCGGTCGTTACTCGTCGCCTACTGGGTCGTAGTTGCCTCCTTGCCTTCTTATACAGCTGTAGCAGCTGCTCTAGTTGCTATTGCCTCCTATAGCAGACAGCTACCCCCTAAATTCCAAGCCTCTCCCTTTTCTTTCCCTTCCCCTTTTTCCTTCTATTCCTACCTGCCTGCCCCCTTCTACGCCGTCTACTGTCTACTACCGTCTACCGTCTACCGTCTACGCCTACTGTCTACTATCTACTATCCAACGTCCACTCCGGCCCTACTACTAGCTACTACCAGTTACTACCAGTTACTACCACTACTAGCTACTATTATGCTACCCGCCCTGTCTAGCCGTGCTCGCTGTAGCTCCCTCGTGGTCGCTGGCCCCTCCTCCTCTGCTCGTCCGGCTGGGGTCCCCTCCTATTTCCGCCTCTAGCAGTGGAATGCTTAATTCGACTAACAGCTTGTCAGAGAAGAGGCTGAGGTGGGTTTAGGTTGTTGTAAGAGCTAAAGTTAAGAGGAGGAGCTAAAGAACTAAAGTCTAAAGAGTGGTTATATATTAGGAGTTGGAAGGTTGTTCTAAGTTAATTGTACAAGACAAGCTATAAAGAAGGAAAACAGAAAGATAAGGGGGCGGCAGCTGCTTCTTATATCCCTCTGCCCTGGCTGATTGTTTGCCCCTTTGCTGCTGGATTTCCTAAGAAGTTTCTTAACAAACTTCTCTCCTTTGTTCTGTTAACTGAGTTACTTCTAAAACCTTCTTTTCCTAAAGGTTCCAGAACTGAAACAGAACATTCTAAAGAGCGGGTCGAGTCGCTTCTAGTGTACCTAGAAGCTTCTTAGTTAGACCAGTAAGTGTTGAGTTGTAGGCTGTTAGGGGTAGTAGAGCTAGATAGGACCTTAGGACTGTTAGGGGTTTTCCACTGTCTGCTGGCTGTAGTTCCAGTAGCTTTCTTAACCGGATTGTTCTTTCCTGTAGAACCGATTGTAGCGTTTCCAACGCGGCCAGAATTATCTTAGTTAGACCTTTGGTTGTTGGGATATGGCCTGTAAACTATAGTAGTACTTAGTGGGACTTTGGTACTGTTGTCCTTGTTCTTCCAGCTGTTGACCGTGACACAGCTTCGCTTCTAGTTCGTACAGGTTCCTGTTGTAAGGGCTTAAGAATCTTGGTTTAGAAACTTAAGGCTAGGTATCTATATAAAGGAACTAATAGGCAGTTCCTTCGTCGTCTACTGCTATACAATTTGTATCTACGAAGCTAAGCCAGCAATTTCCCTCTGTATAGGGGTGTAAGGTTTACACTCTGTACAGAGGATCGGGAGTTCTCTCTCTGTACGGTAGTGCAGAGTTTTCCCTCCGTTTAGAGGGACGGCCATTCCCTTCTATATAGGGCTATAGGTTCTCCCTCTGTACAGGAGTAGGGTCCTGTCGGTAATTCCGTACGGAGGGTAGGGTCGTGCTAGCGCCGCTAAGTCGCAGTCCTTAGGGCGACGGCTAGCTTAGGTCGGGTCTAGGACCTGGGCTGGGCGGCGCCCCCTAACAATACCCCCCCCTTCCCTTCTTATAGTGCCCTTTTCGTACGGCAGCGTGCTGAACACCCTTAGCTCGTAGTGTTCCTTTGCTAGGTAGCGCTCCCCCGTCCTCGCCTAGGTACTTAACTGTTAACCTCCCTCTCCGCTAGTTTAACCTTGGACTTGTCCTCCTAGGTCTGCAGGCAGGGAAGGTAGGTAGTGCTAGATCGCTTCTACCTGGCCTTAGCCGGTTTCGTTTGCTAATTTAACGAAGCCGAGGCTAAGGCTAAGGGGGCCTGCAAGCGGTTATAAAGGTGCAGGAGGTGCTCGGTCCTGTCTGCTCCTTCTCCTCCTACCCTTAAGCCCTAGCTATGCACTCTACGTCCTAACCGTACAGTCCAGCGCTACTGGGCTATTTGGCTCTAGTCCTGTCCCTTAGTCGTCGTCTGGAGTTTTACTTCTGAGTAGATGTTCCCGCCTCCGTCTAGTCGTCCAGTAGGCTGTCGCTCGTATAGGCCCTAGGTCGTAGTTGCCTCGTTTGTCCTCCTTTATACAGTTATAGCAGCTGCCCTAGTTGTTATTGCCCTATAAGGTAGGCAGCTACTACCCTGTATATAAATCCCTTCCCTTTTCTCCCTCTCTCTTCTTCTCTTTCTTCTTTATTCTCTACCTGCTACCCGTCCGCCCGGCTGTCTACTACTACTACTATCACTACTACTAACTACTATCTACTAGCTATTACCAGTTACTACTACTATGCTACCCGCTCTGTCCGGCTGTACTTATCGTAGCTCCCTTATAGTCGCTGGCTCCTCCTCTACTTATCTAGCTAGGGTCTCCTCCTATTTCTACCTCTAGCAGTGGGATGCTTAATTCGACTAGCAGCTTCGCTTCCGGTTCGTATAGGTTTCCGTCCTCCGTACAGTCTAAGCTGATATCTTAGGTGCTATATTTACTAGTAGTAGGGTGTTGCTAAGCTACCCTTCTACTTTTCCTAGTGCTGGGGCCCCTTCTGTCCAGGAGGTGATTAAGGTTATAGGTGTAGAGTTGGTTGCCCTGGGTCCTAGGGGTAGTAGCTAGTAGGCTACCTTAAGGTAGTATATAAAAGTTTTCGGACAGTGTCGCCCTCGTTTCCTTCTTACTTCTACTTTCCTTCCTACCTACTTTCTAGCTGTTCCCTTCCTCTAGCCCTTCTTCTATATAGTGTCGTACAGTGTAGTGTTAGTAGGATCCTATAGTGTCCTACGTTGTAATTCTCGATCCTTTAACAACCTAAGTTGCTAGCAGCTACCCTGTCCTTAGGATAGATTATGCCCCTTTTCGCTATATAGCGTAGTGTTACTGTAACTGGGCAGGGGGATAGTTCTCCTCCTACCTGTCCAGCGTAGTTGTGTCTTGCAGGGCCTCGTACGGTTCCTATATAGGCTCTGCCTATCCTCTCTATTTTACTAGGTACTCTACCTTCCCCTTCTTCCTTTAGCTCTTAAGGATCCCTTCTACCTTATACTCTTCCTAGCCTTTGGTTATAATCGCTAGTAGGCGCGCGTCGTCTGTCGTCTAGTACAGTAGGGGATCCTTATTCGCTGGCTGTACGAGGTCTATATAGAAGACTGGATAAATCCCTAGGGGAGTGTTTAGTCGTATAGCATATGTCCCTACTAGTCGGACTACTGTAAACTTCCTGTTCTTCTAGTCCAGCTTCTTGCTTAGTCGGTCTGTACGGATGTTACGCTAGTTTAGCCAGACCTTATCCCCTGCCTCGTACCTTAGTGCAGCCTGTTGTCCCTTGTTAGCCTGCTCTTCCGCATTCTGTTAAGCTATAGCTAGGCTCGCCTTTACCTATTAATAGGCATTCGTAATCGTCTGTACGATAGCCTCTCCCTGCTACATTGGGGATCGTACAGGGTGCAGGGTGTTACTACTTAGGGTCGGTAGAAGCGGGGAATAGTCGTATCTATAGGCTATAAAGAAGGGGGACAATCCTATAGCATTAGCTATACGGCTGTTAATAGCTAGCTCTACTATAGGGAGAAGTTAGTTCCAGTTCGTCTAGTTATAGTTAACGTACGCTCGGAGGTACGCTTCTAACGTCGAATTGACCCTCTCTGTCGCCCCGTCCGTCTGTAGGTGCTATACAGTTAATAGGCGACGTTCTACCTTTAGCAACTGGCAGACCCTTGCCTAGAGCTGGCTCGTAAACTACGTACCCTGGTCCGACACAATTAACTAAGGGAAACCGTACTTGCTAAACGTCGTCCGTATAAATGCCTAGGTAGTGTCCTTAGCCGTAATAGAGTCCATTCCCTCTAGTATTACCCCCTTCGTTAGCTTGTCTGTAACTACTATAATGTTCTGCCGTCCGTCGCTCTTAGGGAGGTCTGTAATAAAGTCTACTATTAGGTCTTGCTAGGGCCGGTCTAGGATCGGTAGGGGTTTTAGCAGCCTATACTTTAGTTCCCGCTAGGGCTTCGTCTGTCTATATATATCGCAGTTCTGTACGAACCTGCGGATGTCCTTCGCTATCGCCGGCTAGTAGTAGTCCCTGGCGACAATGCTGTACGTCTCCTCGCGCCCTAGGTACCTAGTAGCTATAGAGTCGTACGCCCGTTGTATTAAGCTCGTATAGAGCTTCTCGTCTGCTAGGATCCAAATCCGATTCCTGAACTTTAGGTTGTTCTCCCTGTCTACTGAGCACTCTGCTGCCGATACCTTAAGATGGAGCTCGGCTAGGAGCTTCCGTTGCCCTCCTTAGATCGCTGTACAGGCCCCTCGGTACACCTCGTCTCTCTCTACTACCTCTTCCTATACTTGCAGTTAGGGTTCCTATAGGTATGTCGCCGCTAGACGGATAGTCTCCTCGCCTGGCTCCTCCTTAAACATCTGGAATGTTTGTAACTTTAGCCGGTCGTCCTCGTACGTCGTTAGTGTTGCAGTAGTGGAAAGAGGTGGGACGGATTGATAGGGTGGACCCTGGATTTCGGCTCGGCCCCTTCCGGAATTTAGGTTCCGGAACGGACCGAGCCGGGCCTTGGCACTACCACTACGAAAGCCCGCTACCACCACTATATAGATTCCTTTCCCTCCTTAGTTCGAGATATAGTTATTAAAACAGCCGTCTTGAACCTTATCTGCGCGCTCGGATTATTATATCTCGAACTCACTCTCTACACCAACCCTGCGCTGCGCGAAAGGACCTGTCGAACTATCCGGAAACCCGAATAACGTACGCGCACCTATACACAAACTAAAAACAACAACCCCCAAAGGCACCGCGAGAAGATAGAAGGCTTCTTAGCGGTAGACAGCGGCGTAACAGGTCGCCGCGGAAAGAGAAAGACTAACAGAGCGAGTAGGCGCTCCAGTGTTATCGATAATAAGATCATTATTAGCGGTTTTCCAGCAGAAGAGACTGCAGAGATTAAGGAACGAATAAGCGAATACAAGAAGATCTACGACTGCACGATCGAGGAACTGGAAGACTATGTAAATGAGAATAGGATAGGAAAGGTCTACGATAGTATAGACCTTATTAAGACGCTGTTCCACAGAACGCTAGAAGAAAACAGGCAACTAAGAGAAGAAACTAAAGCGGTAAGGGCCGAGAAGGAATCGGCAGAAACTATTATTAACGTGTTAGAAAACCAGGCGGCAAATCGAATGGCGCAGCTAAAGGCGCTAAAGGATCAACTAACGGATATGGAAGCAGCGAAGTCGTCGCCGCTACTGCGGCGAGAAACCTACGCAGAAACCGCCTTACTAGCGGCCTATAGTCAAGGTAGCACTACGATAACGCCACTGCCGGACCTACCTGCTTTTGGTAGCGGAGACCCTAAAGCGTAGGAGGCATTTAAGAAGAAGATCAAGAATAAGATAAGCCGCGATTACGCATCGAGTAGCGAAGAGGATAGATTGGCGTACCTGGAATTACGACTAGAAGGTAAAGCTTTTTCGCTGGTAGCGGACCTGGAAGAAGTGACCGCCAACGAAGCTGTTAAAGCGCTAGATCAGCGTTTCGGCGACCCCTTCCGGAAGAAGACAGCCTGCGAACAACTGGACAAGATCAGTCAGAATCGGCTGACATTTGAAGAATTCTACGGACTGTTTAGGAAATATGCTATTAGAGCGAGAGTAGCTAAGGATAAGCAGCTACACTTACTAAGACAGAAACTGAGCCCTAAGCTTACAGCGGCTATAGCGTTAGTAGAAGACGAAGACCTTCAGAGCTTTGTACACCAAGCGAGAGTCACCGCTAGAAACTTGAACGCGTACGGAAAACCGACGACACGTAAACTGATTCAGAAGCCGTCGCCGTCGGCGCAGCCGACAAGAGCCCCTGCGCCTTTTCGACGAACCCTACAGCAGTCGCCATATTCACTACGATCGGCGTTCGTCCCTACCTGCTACGTATGTAGCAAACCCGGCTATATCGCTACTAGATGCCAAGCAACGGCACAGCAGAAGCAGGAATATCGAGCAACGAAGCCGCCGCCGCCGAGAAAGACTATCTAAGCCATTGAACCGGCTCCGAACGACACTGACAGCGTAGACGGCGGGGTCCAGTTGCAAATTATAGGAAAAGACCAGCTAGACGGATAGGCCCCCTATCCAGCACTAACAATAGGGCACCGCACCTAAAAGAATCGCCGCGAGAAGAGAGTATTAACAGCTGTAACGACCCGCTCTTAGCGGCTGTAGAAGTGAACACGGAAACGGCCATTATCCTTCCTATCAAGATCTACCCTGTTAAGGGGCGGCGTCCACCACTCTAGTTAAAGGCTTTTATCGATACCGGAGCTCTTATCGGAGCGGCGATCCACTACTAACTGGTTTAGAAACTGATAAGAGGATATAGCTATCCAGTGGAACTGGCGTCGCCGACACGGATTTCGGCATATAACGGACAAAACACGGAAAACGTTACGCACTACGTGCTATAAAGGACCACACTGGCCGGTTGGACTACGGAGGCAACGTTCCGGATTATGGATCTTGGAAGGTTCGACATTATTATAGGGCAGAAATAGATAAAGAACCAGAAGACTATCATTAACGTAGATAAAGGCACGATAAGATTCAAAACCCTAGGCAACGGCACCGTTGCCGCCGAGCCGACTGCCGCCCAGCCGAAAACTACGGAGACCGCAAAAGAGGCTTCGTCCGATCGTTCCGAATCCCCGGTCATCGTAGGAATAATAAGTTTAGAAGCAATAACGACCTTCGCGAAGTCGCCGAGCAACGAGATCTACGCTATCTCGATAAAAGACATTGAAGACTATAGGAAGATAATGGCGGAAGAAGAAGTGGACCTACTAAAGGTGTTGCCGAACGAGCTCCAAGGCTACGCTAACGTCTTCTTAAAAGCCGACTCCAACCTATTGCCGCTCTATCGACCGGAATATAACAACAAAATCAGACTAAAAGAGGGGGCTACGCTGCCAAGAACCGAGCCCCTAAGACGACTGTCGCTGGCGGAACTGGACCAGGTAGAGGTGTTTGTTTGAGAAAACTTGGCAAAGAAGTTTATTACGCCGAGTTCTGCCGAATATGCGTTACCAATTCTTTTCGTAAGGAAACCAGGGGGTGGTCTGCGACTCTGCGTAGACTATCGAGGCCTCAACGAGGTCACCAAGAGAGACGTATACCCGCTGCCGCTAATCGACAAGACTATACAACGAGTAGCTAAAGCTAAATAGTTTAGCAAACTGGACATCCGCCAAGCGTTTTACAGACTAAGGAACGAAGAGGGGCAGATAGAAGACCTTACGACGTTCGCCATGCGTATAGGCAATTTCAAGTAGTTGGTAATGCCTTTCGGACTTACTAACGCGCCGGCGGTGTAGCAACGCTTTATAAACTACACCTTTATAGACATGTTGGAACGGTTCGTATCCATCTACCTGGACGACATCCTTATCTATACAGATGGAACGAGAGAGCAACATACAGACTATATCGAGAAGGTGTTAAGAGGCTCCGAGAAGTCGGACTGAACGCGGACACGAAAAAGAGCGAGTTCTACCAGACCGAGGTCAAATATCTCGGCCTTATCGTTGGAAAAGATGGAATTCGGATGGACCCCTTAAAGGTCGCCGCCGTTGCGGAATGGAAGCAGTTGAAATCCGGAAGCACTACACAGATTAGGGCGTTTCTCGGATTCTGTAGCTACTATCGACAGTTTATTAAGGACTTTAGTAAGATAGCGAGACCTCTGAATAAGGCATTGAAAAAGGAGGCCGCTGGCCTATAGAACGAGAAGTGCACGGAAGCCTTTAACTGGCTGAAAGCAGCAGTGGCCTCTGCGCCAGTTCTGGCACACTTCTGGCCGGAAAAGACGATCTACGTAGAAACTGATGCTTCCGATACAGTAACGGCAGGGGTCCTTTCTTAATACGCCGACGACGAAGAGACCCTCTATCTGGTGGCTTTCTTTAGCAAATCCATAACGGAGGCCGAGCAGAACTACGCTATCTACGATAAGGAGCTGCTAGCGATTGTTTAGGCTTTCGAGGAGTGGAAACTGGAGCTTATAGCTGGAAAGAGCACGGTTTAGGTCCTTACGGACTACCAATCGCTGGTCTACTTTATAAAGACGTAGAAGCTCTCGCGTCGCCAAGCTCGGTAGGCCGCCTACTTATTAGGGTTCGACTTTAAGATTACCTATCGACTAGGGGCTTAAAATGGAAAGGCTAACGCGCTAACGAGAAGAGAAGGAAAGACCAGCCGCGCGAAAGAAGACCTGAACATGTTCCAGAAGGTGTTGACTAAGCGGATAGTAGACGCAGAGTTGCTAAAAGAGGTAGGGGTCTGCGCGGTGGAACTGGCCCCTAAGGAAGAGACTCTCTACGAAAAGGTAAAGCAGCTTAATCAGCAACAGAAGCTCGGCAAGACCGGTTCAGGGAAGATAATAGTTCCGGAAGAACTAATTACGGAGGTTATCCAGCTGGTCCATAACTCTATAGATGTTGGCTACGCCGGAGCGAAGAAAACGATGCAGGCAGTAAGAACGATCTACTGGTTTCCGCGGATCTATAAGCGGATTTACCGATTTATCGCCAACTGCCACGTGTGCCGAGCCGCGAAGCTACGTTACAGTCTTCTGGCGGGCCTGCTAAAGCCGCTTCCGATCCCCGAGAAGCCGTAGCAGCACATTACGATGGATTTCGTAACCGGACTGCTAGACGCGGACGGCTACGACGCCACGCTCAATGTAGTGGATCGGCTGAGCAAAGAGCGCCATTTTATCCCCTGTCGAGCTAAGGATAAAGGAACTACTGCAGAAGAAACGGCGAGAATGTTGATCAAATACGTATAGAAGCACTATAAGCTGCCGGACACTATCACTACAGATAGGGGTCCCCAATTCACTGCCGACGTGTAGAAGGCTGTTAACCAAGCTCTCGGAATTCGTAGAAAGCTCAGCACAGCCGCTTATCCTCAAACTAACGGTTAGTCTGAAGTGGCTAACCGAGAGATAGAGCGATATCTGCGAACCTTCTGCGGTCACCATTAAGAAAAGTGGGTCGAGATGCTGCCGATAGCTGAGTTCTGCGCCAATTCAGCACAGTCGGAAGCCACGTTACTAGTGCCGTTCGAGATAACGCACGGCTATCTTCCGAGACTAAGCTTCTATCTACTGAGCGAAGCCGGCTTGCCGGAGTTTTCCACCGCCACGTCATTAAAGAGAGTCGCCGCCGCGACGGCAGAAGCGCTACGATCTTAGATGGAAGAAGCGATCAAGGTGGCGAGGTCGCTACTGGAATTCGAGAAAGGCCAAAAAGTATAGCTTAACACGCGAAACCTGAGATTGAAAGGCAACGCCAAGCTTAATCTACGCTATATAGGCCCGTTTACGATAGTGGAAAAGAGGTCGCCGGTAACCTATCGGCTCCAGCTGCCGAAATCGTTCCGGATCTACGATGTCTTCCATTCGGACCTGTTAAGCTTAGACCCTAAAGACGGCCTGCCGGAACAGGGGTTTGCCAAACCCCCGCCTGTCGAGATAGATAGTAAAGAAGAAGAATAGGAGGTAGAAGATGTAATAGACGTAAAGAAGATAAGGGGGTCCATCAAAGCGAGGATCTCGTAGAAAGGGTGGCCGGAAGACTATAAATAGTATCCGATCGAGAACCTCCGGAATTCGGCGGAGCTGCTTAGAGACTTCTACGTGCGGAACCCGAAGAAGCCGAAACCCGGATGGCTCCGAAACTAACGACCTCCGAAAGAGATAGAGGAAAAACGACGAAGCCGCGTCCGCTCTATCGGCGCAGTAGCCGAAGAAAACGATCGTAGTGGTCGCCTTCGGGGAGGTCTTCGACTCTACCGCTACCTACTACCGGTTTGGCCGCCAGCTCGCTAAGCCGTAGCGTGCTAGCGCCGCCGACCCTGTAGTAGGTAAAGGCTTTAGTAGAGAAAGAAGAAGAAGAAGAGATAGAGCTGCGGAAAGATCTATATAGACCTTCCGCGCCGGTGCACAGACCAGCCAAGCCGCAGCTCAGATAACCCACAGCTTAGATCAGATAGCACGGATTAGGCGCACCGATTACATAAACGCCAAGTGAAGGACTTCAGATGCCGATAACGTAAGAAGCTGAAAAAGCGATAAAGAGAACGTTGTTTTTGATGGACGACGGAAAAGGTAACGTCGGCGTTAGAGGGGATTTTCGAGAAAAAGAAGACGAATTAAAAAAAAAAAAAAAAGAGAGGGAAAGAAGAAAAGATTTTCGGATGCATAGGGTAACTAAGCGGTCGAGGGCGACCGCCGGTAAGGGGGGGGGGGGGGGGGGGGGTAGTGTTGCGGTAGTGGAAAGAGGTGGGACGGATTAATAGGGTGGACCCTAGATTTCGGCTCGGCCCCTTCCGGGATTTAGGTTCCGGAACGGACTGAGCCGGGCCTTGGCACCACCACTACGAAAGCCCGCCACCACCACTATATAGATTCCTTTCCCTCCTCAGTTCGAGATATAGTTATCAAAACAGCCGTATTAAACCTTATCTGCGCGCTCGGATCAGTTAGCATGTCCTAGTCCTGTCTAGATAGCACATTGGCCCTGCTATTGTCCTTTCCCTTGTAATATTGGAGTCTTATATTAAACCGGCTTAGGTACATTGTCTATCGTACGTGCCTCTTAGACAGCTTCCGAGGCTGCGTAAAGTACTCTAGATTCTTATAGTTAGTTAGGGCGAGGAACTCGGGCACCGAGCAGAGTTCTCTATCCTATATTTCGCAACATTGTACGACGGCTAGCAACTCCTTGTCGTAGATAGGGTAGTTGCACTTAGCTAGGGAGTTCTTCTTAGAGAAATACGCGTATAGGTGCAGGAGTCCGTCCGAGCCTACCTATAACAGGATACCTCTAATGCAATACTCTAAGGAGTCGGTTTCCAGTATCGTCGTACGCTCTAGGTTAAAGGCGGCAAGCGTTAGTCCTATAGTAAAGAGCTCCTTTAGCTTGTTAAAGCTCCTATCGCATTCGTCCGTCTATTTAAACTGCTTGTCTTTGTGTATTAGCTTAACTAGGGGGCGTACGATCTCCGAGTAGTTCTGTATAAACTGGCAGTAGAAGTTGGCAAACCTAAGAAATTCCTGTACGCCCTTAACATTCGTAGGCGGCTTCTATTGCTTAATAGCATTAATCTTCTTCCTATCTATACTAATGCCTTTCCCTACCTCGATAATAAAACCTAGGTATTTTATACGCTGGACACCGAATTTACATTTGTCGATGTCGAGGTACAAGCCAGCCTGCTGCAGTCGGTCTAGCACATTCTTAACGTCCTGTACGTAATCTGTATAGGTGCCGTCTGTAAAAACCAGGGTGTCGTTAAGGTATGCCGAGCAGATGTCGTCTAGTAACCCTTGTAGGGACCTGTCAATGTACCTCTAGAAGGTTGCCAGTGCATTAGTAAGGCTAAAGGGGGTAACAAGCTACTTAAAAAGACCGTATCTCGTATAGAAGGCAGTTATCTATTTACAGCCTTCCTTAATCCGTATCTTATAGAAAGCTAAGACTACGTTAAGCTTAGTAAACTACTTTGCCTTGCTAATCCGTCTAAGAGTCTCCTTAATAAGAGGTAGGGGGTATCGGTCCTTCTTAGTAATCGCGTTAATGCCTCTGTAGTCTATGCAGAAACGCAAGCTGGCCTTGCCCTCCTTATAGACAAACAGTACTAGGGCTCCTACAGACGAGGTACTTGCCTAAATGAAACCTTTAGTAAGTAGGTCGTCCAATGTCTTGCGCAGTACTAGGAGTTCTCTAGAGGACATTCTATATAGCGGTCCGTACGGTACCTTAGGCAGACTCCTATCCGGACGGGGCTCTAGCTAGATGTCGTAGTTAATCCCTTCTCCTTAGTGTAGCGGCAGTTTTAAGGCCAATATTGGCTCGAAGAGGTCTAGGTATCCAGTATACTCCCTTAGGAGCTTCGTATAGGGGTCCGTTACCTTCTTAGGTGCTAATGCCTTCTTAATGTCTGCTGTTGCCGTATTGATTTCGGCCTTAGCATTGTTACCCTACAGTGCCTTCCCTTAGTCTTAGGGCCTCTGCTTCGTCGACGTATTGGCTCCGGCCGTAGCGTTGTCGTCCCGCTGGACCCTCCCTCGGTCTCGGAGCCTCTACTTCGTTACTGCTAGGTACAGCCGTCCTCGTCCAACGTCTAGCTTGCCCCTCTAGCGCTCTATCTATAGCTTCCCTAGTATTAGGTTATACCCTAGCTTGTCCTGTACGATATAGATGTATAAGTCCCGCTTATAGTGTCCCTGTACCTCTATCGTTACTTTTACTCTATAGGTAATGTCCGGTCCTCGCCTGGTAATGCCCAACATGCGTACAGGTATAGTAGGGGTCGTCTTAATCCAGTGTCTCTATACGAAGTCTTCGCTAATTACTCCGTACATTAAACACCCTATGTTAATCAATGTCCGCGCCGTTGCGGACCTGTTTAATGTTGGCCGTACGATAAACAGCGTAGTCGTTATGTAGTTGCTCTTAAAAGATAGCTAAGTAGTGCTTTGATTTGGCAATCTATCTCGTATACGCCTCTAGCAGAGCCTTCGCTTAGAGGCTACTCTTTTCCTAACTCGTCGTCGTCTAAGTAGGACTCCTAATCCTCTTGTTAGGGCGCCGCAGTTGCTACCCTTGCAGTGGTCGGCCGTCCCCTAGGTCTCTCTACTAGTAAAAGCCTGCAACTCCGTGCAGTATAGCCTATCTTGCTATACTAGTAGCATCTCCCTTCTGCTCGCCTCTTGTTAAGGGTAGCTATATCTACCTATTGTGCCCTTTTAGTAGCGGCCCTTGGCCGTACAGTAACGGCTGCCGCTACTCTTATCGTCGTTGGTTCCTAGTCTATAGCGTCCGTCTACCGCTAGAGGGGTTGTCTTATGTCGTAAGTGCAGCTTATCCGTCCGAGCCTGTACTGCTAGTCGTCGACTATTCTAAGGAGATCGCAGAATTCCTCGTATGTAGCTAGTCGTATTACGCCTACTAGCCCCGTTATAATCTCCTTAGAGAGGCCTATCTCTAAAGAGGTAAGTTTTATCCTGTCCTCCTATTAGAGACCTCCTGCCTCTGCTAAAGTCTGGTCGAATTCCGCGAGGAACTCTTATACAGTCTTGCGTCCTTGTTTTATCGTATTGACCTATAGGAGTGCTCGGCTCTTGCAGTCTAGGTCCTTGTAGCTCTTGTTAAGAGCTGCCTAGAGTATCGTCGTCGTAGCTATTGCTAGGTTGGCAATAGCCGTCTCGTAGTACAGCAGAATCCGTGCTGCTGCCCTGCCCTTTAACCTCCTAAAGAGGTAAACTACCTTGTCTAGCTCGGTCGGGTATGCTTATAAGTTAACTAGAAGCTTAGAGCGCATCTGGGCAGCCTAGGAGGGGTACTCAGCCGGAGCCTTACTATCGTACGTAGTAACGTCGGGGAGTTTGCTCTTAGGGGTCGGGGTATAGGCTATCGTGTTCGTCGTCGTCGTAGGGGTCCGGATCGCGATCAGACGCCCTAAGCTGTCGTAGCTCCTGTTCCTGTTAGGAAATTATCGCAGCCTAGTAGCTTACTTGCTGCTTAAGCTGCCTCTTGTGTTCTAGCAGCTCCTCGTACACGCAGTGCATATGTCCCTCTATAGCCGTAGGTTCTATAGGGATGTCGCCGTCTATCTTTGTTTTATTACTGCGGTTACCGATAGTAAGATTAGTTCCTAATGTAAGGGCTTAAGAATCTTAGTTTAGAAACTTAAGGCTAGGTATCTACATAAAGGAACTGATAGGCAGTTCCTTCGTCGTCTGCTGCTGTACAATTTGTACCTATAAAGCCAAGCTAGCAATTTCCCTCTATATAGAGGTGTAAGGTTTACACTCTGTACAGAGGATTAGGAGTTCTCCCTCTATATAGTAGTGTAGAGTTTTCCCTCTGTTTAGAGGGACGGCAATTCCCTTCTGTGCAGGGCTATAGGTTCTCCCTCTGTACAGGAGTAGGGTCCTATCGGTAATTCCGTATAGAGGGTAGGGTCGTGCTGGCACTGCTAAGTTGCAGTCCTTAGGGCAACGGCTGGCTTAGGTCGGGTCTAGGCCCTGGGCTAGGCGGCGCCCCCTAACACCTGTCTCTGTACAGTCTTAGCTAATGTCTTAGGTACTATACCTACGAGCAGCAGGACGTAGCCGAGCTGCCCTACTACGCCTTCTAGTGTAACCCTGCCTGGGTTACCCCTTAGCAGGTAGCTACGGCTTACGCGTCGTACGTTAACGCTATCCTTATTGCTACCTGGGGCCAGCCCTACGCCCCCTGCCCTAACTCCCCCTAGCCCTTGTTGCAGCGGTGGAAAGGGGTGGGACTGGATAATGGGGTGGACCCTTGGAATTTCGGCTCGGCCCTTCCGGGCCGAGCCGGGCCTTGGCACGCCGCCGCCCCTGAAGCGCTCACCTACTACTACATAGATTCCTTTCCCTCCTTAGTTCGAGATATAGTTATCAAAACAGCCGTATTGAACCTTATCTGCGCGCTCAGATTATTATATCTCGAACTCACTCTCTACATCAACCCCCCCGCGCTGCGCGAAAGGGCCCGTCGAACTATCCGGAAACCCGAATAACGCATACGCACCCACATACAACAACAACAACAAACCCTAGGCACTGTAAGAAGATAGAAGGCTTCTTAGCGGTAGAGAGCGGCGTTACAGGCTGCAGCAGAAGTAGGAAAGGAAAGACTAACAGAGCGAGTAGGCGCTCCAGTGTTATTAATAATAAGATTATTATTAGCGGTTTTACGGCGGAAGAGACAGCAGAGATTAAGGAACGAATAGCTAAATATAGGAAGATCTACGACTGCACGATCGAGGAATTAGAAGACTATATAAACGAGAATAGAATAAGGAAGGTCTACGACGGCATAGACCTTATCGAGATGCTGTTTTACAGAACGTTAGAAGAAAACAGACAACTAAGAGAAGAAACTAAAGCGGTAAGGGCCGAGAAGGAATCGGCGGAAACGATCATCGACGTGTTAGAAAACCAGGCGGCAAATCGAATAGCGCAGTTAAAGGCGCTAAAGAATCAACTGACTGATATAGAAGCAGCGAAGTCGTCGCCGCTACTACGTCGAGAAACCTACGAGGAGACCGCCTTACCGGCAGCCTACAGTTAAGGCGGCACGTCGATAACGTTACTACCGGATCTACTAGCGTTTAGAGGCAGAGATCCTAAAGATTGGGAAGCGTTTAAGAAAAAGATAAAGAACAAGATAGGCCGAGACTATGCCAGAAACAGCGCCGGAGACAGATTAGCGTACCTGGAATCGCGACTGGAAGGTAAAGCGTTCTCGCTAGTAGCGGACCTGGAAGAGGTAACTGCTAAGGAAGCGATCAAAGCGCTAGATCAACGCTTTGGAGATCCATTCCGAAAGAAGACGGTCCGTAAGCAGCTAGACAAGATCAATCAGAACCGGCATACGTTTAAAGAGTTCTACGGACTATTCAGAAAATATGCGATTAGGGCCCGAGTAGCAGAAGATAAGTAGCTCTACCTACTAAGGCAGAAGTTGAACCCTGAACTGGCCGCGGCTATAGCGTCGGTAGAAGACGAAGACCTTAAGAGCTTCGTGCACTGAGCGAGAGTCACCGCGAGAAACCTGAACGCATACGGAAAATCGACGATATATAAACCGGCTCAGAAGCCGTCACCGTCGCCGAATGGAACCAGAGCCCCCGTCCTATACCGACAACGCCCCTAGCAGCCGTTTAATTCGCAGCGTTCGTCGTTCGTCCCCACCTGCTATGCATGCGGAAAGCCCGGCTATATCGCTACGAGATGCCAAGCAACGGCACAGCAGAAGCAGGAGTATCGAGCAACGAAGCAGCCGCCACTGCCGAGAAAGACTATTCAAGCTATCGAACCGGCTCCGAACGACACTGACAGCGTAGACGGCGGGGTGCAGTTAAGAATTATAGGAAAAGACCAGCTAGACGGATAGGCCCCCTACCTAGCATTAACAAGAGGGCACAGAATCGAAGCGAATCGCTACGAGAGGAAAGCATTAACAGCTGCAGCGACCCGCTCTCGGCAGCGGTAGAAGTAAACACGGAAACAGCTATTATCCTTCTAATCACTGTCTACCCCCTTAACGGATCGAGCAAACCACTTTAGCTAAAGGCCTTTATCGACACTAGAGCTCTTATTGGCGCGGCGATCTACTATTAGCTAGTCCGGAAGCTGACGAAGGGATACGGCTATCCGGTAGAATTGGCGTCGCTAACGCGGATTTCGGCGTATAACGGACAAGACACGGAGAGTGTTATGCACTATGTGCTATTAAGGACTACCTTGGCTAGTCGCACTACGGAAGCGACGTTCCGAATTATGGATATAGGAAGGTTTAACATTATTATAGGGCAGAAATAGATAAAGAACCAGGGAGCGATTATTGACTTAGGAGAAGGCACACTCGGATTCAGAAAATCGACCAACGGCTTAGCCGCCGTCAAATCAGTCACCGAATTGGTCACGGTGGCCGACGCCAAACCGAACGTTACGACGATCGAAGCGACTCCGTCCGATCGTTCCGAACCCCCGGTCACCGTCGGAATAATAAGTTCAGAATCAATAACGACCCTCGCGAAGTCGCCGAGCAACGAGATCTACGCTATCTTAATAAAAGACATCGAAGACTACTGGAAGATAATAGCGGAAGAAGAAGTGGATCTACTGGAGGTGCTGCCAAACGAGCTCTATAGTTACGCTAACGTCTTCTTAAAAGCCGACTCCAACCTATTGCCGCTCTATCGACCGGAATATAACAACAAGATCCGACTGAAAGAGGGGGCTACGCTGCCAAGAACTAAGCCCCTAAGACGACTGTCGCCGGCCGAATTGGACTAAGTAGAGGTGTTTGTTCGCGAAAACCTGGCGAAGAGGTTTATTACGCCGAGTTCTGCCGAATATGCGTTACTGATTCTTTTCGTAAGGAAACTAGGGGGTAGTCTGCGACTCTGTATAGACTATCGAGGCCTTAACGAGGTTACTAAGAGAGACGTATATCCACTGCCGCTAATAGATAAGACTATACAGCGCGTAGCAAAGGCTAGGTAGTTTAGCAAGCTGGACATCCGCTAAGCGTTCTATCGACTAAGAAACGAAGAAGGGCAGACAGAAGACCTTACGACGTTTGCGACGCGTATAGGCAATTTCAAGTAGTTGGTAATGCTATTCGGACTTACCAACGCGCCGGCGGTGTAGCAACGCTTTATAAACCACACCTTTATAGATATACTGGAACGGTTCGTGTCTATTTACCTGGACGACATCCTTATCTATACAGATGGAACGAGAGAGCAACACATGGACCACATCGAGAAGGTGTTGACTAGGCTCCGTAAGGTCGGACTGAACGCAGACACGAAAAAGAGCGAGTTCTACTAAACCGAGGTCAAATATCTCGGTCTTATCGTCGGAAGAGATAGAATTCGGATAGACCTATTAAAGGTCGCCGCCGTCGAGGAATGGAAGCAGCCGAAATCCGGAAACACTACGCAGATCAGAGCGTTTCTCGGTTTCTGCAGCTACTATCGACAGTTTATTAAGGACTTTAGCAAGATAGCGAGACCCCTGAACGAAGCACTAAAGAAAGAGGCAGCCGGCCTATAGAATAAAAGATGCACGGAAGCGTCTAACAGGCTGAAAGAAGCAGTGGCCTCGGCGCCGGTTCTGGCACACTTCCGGCCGGAAAAGACGATCTACGTAGAAACGGACGCTTCCGACACAGTAACGGCAGGGGTCCTTTCTTAATATAGCGACGACGAAACCCTCTATCTAGTAGCTTTTTTCAGCAAGTCAATAAGCGAAGCTAAGCGAAACTACGCTATCTACGATAAGGAGCTGCTAGCGATTATTCAGGCTTTCGAGGAGTGGAAACCGGAGCTTATAGCTAGAAAGAGCATAGTCCAGGTTCTTACGGACCACCAGTCGCTAACCTACTTTATAAAGACGCAGAAGCTCTCGCGCCGCCAAGCTCGGTAGGCCGCCTACTTATTAGGGTTCGACTTTAAGATTACCTATCGACTAGGGGCTCAAAATGGAAAGGCTAACGCGCTAACGCGAAGAGAAGAGAAGACGAGCTGCGCGAAGGAAGATCCGAACATGTTTCAGAAGGTGCTGACCGAACGGATAGTAGACGCCGAGGTATTAAAGGAAGCGGGGATCTGCGCGACGGAACTGCAGACCGAACCAGAACTAATAGAGCCGCCGATCGAAGAAAAGACTCTCTACGAAAAGGTAGAGCAGCTCAACCAGCAACAAAAACTCGGCAAAACCGGTTCGGGGAAGCTAATAGTTCCAGAAGAACTAATTACTAAGGTTGTCCAACTGGTCTATAGCTCTAAGGACGTTGGTTACGCCGGCTCGAAGAAGACAATAGAAGCCGTAAGGACGATCTACTGGTTTCCGCGGATCTACGAACGGATCCACCGATTTATTCCCAATTGCTACGTGTGCCGAGCCGCGAAGCCACGTTACAGTCTTCCGGCCGGTCTGCTAAAGCCACTTCCGATCCCCAAGAAGCTGTAGCAACACATTACGATAGACTTCGTAACTGGCCTGCCAGACTCCGATAGATACGATGCCACCCTTAACGTAGTAGATAGGCTAAGCAAAGAACGCCACTTTATCCCCTGTCGAGCTAGAGATAAAGGAACGACTGCAGAAGAGACCGCGCGAATGCTGACTAGACACGTGTGGAAGCACTATAGCCTGCTGGACACTATCACTACGGATAGGGGTCCTCAATTTACCGCCGACGTGTAGAAAGCCATTAATTAAGTTCTCGGAATTTATAGAAAGCTCAGCACCGCCGCTTACCCTCAAACTAACGGTCAGTCTAAAGTAGCTAATCGCGAGATAGAGCGATATTTAAGAACCTTCTGCAGCTATTATCAAGAAAAGTAGGTTAAGATGCTGCTAATAGCTGAGTTCTGCGCGAACTTAGCACAGTCAGAAGCAACGTCGCTGGCGCCGTTCGAGATAACCTACGGTTATCTTCCGAGAATGAGCTTTCAGCCGCTAAACGAACCCAGCTCTGCGGAACCATCTACCACTACGTCATCGAAAAGAGTCGCCGCCGCCGCGGCAGAGGCGCTACGATCGCAGATAGAAGAAGCGATTAAGGTGGCGAAAGACGCGATGGAATCGGCTTAGAAGAAGATAGTAACTCGAGCTAATAGAAAAAGGTCACCAATAGAATTCGAGGAAGGCCAAAAGGTATAGCTTAACACACGAAACCTAAGGATAAAAGGCAACGCCAAGCTCAACCTACGCAACGTGGGTCCGTTTAAGATAGTGGAAAAGAGATCGCCGGTAACTTATCGGCTCGAGCTGCCGAAGGCGTTTAGGATCTACGACGTTTTCTATTTAGATCTGCTAAGCCTGGACCCTAAGGACGGCCTACCGAGGCAGGGGTTTATCGAACCCCCGCCGGTCGAGATGGACGGTGATAAAGAAGAGTGGGAGGTAGAAGACGTAATAGACGTAAAGAAGACGGGGGGGTCCATTAAAGCGAGGATTTCGTAGAAGGGGTGGCCGGAAGACTATAAATAGTATCCGATTAAGAATCTCCGGAATTCAGCGGAGCTGCTAAGAGATTTTTACGCGCAGAACCCGAAGAAGCCAAAGCCGGAATGGCTCTGAAGCCGATCCTTCCGGAAGAAAACGAAGAAAGCTACGTCCGCTCCACCGGCGCGGAAGCCGATAAAAACGATTGTAAGGTTGCTTCGGGAAGTGATTGTGCTCTACCACTACTGCGTCGGCCGGTAGCTCGCGCACGCCGTAGCGTGCCAGCGCTGCCGACCGCGTAGTAGGTAAAGGCTTTGGTAGAAGAAAAAGAAGAAGAAGAAACGGAGCCGCGAACAGATCTATATAGACCCCCGCAGCAGTGCACAGACCGGCCGACCAGCAGCTCAGAAGACAGCTAATCAGATCAGATAGCGACGATTATATAAACGCTAAGTGAAGGACCTTAGGAGACGACAACGTAAGAACGGAAAGAAGCGACGAAAAGAACGTTGTTTTTAATGGAAGATAGACGAGCCAATGTCGACCTTAAAGGGGAATCTTAAAAAAAATAAAAATAAAAAAGTGGAGATTTTTGGTTGGACGGGGTGACTAAGCGGTCGAGGGCGACTGCTAGTGAGGGAGGGGGGTAGTGTTGCGGCGGTGGAAAGGGGTGGGACTGGATAATAGGGTGGACCCTTGGAATTTCGGCTCGGCCCTTCCGGGCCGAGCCGGGCCTTGGCACGCCGCCGCCCCTAAAGCGCTTACCCACTACTACATAGATTCCTTTCCCTCCTTAGTTCGAGATATAGTTATTAAAACAGCCGTATTGAACCTTATCTGCGCGCTCGGATCAGCCCTTACTTAGCCTATACCGCCTCCCCAGCTTCTAGGCTAGGGTGTGTGCCTCGTGCAAGTGGAAGGATAGCTCCCTCTACTGCCCCTACTGCCGTCCGGAAGAGACGCGTAGGGGTAGGGGGGTGCCTCTGCTTCTTAGGGCTAGCCTAGGTAGGGGTGGGGGTCCTGCCGGGCGGGAGGTAATTGAGATCTCCGATAGGGAGTCGGCCGCTCTAGTCCTACGGGGTGGTGGCTAGTAAGCTACCCCCTCCTCCTAGGTAGTATAAGAAATTTCGGACAGTTCTGCTCTTAACTCCTCTTATTTCCATTTTCCTTCCTACCTGTTTCTAGCTGTTCCCTTCCTCTAGCCCTTCTTCTGTACAGTGTCGTATAGTGTAGTGTTAGTAGGATCTTATAGTGTCCTACGTCGTAATTCCCGATCCTTTAACAACCTAAGTTGCTAGCAGCTACCCTGTCCTTAGGGTAGATCGTGCCCCTTTTCGCCGTATAGCGCAGTGTTACTGTAACTGGGCAGGGGGATGGTCCTCCTCCTACCTGTCTAGCGCGGTTGTGTCCTGTAGGGCCTTGTACGGTTCCTACGTAGGCTCTGCCTATCCTCTCTATTTTACTAGGTACTCTACCTTCCTCCGCTTCCTTTAGCTCTTAAGGATTCCTTCTACTTTGTACTCTTCCTAGCCCTCGGTTATAATCGCTAGCAGGCGCATGTCGTCTGTCGTCTAGTGCAGTAGGGGGTCCGTGTTCGCTAGCTGTACAAGGTCTATATAGAAGACTAGAGAAATCCCTAGGGGAGTGTTTAGTTATATAGTATGTGTCCCTACCGGTCGGACTACTGTAAACTTCCTGTTCTTCTAATCTAGCTTCTTGCTCGGCCGGTCTGTACGGATGTTACGCTGGTTTAGCTAGACCTTATCCCCTGCCTTGTACCTTAGTATAGCCTGCCGTCCCTTGTTAGCCTACTCTTCCGTATTCTGTTAAGCTATAGCTAGGCTTGCCTTTGCCTATTAATAGACGTTCGTAATCGTCTGTACAATGGCCTCTCCCTGCTAAATTGGGGATCGTACAGGGCGCGGCGTGTCACTACTTAGGGTCGGTAGGAGCAGGGAGTAGTCGTATCTATAGGCTATAAAGAAGGGGGACAATCCTGTAGTATTAGCTGTACGGCTGTTAATAGCCAGCTCCGCTATAGGGAGAAGGCGGTTCCAGTTCGTCTAGTTATAGTCGACGTATGCTTAGAGGTACGCTTCTAATGTCGAATTAACCCTCTCTATCGCCCTATCCGTCTGCAGATGCTATACAGTTAACAGGGGACGTTCTACATTTAGCAACTGGCAGACCCTTGCCTAGAGCTGGCTCGTAAACTGCGTACCCCGGTCTAACACAATCGACTAAGGGAAACCGTACTTGCTAAACGTCGTCCGTATAAATGCCTAGGCGGTGTCCTTAGCTATAATAGAGTCTATTCCCTCTAGTATTACCCCCTTCGTTAGCTTGTCTGTAACTACTATAATGTTCTGCCGTCCGTCGCTCTTAGGGAGGTCCGTAATAAAGTCTACAGTTAGGTCTTGCTAGGGCCGGTCCAGGATCGGTAGGGGTTTTAGCAGCCTATGCTTTAGTTCCTGCTAGGGCTTCGTCCGTCTATACATATCGCAGTTCTGTACGAACCTGCAGATATCCTTCGCTATCGCTAGCTAGTAGTAGTCCCTAGCGACAATGCTGTACGTCTGCTTACGCCCTAGGTACCTAGTAGCTATAGAATTATGTGTCTGTTATATTAAGCTCGTACGGAGCTTCTCGTCTGCCAGGACCTAAATCCGATTCCTGAACTTTAGGTTGTTCTCCTCGTCTACTAAGCACTCTGCTGCCGACACCTTAAGATAGAGCTCTGCTAGGAGCTTCCGCTGTCCTCCTTAAATTGCTGTACAGGCCCCTCGGTACACCTCGTCCTTTTCTACTGCCTCTTCCTGTACTTGTAGTTAGGGTTCCTATAGGTATTCCGCTACTAGGCGGATAGTCTCCTCGCCTAGCTCCTCCTTAAACATCTGGAATGTTCGTAACTTTAGCCGGTCGTCCTTATACGTCGTTGGCATATCCTAGTCCTGTCTAGATAGCGTATCGGCCCTACTGTTGTCCTTACCCTTACGGTACTAGAGTCTTATATTAAACCGGCTTAGGTACATCGCCTATTGTACATGCCTTTTAGACAGCTTCTAGGGCTGCGTAAAGTACTCCAGATTCTTGTAGTTAGTTAGGGCGAGGAACTCGGGTAGCGAGCGGAGTTCTCTATCCTATGCTTCGCAACACTGTACGACTGCTAGCAATTCCTTTTTGTAGATAGGGTAGTTGCACTTAGCTAGGGAGTTCTTCTTAGAGAAATATGCGTATAGGTGCAGGAGTCTGTCTGAGCCTACCTGTAACAGGATACCTCTAATGCAATACCCTAAGGAGTCGGTTTCTAGTATCGTCGTACGTTCCGGGTTAAAGGCGGCAAGCGTTAGTCCTGTAGTAAAGAGCTCCTTTAGCTTGTTAAAGCTCCTATTGCACTCGTCCGTCTATTTGAACTGCTTGTCCTTGTGTATTAGCTCGACTAGGGGGCGTACGATCTCTGAGTAGTTCTGTATAAACTGGCGGTAGAAGTTGGCAAACCCAAGAAATTCCTGTACGCCCTTGACGTTTGTAGGCGGCTTCTATTGCTTAATAGCATTAATCTTCTTCCTATCTATACTAATGCCTTTCCTTGCATCGATAATAAAACCTAGGTATTTTATACGCTAGACACCAAATTTACATTTGTCGATGTCGAGGTACAAGCTAGCCTGCTGCAGTCGATCTAGCATCTTCTTAACGTCCTGTACGTAATCTGCATAGGTACCGTCTGTAAAAACCAGGGTGTCGTCGAGGTATACTAAGCAGATGTCGTCTAGTAATCCTTGCAAGGACTTGTTAATATACCTTTGGAAGGTTGCTAGTGCGTTAGCAAGGCCAAAGGGGGTAACAAGCTACTTAAAAAGACTGTATCTCGTACAGAAGGCCGTTATCTATTTACAGCCTTTCTTAATCCGTATCTTGTAGAAGGCCGAGACTACGTTAAGCTTAGTAAACCACTTTGCCTTGCTAATCCGTCCGAGAGTCTCTATAATAAGGGGTAGGGGGTACCGGTCCTTCTTAGTGATCGCGTTAATGCCTCTATAGTCTACGCAGAAACGCAATCCGGCCTTCCCCTCCTTGTAGACAAACAGCACTAGGGCTCCTACGTAATCCGGGCACGCAAATAAGATTCAATATAGCCTTTTTAATAACTATATCTCGAACTAAGGAGGGAAAGGAATCTATATAGTAGTAGGCGAGAGCTTTGGGGGTGGTGTGCCAAGGCCCGGCTCGGTCCGGAAGGGCCGAGCCGAAATTCCAAGGGTCTACCCTATTACTTAGTTCCACCCCTTTCCGCCGCCGCAACACTACCCCCCTCCCTTATCAGCAGTCGCCCTCGACCGCTTACTTATCTGTTCCTCCCTTTTTTTTTATATATAGTTACTATCTAACGTCTTTACTTGGCGTCTATCTGATCCGTTCTATCTGATTGGAGCTAGCGGTTACTAGAGCTGCAGCGTAACCGGTCTGTGCGCTGTCGCGTAGGTCTATATAGATCCATCTGCAGTTCCCTATCTTCTTCTTCTTCTTTCTCTACTAAGGCCTTTGGCGCTACCGCGAGGCTCCTTTAATAGCGGCTGCTTCGTTCTTTGTTGTTACTATCCTTTTGGCGGATGGCGGTAACGGAGAGCAAAGACAGTTACAAAGCAGGCCGACGCGGTGGCGCCGTTCTTGGCCTTAGGGCTTCTATCCGCTGGTCCTGGCCAGCAGTAGTAGTAGTGAGGCCCAAGACAACGGCCGGCGGACTCTACGATCGTCTCTATCGGCTTCTGCACTAATAGAGCGGACGTAGTCCTTTTCAACTATCGAGCTACTTAGGCCTCGGCTTCTTCGGGTTTCGGACGTAAAATTCTCTTAGCACCTCCGCTGAATTCTGGAGGTTCTCGACCGGATACTATTTATAGTCTTCCGGCTATCCTTTCTATAAGATTCTCGCTTCGATAGATCCCCTTCGTCTTCTTATATCTATAACATCTTCCACCTCCTATTCTTCTTCTTTACTGTCTATTTCGATCGACAGGGGTTCGGCGAACCCCTGATCCGGAAGACCGTCTTTAGGGTCTAGGCTTAGCAGATCCGAGTGAAAGACATCGTGGATCCGGAACGATTTCGGCAGCTGGAGCCGGTAGGTCACTGGCGACCTCTTTTCTATTATCTTAAACGGACCTACGTAACGGGGGTTAAGCTTCGCGTTGCCTTTTAGCCTCAGGTTCCGCGTGTTGAGCTATACCTTTTGGCCTTCCTCGAGATCTATTAGTGACCTCTTTCTATTAGCTCGAGTTACTATCTTCTTCTAAGCTGATTCCATCACCTCTTTTGCTACCTTAATCGCTTCTTCTATCTAAGATCGGAGCGCTTCTGCCGCCGCTGCGGCGATTCTCTTCGACGAAGTAGTGGTAGAAGGTTCTAAAGAGCTGGGTTCGTTCGGCGGCTAAAAGCTTATCCTTGGGAGATAACTATATGTTATCTTAAACAGTGCTAGTAAGGTAGCTTCCAACTGTGCTAAATTGGCGCAGAATTCGGCTATCGGCAACATCTTAGTCCATTCTGCTTAATAGTAGCCGCAGAAGATCCGTAGATACTTTTCTATCTCTCGGTTAGCTACTTTAGACTGGCCGTCGGTCTAAGGGTCAGCGGCTATGCTGAGCTTTCTACGAATTCTAAGGGCTTGGTTAATGGCTTTCTATACGTCTGCAGTGAATTGAGGACCCCTATCTGTAGTGATAGTATCCGGCAGCCCGTAGTGCTTCTATATGTGCTGGATCAACATTCTCGCCGTTTCTTCTGCAGTAGTTCCTTTATCCTTAGCTCGGTAGGGAATGAAATGGCGCTCTTTGCTTAGCCGATCCACTACATTAAGCATAGCGTTATATCTATCCAAATCCGGCAGGCCGGTTACGAAGTCTATTGTAATATGCTGCTATAGTTTCTCGGGAATCGGAAGTGGCTTCAACAGGCCGGCCGGACGGCCGTAACGTGGCTTCGCTGCTCGGCATACGTAACAGTTGGTTATAAACCGGTGGATCCGCTCGAAGATTCGCAGGAACCAGTAGGTCGTCCTTATTGCTTCTATTGTCTTTTTCGATCCTGCGTAACCAACATCCGTAGAGCTATAGACCAGCTTAATAACCTCTGTAATTAGTTCTTCCGGAACGATCATTTTCCCTAAGCCTATTTTGTCGAGCTTCTGCTGCTAATTAAGCCGTTCCACTTTCTCGTACAGCGTCTCTTCTTTAATTAGCGGCTCCACCGCACAGATCCCTACCTCTTTTAATACCTTAGCGTCTACTATCCGTTTGGTTAACACCTTCTGGAACATGTTCAGATCTTCTTTCGCTCGGCTGGTCTTTCCTTCTCTTCTCGTTAGCGCATTAGCCTATCTATTTTAAGCTCCAGGTCGATAGGTGATCTTAAAATCGAATCCGGATAAGTAGGCTGCCTACTAGGCTTAGCGGCGTAATAGCTTCTGCGTCTTTATAAAGTAAGTTAGTAACTGGTAGTCTGTAAGGACCTGGACCGTGCTCCGTCCGGCTATAAGCTCTGGTCTCCACCCCTCGAAAGCCTGAATAATAGCTAGCAGCTCTTTATTATAAATGGCGTAGTTCCGCTTAGCATTATTTATAGACTTGCTAAAGAAAGCTACCGGATAGAGAGTCTCGTCGTCGTTAGCGTATTAAGAAAGGACCCCTGCTGTCACTGTGTCGGAAGTGTCCGTTTCTACGTAGATCGTCTTTTCTGGTCGGAAGTGCGCTAGTACTGGCGCTGAGGCTACTGCCTCCTTTAGTCGGTTAAAAGCTTCTGTACACTTCTCGTTCTATAGGCTAGCGGCCTCCTTCTTTAACGCCTTATTTAGGGGTCTCGCTATCTTACTAAAGTCCTTAATAAACCGTCGATAGTAGCTGCAGAATCCGAGAAACGCTCTGATTTGCGTAGTGTTTCCGGATGTCGGTTGCTTCCATTCCGCGACGGCGGCTACTTTCGATAGGTCTATCCGAATTCCTTCTCTTCTGACAATAAGACCGAGATATTTGACTTCGGTCTGGTAGAACTCGCTCTTCTTCGTGTCTGCGTTCAATCCGACCTCGCAGAGCCTCTTTAACACTCTCTTAATGTAGTCCGTGTGTTGCTCTCTCGTTCCTTCTGTATAGATTGGAATGTCGTCTAAGTAGATAGACACGAACCGTTCTAGCATGTCTATAAAGGTGTAGTTTATAAAGCGTTGCTATACAGCCGGCGCGTTGGTAAGTCCGAAAGGCATTACCAGCTACTTGAAATTGCCTATGCGCGTAGCGAATGTCGTAAGGTCTTCCGTCTGTCCTTCCTCGTTCCTTAATCGATAGAACGCTTGGCGAATATCTAGCTTGCTGAACTACTTAGCCTTTGCCACCCTCTGTATAGTCTCGTCTATTAGCGGCAGCGGATATATATCTCTCTTAGTAACCTTATTAAGGCTACGGTAATCTATATACAGTTAGAGACTACCTCCGGGTTTCCGTACAAAAAGAATCGGTAACGTATATTCCGCAGAGCTTGGCGTAATAAACTTCTTCGCCAGATTCTCTCGAACAAACACTTCTACCTAGTCCAGCTCGGCCGGCGATAAGCGTCTTAGGGGGTCGGTTCTCGGCAGTACGGCTCCTTCTTTTAACCGGATCTTGTTGTTATATTCCGGTCGGTGGAGCGGCAGTAGGTTGGAGTCTACTTTCGAGAACATATTAGTGTAGCTATGGAGTTCTTTCGGTAACACCTCTATCGGGTCTACTTCTTCTTCCGCCATTATCTTCTGGTGGTCTTCGATATCTTTTATTAAGATGGCGTAAATCTCGTTGTCTGGCGACCTCGCGAGGGTCGTTAGAGCTTCTAAACTTATCATTCCGATCGTGTCTTAAGGGTCGGGCCGATCCTTCGGAGCTACTTCGACGGTCGTAACGTTTGGTTTGGCTTTGGCTACTGTGACCGATTCGGCGGCGATTTCGGTCTGCTGATTTTTGAATCTAAGGGTGCCTTTACCTACGTTAATAACGGCTTTCTGGTTCTTTATCCATTTCTGTCCTATAATAATGTCAAATCTTCCGATATCTATAATTCGGAACGTCGCTTCTGTAGTGCGACCTGCCAAGGTAGTCTTTAGTGGCATATAGTGCGTAACACTCTCGGTGTCTTGTCTGTTGTATGCCGAAATCCGTGTCGGTAATGCTATCTCTACCGGATAGCTATATCCCTTTATTATCTTTCAGACCAATCGATAATGGATCGCTGCTCCGATAAGGGCCCCTGTGTCGATAAAAGCTTTTAGCTAAAGTGGTTTGCTCGATCTATCGAGGGGGTGGACAGTGATTAGAAGGATAATAGCTATTTCCGTGTTTACTTCCACCGCCGCCGAGAGCGGATCGCTGCAGCTGTTGATGCTTCCTTTCTCCGGTAACGTAGTTCGTGTTAGTGCCCTGTTGTCTACGCTGGATAGGGGGCCTATCCTTCCAGCTGGTCTTTTCCCAGGATTCTTAGTAGCACTCTACCGTCCACACTGTCGGTGTCGTTCGGAGCCGGCTCCATAGCTTGTATAGTCTTTACCGGCGGCTGCAGCTGCGGCTGCTTCGTAACACGATACTCCTGCTTCTGCTTATCTAATGCTTGGCATCTCGTAGCGATGTGGCCAGGCTTCTTATACGCGTAACAGGTAGGGACAAACGACAAACGCGGTAACTAGTAAGATGGCTGCGGAGGCGCTCTCCGGAAAGGTGCAGGGGGTCGCGTTGCCTGCGTTATCGACGGCTTCTAGTTCGATTTACGCGATTTCGCGTAAGCGCTTAAGTTTCTCGCGATAACTCTCGCTTAGTGCACGAAGCTCTTAAGGTCCTTATCTTCCACCGAGGCTATAGCTAAGGCCAGTTTAGGGTTTAGCTTCTGCCTTAGCAGGTGGAGCTGCTTATCTTCTGCCACTTAGGCCCTAATAGCATATTTTCGGAATAGCCTATAGAATTCCTTAAACGTCTGTCGGTTCTGGTTGATCTTGTCTAGCTGCTTACAGGCCGTCTTCTTCCAGAAGGGGTCTCCGAAGCGTTGATCTAGTGCTTTGATCGCTTCCTCAGCGGTTACCTCTTCTAGGTCCGCTACTAGCGAAAAAGCTTCTCCTTCTAATCGCGACTCTAGGTAGGCCAATCTATCTCTAGCACTGTTTCCGGTATAGTCTCGATCTATCTTGTTCTTTATCTTCTTCTTAAATGCTTCCCAATCCTTAGGATCTCTGCCTCTAAACACCGGTAGATCCGGTAGTAACGTTATTGGCGTGCTGCCTTAACTGTAGGCCGCCGGTAAGGCGGTCTCTGCTTGTTCTTCTTAATGCAGTAGTAGCGCCGACGACATCGCTGCTTCTATTTCAGCTAACTAAGCCTTTATCGCTTTTAGTTGTGCTAGTCGGTTCGCCGCTTGGTTTTCCAGCACATCTATAATGGTCTCTGCCGATTCCTTCTCGGCTCTTACCGCTTTAATTTCCTCTCTTAATCTCCTGTTCTCTTCCGTGTTTCTATAAAACTTCTTCTCTATAAAGGTGATAATATCGAACACCTTCTTAGCTCTATTCTCTGCCAGATGCTCTTCTATTTCTTCCGGCGTGCGTGCGTACAGCTCGGCATAGCTCTCTATGCCCCTCTTCGCTTTATCTATCTCTTCTTCTGTAAGGCCCTTAGTAGCTATTCCGTCGTCGAGGATGCTAATACGCCTATCCCTTGGTCTATTATTCTTTCTCTTTCCGCTGCAGCCTGTAACGCTGCCCTCTACCGTTAAGAAGCTCTCTATAGCTATCTTACAGTGCTAGTGTTTGGTTTGTTTTGTGTAGTGCGCGTGCGTTATTCAGGGGTCCGGATAGTTTAACAGTCCCTTTCGCGCAGCGCGGTAATAGTGTAGGGAGTGAGTTCGAGATATAATGATCCGGGCACGCAGATAAGATTTAATACGGCCTTTTTGATAACTATATCTCGAACTGAGGAGGGAAAGGAATCTATGTGGTAGTAGGTAAGAGCTTTAGGGGGGGTGGTGTGCCAAGGCCCGGCTCGGTCCGGAAGGGCCGAGCCGAAATTCCAAGGGTCCACCCTATTACTTAGTCCTACCCCTTTCCGCTGCTGCAACAACCGGCGACCTCTTTTCTATTATCTTAAACAGACCTACGTAACAAGGGTTGAGCTTCGCGTTGCCTTTTAGCCTTAGGTTCTGCATGTTGAGCTATACCCTTTGGCCTTCCTTAAATTCTATTAGTGACCTCTTTCTATTAGCTCGAGTTACTATCTTCTTCTAAGCTGATTCCATCGCCTCTTTCGCTACCTTAATCGCTTCTTCTATCTAAGATCGGAGCGCTTCTGCCGCCGCCGCGGCGATTCTCTTCGACGAGGTAGCGATAGATAGTTCTAAAGAGCTGGGTTTGTTCGGTAGTTGAAAGCTTATCCTCGGAAGATAGCTGTAGGTTATCTTCAGCAGCGTTAGTAAGGTGGCTTCCGACTGTGTTGAATTGGCGCAGAATTTGGCCATTAGCAACATCTTAATCTACTCTGCTTGGTAGTAGCTACAGAAGATTCGTAGATACTTTTCTATCTTACGGTTAGCCACTTTAGACTGGCTGTTAGTTTAAGGGTAGGCAGACGTACTGAGCTTTCTACGAATTCCAAGGGCCTGGTTGATAGCTTTCTATACGTCTACGGTAAACTAAGGACCCCTATCCGTAGTGATAGTATCCGGCAGGCCGTAGTGCTTCTATACGTACTGGATTAACATTCTCGCCGTTTCTTCTACAGTAGTTCCTTTATCCTTAGCTTAGCAGGGGATGAAATGGCGTTCCTTGCTTAGTCGATCCACTACGTTAAGTGTAGCGTCGTATCCATCGGAATCTGGCAGGCCGGTTACGAAGTCTATCGTAATGTGCTGCTATATTTTCTCAGGGATCGGAAGTAGCTTTAACAGGCCAGCCGGAAGGCCGTAACGTAGCTTCGCTGCTCGGCATACGTAACAGTTAGTAATAAACCGATGTATCCGCTCGAAGATTCGTGGAAACCAGTAGGTTGTCCTTACTGCTTCTATCGTCTTCTTTGATCCTATATAGCCTACATCCTTAGAACTATAGACTAGCTAGATAACCTCCGTAATCAGTTCTTCTAGAACAATTAGTTTCCCTAAGCCGGTTTTGCCAAGCTTCTGCTGCTGATTAAGCCGTTCCACTCTTTCGTACAGCGTCTCTTCTTCTGTCGGTAGTTCTATTGCACTGATCCCTACTTCTCTTAACACCTTGGCGTCTACTATCCGTTCGGTCAATACCTTCTGGAACATGTTCGGATCTTCTTTCGCGCGGCTAGTCTTTCCTTCTCTTCTCGTTAGCGCATCAGCCTTTCTATTTTAAGCTCTAGGTCGATAAGTAATCTTAAAGTCGAATCCGGACAGGTAAGCGGCCTACCTAGCTTGGCGGCGTAATAGCTTCTGCGTCTTTATAAAGTAGGTCAGCGACTCCTGGTCCGTAAGGACCTGGACCGTGCTCCATCCAGCTATAAGCTCTGGTTTCCACTCCTCGAAAGCCTAAATAATAGCTAGTAGCTCTTTGTTATAAATAGCGTAGTTCCGTTTAGCATTATTTATAGACTTGCTAAAGAAAGCTACTAGATAGAGAGTCTTATCGTTATTAGCGTATTAAGAAAGGACCCCTGCTGTTACTGTGTCGGAAGCGTCTGTTTCTACGTAGATCGTCTTTTCCATTCGGAAGTGCGCTAGCACTGGCGCTAAGGCTACCGCCTCCTTTAGTCGGTTAAAAGCTTCTGTACACTTCTCGTTCTATAGGCTAGCGGCCTCCTTCTTTAACGCCTTATTTAGGGGTCTCGCTATCTTACTAAAGTCCTTAATAAACCGTCGATAGTAGCTGCAGAATCCGAGAAACGCTCTGATTTGCATAGTGTTTCCGGATGTCGGTTGCTTCTATTCTGCGACGGCGGCTACTTTCGATAGGTCTATCCGAATTCCTTCTCTTCTAACGATAAGACCGAGGTATTTGACTTCGGTCTAATAGAACTCGCTCTTTTTCGTGTCCGCGTTTAATCCGACCTCGCAGAGTCTCTTTAACACCCTGTCTATGTAGTCCGTGTGTTGCTCTCTCGTTCCTTCTGTATAGATTGGAATGTCGTCTAAGTAGATAGACACGAACTGTTCTAGCATGTCTATAAAGGTGTGGTTTATAAAGCGTTGCCACACAGCCGGCGCGTTGGTAAGTCCGAAAGGCATTACCAGCTATTTGAAATTGCCTATGCGTGTAGCGAATGTCGTAAGATCTTCGGTTTGTCCTTCTTCGTTTCTTAATCGATGGAAAGCTTGGCGAATATCCAGCTTGCTGAACTACTTAGCCTTCGCTACCCTCTGCATAGTCTCGTCGATTAAAGGCAGCGGATACACGTCTCTCTTGGTAACCTTGTTAAGGCCTCGGTAATCTACGTATAGTCGGAGACTACCTCTTAGTTTCTGTACGAAAAGAATCGGCGACGTATATTCTGCTAAGCTTGGCGTAATAAACTTCTTTGCCAGGTTTTCTCTAATAAACACCTCTACCTAGTCCAGCTCCGCCGGCGATAAGCGTCTTAGGGGTTCGGTTCTCGGCAGTGCGGCTCCTTCTTTTAACCGGATCTTGTTGTTATATTCTAGTCGGTGGAGCGGTAAGAGGTTGGAGTCAGCCTTCGAGAACACGTTTGTGTAACTATAGAGTTCTTTCAGTAACACCTCTAGTGGATCTACTTCTTCTTCCGCTATTATCTTCTAGTAGTCTTCGATATCCTTTATTGAGATAGCATAAATCTTGTTGTCCGACGACCTCGCGAGGGTCGTCAAAGCTTCTAAACTTATTATTCCAATCGTGTCTTAGGGGTCGGGCCGATCTTTCGGAGCTACTTCGACGGTCGTAACGTTCGGTTTAGCGTTGGCGACTGTAACCGATTTGGCGGCGATTTTGGTCTGCTGGTTTTTTAATCCAAGGGGGTGCCTTTACCTACATTAATAACGGCTTTCTAGTTCTTTATCTATTTCTGTCCTATAATCATGTCAAACCTTCCGATATCTATAATTTAGAACGTCGCTTCTGTAGTGCGACCTGCTAAGGTAGTCTTTAATAGCATATAGTGTGTAACACTCTCGGTGTCTTGTCCGTTGTATGCCGAAATCCGTGTCGGAGATGCTATCTCTACCGGATAGCTATATCTCTTTATCAGCTTTTAAACCAATCGATAATGGATCGCCGCTCCGATAAGGGCTCCCGTGTCGATAAAAGCTCTTAGCTGAAGTGGTTTGCTCGAGCTATCTAGGGGGTAGACAGTAATTAGAAGGATAATAGCTGTTTCCGTGTTCACTTCCAACGCCGCTGAGAGCGGATCACTGCAGCTGTTGATACTTCCTCTCTCCGGTAACGCGGTTCTTGTTAGTGCCCTATTGTCTATGCTGGATAGGGGGCCTATCTATCTAGCTAGTCTTTTCCTAGGATTCTTAGTAGCACTCTACCGTCTACACTGTCATTGTCGTTCGGAGCCGGCTCGATGGCTTGTATAGTCTTTCTCGGCGGCTGCGGCTGCTTTATAACACGATACTCCTGCTTCTGCTTATCTAATGCTTGGCACCTCGCAGCGATGTAGCCAGGCTTTCTATACGCGTAACAGGTAGGGACGAACGACGAACGCGGTGACTGATAAGATAGCTGCGGAGGTGCTCTCCGGAAAGGTGCAGGGGGTCGCATCGCCTGCGTTATCGACGGCTTCTAGGTCGATTCGCATAATTTCGCGTAAGCGCTTAGGTTTCTCGCTGTAACTCTCGCTCGGTGTACGAAGCTCTTAAGGTCTTCGTCTTCCACCGACGATATAGCTGCTGCCAGTTTAGGGTTTAGCTTCTGCCTCAGTAGATAGAGCTGCTCGTCTTCCGCCACTCTGGCCCTAATAGCATATTTTTAGAATAGCCTATAGAATTCCTTAAACGTCTGCCAGTTCTGGTTAATCTTGTCTAGCTGTTCGCAGGCCGTCTTCTTTCGGAAGGGGTCTCTAAAGCATTGATCTAGCGCTTTGATCGCTTCTTTAGCAGTTACCTCTTCTAGGTCTGCTACTAGCAAAAAAGCTTCGCCTTCTAATCGCGACTCCAGGTAGGCCAATCTATCCCCGGCACTGTTTCCGGCGTAGTCTCGGTCTATCTTGTTCTTTATCTTCTTCTTAAATGCTTCCCAATCCTTAGGATCTCTGCCTCTAAGAGCTAGTAGATCCGGTAATAACATTATTAGCGTACCGCCTTGACTGTAGGCCGCCGGTAAGGCGGTCTCTGCTTGTTCTTCTCGATGCGGTAGCAGCGCCGACGACACCGCTGCTTCCATCTTAGCTAGCTAAGTCTTTATCTCCTTTAGTTGTGCTAGTCGGTTCGCTGCTTGGTTTTCCAGCACATCTATAATAGTCTCGGCCGATTCCTTCTCGGCTCTTACCGCTTCGATTTCCTCTCTTAATCTCCTGTTTTCTTCTGTGTTTCTATAAAACTTCTTCTCGATAAAGGTAATAATGTCGAACACCTTCTTAGCTCTATTCTCTGCTAGATGCTCTTCCATTTCCTCTGGCGTATGTGCATATAGCTTAGCATAGCTCTCTATGCCCCTCTTCGCTTTATCTATCTCTTCTTCTGTAAGGCCCTTAGTAGCTATTCCGTCGTCGAGGATGCTAATACGCCTATCCCTTAGTCTATTAGTCTTTCTCTTTCTGCTGCGGCCTGTAACGCCGCCCTCTACCGTTAAGAAGCTCTCTATAGCTATCTTACAGTGCTGTTGTTTGGTTTGTGTAGTGCGCGTGCGTTATTCGGGTGTCCGGATAGTTTAACGGTCCCTTTTGCGCAGCGCGGGGATAGTGTAGTAAGTGAGTTCGAGATATAATAATCCGGGCACGCAGATAAGATTCAATACGGCCTTTTTAATAACTATATCTCGAACTGAGGAGGGAAAGGAATCTATGTGGTAGTGGGCGAGAGCTTTGGGGGTAGTGTGCCAAGGCCCGGCTCGGTCCGGAAGGGCCGAGCCAAAATTCCGAGGGTCTATCCTATTACTTAGTCCTACCCCTTTCTGCTGCCGCAACACTGCGGACGAGGTACTTGCCTAAATAAAACCTTTGGCAAGCAGGTCGTCCAATGTCTTGCATAGTACTAGGAGTTCTCTAGAGGACATTCTATACAGCGGTCCGTACAGTACCTTAGGCAGACTCCTATCCGGACAGGGTTCTAGCTGGATATCGTAGTTAATCCCTTCTCCTCGGTGTAGCGGCAGTTTTAAGGCCGACTTCGGCTCGAAGAGGTCTAGGTATCCTGCGTATTCCTTTAGGAGCTTCGTATAGGGGTCTGTTACTTTCTTAGGCGCTAATGCCTTCTTAATATCCGCAGTCGCCGTATTGATTTCAGCCTTAGCACTGCCACCCTACAGATCCTTCCCTTGGTCTTAGGGCCTCTCCTTCGTCGCTGTATTGACTTCGGCCTTAGCCTTGCTGCCCTACGGGACTCTCCCTTGGTCTTAGAGCCTCTGCTTCGTTACTGCCAAGTACAGCCGTCCTCGTTCGATATCTAGCTTGCCCCTCTAGTGCTCTATCTATAGCTTCCCTAGTATTAGGTTATACCCTAACTTGTCCTGTATAATATAGAGGTATAAGTCCTGCTTATAGTGTCCCTGTATCTCTATCGCTACTTTTACTATATAGGTAATGTCCAGTCCTTGCCTAGTAATGCCTAACATACGTACAGGTACAGTAGGGGTCGTCTTAATCCAGTGTCTCTGTACGAAGTCTTCGCTAATTACTCTGTACACTAAACATCCTGTGTTAATTAATGTCTGCGCCGTTGCGGACCTGTTTAAAGTTGGCTGTACGATAAACGGCGTAGTCGTTATGTAGTTGCTCTTAAAAGATAGCTAAGTAGTGCTTTGATTTGGCAATCTATCTCGTATACGCCTCTAGTAGAGCCTTCGCTTAGAGGCTACTCTTTTCCTGACTCGTTGTCGTCTAAGTAGGACTCCTAATCTTCTTGTTAGGGCGCTGCAGTTGCTACCCTTACAGTGGTCGGCCGTCCCCTAGGTCTCTCTGCTAGCAAAAGCCTGCAATTCCGTACAGTATAGCCTATCTTGCTACACTAGTAGCAGCTCCCTTCTGCTCGCCTCTTGTTAAGGGTAGCTATATCTACCTATTGTACCCTTTTAGTAGCGGCCCTTAGCTATACGGTAACGGCTGCCGCTACCCTCGTCGTCGTTGGTTCCTAGTCTATAGCGTCCGTCTGCCGCTAGAGGGGTCGTCGTATCTTATAAGCGCAGCTTATCCGTCCGAGCCTGTGCTGCTAGTCGTCGACTATCCTAAGGAGATTACAGAATTCCTCGTACGTAGCTAGTCGCATTACGCCTGCTAGTCCCGTTATAATCTCCTTAGAGAAGCCTACCTCTAAGGAGGTAATTTTTATCCTGTCCTCCTATTAGAGACCTCCTGCCTCTGCTAGAGTCTGGTTATATTCTGTAAGGAATTCTCGTACGGGCTTGCGTCCTTGCTTTATCGTATTGACCTGTAGGAGTGCTCGGCTCTCGCGGTCTAGGTCCTTGTAGCTCTTGTTAAGAGCTGCCTAGAGCATCGTCGTCGTAGCTATTGCCAGGTTGGCAATGGCCGTCTCGTAGTACGGCAGAATCCGTGCTGCCGCCCTGCCCTTTAACCTCCTAAAGAGGTAAACTACCTTGTCTAGCTCGGTCGGGTATGCTCCTAAGTCGACTAGAAGCTTAGAGCGCATCTGGGCAGCCTAGGAGGGGTACTCGGCCGGAGCCTTACTATCGTACGTAGTAACGTCGGGGAGTTTGCTCTTAGGGGTCGGGGTATAGGCTATCGTGTTTATCGTCGTAGGGGTCGGATCGCGATCGGACGCCCTAAGCTGTCGTAGCTCCTGTTCCCGTTAGGAAATTATCGCAGCCTAGTGGCTTACTTGCTGCTCGAGCTGCCTCTTGTGTTCTAGCAGCTCCTCGTACGCGCAGTGCATATGCCCCTGTATGGCCGTAGGTTCTATAGGGATGTCGCTGTCTATCTTCGTTATATTACCGCAGTTACTAACAGTAAGATCAGTTCCTAATGTAAGGGCTTAAGAATCTTAGTTTAGAAACTTAAGATTGGGTATCTACATAAAGGAACTGATAGGCAGTTCCTTCGTCGTCTGCTACTGTACAATTTGTACCTACGAAGCTAAGCCCGCGATTTCCCTCTATGCAGGGGTGCAAGGTTTACACTCTGTACAGAGGATCGGGAGTTCTCCCACCGTACGGTAGTGCAGAGTTTTCCCTCTGTTTAGGGCGGCAATTCCCCTCTGTGCAGGGCTATAGGGTTCTCCCTCTGTACGGGAGTGGGGTCCTGTCGGTGATTCCGTACAGAGGGTAGGGTCGTACTAGCGCCGCTAAGTCGCAGTCCTTAGGGCGACGGCTGGCTTAGGTTGGGTCCAGGACCTGGGCTGGGCGGCGCCCCCTGACATCTACGTACGCGTTATGTATATAATCCTATATAGCTGTAGTTGCTATAGGAATATCGCTGTCTATCTTCGTTGTATTACTACAGTTACCGATAGTAAGATTAGTTCCTAATATAAGGGGTTTAAGAATCTTAGTTTAGAAACTTAAAGCTAGGTATCTATATAAAGGAACTGATAGGCAGTTCCTTTATCCTCTGCTGCTGTACAATTTGTACTTACGAAGCTAAGCCAGCAATTTCCGTTTATATAGAGGTACAGAGTTTTTACTCTATACAGAGGGGCAGGAGTTTCCCTCTATATAGGGGTATAGAGTTTTCCCTCTATATAGAAGGGCGGCAGTTTCCCTCTATGTAGGGCTATAGGATTCCCCCTCTGTACAGGGTAAGGGGTCGTGCTAGCGCTGCTAAGTCGCAATCCCTAGGGCGACGGCTGGCTTAGGTCTAGGACCTGGCTGGACAGTGTCCCCTAATACTTTAGTCCTAATTGCGTACTTCCGGAATAGTCTATAAAATTCCTTAAACGTTAGCTAGTGTTAGCTAACCTTGTTAAGTTGTTTACGAGCCGTTCGCTTATAGAAATAGTTAGCGAAGCATTGGTCTAAGGCTTCGATAGCCTTATTAGTAGTTACTCCTTCTAGGTCTGCTACTAACGAGAACGCTTTACCGTCTAGTTGCGACTCTAGGTAGGCTAGCTTGTCTTCTTGACTGCTAGTAGAATAGTTACAGTTTATCTTGTTCCTTATCTTCTTCTTAAAAACTTCCTATATCTCTAGGTCTCCGCTACTAAAGGCCTGTAGGTTAGGTAGTAACGTTATCGAAGTGCTACCTTAACTATAGGCGGCAGGAGAGCTGTGTTTAGTTTAGTCTCCTCGTAGCAGCGGCGGCGGCGCCGGCGACAACGTTTACGCTGCTATATTAGCTAGTTAAGCTCTTAGCCTATTTAGTTAAGCTAGTCGTGCCGCCGCTAAATTCTCTAGTACTTTGGTAGTAGTTTCCGCAGACGCCCTCTCTATAGCTATCGTTTCTACTTCCTCTCTTAACTGTCTATTCTCTTCTATTGTCTTGTAGAACAACGTCTTAATAAAGTTTATAGCGTCGTAGATCTTTTCGACTCTATATTCTATTATATGTTCTTCTAGTTCGTTAGGCGTATAGGCGTATAGCTTCTTATAGTTAGTTATGCGCTCCTTTACCTCTCTTGTCTCTTCTATTGTAAGGCCCTTAATAATAGTCTTATTATCTATAACGCTAGTACGCCTATCTTTCGTCCTATTAGTCTTTCTTCTTCTGCTACTGCGGCCCGTAACGCTGCTCTCTACCGTCGAGAAGCTCTCTATAGCTTTCTTACAGTGTATTAGTTTAGGATGCGCGTACGTTATTTAGGTAACTGGATGTAATTCGACAGGCCCTTTCGCGCAGTGCAGTAATAGTATAGTTAAGGAGTTCAAGATATAATAATCCGAGTACGTAGATGTAATTTAATACAGCTGTTTTAATAACTATATCTCGAACTAAGGAGGGAAAGGAATCTACGTATACGCGGATATAAGCTTTCGTAGGGGGAGTGTGCTAAGGCCCGGCTCGGTCTAGAAGGGCCGAGCCGAAATTCCTAGGGTCTACCCTATTACTTAGTTGTATTACTTTCCGTCACTGCAACATACAGTATAGATCCCTATATCTTTTAATACTTTACTATCTACTATTTGCTTAGTAAGAACCTTCTAAAACAAATTGGAGTCTTTCTTTGCTCTATAGATCTTTCCTCTATATCTAGTTAATACGTCTACTTTTCTATTCTAAGCTCTAGGCCTATACGTAATCTTAAAATCAAATCTAGATAAGTAAGCGGCCTATCGTGCTTAGCAGTAGAAGAGTTTCTGTATTTTTATAAAGTAAGCCAATAATTGGTAGTTGGTAAGGACCTAAACTGTGCTTCTTCTAGCTATTAGCTCCGGCTTTTACTTCTCGAAGGCTTAAACAATAATAATAAGTTCCTTATCGTAAATAGCGTAATTCTACTCCGCTCTGTTTATAGATTTACTAAAGAAAGCTACTAGATAAAGTGCTTCGTCTTTGCTGTATTAAGAAAGGACTCTAGCTATAACTGTGTCTAAAGCATCGGTTTCTAGGTAGATCGTCTTGTTAGGGCGGAAGTAAGCTAGTACTAGTGCTAAGGCAATACCTTCTTTTAGTTAGTAAAAGACTTCTATATATTTTTCATTTTATAAGCCGCTATCTTTCTTTAAAGCCTTATTTAGCAGTCTAGCAATCTTGCTAAAGTCCTTAATAAAACGTCGATAGTAGCTACAGAAGCCTAAGAAGGCTCTAATCTGCGTAGTGTTACCTAGTTAAGGCTGCTTCCAATCCTTTACTATAGTAACCTTTAAGGAGTCTATCTAAATGCCTTTCTTTCCTATAATAAGGCCGAGATACTTGACCTTATGCTAGTAGAACTCGCTCTTTCGGTATCAGTATTAAGTACGACCTCTCGGAGCCTAGTTAGCACCTTAAGAATATAGTCCGTATACTGTTGTCTCGTCCTGTCTATATAGATAAGGATGTCGTCTAGGTAGATAGACATAAATCGTTCTAGCATGTCTATAAAGGTATAGTTTATAAAAAGTTGCTATACTGCCGGCGTATTAGTAAGGATAAAGAGTATAACTAACTACTTAAAGTTGCCTATCCTTGTTGCAAAGGTAGGAAGGTCTTCTGTAAGCCCTTCTTCGTTCCTTAATTAGTAAAACGCTAGGCGGATATCTAGCTTGCTAAACTACTAAGCTTTAGCTACGCGCTAGATAGTCTCGTTAATTAACAGAAGGAGGTATACGTCTCTCTTAGTAACGGCGTTAAGACCCCTATAGTCTACGTACAACTTCAAGCTACCCACTAGCTTCTATATAAAAAGGATTAGTAATGTATATTTAGCTAAACTTGGTGTAATAAACCCTTTCGCTATGTTCTTATAGATAAACATTTCTACTTAATCTAGCTGAGCCAGCGACAATCTTCTTAACAGCTCGGCTTGTAGTATTTTGGCTCCGTCTTTTAGCTTAATCCGGTTGTCGTATTTAGGCTAGTAGAGTAGCAGAAGGTTCGAATCGGCTTTTAAGAAGACATTAGCATAATAGTAAAGCTCGTTTAGTAGCACTATTAACAGGTCTACTTCTTCTTCCGCTATTATCTTCCGATAGTCTTTAATGTCCTTTATTAAGATAGTATATATCTTATTTGCAGGGGACTTCGCAAGGGTAGTAAGGGCTTCCGAGCTTATGAATTCCAATCGTAGTCGTCGATTCCAACGTAGCGTACTGTAGGATAGGGTTTTCCGCTCTGGCGGTAACGATAGCGTTCGTCTATGCTTCCTTAAACTCTACTATGCCTTCTTTGGCGTCTACTATAGCCCTCTGCTTCTTTAACTATTTCAGTCCAAGAATTATATTAAAGTGTCTAATATCTATAATTCGGAACGTCGCTTCTAATGTTCGGCTAGCTAGTGTCGTCCTTAGGGGCATATAATAAGTAACTTCTTTAGTGTCTTGGCTGTTGTATGCTAAGATCCGGGTTAGTAAGGCCAGTTCTACTAGGTAACCGTATTCTTTCTACAGCTTTAGAACTAACTAGTAGTAGACGGCTACGCCGATAAGGGCTCCTGTGTCTATAAAGGCTCTTAAGTAAAGTGGTTGTTAGTTCGGCAGGCTTCCAAGCGGGTGGATAGCAATAGGCAAGATAATAGCTACCTTAGTATTAGCTTCTACTGCTGCGGATAGTAGATTGTTGCAGCAGTTAATACTCTCTTTTTTTGGTAGCCTTGGCAGCAGTAGCGATAGCGATACCCTTGTGTATATGCTAGATAGGGGGCCTATTTCTCTAGCTAGTCTTTTTCTATTATCCTTAATAGCGCGCTGCTATCTATACTGTTGGCTTTACTTAGTGTCTGTTCTATAGCCTGAACGCTCTTCTGCAGTATTGGTCTTATAGCTTAGTATACTTGCTTCTGCTATACTGTAGCTCGGCACTGTAGTAATATGTAGCCTAGCTTACTACACGCGTAGCAAGTAGGGGTAAACTATAGCCGCGCGTTTAGCTAGAAACGCGGCTGGGCAGTCTGCTGTTAAGACAGTCTCTAGTAGGCGTTTCTTAGCTACTAGGAGTTTCGTGCCGCTGCTAGTGCCAGTGCCGACGTCGTAGGGGTCGACAACCTATATTCGCTCCTATTCCGATCTATTATCCTCGCCTAGTTAACGAACTTACTAAGATTTCTCGTCTTCTTTAGTATAAGTGCAGTGGCTATTTCCAGTCTTAATTTCTTCTTTAGCAAGTGTAGCTGCTCTCTCTCGGCTACTCTAGCACGGATAGCGTACTTTCTAAACTAGCTATAAAATTCGTCAAACAATAAGTAGTTTCTCTAGTGGATTCCGTTAAGTTGGTCCCTTGCCGTCTGCTCTCTAAAATAGTCGGCGAAGCGTTGTTCTAGCGCTTTAATAGCATCTTTGGCAGTAGTATTAGCAGAAAGGTCCGCGACTAGCGTAAACGTTTTACCTTTAAGGCAAGCTTAGAGATAGGCGCTTCTACTCTTTTTGCTACTAGCGTAATAGTAATATTCTATCTTATTCGTAATCTTAATGCGAAATGCCTCCTATTCCTCAGGGTCGTCGCTTCTACGAAAAACCGGAGGGTCCGGTAATAACATTATAGATATGCTACCTTAAGAGTACACGGCCGGCGATAGTTAATGCAGCGCTGGTGTCGACTAGTATGCCTCTTCCAGTAAGGTGGATTGTCTCTGTTCGGTTGGAAAGGCCTTTAGCGCCTCGTACAATCGGCTAAGCTCTTTATTCTGTGCCTAGAGATCTTCGTTAATAGCCCTTAGTTCCTTTAGCTAGTTTAATCTTATAGCTCCTTGCTCTTCGTACGCTCCTATTCTTTCTTTAGCGGCAGCTTTGTGTTATAGTACTTATTTAATTTAAGACACTATTTCGTCTATAGTAGCAGTAAGTCTGGCTACCTCTGCTAACTGTCTATTGTAGATCCTCTCTATAAAAGCTATAGTGTCGTAGATCTTCTTAATTCTGTGTTTAGTTATATGTTCCTCTAGCTTATCTAGGGTGCATCTATAAAGCTTTGCATAATTGGTTAGGTCTGCTTTTACTTCCTTACTTTCTTCTAATGTAAAACCCTCGAGGATCTTATTGTTTATAATGCTGGAACGCCTGTTCTTAGTTCTCTCTGTTTGTCTTCTTCTGCTGCAGCTAGTAACGCTACTAGTGTCGTCTTCTACTGCTAAGAAAACCTCTATAGTCCTCTTACAGTGCTTAGTTAGTTGTGTGTTGTGCACATACGTTATCTAGATAACTGGATATAATTCGATAGGCCCTTTCTCGCAGCGCAGTTTAGGTATATATTGAGTTTACGATACAATAATCTAAGCGAGTAGATGTAATTCAATACTGCTGTTTAATAACTATATTGTAAACTAAAGAGGAGAAGGAATATATATAGTAGTAGTAGGCTTTGTAAGGGTAGTGTGCCAAGGCCCGGCTCAGTCTAGAAGGGCTAAGCCGAAATTCCTAAGTCCAACCTATTAGTCCGTCCCACCCCTTTCCAATGCTATAACAAAGATAGACGAAAAAGAGACATATTAAAAAGTAAAGAAAGGAAGCAACATAATTAACTAAAGAAGTTGGAAGCGGAAGTAGACTCGGGGGGGGCGCTAATAAATAAGCTTAATATATAAGCAGTCGAGGGCGACCGCTAGTAAGGGAGGGGGGTAGTGTTACGGTAGTAGAAAGGGGTAGGACGGACTAATAGAGTGGATCCTGGAATGTCAGCTTAGCCCTTCCAGACCGAGCCGGGCCTTAGCACACTACCCCTACAAAGGCCCTCTACTACTACTATATAGATTCCTTCCTTCTTTAGTTCGCGATATAGTAATTAAACAGTAGTATCGAATTACATCTACTCGCTCAGATCAGGCAGAGTCTTATTAGTATAAGTCTTTCTCTTTAATCTGTTAAGCGTAACAGTAGATAGGAGTAGACCCTAGATTGCGGCCTTGGGTACACTTCCCTAAATTTAAGTTCTAGAGCAGGCCGCCCCGGCTTGGTATCTACTACTACGAAAGGTAGCTACACTGCTACTATATAGATTCATCCTTCTTTAGTTCGCAATATAGTATTTAAATAAGCTGTATTAAACTATCTGCGTCTTCAGAACAGTAACAACACTAGTTATAATACCTACACTTGTTAAAATAGAGTAGAAATACCTTCTTAATCAAATAGTAGCATAAGATTTAAGCACTATACTTCTAATAGCTTCTGAAATAGATAGTCGTTGTGCTGGTTAGTTGTACTGAGAAATATCTGCTATCCTAATTATACTGCTAAGTTAATGGTTATATACGTTACCTGTTAGAATACCATCTCTTCGAGTAACTATCTAACTATTACTGCAACAGCTCTTATGCTCTACTATAGAGAGACTACACGCTGCGCTAGTTAATCGGATTTGTCCTACTCCACGAAATGACACGATGGTCAGACCGACATCGACTTTGATTGTCACGCTTGTTATGCCGGCGGAGGGCTGGCTTTAGGGTCTTCGAGTGAGGTGTTGTGTGAAGATATGGAGCGAAACTGCTTCCTTAGCTGAATGGCGGACCTGACGGCGCCACCATCGTGCACACGGGTATGGCTGGCCTGTGAGGGGTTTGGAAATGAAGGAGAAGCACTCGGGTCTCGAGCAAAATGGACAGAGAAGGAGTGCAAGAAATGAATGTGGTGGTTTTGGAGGTTGATCGATCATCATCTACCTGTATCGCCAAAATGAAATTCGAGTCCGACTCGCAGCGAGGAGTGACGCTGGGACTGGGGCGGGGCAACTTGCCCGCGAGCACTGGCATCTATGCCCACATGGCCTTGAACTTGACGGTGAACTCGGCGTGCAACTTCTGGAAGGCTTTGAGCACATCCTTCAGTCCTTCTCCACCATCGCCATCCCAAGCAGCGAGCTCTGCGGCAAGGGCATCTGCTTCTCTTCCGACCGCCTTTTCCCCGGCTGCCTCGACGTCAGAGTCATCATCGCTTCCGGCCAAGTCTTCCCAGCTATCGGCATTCTTCGACTGCGTCTGGGTCGGCACTTTTGAGCTGGTCCTATTGCTGGCCGTGCGATCCGTAAGAACGACGCCGGAGCCTGCAACGCCGGAGCCGGAGGCTTCGCTCGGAGTCTCGGTCGCAGCGACGTTGTCGTCTTGAGCCTCTTCATGCGCGTCCATGTTGCCGACAATCTCGAGCATGTCAAGATCGGTAGATTCAGTCAGCTTCATGAAATTCATCAGACTGGTGATGATAGTAGCGAGGACCAGCGAGAAGTCGTTCAGTAAGAACCAGACATCTGCTCGTCTAATTCGATTGGCCTTCTCGAGGGTGTGGACGTCGCCGTGCTTGAAGAAGTCGAGGAGGTAGGCGTTCAGGGGGACTTCCATTTCTTCAGGGTAGACATCCATATGTGGAACGACGGCTTCTTCGAGGAAGACGCCATCTCGGACGGTTTGGCATAGGTCATGGATGCTGTCGAAGTCGTCGCCAGCACCGGACAAGGCGACGAAGGACGAGCGGATGCGAGAAGGTGGCAGCGACGTGATGCCAGCTGTGTGAGTCGTCTCGGCTCCCGCTTTGAGGCCCGTCAGTGGCAGAGTGCGATCTTCGTCTTTGATGTGCTGGTCAACGAAGGTCTCCACATAAGCTCGGAATACCTCGAGCGTTTGCTTATTGTGCTCAATCAGGATCTTGCTCGCGCTTTGCGGCATGGATGGAAGGAACACGATAGATGAAGATGGTTTCACCACTTTCTCGCAGTACTCCTGGTCGGCTTGACGACACTCGATCCGGCCGAAGAGATGGGCGAGAACCATCATCAACGTCTCCAGAGTGCCTTTCTCGTTCGTATTGACGCCTGCGCACAGCTCATGGAAGTAACCCTCCTTGAGTAGTGCATGAAACGCGAACGATGAATTCTCCGTGAAGTACAAATGACTGACAAGACCGGCAAAGTGCAGAGGAGCGCCGTCGGAGCCGAGCAGTCGCTGTCGACGAAGATATTCAATCGAGAATCGCAAGTGATGCATGGTCTGATCTTTGAATGAGGCTCCGCCAAGATACAATCTCGGTTGCGATAAGAGGGCATTGATGCTATTCACAGCATACTTGGCTCCCTTCGACCCGTGCAAAAGCGTGAACAACCGTAGCACGAGCGTGGTCGTGATGGGGAAATGGCCATTGAGGTCAGGGAGCCTTGAGCTCAGCAGTCTGCAGACCTTCTGTCTGCTGACACCTTGGAAGACGACGTTTCCCAGCAGATCAAACCCACGACGACCAGCACGTCCAGCACATTGTCGGTAGTTGAGTGCAGTCAGGAATACCGAGTCACCGGAAAACACTACCGTCTTGCAAGGCATGTTGATTCCCAAAGCAAGAGTGCCCGTGGCGATGATGACTCGCAGGAAACCCTTGCGGAAGAGGATTTCAACCACTTGTCGGTATTTGCGGTTCATACCTGCGTGATGAACACCGATGCCTCTGGCGAGAGCGTCAATGAGCCACTGGACAATTTCGCGCTTGCGCAGTTGGCGCACCACGATGTCGAGCTCCGACATGAGCACTTTGCTGTAGTCCGCAAAGTGGTAGCCTTCAGAGGGCCCGTCAGGATCAAAGCTCTCCCACTTGCTTGAAGCATCACCATCCCGGCTCTCATCCATCTTCGAAGTCTGGTCATCTTCGTCTCCCTGGAGCTTGGTCGTCTTGGAGGTCGCCTTGGCGGTTCGTGCGGTCGCCTTTGCCTTCAGCTTCTTGTACTCTTCAAAACTCTCCAGGGTTCTCTCCCAAGCCTTGCCGCTCTTGACCTGGTCGAGTTCGGCACGCTGAAGCTGTTCGGTCACCCACTGGCAGATGCGTTCGCATTCGTGACGATCGTAATTGAAGAATATCGCTGGCAAGGCATCTTGCTCATGCAAACGACATAGCAGCGGCAGCGTGGAGGTCTCGACTAACGAATCGATGGTCAGAGTGGCCTTCTCTCGCGCTGCTGGTGATGTGCTGTAGACCTCTTCGCGCTGATTATCGCGGAACGTCTGCTCAAGCTTTTGCAGTAGCTTGTCGTATGGAGATGCCGAGTCTACCAGCCAAATCTTGAGCAGGTCTTTGAGACCTTTCTCCCAGCTCAGGATGTCGACCTTCTTGACGATCTCGGGTAGAGCCTTGCGCGGGTCCAGTTCTTTCGGCACAGGGTGATGATTGGTCTGAACTTCCGTCATTGCCTTCCATAATGTGAAACAGTCGCGTGGTTCAAGAGCCAGGTCCTGTGGAACGCCACGAGTCTTGTCGACTAGACCCGCAACAGGATGCACAAAGTTGAACCCCGCAAGGCCTTCCAAGCCGAGAGATCCGAAGGCCTTCTGACGCGACAGGCCGTAGAAGCCAAAAGACTTGGGTGGTACGTAGAAGTACTTTCGTAGATCGGAGTATCGATACGGGTGCTGAACAGTGACCAACTCCTTGCCGATGGCTTGCTGAGTGGTAGCGAGCCAGTCACTGAACTCTTGAGGATTACCGACGGTTGCTGAAAGAGCAATGATGGGGCATGGAGACATCAAGAGCAGCTGCTCCCACACAACACCATCCTCGGCCTGGCCAATGGAGTGGATCTCATCGAAGATGATGCGCTTGACTCGACTGGACCATGAATTGGCGTGTGAAGGGGCGAGGAGCATTATCTGAAGGACATGTGGTACTGTCACGAGCACTTGGCACCCGGTTGGGTTGTTGATGCGATAGTCTCGGGTGTGAATGGCCCAGACAGACTTGCCACCGTACTTGAACTTCTTCGAGTAGCGAGCCTGTACCTCGGCAGCGATCTGATTGACAAGAGCCTTGGTTGGTGCAACATAGATCAAGACACCATCGTCATCGGCTTCCAGAACCTTGCGCATGGCGTAGAAGGATATGAATGTCTTTCCCGCAGATGTCGGAGCCACGACGAAAGCACTCTTGTCAGCATCGATGGTGTCGAGCACCTTCCTCTGCCAGCCGTCCGGGTGAAAATCTACGCGAGGATCGGGCTTGGAGTCGAAGCTACGCTCCAAGTATGGCCCGCACTCTAGCAGCTGAAACTCCGTCGAGGGCAGCGCTATGGCTAGAGACTCTGCTGTTGCAGGCAAAGCGAATTCGAAGGCCAGCTTGCGGTCGGCCGAGCCCGCAGAATAAGGCGGTAAGGGAGGCAATTTCAAAGTTTTCTCTGTACGGTCCAGGCATTTGAATATGGTCTTGGAAAGCGGCGATTGCCGTGCGACCGTTTTTGCGTGGTTCCAGATCAACGCGGCTACCTGTTGTCGACCACTTTGCTCTTTGCGGCGGCAGGCATCAATCCAAACGAGCAAAAGACAGTTGACCAGGTAAAGCTCGCCCTCGGTGCCCAGAATCTCGCGCCACGAGGGCTGCAGGTTCGTCAGGTACTGCTTGGCTTTGCGATACCGACCTCTGGGATCGCGGTCGGCTTCGAAGCCTTTGCAGGCGACTTGCCACGCGCCGTGAATTTTGTCGCCCGTGCCCTCGTCTTTTTTGGCCTTGGCGGCAGCGATGTTGTTCAGCATGGCCCGTTTACCAGCGTTCTTTGCCGCAGTCTTGCCCCCACCGCCTTTCTTACCAGTCGGCTTGCCCTTGTCCCTCACAGAGCTACCGCTGTCCGAAGCTTCGGAATCGGCTGGAGACTCTGGAGCAGATTTGATCGTGTTCTGCTTCGGCAGTCCCACGATGACGGTTTCCGGCTCCAGAGACTTTCCCACCGCGTTGGTGAGCGAGGCCGCATATGTTCGCATTTCCGCCATGAAGAGCTGATTGCGCTTGTCCTGGCGTGCCCGTTTTCGAGCCTCTTGAACAGTGTCCGGAGCGGTGACACTCCTCTGGACGATTGGCTTCTTTGCATTGTGCCAGTGCGTAGCCTCGCGAAAGATCTTGCGAGCAGCGAGAGTTTCCGGTGCTTCTCGCGAGTCGATCTTCAGTCGGACCGACTGCAGATGCAGGTCGAAGACTTTATTGGAGAAAGGCAGCAATCGGACACTGCTCTTCCGAATTTCCACGGCCGAGGAGCTCTGGAGAGAGTGGGAGGCATGGTCATCCGCTACCTGGCCCACATCCAGATCAGTCTTGGAGACTGCCCGCACAGCATTCACGAGCTTCTCGAATGTGCTCTTGACCTCGGGCGTGATTGCCGGCCTCTGTGCAAGCACGGCCAAGAAGAGCCGGCCATCGGCGAAATCGAACAGGTCGTCGGCTGCACCAGGAGTCCGGGCCGGCAAGTCTGGGCTGTTGAGGATGGATTCGGCGACTGCGGCCAGAGCGCGGAGAAAGTCGCCAGCCTCCTGGTCACGTGCGGGCGGGGCCAGCCGCCGTGCGGACAGAGCGACATGTGCCAAGATGGCCTGATGAAGCAGGAATGCGGCACACAGCCGCGCGGCCGACGCCGTGTTCTGCGCGGACGTGGACACGGCAGCGACCGCCAACACGGCCAAGCGCTGCCGCTGGGTGAGATGAGGCGGTAGCTGGCTCGCCAGTTCGGCCACGTGCAGGACTGGCAAGGCCGGATGTGGTGCGGGAGAGAGAGGCCGGGGGGGCTGTGTGTCGCGGTGTCGTGGGCCTTCCAGAATCATCGTCATCACCTTCGTGTCTCTCCACTCGAGCCCATTGACGAGGGCAATGTTGAAGCCGCGGTGGACAAAGGCCAGGATCATGCGGCGCAGCGCCACGCGATCTGCGCGCGTGGCGGGGGAAGATGCGGGGTCGTCGCTGCCGCCGCTGCCGCCGCCGCCGCGTGCGTGGGCGCCATCGTGCATCATCAGGAAGTAGGGCGATGTGCGGCACAAGTAGTCGGCGAAGGCGCCCGAGTGCCACGACGAGAAGGTCTCGATGGCGATTTCGGGGCGGAGGCGGGGCAGATGGGCTTGGAGGTGGCGGATGACGGCCGCGCGGGCCAAATAGTACTTGGGCGCATCCCGTTCGCGGGCGCCGGCCGGGCGGCAGAGGGCGCGGTTACCGTCGAAGAAGACGAGGTGGAAGTGGCACTTACGCCGGGCCAGCTGGGCCAGGAAATGCTCGACCGTCCACGCGGCGTGCAGAAGCGGCAGGCCCGATGCAAAGTCGAGCCGGCCGTCGTGCCAGCAGCGCCGCAACAGCGAGTCGCCGTCGATGAGGAACAGCTCGTCGCCGGCGTAATCGCCCACCAGATCGATGCGCCGGCTGTGCAGCCGGCCGTAGCCCTTCAGCACGCCTGTCGCATCGTCGGCGTGTGCCTCGTCGTCGTCAGCCTCGTCAACGCCAGCCTCGTCGTCGCCAGCCTCGTCGTCGCCAGCCTCGTCGCCTTCCGCGCCGCCGGCCGTCGCTGCCTGGCTTTCAGTGCCCACCGTCGCTGCCTGGCTCTCTGTGCCCATCGTCGCTGCCTTGTTCTCCGTGGCCACCGTCTCTGCCTGGGAATGCGTTCCGCTGGGCGACTGGCCAGAGCGTTGAGCGCTCATCGTTGTTCTGCCTCTCCCCAAATTCTTTATGTTGTATGTGTGACTTGCAAGTCGCCCCTCCCCACCGTGGCAGCTTGAGTCGCCCCACCTTCCACCCAATCGGAGCAGCGGAACTTCGAGACTCCTAGCGCCTACTGGGATGCCTGTTTCGTCGAAGTTGTAGCTACATGTTATTGTCCTCAATGCTGTACTTCGCTTTTCTATATAAAACAAGCCGAAATCATGCGTTAATTGATTAAAGACTCTCCTAAAGTATTCTACTAAGTAAGAGACCTCTAAGCGCAGCTAGAAGAACTGCAAAACAAACTACTGCAGCCTCGCTTAGAACTATAATCAACGCTAGCACTACCGATAGCGTTATTACCGGCATACGGCCTTAGCACCTACAGAAGCAGAACCAACCCCCTTCTCAACCTAGAGATCTTCTGTAGAGGCTTATATAAAGAGTAGGAAACGTTTTGATTAAAGATTAAGCAAAAGATAACCCAGAATACCTGTTGCGGCGGTGGAAAGGGGTGGGACTGGATGATGGGGTGGACCCTGGATTTCGGCTCGGCCCGTCCGGGCCGAGCCGGGCCTTGGCACACCACCCTCCATCAAAGCCCACCACCACCACCACATAGGTTCCTTTCCCTCCTCAGTTCGAGATATAGTTATCAAAACAGCCGTATTGAACCTCATCTGCGCGCTCGGATCATTATATCTCGAACTCACTCTCTACACCACACCCCGCGCTGCGCGAAAGGGCCCGTTAAACTATCCGGAAACCCGAATAACGCACGCGCACTTACCAACACACTAACAACAACCCCTACAGCACCGTAAGAAGATAGAAGGCTTCTCAGCGGTAGAGAGCGGCGTAACAGGCCGCCGCGGAAAGAGAAAGACTAACAGAGCGAGCAGACGCTCCAGTGTAGTTGACGATAAGATCGTCATTAGAGGTTTAACGGCGGAAGAGACCGCAGAGATCAAGGAACGAATAAACGAATATAGGAAGATCCACGACTGCACGATCGAGGAACTGGAAGATTACGTAAACGAGAATAGGATAGGAAAGGTCTACGACGGTATAGACCTCATTAAGACGTTGTTCTACAGAACACTAGAAGAAAACAGACAACTGAGAGAAGAAATTAAAGCGGTAAGAGCCGAGAAGGAATCGGCAGAGACTATCGTCGACGTGTTGGAACACTAAGCGGCGAATCGAATAGCGCAGCTGAAGGCGCTAAAGGATCAACTGACCGACATAGAAACAGCGAAGTCGCCGCCACTGCGGCGAGAAACCTACGTAGAAACCACCTCGCCGGCGGCCTTCAGTTAAGGTAGCGCTACGATAACGCCACTGCCGGACCTACCTGCTTTCGGTGGCGGAGACCCTAAAGCGTAGGAGGCGTTTAAGAAGAAGATCAAGAATAAGATAAGCTGCGATTACGCAGCAAGCAGCGAAGAAGACAGACTGGCCTATTTAGAGGCGCGACTAGAAGGCGAAGCGTTCTCGTTAGTAGCGGACCTAGAAGAGGTAACCGCCGAAGAAGCGATTAAAGCGTTAGATCAACGCTTCGGAGACCCATTCCAAAAGAAGACAGCCTGTAAGCAGCTGGATAAGATCAACCAGAACAGGCAGACGTTTAAGGAATTCTACGGTTTGTTCAGAAAATATGCGATTAGGGCCCGAGTAGCGGAGGATGAGCAGCTCTACCTATTAAGGCAGAAGCTGAACCCTGAACTGGCCGCCGCTATGGCGTCTGTAGAAGACGAAGACCTTAAGGGCTTCGTGCATCAGACGAGGGTCACTGCGAGAAACTTAAGCGCTTACGCGAAATTACGAGAATCGGTTTAGAAGCAGTCGCCGTCGCCGTCGCTAATGCGGACAACCAGAGCCCCCGCGCCCTTCCGACGCGGCCCCTAGCCGCCTTACGTGCCGCGACCGTCGTTCGTCCCTACCTGTTTCGCGTGCGGAAAGCCTGGCCACATCGCTACGAGCTGCTAAGCATCGGATAAGCAGAAGCAGAAGTATCGTGTTATAAAGCAGCCTTAGCCGCAGCCGCCGAGAAAGACAATTCAAGCCATCGAGCCGGCTCCGAACGATGCTGACAGCGTAGACGGCGGCGTACAGCTGAGAATTATAGGAAAAGACCAGCTGGACGGATAGGCCCCCTATCCAGCATAGACAACAGGGCATTAACGCGAACTACGTCGACGAAAGAAAGCATCAACAGCTGCAGCGATCCGCTCTCGGCGGCGGTAGAAGTAAACACGGAAACAGCTATTATCCTTCTAATCACTGTCCACCCCCTTAACGGATCGAGCAAACCACTTTAGCTGAAAGCCTTTATCGACACCGGAGCTCTTATTGGCGCAGCGATCCACTACCGACTGGTCCGGAAGCTGACGAATGGATACGGCTATCCAGTAGAACTGGCGTCGCCGACGAAGATTTCGGCGTACAACGGACAAGACACGGAAAACGTTACGCACTACGTGCTGCTGAAGACTACCCTAGCTGGTCGCACTACGGAAGCGACGTTCCGAATTATAGATATCGGAAGGTTTAACATCATTATAGGGCAGAAATAGATAAAGAACTAGAAAGCTATCGTTGACGTAGATAAAGGAACGATTAGGTTCAAAACCCCGGGTAGTGGAGCAGGGACCATCGGAAAGGTCGCCACCGTCGCCGCCAAGCCGAAAGCTACGGAGTCCGCGAAAGAGGCTCCGTCCGATCGTTCCGAACCCCCGGTTACCGTCGGAATAATAAGTTCAGAAGCTATAACGACCCTCGCGAAGTCGCCGGACAATAAGATTTACGCTATCTCGATAAAAGACATCGAAGACTACAGGAAGATAATAGCGGAAGAAGAAGTGGATCCGCTAGAGGTGCTACCGAAAGAACTCTATAGTTACGCTAACGTCTTCTCAAAAGCCGACTCCAACCTCCTGCCGCTCTATCGACCAGAATATAACAACAAGATCCGACTAAAAGAGGGGGCTACGCTGCTAAGAACCGAGCCCCTTAGACGACTGTCGCCGGCGGAACTGGACTAAGTGGAGGTGTTTGTTCGCGAAAATCTGGCGAAGAAGTTTATTACACCGAGTTCGGCCGAATATGCGTTACCGATTCTTTTCGTAAGGAAACCAGGGGGTGGTCTGCGACTCTACGTAGACTATTGAGGCCTTAATAAGGTCACTAAGAGAGACGTATACCCACTGCCGTTAATCGACGAGACCATACAGCGCGTAGCGAAGGCTAAGTAGTTCAGCAAGCTGGACATCCGCCAAGCGTTCCATCGATTAAGGAACGAGGAAGGGCAGACGGAAGATCTTACGACATTCGCGACGCATATAGGCAATTTTAAGTAGTTGGTGATGCCTTTCGGACTCACCAACGCGCCGGCAGTGTGGCAACGCTTTATAAACCACACCTTTATAGACATGTTGGAACGGTTCGTGTCTATTTACCTGGACGACACCCTTATCTATACGGATAGGACGAAAGAACAGCACACGGACCACATTAGGAAGGTGCTGACTAGGCTCCGCGAGGTTGGATTAAACGCGGACACGAAAAAGAGCGAGTTTTATTAGACCGAAGTCAAATATCTCGGTCTAATCGTCGGAAGAGATAGAATTCGGATAGACCCCTTAAAGGTCGCCGCTGTAGCGGAATGGAAGCAACCAAAATCCGGAAACACTACGCAGATCAGAGCGTTTCTCGGATTCTGCAGCTACTACCGACGGTTTATTAAGGACTTCAGCAAGATAGCGAGACCCCTAAACGAGGCGCTAAAGAAAGAGGCCGCGGGCCTATAGAATAAGAAGTGCACGGAAGCTTTCGTACGGCTAAAAGAGGCGGTGGCCTCGGCGCCGGTTCTGGCGCACTTCCGACCGGAAAAGACGATCTACGTAGAAACGGACGCTTCCGACACAGTAACGGCAGGGGTCCTTTCTTAATACGGAGACGATAAGACCCTCTACCCGGTAGCCTTCTTTAGCAAATCTATAACGGAAGCCGAGCGGAACTACGCTATCTACGATAAAGAACTACTGGCCATTATACAGGCGTTCGAGGAGTGGAAACCGGAGCTTATAGCTGGAAAGAGCACGGTCCAGGTCCTCACAGACCACCAATCGCTGACCTACTTTATAAAGACGCAGAAGCTCTTACGACGTCAAGCACAGTAGGCCGCCTACCTATTAGGGTTCGATTTTAAGATCACCTATCGACTAGGGGCTCAAAACGGAAAGGCCGACGCGCTAACGAGAAGAGATGGAAAGACCAGCCGCGCGAAAGAAGATCCGAACATGTTTCAGAAGGTGCTGACCGAACGGATAGTAGACGCCGAAGTGTTGAAGGAAGCGGGGATCTGCGCGGCGGAACTGCAGACCGAACCAGAACCAATAGAACCGGCCCCTAAGGAAGAGACGCTCTACGAGAAGGTGGAACGGCTCAACTAACAGCAGAAGCTCGGCAGAACAGGCTCAGGGAAGCTGATAGTTCTGGAAGAACTGATCACTGAAGTCGTCCAGCTGGTCTATAGTTCTGTAGATATAGGCTACGCCGGCTTAAAGAAGACGATAGAAGCCATAAGGACGATCTACTGGTTTCTACAGATCTACGAACGGATCCACCGATTTATCGCCAATTGCTACGTGTGCCGAGCCGCGAAATCGCGTTACGGTCTTCCAGCGGGTCTGCTAAAGCCACTTCCGATCCCTGAGAAACTGTAGCAATACGTTACGATGGATTTTGTAACCGGCCTGCCGGAAGCCGATGGATATAACGCTACGCTAAACGTAGTGGATCGACTAAGCAAAGAGCGCCACTTTATCCCCTGTCGAGCCAGAGATAAAGGAACTACCGCGGAAGAGACCGCGCGGATGCTAATTAGACACGTGTAGAAGCACTATAGCCTGCCGGACACTATCACTACGGATAGGGGTCCTTAATTCACCGCCGACGTGTAGAAGGCTATTAATCAAGCTCTCGGAATTAGCGGAAAGCTCAGCACAGCCGCTTACCCGCAGACCGACGGTCAATCAGAAGTGGCCAACCGTAAGATAGAGAAATATCTACGGATTTTCTGCGGCCACCATCAAGAAAAGTGGGTAGAGGTGCTGCCAATGGCCGAATTCTGCGCCAATTCAGCGCAGTTAGAAGCAACGTCGCTGGCGCCGTTCGAGGTAACGCATAGCTATCTTCCGAGGATAAGCTTTCAGCTACCGAACGAACCTAGCTCCGCGGAACTATCTACTACTGCCACGTCGTCAAAGAGAGTCGCCGCTGCGGCGGCAGAAGCGCTAAGATCTCGGATAGAAGAAGCGATCAAAGTGGCGAAAGAAGCGATAGAGACGGCTCAGAAGAAGATAGTAACTCGAACTAATAGAAGCCGGTCGCTAATAGAATTCGAAGAAGGTCAAAAGGTCTGGCTCAACACGCGGAACCTGGGGCTAAAAGGGAACGCCAAGCTCAATCCGCGCTACGTAGGCCCGTTTACGATAGTGGAAAAGAGGTCGCCGGTAACTTATCGGCTCCAGCTACCGAAATCGTTCCGGATCTACGACGTTTTCCATTCGGATCTGCTAAGCCTGGACCCTGAGAACGGCCTGCCGGAACAGGGCTTCGCCGAACCCCCACTAGTTAAGATGGACGGTAATAAGGAAGAGTAGGAGGTTAAAGACGTAATAGACGTAAAGAAGATAAGGGGGTCCGTCAAAGCAAGGATCTCGTAGAAGGGGTAGCCGGAAGACTACGAATGGTATCCGGTCGAGAACCTGCGGAACTCGGCGGAGCTGCTAAGAGATTTTTACGCGCGAAACCTGGAAAAGCCGAAGCCGGAATGGCTCTAAAGCCGATCCTTTAGGAGGAAAACGAAGAAAGCCACGTCCGCTCCACCGGTGCGGAAGCCGATGAAAACGATCGTGTTGTTTCGGGAAGTAATTGCTTTACGCTACAGCGTAGTAGGTGAAGGCTTTGGTAGAGAAAGAAGAAGAGGAAAAGATAAGGCCGCGGACGGATCTTTATAGACCCCCGAGACGACGCACAGACTAGCTACGCCGCAGCTCAGATAACCCGTAGATCAGATCAGATAGCGCCGATCACATAAACGCCAAGTAAAGGACTTTAGATGCCGATAATGTAAAAAATGGAAAAAGCGACGAAAAGAACGCTGGTTGTAATAAAAGATGGAAGATGGTGATGCGGCGCGGTACACTTGAGCCAAAAGGGACTGATCAAGTGACTCGGAAGTGACTTGATCAATGTGTACCAGATTATAAACCTTGGCAAGGCATAGCAGTGACCCGGGCACACCACCCCGGATCAGATGGAAGACGCGACGTCGGCGTCGGAGGGGATTTTCGAGAAGGAAACAAAAAAAAAAAAAAAAAAGTGGAGATCTCCGGATGGATAGAGTGACTAAGCGGTCGAGGGCGACCGCTGGTAAGGGGGGGGGGGTAGTGTTGCGGCGGTGGAAAGGGGTGGGACTGGATAATAGGGTGGACCCTGGATTTCGGCTCAGCCCGTCCGGGCCGAGCCGGGCCTTGGCACACCACCCTCCATCAAAGCCCACCACCACCACCACATAGGTTCCTTTCCCTCCTCAGTTCGAGATATAGTTATCAAAACAGCTGTATTGAACCTTATCTGCGCGCTCGGATCAATACCGACTATTATCACTCTAAAGACGATAGAATTGCCTACCTAGAAACCTGCCTTTAGGGCAAAGCGCTTACATTAATCTCTGGTCTATAGGCACGCCGAGAGCTTACCGTCCCTTAGGCAATCAAAGTCTTGGATTAATGCTACACAGACCATTTCAAAGAGAGCAATGCTCGTACTGCACTAAGAGGCCTTTGTTAGAAGCTACTCTAGCTATTTAACAAATTCTATAGGGAATTCTAGAAGCACACCGACTGCAGCGGTCTTACTAACAGCAAGCAGATCTATATACTAAAAGAAAAGATGTCCAGCTAACTAAGAGCCACTATGTTAATAGCTAAAGACACTATACGTCTTAAGACTTTCGTATAATAAGCCTGTATAGGAGATAAGAATATCTAAGAATCTTAGAGCTTCGCAGCTTATTACTAGTCAATACAACCCCAATCGTTCGCAAGACCCTTACCGGCCTCGATAAGACTACTGATATGGATGTGGAGGGCTGGAAGGTGCTGGAAGGTAGCAGGCTTGGCGGGACCAGGCTTGGCACACACTCAAATACCTCCACCTCCGCTTGTACGTAGATTCTTCCCTCTCTAGCCTTAGATATAGTTTTCAAAGTAGCCGTATTGAATCATCTACGTGCTCAGATCATTATATCCAAGGCTCACTTTAACAACACCTGCACTACGCGAAAGAGCCCGTTAAATTACATCCGGGTACTCGAATAACGTACGTGCAACCGACAACCCAGAGTGTGTACTGCAGATGTACGAAGGAGGCCGTCGAATTATATCCGGTTACTTAATCGTGCATATGCATACTACTCTACCCTCCCCCGATCGAGAAGAAGAAGAAGAGTTTTAGGGAAGAGAAGTGCCCCTATCGAGAAGAAGAGAGAGTGCCTCTACGAGCAGATCGTACGAGTTTTGAAGTTTTAAGAAGGATGAGAAGAACGAGGAGGTCGAGAAGGACGATATAGGAGCGACGGGGACGAGAGCGAGAGCGACGACGACGACGACGAGACGCACCTAGCAGGACCTAGGGTGACGACATTCGCTTTTTTTTAGGTCTTTAACAGACTAATTCAGGTCTTTGACAGACCATTCTATTCGGACAAGGCCTATCGAGACAGTTTAGCAATCGGCAACATAAGCGACACATCCAGTACAGCGACAAGACAAGCGACACGTTCGGTACGAGGGAGGCAAAGCGACACGAGCAGCAAAGCGACACAAGCAGCAGAGCACCTAGGCACAAGCAGTGCAACCAGCAAGCCCTAAGCACCAGCGAGCCCAAGCACCAGGCTCAGCACCGGGCTCAGCACTAGGCTAAGCATAAGCACAAGGCACAGCTGCTGCAGACAGTACAAGGCAGAGCACAAGGCAGAGCACAAGGCAGAGCACAAGGCAGAGCACAAGGCAAAGCACAGGCAAAGTAAAGGCGAAGCGACGGTTTAAGAAGCGACGGTCTGAGAAGCGAGCGACCGTCGAGAAGCGAGCGACCGTCGAGAAGCGAGCGACGGTCTAAGAAGCGAGCGACCGTCTAAGAAGCGAGCAACCCTCGGGAAGCGACGGCTCGAGAAGCGACGGCTCGAGAAGCGATAGCTCGAGAAGCGACATGTGTTTGCAAGGCAACCTCTGCGACCTTAGCGACCCCGACTGCGACGACCTCCGCAGCCCCGACGACCTCTGCAGCAGCAAACAAGGCAGAAAACAAGGCAGCTGCAGACAACAGAGGCACAGCTGCTGCAGACAACAGAGGCACAGCTGCAGGCAGGCAGCTGCAGACAACACAGGCACTGCATGTTCAGAAAAGCACTGCATATTCAGAAAGGCAGCTACAGACAACAAAGGCACAGCTGCAGGCAACACAGGGCATACAGGGTTGCTGCAGGCAACATACTGTTTAAGAGCATGTTCAGAGGCACAGCAGCTACAGACAGGTACAGCAGCTACAGACAGGTACAGCTGCTACAGACAGGAACAGCTGCTGCAGACAATAGAGGGCATAGCTACAGGCAATACAGGTGCAGACAACACAGAGCTGCTGCAAGCAGGCACAGCTAGCTCTAGGCACAGCTGCTGCAGACAACCCAGGCACGAGCACCCAGGCACGAGCACCCAGGCACGAGCACCTAGGCACGAGCACACAAGCACCAGCGAGCCCTAAGCACTAGGCAGAGCAAAAGGCAGCTGCAGGCAACACAGGGCAGCTACAGACAACACGGAGCTGTTGCAGACAATATAGGGCTGCTGCAGACAACAAAGGCACAGCAGCTATAGGCTAGCACAGCTGCTGCAGACAGGCAAAGCATAGGCAAAGCGACGGCTCGAGAAGCGATATATGTTTGCAAGGCAACCTCTGCGACCTCTGCGACCTCCGCGACCTCTGCAATAATCTGAGAATTCTGCAGCCTTAGCAAGGCACCAAACAAGGCACCAATCGAGGCCGAAAGTGACGGCAAAAAGGCACGAGATTGAGACTCAAAAAGGCACAAGATTAAGACTCAAAACGCACGGAAATTGAAGCTCAAAAGCGACCTTAAAAGCGACCTTAAAAGCGACCTGTTTTGGAGCGACCTGATTGGCCGATAGCGAAGCTGAATTTGCGACCCCTACGACCTGGTTTGGCTGATTGCGATTGATAGGCTGATTGCGATTGTAGGCAATTGCCGGTTAGGGAGGGCGGTAGTGATATGGATATGGAGGGCTGGAAGGTGCTAGAAGGTAGCAGGCTTAGCGGGACCAGGCTTGGCACACACTCAAATACCTCTACCTCCGCTTGTACGTAGATTCTTCCCTCTCCAGCCTTGGATATAGTTTTCAAAGTAGCCGTATTAAATCATCTACGTGCTCAGATCAACTACTACCTTAGAGACCGTCCCTACTGTTTTAACAGCGCTAATAGCCTCCGTTCTGTCCGACCTTTGTCTCTACCTGTTACGTATATAGAAAGCTTAGCTATATAGCTACTAGATGCTAAGCTACTGTTTAGCAGAAGCAAGCCTATTTGGCTATAAGACTACTACTACCGAGAAGAAGCATTTAAGCTATTAAACAGACACTGGACGAAGCTAACAGTATAGACAGTAGTGATCCGGACACGCAGATATGATTCAATACGGCCTTTTTGATAACTATATCTCGAACTAAGGAGGGAAAGGAATCTATGTGGTAGTGGTGGTGGGCTTCCGTGGTGGTGGTGGTGCCAAGGCCCGGCTCGGCCCGGACGGGCCGAGCCGAAATTCCAAGAGTCCACCCCATCACTCAGTCCCACCCCTTTCTGCCGCCGTAACAAGTAGTGCACTATTAAGAATCTTAGGAAAAGACTAGCTAGACGGATAGGCTCCTGTTAAGGGAGAGACTAAGGTATATATAAGTTGCTTAGGAGGCTGTAGTTAAGTAGAGGATCTAAAGAAACCAAAGTCTAAAGTCTAAGGAGTTAGTTGTAGGTTTAGGAGTTTAAAGTATTGCTCTTAGTTAAATATATAAGACAAGCTATAAAGAAGTAAAACAGAAAGATAAGGGAGCAGCAGCAGCTTCTTATATCCCTCTGTCCTAGCTAGTTGTTTATCCTTTTACTACTAGATTGCCTAAAAAGTTTCTTAACAAACTTTTATTCTTTGTTCTGTTACTCGAGTTACTTCTCCTACCTTCTCTTCTTAACTGTTCTAGAACTGGAACAGAACCTTCTAAAGGGCGGATTAAGTCGGTTCTATTATATCTAGATGTTTCTTAGTTAGGCTAGTAAATATTAAGTTATAAGCTGTTAAAGGTAGTAGAGTTAGATAGGACCTTAGGACTATTAAGGACTTTCTACTATCTATTAGCTATAGTTTTAGTGCCTTTCCTAGCCTGACTATACGTCCTTATAGAACCGATTATAGCGCTTCTAATGTAGTAAGAATTATCTTAGTTAGACCTTAGGTTGTTAAGATATAGCCTATAAATTATAATAGTTCTTAGTAGGATCTTAGTGCTACTATCTTTGCTCTTCTAGCTGTTAACTATAACAGTAGCCCCCCTTAATATAGCTAAGTTCCTACGAAGCCTAAGTAGTTCTAGATACTAAAGGTAAGCCTACTTATTCCTAGGAGCAGGCCTAATATTACGGTTAATATTCTATTAGTATATAGCATCCAGTTCCTCCTAGCTGTACCTGTCTTCTAGGTAGTGTCCTTAAGAGTCTAAGGGGTCCTATTAGTAGAAGTCTTTAATCTTGTTCTTGTTAAAGATAATGTTTCTAAGGAGTTCTTAAGTAGTGTCTCAGTCTTTATAGCTTTACTATTAGACCTTGCACTTAGTTTGTCTATCTACAACTTAACAGGCTGTAATGTTGCGTATATAGTACTCTTCTTCCTTATCTTTATCATTATCTGCTATAGGTAGGATTTAAGTTTGTTCCTAATCTTATACTTAAATTGGAAAGGGATCTCCTTCTTTAGGCCTTAGCCTAATAGGATAAAAGACGTTGTAGATTTCCTATTCTTTAGGTAGTTAGAGACAGTATACGTATAAGCTAATCTTCTCTATAATAGGAAAGGGACCTAGCTTTTTCTAGTCTAGTTTGCAAGAAGGTCTTCCTATAATAATATTCTTAGAATTATAGTACACTCTATCTCCTACTTAATAGTTAGGAGCTGGCTGTCTTTTACGATTAGCTTAATCTTTGTAGACAGCCTAAGCATAAGTTATTTCTTCTTAGACCTCTTAGTAGATTTAGGACAGGTGTGTTGCCTAGTTGTCTACATTAACTTTATCTAGGTTGTTAGGCTGTAGTAGTAGGTTTTAAGGTTCTATTCCTGTTATAGGGTAGTAGCCTCTAGTAGTATAGAAGGGGGAGTGTCTAGTTGTCTCTAATTCCTAGTTACGAGCTAAGAATTCTACTACAGGAATATGTTTTAGCTAATCCTTCTAGTAGTAATTAATAAAACAACGCACTGTCTATTTAAACAGAGTATTTGCAATCTCTGTCTGTCTATCTGTTTCTAGGTAGTAGGAGGTCGAGATATAGTAGTTAATGTTTAGAAGCTTGTATAGGCGTTTCTAGAACTTAGCAATAAACTAAGAGCCTCTATTAGAAGTAATACTGTTAGGAAGGCCTACATAGTACTAGATGTATTCGTAAAACAGCCGGACTGTTTCCTTGAAGGTTATGCTCTAGCAAGGTACTATAAAGCGATCCTTAGAGTGTCGATCTATAACTACAAAGATATTCTTTGCCTGAATACCTACCTAAGTAGTCCCTTAAGGGAGACAGGTAACAAAGTCTGTCGTAATGTATTTCTAAGGGTATTTAGGAGCTGGGAGAGGTTTTAGTAAGCTTTATAGAGGTTAGCGATTATTTTTAGCTGCTCTATAGATAGGACAATTGTTTCTATATCTGTATATATGCTTCTATATTAATAGCTACTAGTAGTAGCGTAAGGTAAGCTTATAAAGCTTCGAACGTCCTAGGTAGCCTCCTGCTGCTAAGTTGTAGACTATCCTAAGAATATAGGGTCGTATTAAGTTGTCTGCTCCTTTAGGAATAAAAAGTCGAGAGCGAAAGTAGACTAGTCTATCCCCAAGTTTATATTCTAAGAGCGAAAAGCTAGGGAAGGTACGTTGTCCTATTTTAAGAGCTTAGATTAATCCTTAAGCTTGTTTATCTAATTCGTAAGCCTCTCTCATTATTAGGAGCAGTTCTCCAGGGTAGTTTGCTTCTTAAGCTACTTTTTTATCTTCTAAATTATTGTTAGAGGTAAAAGAGCCTTTAGTTCTAGAGTCTTTAGTATTGTCTGTTTCGTTTTCTAAATCGTTATCTTCTAGGAAAGCAGGTGCGAGATATAGGGCAAAAGAGGCGGCAATTAATTAATTGCCTTCCTTTAAGTAGGTCTTTAAGTTGTTACTTAGGTTATAGGCCTTTAGGATAATTTGGTTACAAATTGCCTGTCCTTCTCCTCTGTCTACTAGGTAGATTCTAGGCATCTTAGTAATGGCGTTAGCTCTTAAATTAAGAGATCCTAGTTTGTATTAGATAACAAAGTTAAACTATAAAAGGAATTTACTCTATCTAGCTTGTCGACGATTAAGGATCTTGCTTTTTATAAAGTAGACTAAGTTCTTGTAATTAGAGCTGACTTAAGTTAGAAAGGCTACTCCTTCTAGTTCTAGGCGCTATTCTTTAAAGGCCTTTATAATAGCTAGGAGTTCCTTATCGTAGATTTCGTAATTGCATTTAGCTAGAATTATCTTCTTGAAAAGGTAGGCTACTAGAAGCTATAGTTGGTTAGGTGCTTTTCTTTAAAGAAGGACAGCTCTAATAGCTCTATTAGAGGCGTCTGTTTCTATACAGGTTTCTAAATTGAAGTCGAAGTGCTAGAGGATAGGGTCTTTAGTAAACCGTTGCTATAGGAGGTTAAATACTTATTAGCAGATGTTAGTCTAGTCAAACTTAGCCTCTTTCCTTATTAGAGCTGTTGGAGGTTTTATAATTAAACTAAAGCCCTAAATAAAGCGGCGATAGAAATTGGCGAATCCTAGGAAGCCTTGTACTTCCTTAACTGTCCTTAGGATGTTCTAGTCCAGAATTGCTTAAATCTTTGCAGGATCTATACGAATGCCCTTGTCCGAAATAATTAGTCTAAGGAATTAGACTTCTTGTTAGTAGAATTTACATTTATTAATATCTAGTTGTAAGCCTGCTTCTTCTAGCTTGGCCAGTACCTTGCAGACGTGTTTCTAGTGTTCTCTTAGTGTCTTGCTGTACACTAAGATGTCGTTAATATATACTGTAACAAATTAATCTAAGTATTCTGTTAGGGTGTTATTTATGTATTCCTAGAAAGTGCTAGGGGCATTATATATACTAAAGGGCATAACTAAGGATTCAAACAAGCTGTATCTAGTCCTAAATACAGTTATCTATTCTTGTCCTTTAGCTATCTAAATCTTGTTAAATACTGCAATTATATTAAGCTTAGTAAACTATTTTGCCTTTAAAAGGCGTTCTAGAGTTTCCTATATTAAAGGGAGTAGGTAGCGATTCTTCTTAGAAATAGCGTTAAGGCTATAGTAGTCGATACAGAATCGTAGTCCCTCTACTAGTTTTCTTAACAAACATAATAGGACTAGCTATAGGAGAGCAACTAGATCTAATAAAGCCTTTCTAAAGGTTCTGCTATAAGAACTTTTGCAGGACTTAGAGTTCTTTACAAGACATCTAGTAAAGAGGGCTAAAGGGGGGCGTCTTGCCTTCTTCTAGTTTAATCTTATAGTTATAGGGGCAGTATAGAGACAGTTTGTTAGCTTCTTTTACTAATTAAATACTAAGGGAGTCGTAGTATTCTTCTAGTACTTTTATCTTTAGGTTAGTAGCTTCTCTGTTCTTATTAAACTTAGCAAGAGCCTTCTTAATATCCTCTATTAATGCAGCAAAGATTTAGGCTCCTTTCTCTTTTACAGCTATATAGAAAGTAGCTATAGATACTTAGAAGATTGAATTGGGTAGCAATAGTTTTAGCAATGTTCTAAGTTTAGGCAAAGGGTTCTAGTATTCTAGTTAATCTATAGGTTATAGAGCTTTAACTAAGGCAGTCTAAGGATAAGCTTCTAGTTAGGCAGAGGGGTAATAAAGTAAGAGAGGTGTTCCTAGTAATTGTTCCTAAGGTTAAGCTTAATATAGGCAATCTAAGTTATGCTTCCTAAGGAGGCCTTACTGCTATTAAACATTCTTAAGGGTCTAGGGTACTTTAAGGTCTAAGTGTTAATTCCTAAAGAGTTAGCAAGTTTAGAGTTAATAAAAGCTTTGCTAGTTGTACTACAGTTAATTATCGTTAGTACTAAGTGTACTGTATTCTTCTTAGTATAGATGTCTGCTATAACTACTAAGGGAGAGCAAGTTAGTTTATCCTCTAACTTAGTATAGAATTGTACAGTAGAAGAAGAGATTGTATAATGTCAATCTAAGTGCCTGCCTATTAGGCGCCTTGTTAATAGGCTTAGGCGTTTCCCTAGTCCTTATTGTTGTCTTGTAGCGTAAGAGCTGCTATAGAGAAACTAAGAGGGGTGCCTATCTTAGTACGTCTTATAGCTAGTATTAGACAGTTAACCGCAATGTAGTTTGGTTTACTACAGTATATGCAGAGGCGTAGACAGCAACGGCGTTCCTTCTCGTCTTGCGTAAGGCGGCCGTCTTGGAGTTTAGCTAAGCTTAAGTCTATAGGGTCTCCTTAGGGAACAACTGGTCGAGGGGGGAAGCGTTAGGTTGTTGTAAAAGTTCCTACATTTAGGACAATATTTGTAAGAGTAGGAACAGGGCGTTAGTTGCTGCGGTTGTTGCTCCTGTTCTTAATAATGTTGTCTACAAACAGATTTCGGCAACTGTTAAGGCGTTAGCAGAGGGTAACAAGTTCCTAGAAGGATAGGGCTTTATATTTCTAATCCTTGAGTTTCGTAAGGAGTTTTATACTTAAACTAGATACTAGAGCTAACTTCTGTGCCTCTATGTCGTATTCGCAGTATTTAATCTCCTGTAAGAACTATACGTAATAGTCTGCAAGGCTTGTTGGTCTGTTTAAGTGTTTCTAATAAGTTGTTAAGCTGTAGATTTGCGATAAAGGTTTCTAAAGGCTAAGTCTAGAGAAGTAAGTAAGGCCTTAATGTCTAGGCAAGAAACTTAGAGTGTCCTAGGATTAAACTAGTATAAGACTTGTTATAGGGCCTTACTAGCTAGGAGGGAGAATACGTAAGAGACCTTCTGTCCTTTATTTAGAAAATAATCTATATTGGCTAAGAGCTTAATAGATAGTCGTAGGCGGAATTTATCAAACTTTTCTTTGTCTCTATAGCAGGTTTTTGGGTCAGCTACCTTCTTACTAGTAGGTTCTCTGTTAGCAGAGGAAGTCCTTAAGTTTAAGGCTTCTTACAGTTGTCCTTGTATTTGTGCTTTCTTAATTATAAGATTGGCTACCTTTTGTTCTATCTCTTGCAGCTAATCTTTGCCTTTAGACAGCATTGCCTCTAGGCTACTAATATAGTTGCTAAAGTCTTTTATTTGCTCTGTTCCTGTACAAACAATGTTTGCTGCTGTAAAAAGGACAGACAGATCCAGTTTTTGAGTATTCCTTAAAAGGAATCTCTTATAGTAGTAAGTAGAAGACTATGTTAATTAATAGTCTTTGGGTTTGTTAATAGCTTGTAATATTAAGGGAGAGGCTAAGGTATATATAAGTTGTTTAGGAGGCTGTAGTTAAGTAGATAATCTAAAGAAACTAAAGTCTAAAGTCTAAGGAGTTAGTTGTAGTTTTAGGAGTTTCAAGTATTGCTCTTAGTTAAATGTACAAGACAAGCTATAAAGAGAGAAAACAGAAAGATAAGGTGGCGGCAGCAGCTTCTTATATCCCTCTGTCCTAGCTGGTTGTTTGCCCTTTTGCTGCTAGATTGCCTAAGAAGTTTCTTAACAAACTTTTATTCTTTGTCCTGTTACTCAAGTTACTTCTCCTACCTTCTCTTCTTAACTGTTCCAGAACTGGAACAGAACCTTCCGAGGGGCGGATCGAGTCGCTTCCATCGCGCCTAGAAGTTTCTTAGTTAGGCCAGTAAATGTTAAGTAGTAAGCTGTTAAAGGTAGTAGAGTTAGATAGGACCTTGGGACTGTTAAGGACTTTCTACTATCTGTTAGCTGTAGTTTTAGTGCCTTTCCCAGCCTAACTGTACGTCTTTGTAGAACCGATTATAGCGCTTCTAACGTAGTAAGAATTGTCTTAGTTGGACCTTGGGTTGTTAAGATGTGGCATGTAAATCATAGTGGTTCTTAGTAGGACCTTAGTGCTGTTGTCTTTGCTCTTTCAGCTGTTGACTGTAACACGGATATCGTTAGAATAATAAGCTTAGAAGCCCTAACGACTCTTGCAAAGTCGCCAGAGAATAAGATCTACGCTATCTCGATAAAAGACATCAAAGATTACTAAAAGATAATAGCAGAAGAAGAAGTAGACCTACTAGAGGTATTACTAAAAGAACTCTATATCTACGCTAATATGTTCTTAAAAGCCGACTCTAACCTCCTGCCGCTTTACCGACTAGAATATAACAAACAAGATCTAGTTAAAAGAAGGAGCTACGCTGCTAAGAACCGAGCCCCCAAGACGACTGTCGCTGGCCAAGCTAGACTAAGTAGAAGTGTTTGTTTAAGAAAACCTAGCGAGGAAGTTTATTATACCGAGCTCTACTAAGTATGCGTCGCCGATCCTTTTTATACAGAAACCTAGAGGTAGTCTCTAACTATGTATAGACTACAGAGGCCTTAATAAGGTTACTAAGAGAGACGTATACCTGCTGCCGCTAATCGATAAGACTATATAACATATAGCGAAAGCTAAGTAGTTTAGCAAGCTGGACATTCGCTAAGCATTCTACTAACTAAGGAACGAGGAAGGGCAGACAGAAGACCTTACGACGTTCGCTACGCGTATAGGCAACTTTAAATAGTTAGTTATACCTTTTGGACTTACTAACGCGCTAGCAGTGTAGCAACATTTTATAAATTATAACTTTATAGATATGCTGGAACAGTTTGTGTCTATCTAACTAGACGACATCCTTATCTATACTAATAGAACGAGAGAGCAATATACAGACTATATCGAGAGAGTGCTAACTAGGCTCTGCGAGGTCGGACTAAACGTAGATACAAAGAAGAGCGAGTTCTATTAGACTGAAGTTAAATATCTCGGTCTTATTGTCGGAAGAGAAGGCATTCGGATAGACCTCTCGAAGGTCGCCGCTGTTGCAGAATAGAAACAGCCGAAGTCTAGAAACCCTACCTAAATTAGAGCTTTTCTTAGGTTCTGTAGTTACTATCGTTAATTTATTAAAGACTTTAGCAAGATAGCAAGATCCCTAAACGAGGTATTAAAGAAGGAGGCCGCTAGACTATGGAATAAGAAGTGTATAGAGGCATTTAACTAGCTAAAAGAAGTAGTAGCCTTAGTGCCGGTACTAGCGCACTTCCGGCTAGGAAACACGATCTACCTAGATACGGACGCTTCTAATATAGTAACAGCAGGAGTCCTTTCTTTATACGATAATAACGACGAGACCCTCTATCTAGTAGCCTTCTTTAGCAAGTCTATAAATAAGGCTAAACAGAACTATGCTATTTACGACAAGGAGCTACTAGCTATTATCTAAGCTTTTAAGGAGTAGAAGCTAGAGCTTATAGCTAGAAAAAGCACAGTCCAGGTCCTTATAGACTATTAATCGTTAACCTACTTTATAAAGACGTAGAAGCTCTTACGCCGCTAGGCTTAGTAGGCTGCCTATTTATCCGGATTCGACTTTAAGATTACTTATCAACCTAGAGCTTAAAATAGAAAGGCTAACACGTTAACGAGAAGAGAGGAGAAGACTAGCTGCGCAAAGGAAGATCCGAACATATTCTAGAAGGTATTAACCGAACGGGCAGTAGATGCCGAGGTGTTAAAAGAAGTAGGGATCTGCGCAGTAGAGCCGGCGACCGAGGAAGAGACGTTTTACGAAAAAGTAGAGCGGCTTAACTAGCAACAGAAGCTTAGCAAAACCGGTTTAGGGAAGTTAATAGTTCTAGAAGAACTAGTTATAGAGGCTATCTAACTAGTCTATAGTTTTAAGGATGTTAGCTATACTAGCATAAAGAAGATAATAGAGGCAGTAAGAACGATCTACTAGTTCCTAAGGATCTTTGAGCGGATTTACTAGTTTATCGGTAATTGCTATATATAAAGAGCTGCGAAGCCGCGTTACGGACTTCTAGCCAGTCTACTAAAGCTACTGCCGATCCCTACGAAACTGTAGCAGCATATTATAATAGATTTCGTAACCGGCCTGCCGGATTCGGATAGATACAATGCTACTCTTAACGTAGTAGATTGGCTAAGCAAGGAACGTTACTTTATTCCCTATAAAGCAAAGGATAATGGAACTACAGTAGAAGAAACAGCGAGAATGCTAATCCAGTATGTATAGAAGCACTATAGCCTGCCGGACACTATTACTACGGCTAGGGGTCCTTAATTTACTGCCGACGTATAGAAATATATTGACTAAGCTCTCGGAATTTGTAGAAAACTTAGCATAGCAGCCTATCCCTAAACGGACAGACAATTAGAAGTAGCTAACTATAAGATAGAGAAATATTTACGAATCTTCTATAGCTATTATTAAGAAGAATAGGTTAAGGTGTTGCTAATAGCCGAATTCTGCGCCAACTCGGCACTATCCGAGGCTACTTTACTAGCGCTGTTCGAGATAACTTACGGCTATCTTCCGAGAATAAGGTTTTATCCGCCGAACGAACCCGGCTCTTCGGAATCTTCTACTACTACTTCGTTAAAGAGAGTCGCCGCTGCTGCTGTAGTAGAAGTACTAAAAGCTTAGATAGAAGAAGCTGTCCGAGTAGCTAAAGAAGCGATAGAGTCAGCATAGAAGAAGATAGTAATTCGAGCTAATAAAAAGCGGTTACTAGCGGAATCCGAAGAAGGGCAGAAAGTATAGCTTAACACGAAGAACCTCTAGCTAAAAGGCAATATTAAGCTTAACCCCTGCTACGTAGGTCCGTTTATAATAGTAGAAAAGAGGTCGCTAGTAACTTATCGGCTCTAGCTACCAAAGTTGTTCTAAATCTACAATGTCTTCTATTCGGATCTGCTAAGCCTAGACCCTAAAAACGGCCTTCCGGAACAGGGGTTTACTAAACCCCAACTAATAGAGATAGACAGTAAAGAATAATAGGAGGTAGAAGATATAATAGACGTAAAGAAGATAAGAAAGTCTGTTAAAGCAAGATTTTATAGAAGGGATAGCCGGAAGATTATAAATAGTATCTAATCGAGAATCTTTAGAATTCGGCAGAGCTGTTAACGGAGTTCTATATCCAAAATCCGAGAAAGCTGCGACCTAAGTAGCTCCGAAGTTAATAGCTCCAGAAGAAGAAGAAAGACCGCGTCCGCTCTATTGGACTAAAATCCGTTAGAAATGATCGCATCAGTACGCTTTGGTCTCCTATTATAACGTTACTATCTACCGGCTTCGCCAGCCGAATAATAACGATAAAATAGAAGACGGCGCTACTGCTTCGGTGCTCTTAGTAATAGTCTCCGTTCTTAGCTAGCACTAACCGCCGGACCTGCTAGTTAGATAATAACAGCTAAGAACGAAGCTAACACTACTAAGGAAGCAGCTCTATAGTAGCGCGCGAAGCCTTAGTAAAGAAGAAAAAGAAGAAGAATTGGAGCGCTGCAGATAGATCTATATAGACTCTCTACAGTAGTGTATAGACTAGCCTAACTGCAGCTTAGATAGCTATTAGCTTAGATTAGATAGCTCTAATTATATAGACACTAAGTAAAGGACTTTAGATAGTAACAATGTAAGAAAAGAAGAAGATAACGAAAGAACGATGTTTTTAAGATAGAAGAAAAGAAGAGGTAACGTCGACTTTCAGAAGAATTTTTGAGAACAAAGCTATAAATCAAAAAACAAACAAGAAAGAAGAATAGAAAATAGGAACAGCTAATTGGCCAAAACGGGCTAGAAGATAGGATAAGTAAGCAGTCGAGGGCGACCGCTAGTAAGGGATGGGGATAGTGTTATAGCGGCAGAAAGGGGTAGGACTAAGTAATAGGGTAGACCCTTAGAATTTTGGCTCGGCCCTTCCAGACCGAGCCGGGCCTTAGTATACCACCCCTAAAGCCTACACACACTACTATATAGATTCTTTTCTTTCCTTAGTTCGAGATATAGTTATTAAAACAGCTGTATTAAACCTTATCTACGTACTTAGATTACTCCTAAGTAGAGTACCTAGAGAATATTAGTTAGCAACAGTGCAGCAGACGAGGCTATACAAATAATATTAAAGGTGCTGGTCGAGTTTAGTATCCTACTCTAGCAGCTAGAAGCGCTACAGTATACTAGCTAGACGAGGACTAGCGACGAGTCCAGCAGCCTATACAGCACTAACGCCAGTCCGGACGAGTAGGTTAGTAGGTATAGTAATAGATAGAGGGAAAGTTGCGAACGCTAGACGAGCAACCTAATATATCGCACAGCTTATTGTCTAAGTAAGCAATAGCTAGTAAGGCTATTGTTACTAGACGGCTTAATTGCATATAAGGTAAGAACGCCTAACAATTGCTAAGAATAACGAAAGACCGGACGACGATAGGAAACTGCTCGAATGCGATACGACGGAACACAGAATTTAAGGGCAACGTCCGATCCTACAGTATATAAAGACACTACTACGAGGAGGGAGGAGGGTATTGTTAGGGGACGCTGTCCTGTTAGGCCTTAAACCTAAGCCGACTAGCCGTCGTCCTAAGGATTACGACTTAGCAGCACTAGCATAACCCGGCTAGCCTAAGACATAACTTAGACTGGCCGAGTTAGTGCCCCTCCCCTGTACCCCCCTATACGATAGTTGCTAGCTGGCTTTGTAGATATAAATTGTACAGTAATAGACGATAAAGGAACTGCTTATTAGTTCCTTTATATATATACTAGGCCTTAAGCTTCTGAACTAAGATCCTTAAACCCCTAACAAGATTGTTTTAACTATTAATACTTTCTTCTTCTAGCAGCACCGACAGTAACAGCGTTAAACTTAACGATAGTGCCCTATCGAGTATGCTAGATAGGGGGCTGTTATAGTCAACAGCTGGAAGAGCAAAGACAGCAGCACTAAGGTCCTACTAAGAACTACTATAATTTACAGGCTATATCTTAACAACCTAAGGTCTAACTAAGACAATTCTTACTATATTAGAAGCTCTACAATCGGTTCTATAAGGACGTACAGTTAGGCTAGGAAAGGCACTATAACTATAGCTAACAGATAGTAGAAAGTCCTTAACTGTCCTAAGGTACTATCTAACTCTACTACCTTTAACAGCTTATAACTTAACATTTACTGGCCTAACTAAGAAACTTCTAGGTACAATAGAGGCGACTCGATCCGCGCTTTAGAAGGTTCTGTTCCAGTTCTGGAACAGTTAAGAAGAGAAGGTAGGAGAAGTAACTCGAGCAATAGAATAAAGAATAAAAGTTTGTTAAGAAACTTCTTAGGCAATCTAGTAGCAAAAGGGCAAACAACTAGCTAGGACAGAGGGATATAAGAAGCTGCTGCCGCTCCCTTATCTTTCTGTTTTCCTTCTTTATAGCTTATCTTATATATTTAACTCAGAGCAACACTTTAAACTCCTAAACCTATAACTAACTCCTTAGACTTTAGACTTTAGTTTCTTTAGATCCTCTACTTAACTATAGCCTCCCAAGCAACTTATATATATCTTAGTCTCTCCCTTAACATTATAAGCTATTATAAACCCTAAGACTATTAAATAACATAGTCTTCTACTTACTACTATAAGAGATTTCTTTTAAGGAATACTTAAAACTAGATCTGTCTATATAAGGCACTTCTAATTTAATAAACAGTAATCCTATCCTTACCCTACAAGTCCTTTTTATAGTAGCAAATATTGTTCGTATAGGAACAGAGCAAATAAAAGACCTTAGCAACTATATTAGTAGCCTAGAGGCAATGCTGTCTTAAGGCAAAGATTAGCTATAAGAGATAGAACAAAAGGTAGCTAATCTTACAATTAAGAAAGTACAAATATAAGGATAACTGCAAGAAGCCCTAAACTTAAGGACTTCCTCTATTAACAGAGAACCTACTAGTAAGAAGGTAGCTAACCTAGAAACCTTCTATAGAGACAAGGAAAAGTTTGATAAATTCCGTCTATAACTATCTATTAAGCTCTTAGCTAATGCAGATTATTTTCTAAATAAAGGACAGAAGGTCTTTTACGTATTCTCCCCTCTAGCTAGCAAGGCCCTATAACAAGTCTTATACTAGTTTAATCCTAGGACACTCTAAGTTACTTGTCCAGATATTAAGGCCTGACTTACTTCTTTAGACTAGTTAACTGTTCAACACTAGCTATAAGACGCACGAAAATAGACACCCCTCTCAGTTTCTCTGCAGCAGCTCCTACTCTATAAGATAACAACAAGGACTAGGGAAACGCCTAAGCCTGTTAATAAGACGCCTAACAGGCAAGTACTTAGATCGACATTATGCAATCTCTTCTTCTGCTATACATCTCTATACTAAGTTAGAGAATGAACTAACTTGCCTTCCCTTAGTAGTTACAGCAGACATCTATACTAAGAAGAACATAGCACACTTAGTACTTACGATAATCGATTGCAGTGCAACTAGCAAAGCTTTTATTAACCCTAAACTTGCTAACTCTTTAGGAATTAACACTTAGACCTTAAAGTACCCTAGACCCTTAAGAATGTTTAACAGTAGTAAGGCCTCCTTAGGAGGCATAACTCAGATTGCCTATGTTAAGCTTAACCTTAGGAGCAACTATTAGGAACACCTCTCTTGCTTTGTTACCCCTCTGCCTAACTAGAAGCTTATCCTTAGACTGCCTTTGTTGCAGCAGTGGAAAGGGGTGGGACTGAGTAATAGGGTAGACCCTCAGAATTTCGGCTCGGCCCTTCCGGACCGAGCCGGGCCTTGGCACGCCACCCCCCAAAGCTCTCGCCCACCACTACATAGATTCCTTTCCCTCCTCAGTTCGAGATATAGTTATCAAAAAGGCCGTATTGAATCATATCTGCGTGCCCGGATTATTATATCTCGAACTCACTCCCTACACTACCACCGCGCTGCGCGAAAGGGACCGTTGAACTATCCGGACCCCCGAATAACGTACGCGCACTACCAAACCAACAACCCCAGCACCGTAAGAAAGCTATAGAGAGCTTCTTAGCAGTAGAGAGCGGCGTTACAGGCCGAAGCAGAAGCAGAAGAGAAAAGACAGACAGAGCAAGCAGGCGCTCCAGTGTTATCGATAATGAGTTTATTATCTAAGGTTTTACAGCAGAAGAGACTGCAGAGATTAAGGAACGAATAAGTAAATACAAGAAAATCCACGACTGTACGCTCGAAGAACTTAAGGATTACGTAAACGAGAACGGAGTAGGAAAGGTCTAGGACAGCATAGACCTTATTAAGAAGCTGTTTTACAGAACCCTAGAAGAAAAGAGACAGTTAAGAGAGGAAATAGAGACAGTGAGAGCCGAGAAGGAATCGGCAGAGACTATTATAGATGTGCTGGAAAACCAAGCGGCGAACCGACTGGCACAACTAAAGGAGATAAAGGCTTAGTTAGCTAAGATAGAAGCAGCGATGTCGTCGGCGCCGCCACTGCATCGAGAAGAACAAGCAGAGACTGCCTTACCGGCGGCCTACAGTTAAGGTAGCACCTTAATAACATTATTACCGGATCTACCGGCGTTTAGAGGCGGAGACCCCGAAGATTAGGAAGCGTTTAAGAAGAAGATAAAGAACAAGATAGACCATAACTATACCGGAAACAGCGCCGGAGATAGATTGGCGTACCTAGAGTCGCGATTAGAAGGTGAAGCTTTTTCGCTAGTGGCGGACCTAGAAGAGGTAACCGCTAAAGAGGCGATCAAGGCGCTGGTGTAACGTTTCGGAGACCCCTTCCAGAAGAAGACGGCCCGTAAGCAGCTGGACAAGATCCACCAGAACCGACAGACGTTTAAGGAATTCTACGAGCTATTCCGAAAATATGCGATTAGGGCCTAAGTAGCAGAAGATAAACAGCTCTACCTACTGAGGCAGAAGCTAAACCCTGAACTGGCAGCAGCTATAGCGTTAGTAGAAGACGAAGACCTTAAGAGCTTTGTGCACAGAGCGAGAGTTACCGCGAGAAACCTAAGCGCTTACGCGAAATCGCGTAAATCGAACTAGAAGCCGTTGATAACGCAGGCAACGCGACCCCCTGCACCTTTCCGGAGAGCGCCTCTGCAGCTATCTTACCAGTTACTGCGTTCGTCGTTCGTCCCCACCTGCTACGCGTATAGAAAGCCTGGCTATATCGCTACGAGATGCCAAGCATTAGACAAGCAGAAGCAGGAGTATCGTGTTATAAAGCAGCTACAGCTACAGCTACCGAGAAAGACTATACAAGCTATAGAGCCGGCTCCGAACGACACCGACAGTGTAGACGGTGGAGTGCCACTAAGAATCCTGGGAAAAGACTAGCTGGAAGGATAGGCCCCCTATCCAGCGTAGAAAACAGGGCATTAACAAGAACCGCGTTACAGAAAGATAAGAGCATCAACAGCTGCAGCGATCCGCTCTTAGCAGCAGTAGAAGTAAACACAGAAACAGTTATTATCCTTCTAATCACTGTCTACCCCCTCGATAGATCGAGCAAACCACTTTAGCTAAGAGCTTTTATCGACACGGGGGCCCTTATCGGAGCGGCTATCCACTATCGATTAGTTCAAAAGCTGATAAAAGGATACAGCTATCCAGTAGAGCTAGCGTCGCTAACACGGATTTCGGCATACAACGGACAAGACACAGAGAGTGTTATGCACTATATGCCATTGAAGACCACCTTGGCAGGTCGCACTACGGAAGCGACGTTCCGAATTATAGATATCGGAAGGTTTGACATTATTATAGGGCAGAAATAGATAAAGAACCAGGGAGCAATTATAAACGTAGGTAAAGGCACGCTCGGATTCAGAACACTATACAGCGGCTCCGCCGCTGTCAAATCAGTTACCGAGGTCGCAGTAGAACCGAACGTTACGACTATCGAATTGGCTCCGGAGGATCGGTCCGACCCTTAAGACACGATCGGAATAATGAGTTCGGAAGCTCTAACGACCCTCGCGAGGTCGCCAGACAACGAGATTTACGCTATCTTAATAAAAGACATTGAAGACTACCGGAAGATAATAGCGGAAGAAGAAGTGGATCCCCTAGAGGTGTTAACGAAAGAACTACATAGCTATACTAATATATTCTTAAAGGCTGACTCCAACCTCTTGCCGCTCTACCGACCGGAATATAACAACAAGATCCGGTTGAAAGAAGGAGCCGCACTGCCGAGAACCGAGCTCTTAATAGGACTGTCGCTAGCGGAGCTGGACTAGGTAGAAGTGTTTGTTAGAGAAAACTTGGCGAAGAAGTTTATTACGCCAAGCTTAGCAGAATATACGTCGCCGATTCTTTTCGTACGGAAACCTGGAGGCGGTCTCTAACTGTGCGTAGATCACAGAGGCCTCAATAAGGTCACTAAGAGAGATGTGTATCTGCTGCCTCTAATCGATAAGACTATACAACGAGTAGCTAAGGCTAAGTAGTTCAGCAAGCTGGATATCCGCCAAGCGTTCTACCGGTCAAGGAACGAAGAAGGACAGACGGAAGACCTTACGACATTCGCTACGCGCATAGGCAATTTCAAGTAGCTAGTGATGCCTTTTGGACTTACTAACGTGCCGGCAGTGTAGCAACGCTTGATAAACCACACTTTTATAGATATGCTAGAACGCTTCGTGTCTATCTACTTGGACGACATTCTTATCTACACTAAAGGAACGAGAGAACAACATACGGACTACATCGAGAGGGTGTTGAAGAGACTCCGCGAGGTCGGACTAAACGCGGACACGAAGAAGAGCGAGTTCTACCAGACCGAAGTCAAATACCTCGGTCTTATAGTCGGAAGAGATAGAATTCGGATAGACCTATCGAAAGTGGCCGCCGTCGCAGAATAGAAGCAACCGACATCCGGAAACACTACGCAAATCAGAGCGTTTCTTGGATTCTGCAGCTACTATCGACGGTTTATTAAGGACTTCAGCAAGATAGCGAGACCACTAAATAAGGCGTTAAAAAAGGAGGCCGCTGGCCTATAGAATAAGAAGTGCACGGAAGCTTTCAACCGACTAAAGGAGGCGGTAGCATCAGCGCCAGTGCTAGCACACTTCCGACCAGAAAAGACGATCTACGTAGAAACGGACGCTTCTAACACAGTAACGGCAGGGGTCCTTTCTTAATACGCTAACGACGACGAGACTCTCTACCCAGTGGCTTTCTTCAGCAAGTCTATAAATAATGCTAAGCGGAACTACGCTATATTCAATAAAGAACTGTTAGCTATTATACAGGCGTTCGAAGAGTGGAAACTGGAGCTTATAGCTAGACAGAGCACGATCCAGGTTCTTACGGACCACCAGTCGTTGACCTACTTTATAAAGACGCAGAAGCTATTACGCCGCTAAGTACGGTAGGCTGTCTACCTGTTTGGATTCGATTTCAAGATTACCTATCGACCTAGAGCTTAAAATAGAAAGGCTGATATGCTGACGAGAAGAGAAGGAAAGACCAGCCGGGCGAAAGAAGATCTGAACATGTTTTAGAAAGTGCTGACAGAACGAATAGTAGACGCCGAGGTGTTGAAAGAAGTAGGGATCTGTGCGATAGAGCCGCCGATTAAAGAAGAGACGCTGCACGAGAAAGTGGAACGGCTTAATTAGTAGCAGAAGCTCGGCAAAACAGACTTAGGAAAGCTGATCGTTCTGGAAGAACTGATTACGGAGGTTATCTAGCTGGTTTATAGTTCTACAGACGTAGGCTACGCAGGATCAAAGAAGACGATAGAAGCAGTAAGGACGACCTACTAGTTCCCGCGAATTTTCGAGAGGATCCATCGGTTTATTACTAACTGTTACGTATGCCGAGCAGCGAAGCTACGTTACGGCCTTCCGGCCGGCTTGTTGAAGCTACTTCCGATCCCTAAGAAACTATAGCAGCACATTACGATGGATTTCGTAACCGGCCTGCCGGATTCAGATAGATATAATGCAACGCTTAACGTAGTGGATCGACTAAGCAAAGAGCGCTATTTCATCCCCTGCCGAGCTAAGAATAAAGGAACTACTGCGGAAGAAACGGCGAGAATGCTAATCCAACACGTATAGAAGCACTATAGGCTGCTGGTCACTATCACTACGGATAGGGGTCCTTAATTCACCGCTAATGTATGGAAAGCGATTAACCAAGCCCTTGGAATTCGTAGAAAGCTCAGCACGGCTGCTTACCCTTAGACCGACGGCCAGTCTAAAGTAGCTAACCGAGAGATAGAGAAATATCTGAGAATCTTCTGCAGCTATCATTAAGCAGAATGGGTTAAGGTGTTGCCGATGGCCGAATTCTGCGCTAACTCTGCACGATTAGAAGCCACCTTACTGGCGCCGTTTAAGATAACACACGGTTATCTTCTAAGGATAAGCTTTTAACCGCTGAACGAACCTAGCTCTTTAGAACCTTCTACCACTACCTCGTCGAAGAGAATCGCCGCAGCGGCGGCAGAAGCGCTACGATCTTAAATAGAAGAAGCAATTAAGGTAGCGAAAGAAGCGATAGAATCAGCTTAGAAGAAGATAGTAACTCGAGCTAATAGAAAGAGGTTACCGATAGAATTTGAGGAAGGCCAAAAGGTATGGCTCAACACACGGACCCTAAGGCTAAAAGGCAACGCGAAGCTTAACCCTCGTTACGTAGGCCCGTTCAAGATAATAGAAAAGAGGTCGCCGGTGACCTACCGGCTCCAGCTGCCGAAATCGTTCCGGATCTACAATGTCTTTCATTCGGATCTGCTGAGCCTAGACCCTAAAGATAGTCTTCCGGATCAGGGGTTCGCCGAACCCCCATCGATCGAAATAGACGGAGAAGAAGAAGAGTAGGAGGTAGAAGACGTAATTGATATAAGAAAACAAAGAGGATCCATCGAAGCGAGGACCTTATAGAAAGGATAGCTAGAAGACTATAAATAGTATCCGGTCGAGAACCTCCGGAATTCAGCAGAGGTGCTAAGAGAATTTTACGTTAGAAACCCGAGGAAGCCGAGGCCTGTGTAGCTCGAAAGCCGATAAAGAAGAAGGATATCTACGTCCGCTCCATCGACGCGAAAGCCGATAGAAACGATCGTAGAATCCGCTAGCTAGTATCCTAGGCCTCACCACTACCACTACCGCTAGCCAGGACCGGCAGATAGAGCAGTAAGGCCAGGAACGGCGCCACCGCGTCGGCACGCTTAGTAACGGTCTTTGCGCTCCGTTACTATTATCCGCCAGCTCGGCAGAAAGGATAGTAACGAAGAACGAAGCAGTCGCTAACAAAGCGGTCTCGCAGTAGCGCCAAAGGCCTTAGTAGAGGAAGAAGAGGAAGAAGATAAGGAGCTGCAGACGGATCTATATAGATCTATACGGCGGCGCACGGACCGGTTACGCTGCAGCTCTAGTAACTGCTAGCTCCGATCAGATGGCTCCGATCAGATAGAACGGATCAGATAGACGCCAAGTGAAGACATCAGATAGTAATAATGTAAATCAAAAAAAAAGGAACAGATAAGTAAGCGGTCGAGGGCGACTGCTAATGAGGGAGGGGGGTGGTGTTGCGGCGGTGGAAAGGGGTGGGACTGAGTAATAGGGTGGACCCTCGGAATTTCGGCTCGGCCCTTCCGGACCGAGCCGGGCCTTGGCACGCCACCCCCCAAAGCTCTCGCCCACCACTACATAGATTCCTTTCCCTCCTCAGTTCGAGATATAGTTATCAAAAAGGCCGTATTGAATTATATCTGCGTGCCCGGATTAGCCTTAGTTAAAGCTCTACAACCTATAGATTAACTAGAACACTAGAACTCTTTGCCTAAACTTAGAACATTGCCAAAACTATTGCTACCCTTCTATTCGACCTACTCTTATACATAGCAATAATTCAATCTTCTAAGTATCTATAGCTACTTTCTATATAGCTGTAAAAGAGAAAGGAGCCTAAATCTTTGCTGCATTAATAGAGGATATTAAGAAGGCTCTTGCTAAGTTTAATAAGAACAGAGAAGCTACTAACCTAAAGACAAAAGTACTGGAAGAATACTACGACTTCCTTAGTGTTTGGTTAGTAAAAGAAGCTAACAGACTGCCTCTATACCGCCCCTACGACTACAAGATTGAACTAGAAGAAGGCAAAACGCCCCCCTTTAGCCCTCTTTACTAGATGTCTTGCGAAGAACTCCAAGTCCTGTAGAAGTTCTTACAGCAGAACCTTTAGAAAGGCTTTATTAGATTAAGTCTCTTTCCTGCAGCCAGTCCTGTTATATTTGTTAAGAAACCTAGTAGAGGGCTACGATTCTGTGTCGACTATCGCAGCCTTAACGCTATTTCTAGGAAGAATCGCTACCTAATCCCTCTAATACAGGAAACTCTAGAACGCCTTTCGAAGGCAAAATAGTTTACTAAGCTGGATGTAATTGCAGCATTTAACAAAATTCGAATAGTAGAAGGACAAGAATAGATAACTGCATTTAGGACTCGTTACGGCTTGTTTGAATCCTTGGTTATGCTCTTTGGTATATGCAATGCACCTAGCACCTTCTAGGAATATATAAATAACACCTTAAGAGAATACCTAGATCAGTTTGTTACAGCTTACATTAACGACATCTTAGTGTACAGCAAGACACTAAAAGAACACTAGGAACACGTCCGGAAGGTACTAGCCAAGCTGGAAGAAGCTAGCTTATATCTGGATATTAACAAGTGCGAATTCTACAAACAAGAAGTGCCCTTCCTTAGACTTATTGTTTTAGATAAAGGCATCCGTATAGATCTAGCAAAGATCCAAGCAATTCTTAACTAGAAGGTTCCTAAGACAGTTAAGGAAGTATAAGGCTTCCTTAGGTTTGCTAATTTCTATCGCCGCTTTATTTAAGGCTTTAGCTTAATTTTAAAGCATCTAATAGCCCTGACAAAGAAAGAAGCTAAGTTTGAATAGACTAAAGCATGCTAACAAGCCTTTGACCTCCTACAACAAAGGTTTACTAAGGATCCTATCCTTTAACACTTCGACTTTAATTTAGAAACCTGTGTAGAAACAGACGCCTCTTATAGAGCTATTAGAGCTGTCCTTCTTTAAAGAAAAGCACCTAACCAACTATAGCTTCTAGTAGCCTACCTCTCTAAGAAGACAATTCTAGCTAAATGCAATTACGAAATTTACAACAAGGAACTCCTGGCTATTGTAAAGGCCTTTAAAGAATAGCGTCCAGAACTTAAAGGTGCAGCCTTTCCAACTTAAGTTAGCTCTAATTACAAGAACTTGGTCCACTTTATAAAGAACAAGATCCTTAACAGACGACAAGCTAGATAGAGTAAATTCCTTTCTAGGTTCAACTTTGTTATTTAATACGTACTAGGATCCCTTAATTTAAGAGCTATCGCCCTTACTAGGATGCCTAGAATCTATCTAGTAGACAGAGGAGAAGGTTAAGCAATTTGTAACTAAACTGTCCTAAAGGGCTACAACCTAAGTAAAGACTTAAAGACCTACTTACAGGAAGGCAACCAATTAATTGCTGCCTCTTTTGCCCTATGTCTTACGCCTGCTTTCCTAGAAGATAACGATTTAGAAAGCACAACAGACAATACTAAAGACTCTGGAACTGAAGGCTCTATTATCTCTAACACTAACTTAGAAGATAAAGAAGTAGCTAATAAAGCAAACCACCCTAGAGGACTGCTCCCAATAATTAGAGAGGCTTACGAATCAGACTAGCAAGCTTAGTAATGAATCCAAGCCCTTAAGATAGGCCAACGCACCTTCCCTAGTTTTTCCCTCTTAGAATGTAAACTTAGGGATAGACTAGTCTACTTTCGCTCTCGCCTATTTAATCCTAAAGGGGCAGACAACTTAATACGACCCTATATCCTTAGGACAGTTTACAACTTAGTAGCAGGAGGTTACCTAGGACGTTCGAAGCTTTATAAGCTTACCTTACGCTACTACTAGTAGCTATTAATGTAGAAGTATATATGCAGATATAGAAGCAATTGTCCTATCTACAGAGCAGCTAAATATAATCGCTAACCTCTACAAGGCTTACTGAAACCTCTCCTAGCTCCTAAACACCCTTAGAAACACATTACGATAGACTTTGTTACCTGTCTCCCTTAAGGAACTACTTAGGCAAGTGTTAAGGCAAAGAATGTCTTTGTAGTTATAGATCGACACTCTAAGGATCGCTTTATAGTGCCTTGCTGGAGCATACCCTCTAAGGAAACAGCCCGGCTCTTTTACGAATACGTCTAGCGCTTTATAGGCCTTCCTAATAGCATTACTTCTAACAGAGGCTCTTAGTTTATTGCTAAGTTCTAGAAACGCCTATACAAGCTTCTGAACATTAACTACTATACCTCGACCTCCTACTACCTAGAAACAGATAGATAGACAGAGATTGCAAATGCCCTGTTCGAACAGACATTGCATTGTTTTATTAATTACTACTAGAAGGATTAGCCAAAACACATTCCTATAGTAGAATTCTTAGCTCGCAACTAGGAATTAGAGACAACTGGACACTCCCCCTTCTACATTACTAGAGGCTACTATCCCAGAACAGGAATAGAACCTTAAGACCTACTACTACAGCCTAACAACCTAGATAAAGTTAATGCAGACAACTGGGCAACACACCATTCCTAAATCTACTAAAAGGTCTAAGAAGAAATAACTTATGCTTAGGCTGTCTACGAAGATCAAGCTAATCGCAAAAGACAGCCAGCTCCTAACTATTAAGTAGGAGACAGAGTGTACCTTAGTTCCAAGAACATTATTATAGGAAGACCTTTTCGCAAACTGGACTAGAAAAAGCTAGGTCCCTTTTCTATTATAGAGAAGATTAGCTTACACATATACTGCCTTTAACTGCCTAAAGAATGGGAAATCTACAATGTCTTTCATCCTGTTAGGCTAAGGCCTAAAGAAGGAGATTCCTTTCTAATCCAAGTACAAGATTAGGAACGAACTTAAATCCTACCTGTAGCAGATAGTAATAAAGATAAGGAAGAAGAGTACTACGTACGCAACATTATAGACTGTTAAGTTGTAGATAGACAAACTAAGTACAAGGTCTAATAGCAAAGCTATAAAGACTAGGACACTACTTAGGAACTCCTTAGAAATATTATCTTTAATAAGAACAAGATTAAAGACTTCTACTAATAGGACCCCTTAGACTCTTAAGGACACTACCTAGAAAACAGGTATAGCTAGGAGGAACTCGATGCTGTATACTAGTAGAATATTAACTGTAACATTAGGCCTGCTCCTAGGAATAAACAGGCTTACCCTCAGTATCTAGAACTACTTAGGCTTCGTAGGAACTCAGCTATATTAAGGGGGGCTACTGTTACGGTTAACAGCTAGAAGAGCAAAGACAACAGCACCAAGGTCCTACTAAGAACTACTATAATTTACAGGCTATATCTTAACAACCTAAGGTCCAACTAAGACATTTCTTGCTGCGTTGGAAGCGCTATAATCGGTTCTACAAGGATGCACAGTCAGGCTGGGAAAGGTACTGAAACTATAGCCAACAGATAGTAGAAAGTCCTTAACAGTCCTAAGGTTCTATCCAACTCTACTACCTTTAATAGCTTACTACTTAATATTTACTAGCCTAACTAAGAAACTTCTAGGCGCGATAGAAGCGACTCGATCCGCCCCTCGGAAGGTTCTGTTCTAGTTCTGGAACAGTTAAGAAGAGAAGGTAGGAGAAGTAACTCGAGTAACAGGACAAAGAATAAAAGTTTGTTAAGAAACTTCTTAGGCAATCCAGTAGCAAAAGGGCAAACAACTAGCTAGGACAGAGGGATATAAGAAGCTGCTGCCGCCCCCTTATCTTTCTGTTTTCCTTCTTTATAGCTTGTCTTGTACATTTAACAAAGAGCAACACTTTAAACTCCCAAACCTACAACCAACTCCTTAGACTTTAGACTTTAGTTTCTTTAGATCCTCTACTTAACTACAGCCTCCCAAACAACTTACATATACCTCAGCCTCTCCCTTGACAATCCGGGGGATCAGAACAGTTAGACAGAACCGCTTCGGCAGTTGTAACGTTTAGGGTAGCGGGAACGACGGTAACCAATTTGACAGCGACGGCGCCATTCTGCTAGGTTTTGAATCCGAGTGTGCCTTTATCTACGTTAATAACGGCTTTCTAGTCCTTTATCTATTTCTGCCCTATAATAATATTAAACCGTCCGATGTCTATAATCCGGAACGTTGCCTCTATAGTGCGACCAGCTAGGGTAGTCTTTAACGGTACGTAATGCGTAACGCTCTCCGTATCTTGTCTGTTATATACCGAAATTCGCGTTAGCGACGCTAGTTCTACTAGGTAACTATATCCCTTCTTTAGCTTCTAAACTAGCCGATAGTAGATCGCTGCGCCAATAAGTACTCCAATATCGATAAAGGCTTTTAATTAAAGGAGGCGGCGTAAGCCCTTATAGGGGTGACAGTAATTGGAAGGATAATAGCAGTTTCCGTATTTACTTCTACTACTGCTAAGAGCAGATCGTTATAGCTGTTAATGCTCTCTTCTTCTTCTAGCAGTACGGTTCGCGGCAGTGCCCTTTTGTTTACGCTAGGTAGGGGGCCTATCCGTCTAGCTAATCTTTTCCTAAGATCCTTAATTGCACCTCCCTATCTATACTGTTAGTGTCGTTTAGTACTGGCTTAATAGCTTAGATAGTCTTCCTTAGTAGCGTCGGCTTCGCCGTACGATATTCCTACTTCTGCTAAGTCGTCGCCTAGTATCTAGTAGCGATATAACTAGGTTTTCTATATATATAACAAGTAGAGATAAACGTCGAACGCAGTAAATACGATAGCTGCTAGGGGCTTCGCTAGAAGGGAGTAAAGGGTCGCGTCGTCGTTACTAACGATAATTTCTAATTTAGATCCTGTACTGCCTGTTAGGGGACGCCGTCCGGCCAGGTCCCAAACCTAACCCGACTGTCGCCCTAGAGGATAAGAACTTAGCGGCGCCAGCACTACCCCTCCTACTCTATATAGTGGAAGCACCCTATAGTCTTGTATAGAGGGCAACTCCTGCCCTCTATACAGAGTAAAAACTCTGCACCCTATACAGGGTAAAAAATCTGCACCCTGTACAGAGAGAGACTCTTGCCTCTCTATACGAGGTAGGAACTCTGCACCCTTATATAGAGAGAAATTGCTAGCTTGGCTTCGTAGGTATAACTAGCACTAAGGCAGACAACAAAGGAACTGCCTATCAGTTCCTTTATATAGATATCTAGCTTTAAGTTTCTAAACCAAGATTCTTAAACCCCTTATATTAGGAACTGATCTTACTGTCGGTAACCGTAGTAGTATAACGAAGATAGACAGCGACATCCCTATAGAAACTACGGCTATACAGGATTAAATACGCTAGGCGTACGAGGAGCTGCTTACTTAGAAGAGCTAGCTCGAAGCATAACTAGGCTACTAAGCCTCGACGATTTCCTAACAGGAACAGGAGCTCCGACAGCTTAGGGCGTCCGATTAGGACCTAACCCCTACGACGACGACGAACACGATAGCCTATACTACGGCCCCCAAAAGCAAACTCCCCGACGTTGCTGCCTACGATAGCGAGACCTTAGCCGAGTACCCCTCCTAGGCTGCCTAGATACGCTCGAAGCTTCTAGTCGACTTAGCGGCGTATCTGTCCGAACTTAATAAGGTAGTGTACCTCTTTAGGAGGTTAAAGGGCAAGGCGGCAGCACAGATTCTGCTGTACTATAAGACGGCCGTTGCTAGTCTAGCAACGGCAACTACGACGATGCTCTAGGCAGCTCTTAACAGGAGCTATAAGGACCTAGACTGCGAAAGCCGGGCCCTCGTATAGGTTAACACTATAAAGCAAGGATGCAAGACTGTACGAGAGTTCCTTACAGAATACGACCAGACCCTAGCAGAGGCAGGAGGATTCTAATAGGAGGACAGGGTAAAGATTACTACCTTAGAGGTAGGATTCTCTAAGGAGATTATAACAGGACTAGTAGGCGTAACGCAACTAGCCTTATATAAGGAATTCTGTAATCTCCTTAGGATAACCGACGACCAACAGTACAGGCTTAGACAGATAAGCTATGCCTACAAGATAAGGCAGCCCCTCTATCGGCAGCAGGACGCTATAGACTAGGAGCTAACGACGACGACGAGAGTAGCAGCAGCCGTTACTGTATAGCTAAGGGCCGGCGCTAAGAGGATGCAGTAGGTAGATACAGCTATCCTAGAAAAGAGACGAGTAGAAGGGAGCTGCTACTAGTACGGCTAGATAGGGCACACTATACAGAATTGCAGGCTTTTGCTAGCAGAGAGACCTAGGAGACGGCCGACTACTACGAGGGTAGCAACTGCAGCGCCCTAACAGGAGACCTAAGAGTTCCTGTCTAACAACGATAAGTCGGGAAAGGAGTAGCCTCTAAGCGAAGGCTTAGCTAGAGGCGTATACGAGATAGATTGCCAAATTAAAGCACTACTTAGCTATCCTTTAAGAGCAACTACATAACAACGACGCCGTTTATAGTACGGCCTACGCTAAACGGAACTGCCACTGCACGATCTCTAATCGATACAGGGTGTTTAATGTACAGAGTAGTAAGCGAAGACTTCGTACAGAAACACCGAATCGAGATAACCCCTACTATACCTATACAAATACTAGGCATTACTAGACAAGGGCCGGAGATTACCTATATAGTAAAAGTAACTATAGACCTATAGGGACACTACGAGCAGGACTCCTACTTCTACGTCGTATAAGACAGGTTAGGGTACGACCTAATATAGGGGAAACTATAGATAGAGCGCTAGTAGGGCAAACTTAATGTCGGACAAGGACGTCTGTACCTAGCAGCTATAAAGCGGAGACTCTAGGACCAAGGGCGAACACTACTGGACAGCAATACTAAGGCCGAGGGCAAGGCTGGAATAGAGGCTAAGATCAACACTGCAACGGCAGACATCGAGAAGGCCCTGGCACCTAAGAAGGCTACGGACCTCTATACGAAGCTCCTATAGGAGTACTTAGGATATCTAGACCTCTTTAAGCCAAGGTCGGCCTCGAAACTGCCTCCGTTCTAGGGAGAAGGAATTGACTACGAGATTAAGCTTAAGCCCTGCCTAGATAGCAGCCTGCCTAAAGTGCTATACGGCCTATTGTACAGTATATCCTCTAGAGAACTCCTAGTGCTACGCAAAACACTAGACGACCTGCTTGCTAAAGGCTTTATCTATATAAGCACGTCTTCGGCAGGAGCCCTAGTACTGTTTGTCTATAAGGAAGGCAAGGCTGGATTGCGTTTTTGCGTAGACTATAGAGGCATTAACGCGATTACTAAGAAGGACTAGTACCCCCTGCCCCCTATTAAGGAGACCCTCGGACAGATTAGCAAGGCAAAGTAGTTTACTAAGCTTAACATCGTTTCGGCATTCTACAAGATACGAGTTAAGGAAAGATATAAATAGATAACTGCCTTCTGTACAAGATATAGACTATTCAAGTAGCTTATTACCCCTTTCGGCCTCGCAAATGCGCCTACGACGTTCTAGAGATACATTAACCAGTCCCTATAAGGACTCCTAGACGATATCTGCTCTACGTACCTCGACGATATACTAGTATTTATAGACAGGACCTACGAGGACTACGTACAGGATGTTAAGAAAGTGCTAGACTGCCTGCAGCAAGCTGGACTCTACCTCGATATCGACAAATGTAAATTCGGTATATAGCGTACGAAGTACTTAGGACTTTTTATCGAGGCAGGGAAGGGTATTAGTATAGACCGGAAGAAGATCAATGCTATTAAGTAATAGAAGGCCCCTACGAGCGTTAAGAGCGTACAGGAATTCCTTAGGTTTGCCAATTTCTACTGCCAGTTTATACAGAACTACTTAGAGATCGTACGCCCCCTAGTTAAGCTAACATATAAAGACAGGCAGTTTGCAAAGACGGACGAATGCGACAAGAGCTTTAACAAGCTAAAGGAGCTCTTTACTATAGAACCAACGCTTGCTGCCTTCGACCTAGAATATACGACAATACTAGAAACCGACTCCTCGGGATACTATATAGGAGGTACCTTATCGCAGGTAGGCCTAGATAGTCTCCTGTACCTATATATGTACTTCTTAAAGAAGAACTCCCCTACCGAGTGCAATTACCCTATCTACGACAAGGAATTGCTAGCGGTCGTACAGTGCTACGAGGCGTAGGACGGCGAACTCTGCTCGGTCCCCGAATTCCTCGCTCTAACAGATTACAAGAACCTCGAGTACTTTACGCAGCCCTAGAAGCTTTCTAAGAGATACGTACGATAGGCGATGTACCTAAGCCGCTTTAATATAAGACTCTAATACTGCAAAGGCAAGGACAATAGCAGAGCCGACGCGTTATCTAGACGAAACTAGGACATACTAGCAACGTACGACGACGACCGACTAAAATTACAGATATTCCAGATATTTAAGCAGAACCTAGGCGAAGATACGGTCCGCCTAGTAGCGATATATATATAGGAGCCCTAGCTACAGGCGTAGGAAGAGGCAGTAGAAAAGGACGACGTATACCGAGGGGCCTATATAGCGATCTAAAGGGGACAGCGGAAGCTCCCGGTAGAGCTTTACCTAAAGGTATTAGCAGCAGAGTGTACAGTAGACGAGGAGAACAACCTAAAGTTCAGGAACCGGATTTAGGTCCCAGCAGACGAGAAGCTCTATACGAGCTTAATACAGCGAGTACATAACTTAATAGCTACTAGACACCTAGGGCAGGAGGAGACGTACAGCATCGTCGCTAGGGACTATTACTAGCCAGCGATAGCGAAGGACATCTATAGGTTCGTATAGAATTGCGACGTTTGCGGACGAACGAAGCCCTAGCAGGAATTAAAGCACAGCCTACTAAAGCCCCTACCTATACCGGACCGACTATAGCAAGATCTAACAGTAGACTTTATTACAGACCTACCTAAGAGTAACGGACGGCGAAACATTATAGTAGTAACGGACAAGCTAACGAGGGGGGTAATACTAGAGGGAATAGACTCTATTACTGCTGAAGACACTGCCTAGGCATTCGTACAGACGACGTTCAGCAAGCACGGATTCCCTAGGTCTATTGTATCTAACTAGGGTACACAGTTTACGAGCCAACTCTAGGCAAGGATCTGCCAAATGTTGAACGTAGAACGTCGCCTATTAACTGCTTAGTACCTACAGACGGACAGCGCGACGGAAAGGGTCAATTCGATGTTAGAAGCGTACCTCCGAGTATACGTTAACTACAATTAGACAAACTAGAACCGCCTCCTCCCTATAGCGGAGCTAGCTATTAACAGCCGTATAGCTAACGCTATAGGGCTGTCGCCCTTCTTTATAACCTATAGATACGACTACTCTCCGCTCCTACCGACCTTAAATAGAACTACCCTGCGCCCTATATAATCCCCGATCTAGCAGGGAGAGGCTATTGTATAGACGATTACAAACGCCTACTAATAGGCGAAAGCGAGCCTAGCTATAGCCTAACAGAACGCGGAAGAGCAGGTTAACAAGGGACAATAGGCTGCACTAAGGTACAAAGCGGGCGACGAGGTCTGGCTAAACCAGCGCAACATTCGTATAGACCGACTAAGCAAGAAGCTAGACTAGAAGAATCGGAAGTTTACGGTAGTCCGGCTAGTAGGAACATATGCTATACGACTTAACACCCCTCTAGGGATCTACCCGGTCTTCTATATAGACCTCGTACAGCTAGTATATACAGACCCCCTCCTATACTAGACGACGGACAACACGCGCCCCTTAGCGATTATTACTAAGAGCTAAGAAGAGTACAAGGTAAAAGAAATCCTTAAGAGCTAGAAGAAACAGAAAAGGATAGAATACCTAGTTAAGTAGAGAGGGTAGGCGGAACTAACGTAGGAGCTATACGAGGCCCTCCAGGACACGTTAGCGCTAGACAGATAGGAGGAGAATCACTCCCCTAGGCAGTTACAGCAATACTGTTAGCGTATAGCGAGGAGGGCAGCAGTCTACTCTAGACCTAGGACAGCTGCTAGCAACATCGAGTTGCCGAGGGACAGGGTACTAAGGCGTAGCACCTTATCGGACCCTACGACACTATACTATATAGGAGGGGACAGGAAAAGAGAAGGCAGCAATAGACAGGTAGGAAAGGGAACACTCTAATTAACTAGTTACAGTAACACTGTGCTGTCTAGGGTAGGGCAGATAGCAGCTATAGACCAGACTAGGAAGCTATAAGGGGAACTAGGGACACCCTCCCTAACCCCTAGGAATATAGAAGAGGGAATAAAGACAGCTTTAGGGGATAGGCCTATACAGACAAGGCAATACGGAGCCCTAGGCGCAACGACCTTAGCTACCGTATCCTAGTCGAGTAGGACGCTACAGATAGTGCAGATATACTCGACTACAAGCAGGAGCTAAGAGGGTTGACAGTGAGTCTACTACTAAACTGTAGAGATAGGAGACCAGCACTCCTCTGCTTTAGCTTTAGCGCCCCCCTAGCAGCGACGGAAATCGGCTAGGAGCAGCTAGAAGCGATCTACCACCTCCTGCTTTCCTGCCTACAGGCCCTCCTCTGCCTTAACTTTAGGATCTTATTAGGTAAGTCTAAGGTTACAGCGACTTTAGGAAGGTAGGTAACCTAGGACATAGGGAGACTACGTAGCCTTAGGCTATAGGGGGTAACAGCAGCCAGGGCAACAGCTACTAGTAGCCTAGGTAGCGATAGAGAGGGTACCTGTTAGACATTGCTGTATAGCAAGTGCCTGGACGACGGCCGACTATACGGACGAGTAGACAAGGATAAGGGAACACTAACTATAGAGAGGAGTCTAGGAGGTTAGAGGGCACGACGCGAAAGCGTACGAAGGACGCACTACGAAGAGGGAGGGGGGTATTGTTAGGGGACACTGTCCAGCTAGGTCCCAAACCTAACCGGACTGTCGCCCTAGAGGATATAGGGACTTAGCGGCGCCAGCACTACCCCTCCTACTCTATACAGTAGAAGCACCCTACAGTCCTATACAGAGGGCAAGTTCTGCCCTCTATACAGAGTAAAAACTCTGCACCCTATATAGGGTAAAAATCTGCACCCTGTATAGAGGGAGACTCTTGCCCCTCTATATAAGGTAGGAACTCTACACCCTTATATAGAGGGAAATTGCTAGCTTGGCTTCGTAGGTACAAATAGCAAGGCAGACAACGAAGGAACTGCCTATTAGTTCCTTTATATAGATACCCAGCTTTAAGTTTCTGAACTAAGATTCTTAAACCCCTTACACTACCGGCTTTCTATACGCTTTTAAGTTTTTAGCAGTAACTCTCGTTTAGTGTACGAAGCTCTAGAGATCTTCGTCTTCTACTAAAGCTATAGCTCTAGCGAGTTTAGGGTTCAATTTCTGCCTTAGTAAGTGTAACTGTTTATCTTTAGATACTTTGGCTCTAATAGTGTATTTCCTAAACAGTCTATAAAATTCCTTAAATGTTATCCAGTTTTGGATAATCTTATCTAGTTGCTTACAGGCCGTCTTCTTATAGAAGGGGTCTCCGAAACGTTGATCTAAGGCCTTAATAGCTTCGTTAGCAGTTACATCTTCTAGGTCCCCTACTAATGCGAACGCTTCGCCTTCTAGTCGCGCCTTTGGGTAGGCTAGCTTGTTATCTTCGCTGCTAGTAGCGTAATCGTAGTCTATCTTGTTTCTTATTTTCTTCTTAAAAGCTTCCTAAGCCTTAGGTCTCTGCTGCTAAAGGCCGGTAGATCGGGTAATAACGTTATTAACGTACTGCCTTAACTGTAGACAGCCGGCGAGCTATAGTCTGTTCAGTTTTCTTGCTAAGGCTAAAGTGCCGGTAACGACGTCGATACTAACACCTTAGCTAGTTAAGCCAGACGTAACGCCGCTTGATTTTCTATTACTTTAATAATAGTCTCGGCAGATGCCCTTTCTGCCGCTATTGCTTTAGCTTCTTCTCTTAATTGTCTATTTTCCTCTAAGGTTTTGTAAAACAATGTCTTAATAAGGTCTATGCCGTCGTAGACCTTCTCGATACTATTTTCGTTTATGTAGTCTTTAAGTTCCTTAGGCGTGCAGTCGTAAATCTTCTTGTATTCTGCTATACGTTCCTTAACCTGCGCTGTCTCTTCTGCTATAAAACCTTTAATAATAATCTTATTATCTATAACGCTAGTACGCCTAGCTACTCTGTTAGTCATTCTTCTCCTACTTCTGCTACAGCCTGTAATGCCGTTATCTACTATTAAGAAACTCTCTATAGTCTTCTTACAGTACGTTGGTTGTTTGGTTTGTTGTGTTGTAGTATGCGCGTGCGTTATTTAGGTAGCCGGATGTAGTTTAACAGGCCCTTTTGCGTAGTGCAGGGGTTAGTATAGTTAATAAGTTCGAGATCTAATAATCCGAGTATGCAGATAAGGTTCAATACGGCTGTTTTAATAACTATATCTCGAACTAAGGAAAGAAAGGAATCTATATAGTGGTGTGTATAGGCTTTAGGGGTAGCATGCTAAGGCCTGGCTCGGTCCGGAAGGGCCGAGCTGAAATTTCAAGAGTCTACCCTATTACTTAGTCCTACTCCTTTCTGCTACGGTAAAAAGGAGCAGCAGGCCGCTACCTAGCTCGTATACTATTGTTTCTAGTATAATCTGGCCTAGGTTACACTCTAACGACTCTATACTGCCTGCCTATTATACGTTAATATAGTGTTAATCGCTAGTCGTAGTTAGCTCTACCCTGCCTACGTTAATTCTCCTTAAAGCTTATTTGCTCTGTACTATCTTCCTGGGTTTTAGGCTAGTATATACACTGTTACAGTCAATAGCTAGAAAAGCAAAGACAACAGCACTAAGGTCCCACTAAGAACTACTATAATTTACAGGCTATATCTTAACAACCTAAGGTCCAACTAAGACAATTCTTGCTACGTTGGAAGCGCTATAATCGGTTCTACAAGGACGAACAGTTAGACTAGGAAAGGTACTAAAACTATAGCTAACAGATAGTAGAAAGTCCTTAACAGTCCCAAGGTCCTATCCAACTCTACTACATTTAACAGCTTACTACTTAACATTTACTAGCTTAACTAAGAAACTTCTAGGTACAATAGAAGCGACTTAATCTGCCCTTTGGAAGGTTCTGTTCTAGTTCTAGAACAGTTAAGAAGAGAAGGTAGGAGAAGTAACTCGAGTAACAGGACAAAGAATAAAAGTTTGTTAAGAAACTTCTTAGGCAATCTAGCAGCAAAAGGGCAAACAACTAGCTAGGACAGAGGGATATAAGAAGCTGCTGCCGCCCCCTTATCTTTCTGTTTTCCTTCTTTATAGCTTGTCTTATATATATAACTAAGAGCAACACTTTAAACTCCTAAACCTATAACTAACTCCTTAGACTTTAGACTTTAGTTTCTTTAGATCCTCTACTTAACTATAGCCTCCCAAGCAACTTATATATATCTTAGTCTCTTCCTTAACATTATAAGCTATTATAAACCCTAAGACTATTAAATAACATAGTCTTCTACTTACTACTATAAGAGATTTCTTTTAAGGAATACTTAAAACTAGATCTGTCTATATAAGGCACTTCTAATTTGATAAACAGTAATCCTATCCTTACCCTACAAGTCCTTTTTATAGTAGCAAATATTGTTCGTATAGGAACAGAGCAAATAAAAGACCTTAGCAACTATATTAGTAGCCTAGAGGCAGTACTGTCTAAAGGCAAAGATTAGCTATAAGAGATAGAACAAAAGGTAGCTAATCTTACAATTAAGAAAGTATAAATATAAGGATAACTGCAAGAAGCCTTTAACTTAAGGACTTCTTCTACTAATAGAGAACCTACTAGCAAGAAGGTAGCTAACCCAGAAACCTTCTATAGAGACAAGGAAAAGTTTAATAAATTCCGCCTACGACTATCTATTAAGCATCTAGCTAATATAGATTATTTTCTAAATAAAGAACAGAAGGTCTCTTATGTATTCTCCCTCCTAGCTAGCAAGGCCCTATAACAAGTCTTATACTAGTTTAATCCTAGGACACTCTAAGTTACTTGCCTAGATATTAAGGCCTTACTTACTTCTTTGGACTTAGCCTTTAGAAACCTATATTGCAAATCTATAGCTTAACAACTTATTAGAACACTTAAATAGACTAACAAGCCTTTTGCAGACTATTACGCACAGTTCTTACGTAAGATTAGACACTGCGAATACGATATAGAAGTATAGAAGTTAGCTCTAGTTGCTGGTTTAAGTATAGAACTCCTTACAAAACTTAAGGATTAGGAACATAAAGCCCTATCCTTCTAGGAACTTGTTACTCTCTGCTAATGCCTTAACAGTCGTAGAAATCTGTTTGCAGACATTATTAAGACTAGGAGCAACAACTGCAGCAACCAACGCCCTGTTTCTACTCCTACTAATATTGTCCTAAATGTAGGAACTTTTACAATAACCTAATACTTCCCTCCTTAACTAGTTGTTCTCTAAGGAGACTCTATAGACTTAAGCTTAGCTAAGTTCTAAGACGGCCGCCTTACGTAAGACGAGAAGGAACGCCGCTACTGTCTACGCCTCTATATATACTGTAGTAAACCTAACTACATTGCAGTTAACTGTCTAATACTAGCTACAAGATATACTAAAATAGGCACCCCTCTTGGTTTCTCTGTAGCAGCTCCTATGCTACAAGACAATAACAAGGACTAGGGACACGCCTAAGCCTGTTAACAAGACGCCTAATAGGCAGGCACTTAGATTGACATTATATAATCTCTTCTTCTGCTATACAATTCTATACTAAGTGTAAGGGCTTAAGAATCTTGGTTTAGAAACTTAAGGTTAGGTATCTATATAAAGGAACTAATAGGCAGTTCCTTCGTCGTCTGCTGCTGTACAATTTGTACCTACGAAGCTAAGCTAGCAATTTCCCTCTATATAGGGGTGCAAGGTTTACACTCCGTACAGAGGATTGGGAGTTTCCCTCTGTACAGTAGTGCAGAGTTTTCCCTCTGTTTAGAGGGGCGGCAATTCCCCTCTATATAGGGCTATAGGATCCTCTCTTCGTACAGGAGTAGGGTCGTGTCGGTAATTCCGTACAGAGGGTAGGGTCGTGCTGGCGCTGCTAAGTCGCAGTCCTTAGGGCGACGGCTGGCTTAGGTCTAGGACCTAGGCTAGGCGGCGCCCCCTAACAATACTCCCCTCCCTTCTTGTAGTGCTACTTTCGTACGACGGCGTGTCGTATACCCTTAGCTCTTAGTGTTCCTTTAGCAGGTCGCGACTTTCTATCTCTGTCTAGTTGTCTATACAGCCGTTGCTCGTCGCCTACTGGGTTATAGTTGCCTTCTTGCTCCCTTTTTACGCAGTTGTAGCAGCTGCGCTAGTTGCCCTTGCTTCCTCTAGCAGGCAGCTACCCCCTAAATATTAAGCCTCCCCCTTCTCTTTCCCTTCCCTCCTTCTCTTCTATTCCCTGCCTGCTACCCCCCCTTCTACGCTGTCTACCGTCTACTACCGTCTACCGTCTACTGTCCACTACTAACTTCCACTGTACCGTCTACCTAGGCCCTACTACTAGTTACTACTACCAGCTACTACTACTAGTTACTACTACTAGCTACTACTACTAGCTACTACCGTTATGCTACGCACCCTGTCCGGCCGTTCTCGCCGTAGTTCTCTCGTAGTTGCTGACTCTTCTCTTGTAGTTCCTGGCTCTTCTTCCGCCTGTCTGGCTAGTGTCCCCTTCTATTTTTACCTCTAGCAGTGGAATGCCTAGTTCGACTAGCAGCTTCGCTTCTAGTTTGTATAGGTCCCTGTCTTCTGTACAGTCTAAGCTAACGTCCTAGATGCTATACTAACGAGCAGCAGGACGCAGCCGAGCTATCCTTCTACACCTTCTAGTATAACCCTGCCTAGGTTATACCTTAGCAGGTCGCTACAGCCTGCGCGTCGTACGTTAATGCTATCCTTATTGCTACCTAGGGCCAGCTCTACGCCCCTTGCTCTAATTCCCCCTAAGGCTTACTTAGCCTATACCGCCTCCCTGGCTTCTAGGCTGGGGTCTGTGCCTCGTATAAGTGGAAGGATAGCTCCCTCTACTGTCTCTACCGCTATCTAGAGGAGGCGCGTAGGGGTAGGGGGGTGCCTCTGCTCCCTAGGGCTGGCCCGGGTAGGGCTCCTGCTAGGCGGGAGGTAATTGAGATTTCAGATCAGGAGTCGGCCGCCCTGGTCCTACAGGGTAGTGGCTAGTGAGCCGCCCCCCCCCTAAGGTAGTGTAAGGAATTTTCGGACGGTTTTGCTCTTATCCCCCTCTTATTTCTACCTATCTTACCTGTCTCCTAACCGTTCACTTCCTCCTGCTCTTCTTCTATACAGTTTTGTATAGTGTAGTGTCGGTAGGATCCCGTAGTGTCCTACGTCTTAACTCTTAATCCTTTGACAACCTAAGTCGCTAGCGGCTGCCCTGTACTTAGGGTAGATCGTGCCCCTTTTCGCTATACAGCGCAGTATTACTGTAACTGGGCAGGGGGATAGTTCCCCTCCTACCTGTCCAGCGCAGTTGTGTCCTGTAGGGCCTCGTACAGTTCCTATATAGGTTCTGCATACCCTCTCTATTTAACTAGGTACTCTACCCTCTTCCGCTTCCTTCGGCTCTTAAGGATTCCTTCTACCTCGTACTCTTCCTAGCCCTTAGTTATAATCGCTAGTAGGCGCGCGTCGTCTGTCGTCTAGTACGGTAGGGGGTCCGTGTTCGCTGGCTGTACGAGGTCTACGTAGAAGACTAGATAGATCCCTAGGGGAGTGTTAAGTCGTATAGCGTGTGTCCCTACTAGTCGGACTACTGTAAACTTCCAGTTCTTCCAATCTAGCTTCTTGCTTAGCTAGTCTGTACAGATATTGCGCTAGTTTAGCTAGACCTTATCCCCTGCCTCGTATCTTAGTACAGCCTACCGTTCCTTGTTGGCCTGCTCTTCCGCATTCTGTTAAGCTATAGCTAGACTCGCCTTCGCCTATTAATAGGCGTTCGTAATCGTCTGTACAATAGCCTCTCTCTGCTAAATTAGGGATCGTATAGAGCGTAGGGTATTACTACTTAGGGTCGGTAGGAGCGGGGAGTAGTCGTATCTATAGGCTATAAAGAAGGGGGACAATCCTGTAGTATTGGCAGTACAGCTGTTAATAGCTAGCTCCGCTATAGGGAGAAGGCGGTTCCAGTTCGTCTAATTATAGTCGACGTACGCTTGGAGGTACGCTTCTAACGTCGAATTGACACTCTCTGTCGCACCGTCCGTCTGCAGGTGCTATGCAGTTAACAGGCAACGTTCTACGTTTAGCAACTAACACACCCTAGCCTAGAGCTAGCTCGTAAACTGTGTACCCCGGTCTAATACAATTGACCTAGGGAATCCATACTTGCTAAACGTCGTCCGTATAAATGCCTAGGCAGTGTCCTTAGCTGTAATAGAGTCTATTCCTTCTAATATTACCTCCTTCGTTAGCTTGTCCGTAACTACTATAATGTTCCGCCGTCCGTCGCTCTTAGGGAGGTCCGTAATGAAGTCTACTGTTAGGTCTTGCTAGGGCCGGTCCAGTATCGGCAGGGGTTTTAGCAGCCTATGCTTTAGTTTACGCTAGGGCTTTGTCCTCCTATATTTATTACAGTTCTGTACGAACCTGCGAATGTCCTTCGCTATCGCCGGCTAGTAGTAGTCCCTGACGACAATGCTGTACATCTCCTCGCGCCCTAGGTGCCCGGTTGCTATAGAATTATACACCCGTTGTATTAAGCTCGTACAGAGCTTCTTGTCTGCTAGGACCTAAATCCGATTCCTGAACTTTAGGTTGTTTTCCTTATCTTTTAAGCACTCTGCTGCCGATACCTTAAGGTAAAGCTCTGCTAGGAGCTTCCGCTGTCCTCCTTAGATCGCCGTATAGGCCCATCGGTACACTACGTCCTTTTCCACTGCCTCTTCCTATACCTACAGTTAGGGTTCCTATATGTGTGCCGCTGCTAGGCGGATAGTCCCTTCGCCTAGCTCCTCCTTAAACATCTGGAATGTTCGTAATTTTAACTGGTCGTTATCGTACGTCGTTAGTATGTCCTAGTCCTGTCTAGATAGCGTATTAGCCCTGCTGTTGTCCTTACCCTTACGATACTAGAGTCTTATATTAAACTGGCTTAGGTATATCGCCTATCGTACGTATCTTTTAGAAAGCTTCCGGGGCTGCGTAAAGTACTCTAGGTTCTTGTAGTTTGTTAGGGCGGGAAACTCGGGTACTGAGCGGAGTTCTCTATCCTACACTTCGTAACACTGTACGACTGCTAGCAACTCCTTGTCGTAGATAGGGTAGTTGCACTTAGCTAGGGAGTTCTTCTTAGAGAAGTACGCGTATAGGTGCAGGAGTCCGTCCGAGCCTACCTGTAACAAGATGCCTCCTATACAGTACTCTAAGGAGTTAGTTTCTAGTATCGTCGTACGTTCCGGGTCGAAGGCAGCAAGTGTTAGTCCCGTTATAAAGAGCTCCTTTAGCCTGTTAAAGCTTCTATTACACTTGTCCGTCTACTTAAACTGCTTGTCCTTGTATGTTAGCTCGACTAGGGGGCGCACGACCTCTAAGTAGTTCTGTATAAACTAGCGGTAGAAGTTGGCAAACCCAAGAAATTCCTGTACACCCTTAACGCTCGTAGGCGGCTTCTATTGCTTAATAGCATTAATCTTCTTTCTATCTATACTAATGCCTTTCCCTGCCTCGATATAAAACCCTAGGTATTTCGTATAGTGTACACCGAATTCGCATTTGTCGATATTAAGGTATAATCTAGCCTGTTGCAGTTAATCTAGTACCTTCTTAACGTCCTGTACGTAATCTGCATAGGTGCCGTCTGTAAAAACCAGGGTGTCGTCGAGGTACGCCGAGCAGATGTCGTCTAGTAACCCTTGTAGGGACCTGTTAATGTACCTCTAGAAGGTTGCCAGTGCATTAGTAAGGCTAAAGGGGGTAACAAGCTACTTAAAAAGACCGTATCTCGTATAGAAGGCAGTTATCTATTTACAGCCTTCCTTAATCCGTATCTTATAGAAAGCTAAGACTACGTTAAGCTTAGTAAACTACTTTGCCTTGCTAATCCGTCTAAGAGTCTCCTTAATAAGAGGTAGGGGGTATCGGTCCTTCTTAGTAATCGCGTTAATGCCTCTGTAGTCTATGCAGAAACGCAAGCCGGCCTTGCCCTCCTTATAGACAAATAGCACTAGGGCTCCTGCAGACGAGGTACTTGCCTAAATGAAACCTTTGGCAAGTAGGTCGTTCAGTGTCTTGCGCAGTACTAGGAGTTCTCTAGAGGACATTCCGTATAGCAGGCCGTACAGTACCTTAGGCAGACTCCTATCTAGACGGGGCTCTAGCTAGATGTCGTAGTTAATTCCTTCTCCTCGGTATAGCGGCAGTTTCGAGGCCGACTTTGGCTCGAAGAGGTCTAGGGATCCTGCGTATTCCCTTAGGAGCTTCGTATAGGGGTCCGTCGCTTTCTTAGGCGCTAATGCCTTCTTAATGTCCGTAGTCGCAGTGTTAATTTTGGCCTTAGCATTGCCTCCCTGTAGAGCCCTCCCTTAGTCTCAGAGCCTCTGCTTCGTTGCTGTATTGACTTCGGCCTTGGTATTGCCGCCCTGCAGGACCCTCCCTTAGTCTTAGGGTCTCTGCTTCGTCGCTACTAGGTACAGCCGTCCTCGTTCAACGTCTAGCTTACCTCGCTAGCGCTCTATCTATAGCTTCCTTAATATTGGGTTATACTCTAACTTGTCCTGTACGACATAGAGGTATAAGTCCTGCTTATAGTGTCCCTGTATCTCTATCGTTACTTTTACTATATAGGTAATGTCCAGTCCTCGCCCAGTAATGCCCAATATGCGTACAGGTACGGTAGGGGTCGTCTTAATGCAGTGTCTCTATACGAAGTCTTTGCTAATTACTCTGTACACTAAACATCCTGTATTAATCAATTTCTGCGCCGTTGCAGACCCGTTCAGCGTAGGCCGTACGATCTAAGTAGTGCTTTGATTTGGCAATCTATCTCGTATACGCCTCTAGCAGAGCCTTCGCTTAGAGACTACTCTTTTCCTAGCTCGTCGTCGTCCGAGTAGGACTCCTAATCCTCTTGTTAGAGCGCCGCAGTTGCTACCCTTGCAGTGGTCGACCGTCCTCTAGGTCTCTCTACTAGCAAAAGTCCGTAATTCTGTACAGTATAGCCTATCTTGCTACACTAGTAGCAGCTCCCTTCTGCCCTTCTCTTATCTAGGGTAGCTATGTCTACCTACTGTGCCCTTTTGGTAGCGGCCCTTGGCTGTACGGTAACGGCTGCCGCTACCCTCGTCGTCGTCGTTAGTTCCTAGTCTATAGCGTCCGTCTGCTGCTAGAGGGGTTGTCGTATCTTATAAGCGCAGCTTATCCGTCCGAGCCTGCGCTGCTAGTCGTCGACTATCCTAAGGAGATTACAGAATTCCTCGTACGTAGCTAGTCGCATTACGCCTACTAGTCCTATTATAATCTCCTTAGAGAGGCCTACCTCTAAAGAGGTAATTTTTATCCTGTCCTCCTATTAGAGTCCTCCTGCCTCTGCTAGAGTCTAGTCGAATTCCGCGAGGAACTCTTATATAGTCTTGCGTCCTTGCTTTATCGTATTAACCCGTAGGAGTGCTCGGCTCTCGCAGTCTAGATCCTTATAACTCTTGTTAAGAGCTGCCTAGAGCATCGTCGTCGTAACTATTGCCAGGTTGGCAATAGCCGTCTTATAGTACGGCAGAATCCGTACTGCTGCCCTGCCCTTTAACCTCCTAAAGAGGTATACTACCTTGTCTAGCTCGGTCGGGTATGCTCCTAAGTCGACTAGAAGCTTAGAGCGCATCTAGGCAGCCTAGGAGGGGTATTGGGCTAGAGCCTTACTATCGTAGGTAGTAACGTCAGGGAGTTTGCTCCTGGAGGCTGGGGTGTAGGCTATCGTGTTCGTCGTCGTCGTCGTAGGGGTCGGATCGCAATCGGACGCCCTAACCTGTCGTAGCTCCTGTTCCCGTTAGGAAATTATTGCAGCCTAGTGGCTTACTTGCTGTTCGTGCTGGGCCTTGTGTGCTAACAGCTCCTCGTACGCGCGGTGCATCTGTCCCTACATAGCCGTAGGTTCTATAGAGATGTCGCTGTCTATCTTTGTTTTACTACTACGATCACCGACAGTATAATTAGTTCCTAATGTAAGGGCTTAAGAATCTTGGTTTAGAAACTTAAGGCTAGATATCTATATAAAGGAACTGATAGGCAGTTCCTTTGTCGTCTGCTGCTGTACAATTTGTATCTACGAAGCCAAGCTAGCAATTTCCCTCTGTATAGGGGTGCAAGGTTTACACTCTGTACAGAGGATTAGGAGTTTCCCTCTGTACAGTAGTGCAGAGTTTTCCCTCTGTTTAAAGGGGCGGCAATTCCCCTCTGTGCAGGGCTATAGGATCCTCCCTCTATACAGGAGTAGGGTCGTGTCGGTGATTCCGTACAGAGGGTAGGGTCGTGCTAGCGCTGCTAAGTCGCAGTCCTTAGGGCGACGGCTAGCTTAGGTCCAGGACCTGGGCTAGGCAGCGCCCCCTAACACTAAGTTAGAGAATAAACTAACTTGCTCTCTCTTAGTAGTTATAGCAGACATCTATACTAAGAAGAACACAGTATACTTAGTACTTACGATAATCGACTGCGGCGCAACTAGCAAAGCCTTTATTAACCCTAAGCTTGCTAACTCTTTAGGAATCAGCACTTAGACCTTAAAGTACCCTAGATCTTTAAGAATGTTTAACGGCAGTAAGGCCTCCTTAGGAGGCATAACTCAGATTGCATATATTAAGCTTAACCTTAGGAACAACTACTAGGAACACCTCTTTTACTTTGTTACCACTCTGCCTAACTAGAAGCTTATTCTTAGACTGCCCTAGTTAAAGCTCTATAACCTACAGATTAACTAGAACACTAGAACCCTTTGCCTAAACTTAGAATATTGCTAAAACTATTGCTACCCTTCTATTCGACCTACTCTTGTATATAGTAATAATTTAATCTTCTAAGTATCTTAGCTACTTTCTATATAGCTACAAAAGAGAAAGGAGCCTAAATCTTTGCTACGTTAATAAAGGACATTAAGAGGGCTCTTACTAAGTTTTATAAGAACAGAGAAGCTACTAATCTAAAGACAAAAGTACTAGAAGAATACTATAACTTCCTTAGTGTTTGGTTAGTAAAAGAAGCTAACAAACTGTCTCTACACCGCTCCTACGACTACAAGATTAAACTAGAAGAAGTTAAGATGCCCCCCTTTAGCCCTCTTTACTAGATATCTTGCAAAGAACTCTAAGTCCTGTAAAAGTTCTTATAGCAGAGCCTTTAGAAAGGCTTTATTAGATCTAGTTGCTCTCCTATAGCTAGTCCTATTATGTTTGTTAAGAAACCTAGTAGAGGGCTACAATTCTATGTCGACTACTGCAACCTTAACGCTATTTCTAAGAAGAATCGCTACCTAATCCCTCTAATATAGGGAACTCTAGAACGCCTTTCGAAAGCAAAATAGTTTACTAAGCTAGATGTAATTGCAGCATTTAACAAAATTCGAATAACAGAGAGACAAGAATAGATAACTGCATTTAGGACTCGATACGGCTTGTTTGAATCCTTAGTTATACCCTTTAGTATATGCAATATACCTAGCACCTTCTAGGAATATATAAATAACACCCTAAGAGAATACTTGAATTAGTTTGTTACAGCTTACATTAACGACATCTTAGTATACAGCAAGACACTAAGAGAATACTAGGGACACGTCCGTAAGGTACTGGCTAAGCTGGAAGAAGCTGGCTTATATCTAGACATTAATAAGTGCGAATTCTACAAACAAGAAGTGCCCTTCCTTGGACTTATTATTTTAGACAAAGGCATCCGTATAGATCTAGCAAAAATCCAAGCAATTCTTAACTAGAAGATTCTAAAGACAGTTAAGGAAGTACAAGGCTTCCTTAGGTTTGCTAATTTCTATCGCCGCTTTATTTAAGGCTTTAGCTTAATTGTAAAGCCTCTAACAGCTCTAATAATGAAAGAAGCTAAGTTTGAATAGACTAAAGTATGCTAACAAGCCTTTGACCTCCTATAACAAAGGTTTACTAAGGATCCTATCCTTTAACACTTCGACTTTAATTTAGAAACCTGTATAGAAACAGACGCCTCTAATAGAGCTATTGGAACTGTCCTTCTTTAAAGAAAAGCACCTAACTAACTATAGCTTCTAGTAGCCTACCTCTCTAAGAAAATAATCTGTTACAGCGGCAGAAAGGGGTAGGACTAGATAATAGGGTAGAACCTTGGAATTTCGGCTCGGCCCTTCCGGACCGAGCCGGGCCTTGGTATGCTACTCCTAAAAGCCTACACACACTACTATATAGATTCCTTTCCTTCCTTAGTTCGAGATATAGTTATTAAAACAGCTGTATTAAACCTTGACTGTGCGCTCGGATTATTATATCTCGAACTTATTAACTATACTAACCCCTACGCTGCGCGAAAGGGCCTGTTAAATTATCCAGCTACCTAAATAACGTATGCGTATACAACAACACAACAAACTAATTAACTAACGTACTATAAGAAGATTATAGAGGGGTTTTCTACAGTAGACGACAGCGTTATAGGCCGTAGCAGGAGCAGGAGAAGAAAGACTAACAGAGCAGCTAGGCGCACTAGCGTTATAGATAAAAAGGTTATTATTAAAGACTTTACAGCGGAAGAGACAACAGTAGTTAAAGAACGTATAGCGGAATACAAGAAGATTTACGACTGTATACCCAAGGAACTTAAAGACTACGTAAACAAGAATAGAATCGAGAAGGTCTACGACAGCATAGATGTTAGGGGGCGCCGCCCAGCCCAGGTCCTGGACCCGACCTAAGCCAGCCGTCGCCCTAAGGACTGCGACTTAGCGGCGCCAGCACGACCCCCACTGTACCTGTACGCATGTTGGGCATTACTGGGCGAGGACTGGACATTACCTATATAGTGAAAGTAATGATAGAGATACAGGGACACTATAAGCAGGACTTATACCTCTATGTCGTACAGGACAAGTTGGGGTATAACCTGATACTAGGGAAGCTATAGATAGAGCGGTGGAAGGGCAAGCTAGATATTGGACGAGGACGGCTGTACCTGGCAGTAACAAAGCAGAGGCTCTAAGACTAAGGGAGGGTCCAGCAGGGCGGCAATGCCGAGGCTGAAACTAACAAGGCGACGAAGCAGAGGCCCCGAGACTAAGGGAAGGCTCTGCAGAGTAACAATGCTAAGGCCAAAATTAACACAGCGACGGCGGACATTAAGAAGACATTAGCACCTAAGAAAGTAACGGACCCCTGTACAAAGCTCCTAAAGGAATACGCAGGATACCTAGACCTCTTCGAGCCGAAGTCGGCCTTAAAACTGCCGCTACACCGAGGAGAAGGGATTAACTACGAGATCTAGCTAGAACCCTGTCCAGATAGGAGTCTGCTAGAGGTACTGTACGGACCGCTGTATAGAATGTCCTCTAGAGAATTCCTAGTACTGCGCAAGACACTAGACGACTTGCTTGCTAAAGGTTTTATTTAGGCAAGTACCTTGTCTGTAGGAGCTCTAGTACTGTTTGTCTATAAGGAGGGGAAGGCCGGCTTACGTTTCTACGTAGACTACAGAGGCATTAACGCGATTACTTAGAAGGACTAGTACCCCCTACCCCTTATTAAGGAGACTCTCAGACGGATCAGCAAGGCAAAGTAGTTTACTAAGCTTAACGTAGTCTTAGCCTTCTACAAGATATAGATTAAGGAGGGTTGTAAATAGATAACTGCCTTCTGTATAAGATATAGTCTTTTTAAGTAGCTTGTTACCCCCTTTAGCCTTGCTAATACACCGGCAACCTTCTAAAGGTACATTAACTAGTCCTTGCAAGGGTTACTAGACGACATCTGCTCGGCATACCTCGACGACACCCTGGTTTTTACGGACAGCATCTATGCAGATTATATACAGGATGTTAAGAAGGTGCTAGACCGACTGCAGCAGGCTGGCTTGTACCTCGACATCGACAAATGTAAATTCGGTGTCTAGCGTGCGAAATACCTAGGGTTTATTATCGAGGCAGAGAAAGGCATTAGTATAGATAGGAAGAAGATTAATGCTATTAAGCAATAGAAGCCGCCTACGAACATTAAGGGCGTATAGGAATTTCTTAGGTTTGCCAACTTCTACCGCTAGTTTATACAGAACTACTCGGAGATCGTACGCCCCCTAGTCGAGCTAACATATAAGGACAGGCAGTTTAAATAGACGGACGAGTGCGATAAGAGCTTTAACAAGCTAAAGGAGCTCTTTACTACAGGACCAACGCTTGCCGCCTTCGACCTAGAGCATACGACGATACTAGAAACCGACTCCTCGGGGTATTGCATTAGAGGTATCCTGTTATAGGTAGGCTCGGACGGACTCCTGCACCCCTACGTGTATTTCTCCAAGAAGAACTCCCTAGCTAAGTGCAACTACCCTATCTACGACAAGGAGTTGCTAGCGGTCGTACAGTATTGCGAAGTGTAGAATAGAGAACTCCGCTTAGTTCCTAAGTTCCTCGCCCTAACTAACTACAAGAATCTAGAGTACTTTACGCAGCTACGGAAGCTGTCTAAGAGGTACGTACGATAGGCAATGTACCTAAGCTGGTTTAATATAAGACTCCAGTATCGCAAGGGTAAGGACAACAGCAGAGCCGATGCACTATCTAGACAGGACCAGGACATGCTAACGACATACGAGGACGACCGGCTAAAGTTACGAACATTCCAGATGTTTAAGGAGGAGCCAGGCGAGGAGACTATCCGCCTAGCGGCGACATACCTATAGGAACCCTAACTGCAAGTATAGGAAAAGGCAGTAGAAAAGGACGAGGTATACCGAGGGGCCTATACAGCAATTTAAGGAGGACAGCAGAAGCTCCTAGCAGAGCTCTATCTTAAGGTGTCGGCAGCAGAGTGCTTAGTAGACGAGGAGAACAACCTAAAGTTTAGGAATCGGATCTAGGTCCTAGCAGACGAGAAGCTCTGTACGATCTTAATACAACAGGTATACGATTCTATAGTAACCGGGCACCTAGGGCGCGAGGAGACGTACAGCATCGTCGCTAGGGACTACTACTAGCTGGCGATAGCGAAGGACATCCGCAGGTTCGTACAGAACTGCAATGTATACAGACGGACGAAGCCCTAGCGCGAGCTAAAGTACGGGCTGCTAAAGCCCCTACTGATACCGGACCGGCCCTAGCAAGACCTAACAGTGGACTTTATTATAGATCTCCCTAAGAGCGACGGACAGCAGAACATTATAGTAGTTACGGACAAGCTAACGAAGGGGGTAATACTAGAGGGAATAGACTCTATTACGGCTAAGGACACTGCCTAGGCATTTATACAGACGACGTTTAGCAAGCACGGTTTCCCTTAGTCGATTATGTTAGACCGGGGTACGCAGATTACGAGCCAGCTCTAGGCAAGGGTCTACTAGTTGTTAAAGGTAGAACGTTGCCTGTTAACTGCATAGTACCTGCAGACGGACAGAGCGACGGAAAGGGTCAATTCGACGTTGGAAGCGTACCTCTAAGCGTACGTCGACTATAATTAGACAAACTAGAACCGCCTCCTCCCTATAGCGGAGCTAGCCCTTAATAGCTGTACAGCTAATGCTACAGGATTGTCCCACTTCTTTATAGCCTATAGATACGACTATTCCCTGCTCCTACCGACCCTAGGTAGTAACACTCCGCGCCCTATACGATCCCTAATTTAGCAGGGAGAGGCTATTGTACAGACGATTACGAATGCTTATTAATAGGCGAAGGCGAGTCTAGCTATAGCTTAGCAGAATGCAGAAGAGCAGGCCAATAAGGGACAGCAGGCTCTACTAAGGTATAAGGCAGGAGATAAGGTCTGGCTAAACTAGCGTAATATCTGTACAGACCGACTAAGCAAGAAGCTAGACTAGAAGAACAGGAAGTTTACAGTAGTCCGACTAGTAGGGACATACGCTATACGACTTAACACTCCCCTAGGGATCTACCTAGTCTTCTACGTAGACCTCGTACAGCTGGCGAACACAGACCCCCTACTGCACCAGACGACAGACGACGCGCGCCTACTAGCGATTATAACTAAGGGCTAGGAAGAGTACAAGGTAGAAGGGATCCTTAAGAGCTAAAGGAAGCGGAAGAGGGTAAAGTACCTAGTAAAATAGAGAGGATAGGCAGAGCCTACGTAGGAACTGTACAAGGCCCTACAAGACACAACTGCGCTAGACAGGTAGGAGGAGAACCATCCCCCTGCCCAGTTACAGTAATACTGCGCCGTACAGCAAAAAGGGGTACGATCTACCCTAAGGACAGGGTAGCTGCTAGCAACTTGGATTGTTAAAGGATTAAGAATTACGACGTAGGACGCTATAGGATCCTACCGACACTACGCTATACGACACTGTATAGAAGAGGGGCAGGAAGAAGGGGACGGTTAGGAGACAGGTAAGATAGGTAAAAATAAGAAGGAAGCGAGGGCGACACTGTCCAAAAACTTTTATATACTACCTTAAGGTAGCCTACTAGCCACTATCCCTAGGACCTAGGGCAGCCAACTCTATACCTATAATCTTAATTACCTCCTAGACGGAAGGGACCCTAGCACTAGGAAAAGTGGAAGGGTAGCTTAGCAACACCCTGCTGCTAGTTAATATAGCACCTAAGACGTTAGCTTAGACTGTACAGAGGACAGAAACCTGTACGAACCGGAAGCGAAGCTGCTAGTCGAATTAAGCATTCTACTGCTAGAGGTAGAAATAGGAGGAGAGCCTAGCCGGATAAGCGGAGAGGGAGCTAGCGACTATAAGGGAGCTACGATAAGCACGGCTGGACGGGGCGGGTAGTATAGTAGTAGTAACTAGTAGTAGCTAGTAGATAGTAGTAGTAATAGTAGTAGTAGCAGACGGCCGGGCGGACGGGTAGCAGGTAGAGAATAAAGAAGAAAGAGAAGAAGAGAGAGGGAGAAAAGAGAAGGGGTTTATATACAGAGTAGTAGCTGCCTGCCTTATAGGGCAATAACAACTAGGACAGCTGCTACAACTGTATAAAGGAGGACAAACGAGGCAACTACGACCTAGGGCCTGTACGAGCGACGGCCTACTAGACGACCGGACGGAGGCGGGAACATCTACCTAAGAGTAAAACTCCGGACGACGATTAAGGGACAGGGACAGAGCCAAATAGCCCAGTAGCGCCGGACTGTACGGCTAGGACGTAGAGTGTATAGCTAGGGCTTAAGGATAGGAGGGGAAGGAGCAGACAGGACCGAGCACCTCCTGCACCTTTATAACCGCTTGCAGGCCTCCTTAGCCTTAGCCTCGGCTTCGTTAAATTAGCAAACGGAACCGGCTAAGGTTAGGTAGAAGCGATCCAGCACTACCTGCCTTCCCTGCCTATAGACCTAGGAGGACAAGTCTAAGGTTAAACCAGCAGAGAGGGAGGTTAACAGTTAAGTGCCTAGGCGAAGACAGGAAAGCGCTACCTAGCAAAGGAACACTAGGAGCTGAGGGTATACGGCATACTGCCGTACGAAAAGGGTACTACAAGAAGGGAGGGGGGGGGTATTGTTAGAGGGCGCTGCCTAGCCTAGGTCCTAGACCTAATCTAAGCTAGCTGTCGTCCTAAGGACTGCGACTTAGCGGCGCTGGCACGACCCTACCCTCTGTACGGAATTACCGACAGGACCCTACTCCTATACAGAGGGAGAACTCTATAGCCCTATATAGAGGGGAATTGCCGCCCCTCTAAACGGAGGGAAAACTCTGTACTACTGTATAGAGGGAGAACTCCCGATCCTCTGTACAGAGTGCAAACCTTATATCCCTATATAGAGGGAAATTGCTAGCTTAGCTTTGTAGGTACAAATTGTACAGCAGTAGACGACGAAGGAACTGCCTATTAGTTCCTTTATATAGATACCTAACCTTAAGTTTCTAAACCAAGATTCTTAAGCCCTTACAATAGACCTTATTAAAACGCTGTTCTATAGAACCTTAGAAGAGAACAGGCAGTTAAAAGAGGAAAACAAAGCGATAGCAGCAGAGAGAGCATCTGCTAAGACTATTATCGAAGTAATAGAAAACGCAGCGGCATTACAACTAGCTTAACTAAACAAGCTAAGAGCTTAACTAGCTAAGGCGCTAGCACTAACGTCGTCGCCGGCGCTGCAGCCTTAGTAAGAAGACTAAACGGACTATAGCTCGCCAGCCGCCTATAGTTAAGGTAGTACGTTAATAACGTTATTACCCGACCTACCGGTATTTCGCAGCAGAGACCCTAAGGATTATAAAGCTTTTAAGAAGAAAATAAAGAACAAGAGAGACTGCGATTACGCCGCTAGTAGCGAAGCTAACAAACTGGCCTACCTAGAGGCTCGACTAGAAGGCGAAGTATTTGCACTAGTAGCAGACCTAGAAGATGTAACTGCTAACGAAGCTATTAAGGCCCTAGATTAACGTTTCGGAGATCCCTTCTACAAGAAGACAGCCTGTAACCAGCTAGATAACATCGTCTAGAACTGGGCGACGTTTAATGAATTTTACAGAGTGTTTAGAAAATATGCTATTAGAGCTAAGGTGTCCGAAGACGAACAGTTACACTTACTAAAGCAGAAATTAAACTCCGAGCTCGCTAGAGCTATAGCGTTAGTAGAAGACGAAGATCTCTAGAGCTTCGTATACTGCGCGAGAGTTACTGCTAGAAACTTAAAGTTATACAGAAAACCGGCGGCACGCGACCAGAATTAGAAGTTGTTATCGGCGACGCGACCCTCTGTTCCCTTTCAACGAAGCACCTAGCAGTTATCGTATTTACTTATAAGGGCTTAAGAATCTTGGTTTAGAAACTTAAGGCTAGGTATCTATATAAAGGAACTAATAGGCAGTTCCTTTGTCGTCTGCTGCTGTACAATTTGTACCTACGAAGCTAAGCTAGCAATTTCCCTCTGTATAGAGGTGCAAGGTTTACACTCTGTATAGAGGATCGGGAGTTCTTTCTCTGTACAGTAGTGCAGAGTTTTCCCTCCGTTTAGAGGGGCAGCAATTCCCCTCTGTATAGGGCTATAGGGTTCTCCCTCTATATAGGAGTAGGGTCCTATCGGTAATTCTATACAGAGGGTAGGGTCGTGCTAGCGCTGCTAAGTCGCAGTCCTTAGAGCAACAGCTGGCTTAGATCGGGTCTAGGACCTGGGCTGGGCGGCGTCCCCTAACAATACCCCCCCTCTCCCTTCCTGTAGTGCCCTTTTCGTATAGTAGCGTGCCGTACACCCTTAGCTCCTAGTGTTTCTTTGGCAGGTCGCGACTTCCTATTTTTGTCCGGTCGTCTATACAGTCGTTGTTCGTCGCCTACTAGGTCGTAGTTGCCTCCTTGCCTTTTTATACAGCTGTAGCAGCTGCTCTAGTTGCTATTGCTTCCTATAGTAGACAGCTACCCCCCAAATTCCAAGCCTCTCCCTTCTCTTTCCCTTCCCCCTTTTCCTTCTATTCCCTGCCTGCCTCCCCCCTTCTACGCTATCTACCGTCTACTACTGTCTACCGTCTACCGTCTACTGTCTGCTATCTACTATCTAACGTCTACTCCGGCCCTACTACTAGCTACTAACAGTTACTACTATTACTAGCTACTACTAGTTACTACTACCTACTAGCTACTATTATGCTACCTGCCCTGTCTAGTCGTGCTCATCGTAGCTCCCTCGTAATCGCTGGCCCCTCCTCCTCCGCTCGTCTAGCTAGGGTCCCCTCCTATTTCCGCCTCTAGTAGTAGAATGCTTAATTTAACTAATAGCTTCGCTTCTAGTTCGTACAGGTTCCCGTCTCTGTACAGTCTTAGCTAATATCTTAGGTGCTACACCTACGAGCAGCAGGATGCGGCCGAGCTGTCCTACTACGCCTTCTGGTATAACCCTACCTAGGTTACCCCTTAGTAGGTAGCTATAGCTCGCGTATCGTACGTTAACACTATCCTTATTGCTACCTAGGGCCAGCCCTATGCTCCCTGCCCCAACTCCCCCTAGCCCTTACTTAGCCTATACCGCCTCCCTAGCTTCTAGGGTAGGGTATATGCCTCGTATAAGTGGAAGGATAGCTCCCTCTACTGCCTCTACTGCCGTCCGGGGGAGGCGCGTAGGGGTAGGGGAGTGCCTCTACTTCCTGGGGCTAGCCCGGGTAGGGGTCCTGCCGGGAGGGAGGTAATTAAAATCTTAGATAGGGAGTCGGAGTCGGCCGCTCTGGTTCCCCGGGGTAGTGGCTAGTAAGCCACTTCCCCCCCCCCCCCCCCCCCCCCCCCCCCCTAGGTAGTGTGTAAGAAATTTTCGGACAGTTCTGCTCTTAACCCCTCTTACTTCTACTTTCCTTTCTACCTGTTTCCTAGCTGTTCCCTTACTCTAGCCCTTCTTCTGTACAGTGTTGTACAGTGTAGTGTCGGTAGGATCCTATAGTGTCCTACGTTGTAATTCTCGATCCTTTAACATCCTAAGTTACTAGCAGCTACCCTGTCCTTAGGGTAGATCGTGCCCCTTTTTGCTGTACAGCGTAGTGTTACTGTAACTGGGCAGGGGGATGGTTCTCCTCCTACCTGTCTAGCGTAGTTGTGTCTTGTAGGGCCTTATACAGTTCCTATATAGGCTCTGCCTATCCTCTCTCTTTTACTAGGTACTCTACCTTCCTCTACTTCCTTTAGCTCTTAAGGATTCCTTCTACCTCGTACTCTTCCTAGCCCTTAGTTATAATCGCTAGCGGGCGCGCGTCGTCTGTTATCTAGTGTAGCAGGGTGTCTGTGTTCGCTAGCTGTATAAGGTCTACGTAGAAGACTGGATAAATCCCTAAGGGAGTGTTTAGTTATATAGTATATGTCCCTACTAGTCGGACTACTATAAACTTCCTGTTCTTCTAATCTAGCTTCTTGCTTAGCCGGTCTATACAGATGTTTCGCTAGTTTAGCCAGACCTTATCCCCTGTCTCGTATCTTAGTGCAGCCTACTGTCCCTTATTGGCCTGCTCTTCCGCATTTTGTTAAGCTATAGCTAGACTCGCCTTTGCCTATTGATAGGCGTTCGTAATTGTCCGTACGATGGCCTCTCCCTGCTAAATTAGGGATCGTACGGGGTACAGGGTGTTACTACTTAGGGTCGGTAGGAGCAGGGAATAGTCGTATCTATAGGCTATAAAGAAGGGGGACAATCCTGTAGCATTAGCCGTATAGCTGTTAATAGCCAGCTCCGCTATAGGGAGAAGGCGGTTCCAGTTCGTCTGGTTATAGTCGACGTACGCTTAGAGGTACGCTTCTAATGTCGAATTGACCCTTTCTGTCGCTCTGTCTATCTGTAGGTGCTATACAGTTAACAGGCGACGTTCTACCTTTAGCAATTGGCAGACCCTTGCCTAGAGCTGGCTCGTAAACTGCGTACCCCGGTCCGACACAATTAATCTAGGGAAACCGTGCTTGCTAAACGTCGTCTGTATAAATGCCTAGACAGTGTCCTTAGCTGTAATAGAGTCTATTCCCTCTAGTATTACCCCCTTCGTTAGCTTGTCTGTAACTACTATAATGTTCTGCCGTCTGTCGCTCTCGGGGAGGTCCGTAATAAAGTCTACAGTAAGGTCTTGCTAGGGCCGGTCCGATATTAGTAGGGGTTTCAATAGCCTATGCTTTAGTTTACGCTAGGGCTTCGTCCGTCTGTACATATCGCAGTTCTGTACGAACCTGCAGATGTCTTTCGCTATCGCCGGCCAGTAGTAGTCCCTAGCGACAATGCTGTACATCTCCTCGCGCCCTAGGTGCCTAGTAGCTATAGAATTATATGCCCGTTGTATTAAGCTTATATAGAGCTTCTCGTCTGCTAGGACCTAAATCCGATTCCTGAACTTTAGGTTGTTCTCCCTGTCTACTAAGCACTCTGCTGCCGACACCTTAAGATAGAGCTCTGCTAGAAGCTTCTCTTGCCCTCCTTAGATCGCTGTATAGGCTCCTCGGTACACCTCGTCCTTTTCTACTGCCTCTTCCTATGCTTACAGTTAGGGTTCCTATATATATACTGCTGCTAGGCGGATAGTCTCTTTGCCTGGCTCCTCCTTAAACATCTAGAATGTTCGTAACTTTAGCCGGTTGTCCTCGTACGTCGTTAGCATGTCCTAGTCCTGTCTAGATAGCGTATCGGCCCTGCTGTTGTCCTTTCCCTTACGATACTCGAGTCTTATATTGAACCGGCTTAGGTACATTGCCTATCTTACGTACCTCTTAGACAGCTTCCGGGGCTGCGTAAAGTACTCTAGATTCTTGTAGTTAATTAGGGCGAGGAACTTAGGAACCGAGCAGAGTTCTCTATCCTACGCTTCGCAATACTATACGACTGCTAGCAACTCCTTGTCGTAGATAGGGTAGTTGCACTTAGCTAGGGAGTTCTTCTTAGAGAAATACGCATATAGGTGCAGGAGTCTGTCCGAGCCTACCTGTGATAGGATACCTCTAATGTAATACCCTAAGGAGTCGGTTTCTAGTATCGTCGTACGCTCTAGGTTAAAGGCGGCAAGCGTTGGTCCTGTAGTAAAGAGCTCCTTTAGCGTGTTAAAGCTCCTATCGCACTCGTCCGTCTACTTAAACTGCTTGTCCTTGTGTATTAGCTCGACTAGTAGGCGTACGATCTCCGAGTAATTCTGTATAAACTGGCGGTAGAAGTTGGCAAACCCAATAAATTCCTATACGCCCTTAACATTTGTAGGCAGCTTCTATTGCTTAATAGCATTAATCTTCTTCCTATCTATACTAATGCCTTTCCCTGCCTCGATAATAAACCCTAGATATTTCGTATGCTGGACACTGAATTTACATTTGTCGATATCGAGGTACAAGCCAGCCTGCTACAGTCGGTCTAGCACCTTCTTAACATCCTGTACGTAATCTGTATAGGTGCCGTCTGTAAAAACCAGAGTGTCGTCAAGGTACGCCGAGCAGATATCGTCTAGTAACCCTTATAAGGACTTGTTAATATACCTTTAGAAGGTTGCCAGTACGTTAGCAAGGCTAAAGGGGATAACAAGCTACTTAAAAAGACTATATCTTGTACAAAAGGCAGTTATCTATTTACAGCCTTCCTTAATCCGTATCTTGTAGAAAGCTAAGACTACATTAAGCTTAGTAAACTACTTTGCCTTGCTAATCCGTCCGAGAGTCTCCTTAATAAGGGGTAGGGGGTACCGGTCCTTCTTAGTAATCGCGTTAATGCCTCTGTAGTCTACGCAGAAACGCAAGCCGGCCTTCCCTTCCTTATAGACAAACAGTACTAGGGCTCCTGTGGACAAGGTACTTACCCGAATAAACCCTTTGGCAAGCAGGTCGTCTAGTGTCTTACGTAGTACTAGGAGTTCTCTAGAGGACATTCTATACAGCGGTCCGTACAGTACCTCCGGCAGACTCCTATCTGGACAGGGTTCTAGCTAGATCTCGTAGTTAATCCCTTCTCCTCGGTATAGCGGCAGTTTTAAGGCCGACTTCGGCTCGAAGAGGTCTAGGTATCCTGCGTATTTCTTTAGGAGCTTCGTACAGGGGTCCGTTACTTTCTTAGGCGCTAATGCCTTCTTAATGTCTGCAGTCGCCGTATTGATTTTGGCCTTAGCATTGCTATCCTGCAGAGCCTTCCCTTAGTCTTAGGCCCTCTGCTTCGTTAACGTGTTAGCTCTAGCTGTAGCGTTGTCGACCTGCTGGACTCTCCCTTAGTCTTAGAGCCTCTGCTTCGTTACTGCTAGGTACAGCTGTCCTCGTCCAACGTCTAGCTTGCCCCTCTAGCGCTCTATCTATAGCTTCCCTAGTATTAGGTTATACCCTAGCTTGTCCTATACGACATAGAGGTATAAGTCCTACTTATAGTGTCCCTGTATCTCTATCGTTATTTTCACTATATAGGTAATGTCCGGTCCTCGCCCGGTAATGCCTAACATGCGTATAGATACAGTAGGGGTCGTCTTAATCTAGTGTCTCTGTACGAAGTCTTTGCTAATTACTCCGTATACCAAACATCCTATGTTAATCAATGTCCGCGCCGTTACGGACCCGTTTACCGTTAGCTGTACGATAAACGGCGTAGTCGTTATGTTGTTGCTCTTAAAAGATAGCCAAGTAGTGCTTTTATTTAGCAATCTATCTCGTATACGCCTCTAGCAGAGCCTTCGCTTAGAGGCTACTCTTTTCCCGACTTGTTGTCGTCCAAGTAGGACTCCTAATCCTCTTGTTAGGGTGCTGCAGTTACTACCCTTGCAGTAGTCGGCTATCCCCTAGGTCTCTCTACTAGCAAAAGTCCGCAATTCCGTGCAGTGTAGCCTATCTTGCTACACTAGTAGCAGCTCCCTTCTGCTCGCCTCTTGTTAAGGGTAGCTATATCTACCTATTATGCCCTTTTAGTAGCGGCCCTTGGCCGTACAGTAACGGCTGCCGCTACCCTCGTTGTCGTTAGTTCCTAGTCTATAGCATCCGTCTGCCGCTAGAGGGGTTGTCTTATCTTATAAGTGCAGCTTATCTGTCCGAGCCTGCGCTGCTAGTCGTCGACTATTCTAAGGAGATTGCAGAATTCCTTGTACATAGCTGGTTACATTACGTCTACTAGCCCTGTTGTAATCTCCTTAGAGACGCCTACCTCTAAAGAGGTAATTTTTATCCTGTCCTCCTATTAGAGACCTCCTGCCTCTGCTAGAGTCTAGTCGAATTCTGCGAGGAACTCTCGTACAGTCTTGCGTCCTTGCTTTATTATGTTGACCTGTAGGAGTGCTCGGCTCTCGCGGTTTAGGTCCTTGTAGCTCTTGTTAAGAGCTGCCTAGAGCATCGTCGTTGTAGCTATTGCTAGGTTGGCAATAGCCGTCTCGTAGTACGGCAGAATCCGTGCTGCTGCCCTGCCCTTTAACCTCCCGAAGAGGTAAACTACCTTGTCTAGCTCGGTCAGGTATGCTCCTAAGTCGACTAGAAGCTTAGAGCGCATCTGGGCAGCCTAGGAGGGGTACTTAGCTAGAGCCTTACTATCGTACGTAGAGACGTTAGGGAGTTTGCTCTTAGGGGTCTGGGTGTAGGCTATTGTGTTCGTCGTCGTCGTAGGGGTCGGATCGCGATCGGACGCCCTAAGCTGTAGTAGCTCCTGTTCCTGTTAGGAAATCATCGCCGCCTAGCGGCTTACTTGCTGTTCGAGCTGGGCCTTGTGTGCTAACAGCTCCTCGTACGCGCAGTGCATCTGTCCCTGCATAGCCGTAGGTTCTATAGAGATGTCGCTGTCTATCTTGTTTTATTACTGCAGTTACCGACAGTAAGATCAGTTCCTAATGTAAGGGCTTAAGAATCTTGGTTTAGAAACTTAAGGCTAGATATCTATATAAAGGAACTAATAGGCAGTTCCTTCGTCGTCTGCTGCTGTACAATTTGTACCTACGAAGCCAAGCTAGCAATTTCCCTCTATACAGGGGTGCAAGGTTTACACTCTGTATAGAGGATCGGGAGTTCTTTCTCTATACAGTAGTGCAGAGTTTTCCCTCTATTTAGAGGGGCGGCAATTCCCCTCGGTGTAGGGCTATAGGGTTCTCCCTCTGTACAGGAGTAGGGTCCTGTCGGTAATTCTATACAGAGGGTAGGGTCGTGCTGGCGCCGCTAAGTCGCAGTCCTTAGGGCGACAGCTGGCTTAGGTCGGGTCCAGGACCTGGGCTGGGCGGCGCCCCCTAACATTACTGCATTCGACGTTTGTCCCTACCTGTTACATATATAGAAAACCTAGTTATATCGCTACTAGATACTAAGCAACGACTGAGCAGAAGCAGGAATACTACGCGACGAAGCCGACGCTGCTAAGGAAAACTATCCAAGCTATCGAACCAGTACCGAACGACACTAACAGTATAGACAGGGGGGTGCAATTAAGGATCTTAGGAAAAGATTAGCTAGACGGATAGACCCCCTACCTAGCATAAACAATAGGGCACCTCTGCAAACGGCACTGCCAGACAAAGAAGAGAGCATTAACAGCTGTAACAACCCGCTCTTAGCGGCAGTAGAAGCGAATACAGAAACAGCTATTATCCTTCCAATTACCGTCTACCTACGAGAAGACTTATGCCGACCCCTCTAACTAAAAGCCTTTATCGATATAGGAGCACTTGTTGGCGCAGCAGTCTACTATCGATTAGTTCAGAAGCTAAAGAAGGGATACAGATATCTGGTAGAATTAGCGTCGCTAACGCAAATTTCTGTATACAACGGACAAGATATAGAAAGCGTTATGCACTATATGCTGTTAAAAACTACCCTAGCCGGCAGAACTACAGAAGCGACGTTACGGATTATAGACATTAGACGGTTTAACATTATTATAGGGCAGAAATAGATAAAGAACCAGAAAGCCGTTATTAATATAGATAAAGGAACGCTCGGATTCAAAACCTAAAACAGCGGCGCTATCGCCCCCGAATCGGTTACTGACGTTGCTGCTAGATTAAACGCGACAACAGCCAATACGGTTCCGCCTACCTATTCTGGCCTACCGGATGTTATTAGAATAATAAGCTCAGAAGTACTAACGACTCTCGCAAAGTCTCTAGAGAATAAGATCTACGCTATCTTAATAAAAGATATCGAAGATTACTAAAACATAATAGCGGAAGAAGAAGTGGACCTGCTAGAGGTACGACCGAAAGAACTCTACACCTACGCTAACGTATTCTTAAAAGCCGACTCCAACATTCTGCTGCTCTATCGACCGGAATATAACAATAAGATCCGGCTAAAAGAAGGAGCTACGCTGCTGAGAACCGAGCCCCTAAGGAGGCTGTCGCTAGCTAAGCTAGACTAAGTAGAAGTGTTTATTTGAGAAAACTTAGTAAAGAAGTTTATTACGCCAAGCCCTGCTGAGTATACGTCGCCGATCCTTTTCGTCCGGAAACCTAGAGGTAGTCTCCGATTGTGCATAGACTACAGAGGCCTTAATAAGGTTACTAAGAGAGATGTATATTGATCTGACTGCAGTAGACGCAAGGTCAATACCCGTCTTTGATAACTATATCTAAGGCTGGAGAGGGAAGAATCTACGTACAAGCGGAGGTAGAGGTATTTGAGTGTGCAGCTGCCAAGCCTAGCCCTGCCAAGCCTGCTACCTTCCAGCACTTTCTAGCCCTCTACATCCGTATTACTACCGCCCTCCCTAACCAGCGATTGCCCTTAATTGCAATCAATCTATTAATCGCAATCAGCTAATCAGGTCGCACCAATCCAGGTCGCAAATTCAGTCGCAGAGGTCGCTTTTGAAGCTCGCTTTTGAGGTCGCTTTGGAGCTTCAATTTCCGTGCCTTTTGCCGTCGCTTTCGGCCTTAATTGGTGCCTTGTTTGGTGCCTTGCTAAGGCTGTAGAATTCTTAGAGGTCGTCGCAGAGGTCGCAGAGGTCGCAGAGGTCGCAGAGATTGTCGGGGTTACGGAGGCTTCCAGAGGTCGCAGAGGTCGCAGCCTACGTATGTCGCTTCTCAACGGTCGCTCGCTTCTTAAGCCGTCGCTCGCTTCTTAAGCTATCGCTCGCTTCTCGAACCGTCGCTCGCTTCTCGACGGTTGCTTCTTAAACGGTCGCAGAGGTCTCAGAGCTATCGGGGTCGCAGAGTCGCAGAGGTTGTCTTGCAAACACATATCGCTTCTTAGACAGTCGCTTCTTAGACAGTCGCTTCTTAGACAGTCGCTTCTTAGACAGTCGCTTTGCCTGTACTTTGCCTATAATGTCTGCAGCAGCTCTGTGTTGTCTAGTGCTTGTGCCTAGGTGCTCTGCCTTGTGCTCTGCCTTGTGCTCTGCCTTGTGCTCTGCCTTATACTCTGCCTTGTGCTCTGCCTTGTGCTCTGCCTTGTACTCTGTCTTGCTGCTCGTGTCGCTGTGCTACTTATATCGCTTTGCTGCTCGTGTCGCTCGTGCTGCTCCTTGTCGCTCGTGCCTTGTGCTCTGCCTGCTTAGTGCTCTTGCTCGGTGCTCTTGCTCGGCCTAGGTGCTCTTGCTCGGCCTAGGTGCTCTTGCTCGGCCTAGGTGCTCTGCAGCTAGTGCTCTGCAGCTGGTGCTCTGCAGCTAATGCTCTGCAGCTGGTGCTCTGCAGCTAGTGCTCTGCAGCTAGTGCTCTGCAGCTGGTGCTCTGCAGCTGGTGCTCTGCAGCTAGTGCTCTGCAGCTGGTGCTCTACAGCTAGTGCTCTGCAGCTGGTGCTCTGCAGCTGGTGCTCTGCAGCTGCTTTGCCTGTACTGTCTGCACCTGTATTGCCTGCAGCCGTGCCTTATGCTCTGCCTTGTGCTCTGCCTGGGTGCTTGTGCCTGGGTGCTTGTGCCTAGGTGCTCGTGCCTAGGTGCTCGTGCCTGGGTGCTCGTGCCTGGGTGCTCGTACCTAGGTGCTCTGTACAGCTAGTGCTTGGGCTCGCTGGTGTTCTGCCTAGTGCTCTGCCTGGTGCAGCTATGCCTCTGTTGTCTGCAGCAGCTGTGCCTGTCTGCAGCAGCTGTGCCTGTCTGCAGCAGCTGTGCCTGTCTGCAGCAGCTGTGCCTGTCTGCAGCAGCTGTGCCTGTCTGCAGCTGTACCTTGTACTCTGCCTTGTGCTCTTCTAAACCTAAACAGTGTGTTGCCTATAGCAGCCCTGTCTGCCCTGTATTGTCTGCAGCAGCTCCGTATTGTCTATAGCTGCCTGTTGTCTGCAGCTGCTGTACCTGTCTGCAGCTATACCTCTAAACTGTGCTGCCTCTAAACTGTACTGCCTCTGAACTGTGCTGCCTCTAAACTGTGCTGCCTCTAAACTGTACTGCCTCTAAACTGTCCTTCTAAACAGTGTGTTGCCTATAGCAGCTGTATTGCCTTGTATTGCCTAAAGCTATGCCCTCTGTTGTCTGTAGATGTGCCTTGTCTTGTCGCTATACTAATTGCTGTATGTCTCGATTGCTAGCCGTACACCTCGATTGCTTAACGTGCTGTGCCCTTCTGTATATGCCGAATGTGTCGCTTAAGCTGCGTCCCTTATGTCGCTTTGCCTTGTCTCGTACTGCTTGTCTTGTCTCGACTGCTAAACTGTGCTAATTGCTGGTCGTATTGTGCCTAGTCTCGATTGCTAAACTGCCGGTTGCTTCGCTAGTGTCGCTTGTGCTGCTCGTGTTGCCAATTGCTAAACTGTCTCGATAGGCCTTGTCTGAATAGAATGGTCTGTTAAAGACCCGAAAAAAACGAATGTCGTCGCCCTAGGTCCTGCTAGGTGCGCTCTCGTCGTCGTCGCTCTGTCGTCGTCGCTCCGTCGTCGTCGCTCTTGCTCCTCGATCTCGCTCCTACATCGTCCTTCTCGTCGCTCTTATTGCTCTCTCGCTCTTCTTTAAAACTCTCTCTTCTTCTCGATAGGGGCACTTCTCTTCCTAATATCCCTCTTATAGGGGCACTCTCTCTCTTTAAAACTCTCTCTCTTCTCGATAGGGGCACTTCTCTTCCCTATAAACTCTCTTCTTCTTCTCGATCGGGGGAGGGATAGAGTAGTATGCATATGTACAATTAAGTAACCGGATATAAATCGACGGCCTCCTTTGTACATATACAGTACACACTCTAGGTTGGTTGCACGTACGTTAATCGAGTACCCGGATGTAATTCAACGGGCTCTTTCGCGTAGTGCGGGTGTTGTTAAAGTGAGCCTTGGATATAATAATCTGACTGCAGTAGACGCAAGGTCAATATCCGTCTTTAATAACTATATCCAAGGCTGGAGAGGGAAGAATCTACGTACAAGCGGAGGTAGAGGTATTTGAGTGTGCAGCTGCCAAGCCTAGCCTTGCCAAGCCTACTACCTTCCAGCACCTTCCAGCCCTCTACATCCGTATTATATATCTACTGCTGCTAATTAATAAAACTATACAATAAGTAGCGAAACCTAAGTAGTTTAGCAAGCTGGATATTTGCTAAGCGTTTTACTAACTAAGGAACAAAGAGGGGCAGACGGAAGACCTTACAACGTTCGCTACGCGTATAGGCAACTTTAAATAGCTAGTTATGCCTTTTAGACTTACTAACGCGCCGACGGTATAGCAACGTTTTATAAATTACACCTTTTTGGACATGCTAGAACGGTTTGTGTCTATCTACCTAGACGACATCCTTGTCTACACTAATAGAACGAGAGAGCAGCATACAGACTACATTAAGAAGGTGCTAACTAGGCTCTGCGAGGTCGGATTAAACGCGGATACAAAGAAGAGCGAGTTCTATTAAACCGAAGTTAAATATCTCGGTCTTATCGTTGGAAGGGAAGGAATTTGGATAGACCCTTTAAAGGTCGCTGCCGTCGCAGAGTGGAAGCAGCCGAAATCCGGAAACACTACCTAAATTAGAGCGTTTCTCGGATTCTGTAGCTACTACCGACAGTTTATTAAGGACTTTAGCAAAATAGCAAGACTACTAAATAAGGCATTAAAGAAGGAGACCACCGGCCTATAGAATAAGAAGTGTACAGAGGCTTTTAATCGGCTAAAGGAAGCAGTAGCCTCGGCGCTAGTACTAGCGTACTTTCGACCAGAAAAGACGATCTACCTAGAAACGGACGCTTTAGATATAGTAACAGCAGGGTCCTTTCTTAATATAATAACGCCGACGAGACCCTCTATCTAGTAGCTTTCTTTAGCAAGTCTATAAACGAGACTAAGCAGAACTACGCTATCTACGACAAGGAACTATTAGCTATTATCTAGGCTTTCGAAGAGTAGAAGCCGGAGCTTATAGCAGGAAAGAGCACAGTCTAGGTCCTTACGGACTATTAGTTACTAACCTATTTTATAAAGACGCAGAAGTTATCGCACTGCTAAGCCCGGTAGGCTGCCTACTTATCTAGGTTTAATTTCAAGATTACTTATCGACTAGGAGCTTAGAACAGAAAAGCCGATACATTAACGAAGAGAGAAGGAAAGACTAGCCGAGCAAAGGAAGATCCGAACATGTTCTAGAAGGTATTAACCGAACGGATAGTAGACACCGAGGTATTAAAAGAAGTAGGGATCTACGCAATAGAACCGCCGACTAAGGAAGAGACGCTCTACGAGAAAGTAGAACAGCTTAATTAGTAGCAGAAACTCGGCAAAACCAGCTTAGGGAAGCTAATAGTTCTAGAAGAACTAATTACTAAGGTTATCCAGTTAGTCTATAACTCTAATAATGTTAGCTATACTAGTATAAAGAAGACGATAGAGGCAGTAAAAACGATCTACTAGTTTCTAAGAATCTTCGAGGGGATTTATCGGTTTATCGGTAATTGCTATACGTATAGGGCCGCGAAGCTGCATTACAGACTTCTAGCCGGTCTACTAAAGCCGCTGCCGATTCCTAAGAAACCGTAGCAGTATATTACGATAGATTTCGTAACCGGCCTGCCGGATTCGGATAGATATAATGCCACTCTTAACGTAGTAGATTGGCTAAGCAAGGAACGTTACTTTATCTCCTACAAAGCGAAGGATAAAGGCACTACTATAGAAGAAACAGTAAGGATGCTAATTCAGCATATATAGAAGCACTACGGTCTACCAGACACTATTACTACTAATAGGGGTCCTTAATTTACTGCTAATGTATAGAAATATATTAACCAAGCTCTCGGAATCTGTAGAAAGCTTAGCATAGCAGCCTATCCCTAAACGGACGGACAATCAGAAGTGGCTAACCGTAAGATAGAGAAATATTTACGAATCTTCTATAGCTATTATTAAGGAGAGTAGGTCAAGATGTTGCCAATAGCCGAATTCTGTGCCAATTTAGCACGGTTAGAAGCTACCTTACTAGCGCCGTTCGAGATAACTTACAGTTATCTTCCGAGATTAAGCTTCTATCTGCCGAACGATCCTAGCTCTTCGGAACCTTCTACTGCTACTTCGTTAAAGAGAGTTGCCGCAGCTACGGCAGAAGCACTAAAAGCTTAGATAGAAGAAGCTGTCCGAGTAGCTAAAGAAGCAATAGAGTCGGCGTAGAAGAAGATAGTAATCCGAGCTAATAGAAAGCGGTTACTAATAGAGTTCGAAGAAGGACAAAAGGTATAGCTTAATACGAAGAACCTTAGGCTAAAACGAAACGCTAAGCTTAACCCCTACTACGTAGGTCTGTTTAAGATAGTAGAAAAGAGATCGCCGGTAACTTATCAGCTCTAGCTGCCGAAGGCGTTCTGGATCTACGATGTTTTCTATTTAGATCTGCTAAGCCTAGACCCTAAAAACGGCCTGCCAGAACAAGGCTTTACTAAACCCCTACTAGTCGAGATAGACGATAAAGAAGAAGAGTAGGAGGTAGAAGATGTAATAGACGTAAAAAAGATAAGAGGGTCTATTAAAGCAAATATTTCGTAGAAGGGGTAGCTGGAAGATTATAAATAGTATCCGATCGAGAATCTTCGGAATTCGGCAGAGCTACTAGAAGAGTTCTACGTTCGGAAACCTAAGAAAACCGAGACCTAAGTAGCTCCGAAGCTAAGGGCTCCAAGAAGGATAAAAGAGAAATATAAAGAAGGGCCGCGTCTGCTCTATTAGAACGAAATCCAGTAAAAACGATCGCAGCAATCGCTTAAATAGGGTCTTCGCCTCTACTACTACTACTATAGTAGCAGTAAAGTCGAGGACAGCGCTACTACTCCGGTACTCTTAGCGACGCCCTTCGTCTTCGCTAATGCCAAACTGCTAGTTTGGCTAGTCGGATAATAACGGCGAAGAACGAAGCCGATGCTACTAAGGCAGCTTTGCAGTAGCGCTTAAGGCTGTAATAGAGAGAAAAGGAAGAAGAAATAGAACGCCGCGAACGAATCTATATAGACACCCTGCAGCAGTGTATATACTGGCCAGACCGCAGCTTAGATAACTGTTAGCTTAGATCAGATAGCTCTAATTATATAGACGCTAAGTAAAGGACTTTAGACGACGACGATATAAGAAAGAAAGAAGACAAAGAAAAGAACGACGTTTTTGAGATAGAAGAAAGAAAGAGGTAACGTTGATCTTAAGAGGGATTTTCGAGAAGAAAGCGACAAATTAAAAAAAAAATTTAAACGAAAGGCCGGAGCAGATAATTGGCAGAAGGTGTTGAAAGATAAGATAAGTAAGCAGTCGAGGGCGACTGCTAGTAAGGGAGGGAGGTAGTGTTACAGCGGCAGAAAGGGGTAGGACTAGATAATAGGGTAGACCTTTGGAATTTCGGCTCGGCCCTTCCGGACTGAGCTGGGCCTTGGCATGCCACCCCTAAAAGCCTATATACACTACTATATAGATTCCTTTCCTTCCTTAGTTCGAGATATAGTTATTAAAACAGCCGTATTGAACCTTATCTGCGCACTCAGATTATAATCCTAGCTAAATATAAATACAAAATTTACGATAAGGAACTCCTAGCTATTGTAACGGCCTTTAAAGAATAGCGTCTAGAACTTAAAGATGCAGCCTTTCTAACTTAAGTTAGCTCTAATTACAAGAACTTAGTCTACTTTATAAAAAACAAGATCCTTAATAGACGACAAGCTAAATAGAGTGAATTCCTTTCTAGGTTTAACTTTGTTATTTAATACGCACTAGGATCCCTTAATTCAAGAGCTAACGCCCTTACTAGGATACCTAGAATCTATCTAGTAGACAGAGGAGAAGGTTAAGCAATTTATAACTAAACTATCCTAAAGGCCTACAACCTAAGTAAAGACTTAAAGACCTACTTATAGGAAGGCAATTAATTAATTGCTGCCTCTTTTGCCCTATGTCTTGCGTCTGCTTTCCTAGAAGATAACGATTTAGAAAGGATAACAGACAACACTAAAGACTCTAGAACTAAAGGCTCTGTTACCTCTAACACTAACTTAGAAGATAAAGAAGCAGCTAAAGAAGCAAACTACTCTAGAGGACTACTCCTAATAATTAGAGAAGCTTACGAATTGGACGAGCAAGCTTAAGAGTTAATCCAAGCCCTTAAGATAGGCTAACGTACCTTCCCTAGCTTTTCCCTCTTAAAATGTAAACTTAGGGATAGACTAGTCTACTTTCGCTCTCGCCTTTTTATTCCTAAAGGGGCAGACAACTTAATACGACCCTATATCCTTAGGACAGTTTACAACTTAGCAGTAAGAGGTTACCTAGGACGTTCGAAGCTTTATAAGCTTACCTTACGCTACTACTAGTAGCTATTAATGTAGAAGTATATATATAGATATAGAAACAACTGTCCTATCTGCAGAGTAGCTAAATATAATCGCTAACCTCTATAAGGCTTACTGAAACCTCTCCTAGCTCCTAAACACCCTTAGAAACACATTACGATAGACTTTGTTACCTGTCTCCCTTAAGGAACTACTTAGGCAGGTGTTAAGGCAAAGAATGTCTTTGTAGTTGTAGATCGACACTCTAAGGATCGCTTTATAGTGCCTTGCTAGAGCATAACCTCTAAGGAAACAGCCCGGCTCTTTTACGAATACGTCTAGCGCTATATAGGCCTTCCTAACAGCATTACTTCTAATAAAGGCTCTTAGTTTATTGCTAAATTCTAGAAACGCCTATATAAGCTTCTAAACATTAACTACTATATCTCGACCTCCTACTACTTAGAAACAGATAGACAGACAGAGATTGCAAATGCCCTATTCGAACAGACATTGCGTTGTTTTATTAATTACTACTAGAAGGATTGGCCAAAATACATTCCTATAGTAGAATTCTTAGCTCGTAACTAGGAATTAGAGATAACTGGACACTCCTCCTTCTATACTACTAGAGGCTACTACCCTAGAATAGGAATAGAACCTAAAGACCTACTACTACAGCCTAACAATCTAGATAAAGTTAATATAGACAACTAGGTAATATACCTTTCCTAAATCTACTAAGAGGTCTAAGAAGAAATAACTTATACTTAGGCTGTCTACGAAGATTAAGCTAATCGCAAAAGACAGCCAGCTCCTAACTATTAAGTAGGAGATAGAGTGTACCTTAATTCCAAGAACATTGTTATAGGAAGACCTTCTTGCAAACTAGACTAGAAAAAGCTAGGTCCCTTTCCTATTATAGAGAAGATTAGCTCGTACGTATACCGCCTTTAACTGCCTAAAGAATAGGAAATCTATAACGTCTTTTATCCTATTAGGCTAAGGCCTAAAGAAGGAGATCCCTTTCTAATTTAAGTATAAGATTAGGAACAAACTTAAATCCTACCTGCAGCAGATAATAATAAAGATAAGGAAGAAGAGTACTATATACACAATATTACAGACTGTTAAGTTGTAGATAGACAAACTAAGTACAAGGCCCAATAGCAAAGCTATAAGGACTAGGACACTACTTAGGAACCCCTTAGAAACATTATCTTTAATAAGAACAAGATTAAAGACTTCTACTAACAGGACCCCTTAGACTCTTAAGGACACTACCTAGAAAACAGGTATAGCTAGGAGGAACTAGATGCTACATACTAGTAGAATATTGACCATAACATTAGGCCTGCTCCTAGGAATAAACAGGCTTACCCTCAGTATCTAGAACTACTTAGGCTTCGTAGGAACTCAGCTATATTAAGGAGGGCTAATGTTACAGTTAACAGCTAGAAGAGCAAAGACAACAGCACTAAGGTCCTACTAAGAACTACTATAATTTACAGGCTATATCTTAACAACATAAGGTCCAACTAAGACAATTCTTGCTACGTTAGAAGTGCTATAATCGGTTCTACAAGGACGTACAGTTAGGCTGGGAAAGGCACTAAAACTACAGCTAACAGATGGTAGAAAGTCCTTAATAGTCCTAAGGTCCTATCTAACTCTACTACCTTTAATAGCTTACAACTTAACATTTACTAGCTTAACTAAGAAACTTCTAGGCGTAATAGAAGCAACTCGATCTGCCCTTTAGAAGGTTCTGTTCCAGTTCTGGAACAGTTAAGAAGAGAAGGTAGGAGAAGTAACTTAAGTAATAGGACAAAGAATAAAAGTTTGTTACGAAACTTCTTAGGCAATTGATCCGGGCACGCAGATATGATTCAATACGGCCTTTTGATGACTATATCTCGAACTGAAGAGGGAAAGGAATCTATGTGGTAGTGGTGGTGGGCTTTGATGGTGGTGGTGCCAAGGCCCGGCTCGGCCCGGACGGGCCGAGCCGAAATTCCAGGGTCCACCCTATCAATCTGTCCCACCTCTTTCTACCACCGCAACACTACCCCCCTCCCTTACCAGCGGTCGCCCTCGACCGCTTAGTCACCTTATCCATCCGAAAATGTCCACTTTTTTTTTTTTTTTTTTTTTTTTTGATTCGCCGCCTCTTTTCTCGAAAACTCCTTTCAACGTCGACGTCACCTCTTCCGTCTTCCATCAAAAACAATGTCCTCTTCGTCTCTTTCTCAACTTCTTACGTTATCTGCATCCGAAGTCCTTCACTTGACGTTTATGTGATCGACGCCATCTGATCCGTGCTATCTGATCTGAGCCGTGGGTCATCTGAGCTGCGGCGTAGGTGGTCTGTGCGCTGCTTCGGAGGTCCATATAGATCCGTCTACGGCTCCGTTTCTTTTTCTTCTTTTCTTTCTCTACCGGAGTTAGCACTCCATCGCAGGGGGGGGGGGGGGGGGGGGGGGGGGGGGGGGGGGGGGGGGGGGGCGGCGCTGGCACGCTACGGCGTGCGCAGCCTACTGTCCCTCTACGATCTGAGCAGCGATCGTTTTCATCGGCTTCTGCGCCGGTAGAGCGGACGCTGCTTTCTTCGTTTGGCTTTAGAGCTATTCCGGCTTCGGCTTCTTCGGGTTCCGCACGTAGAAGTCTCTCAGCAGCTCCGCCGAATTTCGCAGGTTTTCGACCGGATACCATTTATAGTCTTCCGGCTACCCCTTCTACGAGATCCTCGCTTCGATGGACCCCCTTATCTTCTTTACGTCCACTACATCTTCTACCTCCCACTCTTCTTCATTACCGCCCATCTCAACTGGTGGGGGTTTAGCGAACCCCTGTTCCGGAAGGCCGTCCTTAGGGTCCAGGCTCAGCAGATCTAAATGGAAAACATCGTAGATCCGGAACGCCTTTGGCAGCTCGAGTCGATAGGTCACCGGCGACCTCTTTTCTATTATCTTGAACGGACCTACGTAACGTAGGTTAAGCTTCGCGTTCCCTTTTAGCCTCAGGTTCCGCGTGTTAAGCCATACCTTTTGGCCTTCCTCGAATTCCGTCGGTAACCGCTTTCTATTAGCTCGAGTTACTATCTTCTTCTAAGCCGATTCCATCGCTTCTTTCGCCACTTTGATAGCTTCTTCTATCTGAGATCGTAGCGCTTCTGCCGCCGCGGCGGCGACTCTCTTCGACGACGTAGCGGGGGTGATTGAAAGCTCCGGCGAGCCGGCGTCGCTTGGCGGCTGGAAGCTCATCCTCGGAAGATAGCTATGCGTTATCTCGAACGGCGCCAGCGAGGTTGCTTCGGACAGTGACGAGTTAGCGCAGAATTCGGCCATCGGCAACACCTTAACCCAATCTTCTTAATAATAGCCGCAGAAGGTTCGTAGATATCGCTCCATCTCTCGGTTAGCCACTTCAGACTGACTGTCGGTCTGTGGATAAGCGGCTGTGCTGAGCTTTCTACGAATTCCGAGAGCTTGGTTGATGGATTTCTATACGTCGGCGGTGAATTAAGGACCCCTATCCGTGGTGATAGTGTCCGGTAGGCCATGGTGCTTCCACACGTATTGGATTAACATCCGTGCTGTCTCTTCCGCGGTGGTTCCTTCATCTCTCGCTCGGCAGGGGATAAAATGGCGTTCTTTGCTTAATCGGTCCACTACGTTCAGCGTAGCGTCGTATCTATCGGATTCCGGCAGGCCGGTTACGAAGTCTATCGTAATATGTTGCTATAGTTTCTCGGGGATCGGAAGTGGCTTCAGCAGACCGGCCAGAAGACCGTGACGTGGCTTCGCGGCTCTGCACGCGTAGCAGTTGGCGATAAACCGGTAAATCCGCTTATAGATCCGCGGAAACCAGTAGGTCGTTCTTATTGCCTGCATCGTTTTCTTCGCGCCTGCGTAGCCTACATCTACGGAGCTATGGACCAGCTGGATGACTTCTGTAATTAGTTCTTCCGGAACTATCATCTTCCCTGAACCGGTTTTGCCGAGCTTCTGTTGTTGATTGAGCCGTTCCACCTTCTCGTAGAGCGTCTCTTCCTTAGGGGTCAGTTCCACCGCGCAGACCCCTACCTCTTTCAACACCTCTGCGTCTACTATTCGCTCGGTCAACACCTTCTGGAACAGGTTAGGGTCTTCTTTCGCGCGGCTGGTTTTTCCTTCTCTTCTCGTCAGCGCATCAGCCTTTCCATTTTGAGCCCTGGGTCGATAAGTGATCTTGAAGTCGAATCCTAATAAGTAGGCCGCCTACCGTGCCTGACGTCGTGAGAGCTTCTGCTTCTTCATGAAGTAGGCCAGCGACTGGTGGTCCGTAAGAACCTGGATCGGCCCTTTTCCAGCTATAAGTTCCGGTTTCCACTCTTCAAAGGCCTGAACGATAGCTAGCAGCTCCTTATCGTAGATAGCGTAATTCCGCTTAGCTTCGCTTATTGACTTGCTGAAGAAGGCGACTGGATAGAGGGTTTCGTCGTCACTATATTGAGAAAGGACTCCGGCCGTCACTGTGTCGGAAGCGTCCGTTTCTACGTAGATCGTCTTTTCTGGCCGGAAGTGTGCCAGAACTGGCGCAGAGGCCACTGCTTCTTTCAGCCGTACGAAAGCTTCTGTGCACTTCTTATTCTATAGGCCGGCGGCCTCTTTCTTCAGCGCCTCGTTCAGGGGTCTCGCTATCTTGCTAAAGTCCTTAATAAACCGTCGATAGTAGCTGCAGAAGCCGAGAAACGCTCTGATTTGCGTAGTGTTTCCGGATTTCGGCTGCTTCCACTCCGCGACGGCGGCGACCTTTAAGGGGTCTATACGAATTCTATCTCTTCCGACGATAAGACCGAGATATTTGACCTCGGTTTGATAGAACTCGCTCTTCTTCGTGTCCGCGTTCAATCCCACCTCGCGGAGCCTCTTCAACACTCTCTCGATGTGGTCCGTATGTTGCTCTCTCGTTCTATCGGTGTAGATAAGGATGTCGTCCAAGTAGATAGACACGAACCGTTCTAGCATGTCTATAAAAGTGTAGTTTATAAAGCGTTGCCACACTGCCGGCGCGTTAGTGAGTCCGAACGGCATCACTAGCTACTTAAAATTGCCTATACGCGTCGCGAACGTCGTAAGGTCTTCCGTCTGCCCTTCTTTACTCCTTAGTCGATAGAACGCTTGGCAGATGTCCAGCTTGCTGAACCACTTAGCCTTCGCTACGCGCTGTATGGTCTTATCTATTAGCGGCAGGGGGTATACGTCTCTCTTGGTGACCTTATTGAGGCCTCGATAGTCCACGCAGAGTTGCAGACCACCCCCCGGTTTCCTTACGAAAAGAATCGGTAACGCGTATTCCGCGGAGCTCGGCGTAATAAACTTCTTCGCCAGGTTTTCGCGAACAAACACCTCTACCTGGTCCAGTTCGGCCGGTGACAGTCTCCTTAGGGGCTCAGTTCTTGGCAAGGTAGCCCCCTCTTTCAGCCTGATCTTATTATCGTATTCCGGCCGGTGGAGCGGCAGGAGGTTGGAGTCTGCTTTTAAGAAGACGTCAGCGTAACTATAGAGCTCCTTTGGCAACATCTCCAGCGGATCCACCTCTTCTTCCGCCATTATCTTCCGATAGTCTTTAATGTCCTTTATCGAGATAGCGTAGATCTTATTGTCCGTTGATTTCGCGAGGGTCGTTAGGGCCTCGGAGCTCACTATTCCGACGGTGACCGGGGGTTCGGAACGATCGGACGGAGCCTCTTTGGTGGACTCCGTAGCTTCCGGCTCGACGGCGATGGCGTTGCCTAGGGTTTTGAACCCTATCATGCCTCTGTCTACATCGATGACAGCTTTCTGGTTCTTCATCCATTTCTGCCCTATAATAATGTCAAATCTTCCGATATCCATAATTCGGAACGTCGCCTCCGTAGTGCGACCAGCCAAAGTGGTCCTTAATAGCACATAGTGCGTGACACTCTCTGTGTCTTGTCCGTTGTACGCCGAAATCCTCGTCGGCGACGCCAGTTCCACTGGATAACCGTATCCATTTATTAGCTTCTAAACTAGCCTGTGGTGGATCGCCGCACCGATGAGAGCTCCAGTATCGATAAAAGCTCTTAGCTGAAGTGGTCGGCTCGATCCGTCAAGGGGGTGGACAGTGATTGGAAGGATGATAGCTGTTTCCGTGTTTACCTCCACCGCAGCTAATAGCGGATCGCTGCAACTATTGATACTCTCTTTCGTCGACGCGGTTCGCGTTGATGCCCTGTTGTCCTCGCTGGATAGGGGGCCTATCCTTCTAGCTGGTCTTTTCCTATAATTCTTAACTGCACTCCGCCGTCTATGCTGTCCGTGTCGTTCGGAACCGGCTCCATAGCTTGTATAGCCTTTCTCGGTGGCGGCGGCGGCTTCGTTGCTCGATATTCCTGCTTCTGCTTATCCGACGCTTGGCATCTCGTAGCGATGTGGCCAGGTTTTCCATACGCGTAGCAGGTGGGGACGAACGACGAGCGCTGTGACTGATACGATGGCTGCTGGGGTGCTCTCCGGAAAGGCGCAGGGGCTCGCGTCGGCTGCGCCGGCGGCGACTGCTTCTGAATCGATTCGCGCGCTTTCGCGTAAGCATTCAAGTTTCTCGCGGTGACTCTCGCTCGGTGCACGAAGCTCTCAAGGTCTTCATCTTCTACCGAGGCTATAGCTGTAGCGAGCTTAGGGCTCAGCTTCTGTCTCAGTAGGTGGAGCTGTTTATCTTCCGCTACTCGGGCTCTGATTGCATATTTTCTGAACAAACTGTAGAATTCTTCAAACGTCTGTCGGTTTTGGTTAATCTTGTCCAGCTGCTTACAGGCTGTCTTCTTTCGGAATGGATCTCCGAAGCGTTGATCTAGCGCTTTGATCGCTTCTTCGGCGGTCGCCTCTTCCAGGTCCGCCACTAGCGAAAAAGCTTTACCTTCCAGTCGCGATTCCAGGTACGCCAGTCTGTCTCCGGCGTTGTTTAAGGCGTAATCGCGGCTTATCTTATTCTTGATCTTCTTCTTAAACGCCTCCTAGTCTTTAGGGTCTCCGCCTCTAAACGCCGGTGGATCCGGTAGTAACATCATCGACGTGCCGTCTTGACTGTAGGCCGCCAGTGAGGCGGTCTCTGCTTGTTCTTCTCGATGTGGTGGCGGCGGTGCCGTCGACATCGCTGCTTCTATATCCGCAAGTTGATCCTTTAGCTCCTTCAGCTGCGCCACTCTATTCGCCGCCTGATTCTCTAACACGTCGATAATGGTCTCGGCCGATTCCTTCTCGGCTCTTACCGTCTCTACTTCTTCCCTCAACTGTCTGTTTTCTTCCACGTTCCTATAGAACTTCTTTTCTATAAAGGTGATGATATCAAACACCTTCTTAGCTCTATGCTCTGTAAGATATTCTCCTATCTCGTCCGGCGTGCGTCTATACAGTTCGGCATAGCCCTCTATGCCCTTTCTCGCTTTATTTACCTCTTCTTCCGTAAGGCCTTTATTGGTCGTTCCGTTATCGAGAACGCTGGTACGCCTATCCCTCGGTCTGTCAGTCTTTCTCTTTCCGCTGCGGCCTGTAACGCCGCTCTCTACCGCTGAGAAGCCTTCCATCTTCTTACGGTGCCTTGGGGGTTGTTGTTGGTGTTAGTGTAGGTGCGCGTGCGTTATTCGGGTTTCCGGATGATTCGACAGGCCCTTTCGCGCAGCGCGGGGGTTGTTGTGGAGAGTGAGTTCGAGATATAATGATCCGGGTACGCAGATATGATTCAATACGGCCTTTTGATGACTATATCTCGAACTGAAGAGGGAAAGGAATCTATGTGGTGGTGGTGGTAGGCTTTGATGGTGGTGGTGCCAAGGCCCGGCTCGGCCCGGACGGGCCGAGCCGAAATTCCAGGGTCCACCCCATCAATCTGTCCCACCTCTTTCTACTACCGCAACAGCAATCTAGCAGCAAAAGGGCAAACAACTAGCTAGAACAGAAGGATATAAGAAGCTGCTGCCGCCCCCTTATCTTTCTATTTTCCTTCTTTATAGCTTATCTTATATATTTAACTAAGAGCAACACTTTAAACTCCTAAACCTACAACTAACTCCTTAGACTTTAGACTTTAGTTTCTTGAGATCCTCTACTTAACTACAGCCTCCTAAACAATCTACATATACCTTAGCCTCTCTCTTAATATACACTTTCTACAAATAGAAGGACGGTTCGCTTTAGTATTCTATACGCTGTCTAGGGGAGAGCCGTAGGGTTGCTAGGAAGCCCCTAGTTATTAACCTAGAGTCGGACAACAAGGCAGGTTAGAAGATTATTAAGGTCTTAGACAACGATAACGAGGCAGGCCTAGGGATTATTGAGATCTTAGACGACGATAATCCGGCTGCGCCGGCGTCGGCAGTAGTAAGGAGGCAGGACGGTTATTAAGCAGTTGTCGTCTATACTATCTCGGACAGTATAGTGTTACTGTAATGTTAGTCTAGAAGGATGTTTCTCCTCCTACTAGTCTAATGCTACTGTGTCTCAAAGAGCCTCGTATAGCTCCTATATAGGCTCTGCCTATCCTGTCTATTTAACTAGATATTCTATCCGCTTCTGCTTCTTTAACTCTTAAGGATTTCTTCTACCTTATACTCTTCCTAGTCCTTAGTATAGATTGCTAGGGGGCGTACATTATCTGTTATCTAATAAGGTAAGGGGTCTGTATATACCGGCCGGACAAGGTTAATATAGAAGACTAGATAGATTCCTAGAGGGGCATTAAGCTATACTACGTATATCCCTATAGGTCTAATTACTATAAACTTCTAGTTCTTCTAGTCTAGTTTTTTGCTTAGCTAGTCTGTCTTGTTATCTTCTATTTTCTTATAGAATAGGGTCTCGATAAATGCTATAGAATTGTAGACTTTCTTTATTCTATGTTCTATTATATGTTCCTTAAGCTTATTAGGGATGTACTTATACAGCCTTAAGTAGTTAATTATATACTCCTTTACTTCCTAGGTCTCTTCTTTAGTAAGGCCTTTAATAAGGGTCTTATCGCTAATAATGCTAGTACGCCTATCCTTGGTCCTATTAGTCTTTCTTCTTCTGCTATAGCCTGTAACGCCGTCCTCTACTGTCGAAAAGCCCTCTATAGTCTTCTTGCAGTGCGTTGGTTGTAGTTTAGTAGGTAATAATAGGCGCGCGTACGTTATTTAGGTAACGAGATGTAATTCGATAGGCCCTTTCGCATAGCGCAGTAGTTTTGTAGGTAATAAGTTCGAGATATAATGATCTGTATACGTAGATGTTATTTGATATAGCCTCTTTAATAACTATATCTCGAACTAAAGAGCGAAAGTAATCCGGGCGCGCAGATAAGATTCAATACGGCCTTTTTGATAACTATATCTCGAACTGAGGAGGGAAAGGAATCTATGTAGTGGTGGGCGAGAGCTTTGGGGGTAGTGTGCCAAGGCCCGGCTCGGTCCGGAAGGGCCGAGCCGAAATTCCGAGGGTCTACCCCATTGCTCAGTCCCACCCCTTTCTACCGCCGCAACACCACCCCCCTCCCTTATTAGCGGTCGCCCTTGACCGCTTACTTATGTGTTCCTCCTTTTTTTTTGATTTACATCGTTACTATCTGAAGTCTTCACTGAGCGTCTATCTGATCCGTTCTATCTGATCCGAGCCAGCGGTTACCTGAGCTGTGGCGTAACCGGTCTGTGCGGCATTGCGTAGGTCTATATAGATCCGTCTGTTGCTCGCTATCTTCTTCTTTTTCTTTCTCTACCAAAGTCCTTACCTACTGCAGGGCTGGCAGCGTCAGCGCCGATTTACGGCGTTGGCGAGCTTCCTGCCGATGCAAAGATAGGTAGTGGCTGATCCGAAGACTCCGGCGAAGCGACTGTTACGATCGTTTTCTTCGGCTTCCGCACTGATAAAGCGGACTTGGCCTTCTTTTTAGCCGTCGAGCTACTTAGGCCTTGGCTTCTTCGGGTTCCGGACGTAAAACTCTCTTAGCAGCTCCGCCGAATTCTGCAGGTTCTTAGCCGGATACTATTTATAGTCTTCCGGCTATCCTTTCTATAAGATCCTCGCTTCGATAGATCCTCTTTATCTTCTTATATCTATAACATCTTCCACCTCCTATTCTTCTTCTTTACTGTCTATCTCTACTAGTAGGGGTTCGGCGAGCCCCTGTTCCAGAAGGCGTCTTTAGGGTCTAGACTTAACAGATCCGAATGGAAGACATCGTAGATCCGGAACGATTTCGGCAGCTGGAGCCGGTAGGTTACCGGCGACCTCTTTTCTATTATTTTAAACGGACCTACGTAACGAGGGTTAAGCTTCGCGTTGCCTTTTAGCCTTAGGTTCCGCGTGTTGAGCTATACCTTTTGGCCTTTCTCGAGTTCTATTAGTAACCTCTTTCTATTAGCTTTAGTTACTATCTTCTTCTAAGCTGATTTTATTGCTTCTTTCGCTACCTTAATCGCTTCTTCTATCTGAGATCGGAGCGCTTCTGCCGCCGCCGCGGCGATTCTCTTCGACGAAGTGGTAGTAGAAGGTTCTAAAGAGCTGGGTTCGTTCGGTAGTTGAAAGCTTATCCTCGGAAGATAGCCGTAGGTTATCTCGAACGGCGCTAGTAAGGTGGCTTCTAATCGTGCAGAGTTTGCGCGGAATTTGGCTATCGGCAACACCTTAACCTATTCTGCTTAATAATGGCTGCAGAAGATTCTCAGATATTTCTCTATCTCTCGGTTAGCTACTTCGGACTGGCTGTCGGTCTAAGGGTAAGCGGCCGTGCTAAGCTTTCTACGAATTCTGAGGGCTTGGTTAATGGCTTTCCATACATCGGCGGTGAATTGAGGGCCCCTATCCGTAGTAATAGTGTCCAGCAGCCCGTAGTGCTTCTATACGTACTGGATCAACATTCTCGCTGTTTCTTCTGTAGTAGTTCCTTTATCCTTAGCTCGGCAGGGGATGAAATAGCGTTTTTTGCTTAGTCGATCTACTACGTTGAGCGTAGCCTTATATCTATTGGAATCCGGCAGGCTGGTTACGAAGTCTATCGTAATGTGCTGCTATAGTTTCTTAGGGATCGGAAGTGGCTTTAGCAGGCCGGCCGGAAGGTCGTAACGTGGCTTCGCGGCTCTATACGCATAACAGTTAGTTATAAACCGGTGGATCCGTTCGAAGATTCGCGGAAACTAGTAGGTCGTCCTTATTGCTTCTATCGTCTTTTTCGATCCTGCGTAACCAACATCCGTAGAGCTATAGACCAGCTGGATAACCTCTGTAATCAGTTCTTCCAGAACGATTAGTTTCCCTAAGCCTGTTTTGCCGAGCTTCTGCTGCTAATTAAGTCGTTCTACTTTCTCGTACAGCGTCTCTTCTTTAATCGGCAGCTCTATCGTACAGATCCCTACTTCTTTCAACACCTTAGCGTCTACTATTCGTTCTGTTAGCACTTTCTAAAACATGTTCGGATCCTCTTTCGCGCAGCTAGTCTTTCCTTCTCTTTGTTACGGCGGCAGAAAGGGGTGGGACTGAGTAATGGGGTGGACGCTTGGAATTTCGGCTCGGCCCTTCCGGGCCGAGCCGGGCCTTGGCACCACTACTACGAAAGCCCACTACCACCACCACATAGATTCCTTTCCCTCCTCAGTTCGAGATATAGTTATTAAAAAGGCCGTATTGAATTATATCTGCATGCCCGGATTATTATATCTCGAACTCTCTCTCTACACAAACCCCGCGCTGCGCGAAAGGGCCCGTCGAACTATCCGGACGCTCGAATAACGCACGCGCATACACACACCAAAACGACAACCCCTAAGGCACTGTAAGAAGATAGAAGGCTTCTCGACGGTAGAGAGCGGCGTTACAGGCCGTAGCAGAAGCAGAAAAGGAAAGACTAACAGAGCGAGTAGGCGCTCTAGTGTAATTAATAACGAGATTATTATTAGCGGTTTTACAGCGGAAGAGACCGCCGAGGTCAAGGAACGAATAGCCGAATATAAGAAGATCTACGACTATACGATCGAGGAACTGGAAGACTATGTAAACGAGAATAGAATAGGGAAGGTCTACGACGGCATAGACCTTATTAAGACGCTGTTCTACAGGACGCTGGAAGAGAACAGACAGCTAAGAGAGGAAACGGAGGCGGTAAGGGCCAAGAAGGAATCGGCAGAAACTATTATCGACGTGTTAGAGAACCAGGCGGCGAATAGACTGGCGCAACTAAAGGCGCTAAAGGATCAACTGGCTAATATAGAAGCAGCAAAGTCGTCGCCGCCACTACGGCGAGAAATCTACGCAGAGACCGCCTTACTGGCGGCCTATAGTTAAGGTGGCACTACGATAACGCTACTACCGGACCTACCTGCTTTCGGTGGCAGAGACCCTAAAGCGTAGGAGGCGTTCAAGAAGAAGATCAAGAATAAGATAAGCCGCGATTATGCAGCAAGCAGCGAAGAAGACAGACTGGCCTATTTAGAGGTGCAGCTAGAAGGCGAAGCGTTCTCGCTAGTGGCAGACCTAGAAGAAGTGACCGCTAAAGAAGCGATTAAAGCGCTGGATCAACGCTTCGGAGACCTCTTTAGGAAGAAGACGGCCTGTAAGCAGCTAGACAAGATTAATCAGAACCGGCAGACGTTTAAAGAATTCTACGGGCTATTCAGAAAACATGCTATTAGGGCCAGAGTAGCAGAAGACGAGCAGCTCCATCTACTAAGACAGAAGCTGAACTCTAAACTGGCTGCAGCTATAGCCTCGGTAGAAGACGAAGACCTTAAGAGCTTCGTGCACCGAGCGAGAGTTACTGCGAGAAACCTGAACGCATACGGAAAATCGACGACACGTAAACCGGCTCAGAAGCCGTCGCCGTCGGGGCAGACGACCAGAACCCCTCCACCCTTCCGACAACGCGCCCAGCAGCTATTTAATTCGCAGCGCTCGTCGTTCGTCCCTACCTGCTACGCGTATAGGAAGCCTAGCCACATCGCTACGAGATACCAAGCATCGGATAAGCAGAAGCAGGAGTATCGTGTTATAAAGCAGCTGCAGCCACCGAGAAAGACTATACAAGCTATAGAGCCGGCTCCGAACGACACTAAGAGCGTAGACGGTAGGGTGCAGTTAAGGATTATAGGAAAAGACCAGCTAGACGAATAGGCCCCCTATCCAGCATTGACAATAGGGCACTGCACTGGAGCGAATCGACACGAGAAGAAAGCATTAACAGCTGTAGCGATCCGCTCTCAGCAGCTGTAGAAGTGAATACGGAAACGGCGATCATCCTTCCTATTACGATCCACCCTGTTAAGAAGTCGCGCCAACCCCTCCAGTTGAAAGCTTTTATTGACACTGAAGCTCTTATTGGCGCAGCGATCTACTATCGATTGGTTCAAAAGCTAATAAAAGGATATAGCTACTCAGTGGAACTAGCGTCGCCGATACGGATTTCGGCGTACAACGGACAAGACACAGAGAGTGTTACGCACTATGTGCTATTAAGGACCACCTTAGCAGGTCGCACTACGGAAGCGACGTTCCGAATTATAGATATCGGAAGGTTTGACATTATTATAGGGCAGAAATAGATAAAGAACCAGGGAGCGATTATTAACGTAGGAGAAGGCACACTCGGATTCAGAAAACCGATCAGCGGCTTAGCCGCCGTCAAATCAGTTACCGAATCGGTTACAGTGGCCAACGCCAAACCGAACGTTACGACAATCGAAGCAGCTCCGATAGATCGGCCTAACCCTTAAGGCACGATCGGAATAATGGGTTTAGAAGCTTTGACGACCCTCGCGAGGTCGCCGGACAACGAGATTTACGCTATTTTAATAAAAGACATCGAAGCCTACCGGAAGATAATAGCGGAAGAAGAAGTGGATCTACTGGAGGTGCTACCGAAAGAACTCTATAGTTATACTAACGTGTTCTTAAAGGCTGACTCCAACCTCTTGCCGCTCTACCGACCGGAATATAACAACAAGATCCGGCTAAGGGAAGGAGCTGCGCTGCCGAGAACCGAGCCCCTAAGACGCTTATCGCCGGCGGAACTGGACTAAGTAGAGGTGTTTGTTCGAGAAAACCTGGCGAAGAAGTTCATTACACCGAGCAGCGCAGAATATGCGTTACCGATTCTTTTCGTAAGGAAACCAGGGGGTGGTCTGCGACTCTGCGTAGACTATCGAGGCCTTAACGAGGTTACTAAGAGAGACGTATACCCACTGCCGCTAATAGATAAGACTAGACAGCGCGTAGCAAAGGCTAAGTGGTTTAGCAAGCTGGACATCCGCCAAGCGTTCTATTAACTAAGAAACGAGGAAGGGCAAACAGAAGGTCTTACGACGTTCGCTGTTGCGGCGGTGGAAAGAGGTGGAACGGATTGATGGGGTGGACCCTGGATTTCGGCTCGGCCCTTCCGGACCGAGCCGGGCCTTGGCACCACCCTCCATCAAAGCCTACCACCGCCACCACATAGATTCCTTTCCCTCCTCAGTTCGAGATATAGTTATCAAAAAGGCCGTATTGAATCATATCTGCGTGCCCGGATCATTATATCTCGAACTCACTCTCCACACCACACCCGCGCTGCGCGAAAGGGCCCGTTAAACCATCCGGAAACCCGAATAACGCACGCGCACCTACCAACACACCAACAACAACCCCCCCCTTAGGCACCGTAAGAAGATGGAAGGCTTCTCGACGGTAGAGAGCGGCGTTACAGGCCGCAGCAGAAGCAGAAGAGGAAAGACTGACAGAGCGAGCAGACGCTCTAGTGTAGTTAACGATAAGATCGTTATTAGAGGTTTTACGGCAGAAGAGACCGCTAAGATCAAGGAACGAATAAGCGAATATAGGAAGATCCACGACTGCACGCTTAAGGAATTGGAAGATTACGTAAATAAGAATGGAATAGGGAAGGTCTACGACGGTATAGACCTCATTAAGACGCTGTTCTACAGAACGCTGGAAGAGAACAGACAGCTAAGAGAGGAAGTAGAGACGGTAAGGGCCGAAAAGGAATCGGCAGAGACTATCGTCGACGTGTTAGAACACCAAGCGTCGAATCGACTGGCGCAGCTAAAGGAGCTAAAGGATCAACTAGCTGATATAGAAGCAGCGAAGTCGTCGCCGCCACCGCCCCGAGAAGCCCGCTACGTAGAAACCGCCTTACTAGCAGCCTATAGTCAAGGTGGCACTACGATAACGCCACTGCCGGACCTACCTGTTTTCGGTAGCGGAGACCCTAAAGCGTAGGAGGCATTTAAGAAGAAGATCAAGAACAAGATAAGCCGCGATCACGCATCGAGCAGCGAAGAGGATAGATTGGCGTACCTAGAGTCGCGATTAGAAGGTGAAGCTTTTTCGCTAGTGGCGGACCTGGAAGAAGTGACGGCCGACAAAGCTATCAAAGCGCTGGACCAGCGTTTCAGAGACCCCTTCCGGAAGAAGACGGCCCGCGAGCAGCTGGATAAGATCAACCAGAACCGTCAGACATTCGAAGAGTTCTACGGACTGTTTAGGAAATACGCTATTAGAGCGAGAGTAGCAGAAGATAAGCAGCTGCACCTACTGAGGCAGAAACTGAGCCCTAAGCTCGCCGCGGCTATAGCGTCAGTAGAAGACGAAGACCTTCAGAGCTTCGTGCATTAAGCGAGAGTTACCGCTAGAAACTTGAACGCGTACGGAAAACCGACGACACGCGAACTGATTCAGAAGCCGTCAGCGCAGCCGACGAGAGCCCCCGCGCCCTTTCGACGAACCCCCCAGCAGTCGCTATATTCACCACGATCGTCGTTCGCCCCCACCTGTTTCGCGTATGGAAAACCCGGCTATATCGCCACGAGATGCCAAGCAACGGCCCAGCAGAAGCAGGAGTATCGCGTTATAAGGCAGTCGCAGCTGCAGCTACAGTCGCAGCCACCGAGAAAGACTATACAAGCTATAGAGCCAGCCCTGAACGACACCGACAGCGTAGACGGCGGCGTACAGCTAAGAATTATAGGAAAAGACCAGCTGGACGGATAGGCCCCCTATCTAGCATTAACAATAGGGCACCGAATCGAAGCGAATCGCTACGAGAAGAAAGCATTAACAGCTGCAGCGATCCGCTCTCGGCGGCGGTGGAAGTGAACACGGAAACAGCTATTATCCTTCTAATTACTGTCCACCCCCTTAACGGATCGAGCAAACCGCTTTAGCTGAAAGCTTTTATCGACACCGGAGCTCTTATCGGCGCGGCGATCCACTACCGACTGGTCCGGAAGCTGACGAATAGATACGGTTATCCAGTAGAACTGGCGTCGCCGACGCGAATTTCGGCATATAACGGACAAGACACGGAAAGCGTTACGCACTACGTGCCATTAAGGACTACGCTAGCTGGTCGAACCACAGAAGCGACGTTCCGGATTATAGATATCGGAAGGTTTGACATCATTATAGGGCAGAAATAGATGAAGAACCAGAAAGCTATCGTTGACGTAGATAAAGGAACGATTAGGTTCAAAACCCCGGGTAGCGGAGCAGGGACTATCGGAGAGGTCGCTACCGTCGCCGCCAAGCCGAAAGCTACGGAGTCCGCGAGAGAGGCTCCGTCCGATCGTTCCGAACCCCCGGTCACCGTCGGAATAATGAGTTCAGAAGCTATAACGACCCTCGCGAAGTCGCCGGACAACGAGATTTACGCTATCTTAATAAAAGACATCGAAGACTACTGGAAGATAATAGCGGAAGAAGAAGTGGATCCGCTGGAGGTGCTACCGGCGGAGCTCTACGATTACGCTGACGTGTTCTCAAAAGCCGACTCCAACCTCCTGCCGCTCTATCGACCAGAATATAACAACAAGATCCGACTAAAAGAAGGAGCTACGCTGCCAAGAACCGAGCCCCTAAGACGACTGTCGCCGGCGGAACTGGACCAAGTAGAGGTGTTTGTTCGCGAAAACCTAGCGAAAAAGTTCATTACGCCGAGCTCTGCCGAATATGCGTTACTGATTCTTTTCGTAAGAAAACTAGGGGGTAGTCTGCGACTCTGCGTAGACTATCGAGGCCTTAACGAGGTCACTAAGAGAGACGTCTATCCACTGCCGCTGATAGATAAGACTATACAGCGCATAGCGAAGGCTAAGTAGTTCAGCAAGCTGGACATCTGCTAAGCGTTCCATCGATTAAGGAACGAGGAAGGGCAAACGGAAGATCTTACGACGTTCGCGACGCGTATAGGCAATTTCAAGTGGTTGGTAATGCCGTTCGGACTTACCAACGCGCCGGCAGTGTGGCAACGCTTTATGAACCACACCTTTATAGACATGTTGGAACGGTTCGTGTCAATTTACCTGGACGACATCCTTATCTACACCGATAGAACGAGAGAGCAACATACGGACTACATAGAGAGAGTGTTAAAGAGGCTCCGCGAGGTCGGATTGAACGCGGACACGAAGAAGAGCGAGTTCTATTAAACCGAGGTCAAATATCTCGGTCTTATCGTCGGAAGAGATGGAATTCGTATAGACCCCTTAAAGGTCGCCGCCGTCGCGGAGTGGAAGCAGCCGAAATCCGGAAACACTACGCAAATCAGAGCGTTTCTCGGCTTCTGCAGCTACTATCGACGGTTTATTAAGGACTTCAGCAAGATAGCAAGACCCCTAAACGAGGCGCTAAAGAAAGAGGCCGCCGGCCTATAGAATGAGAGGTGCACGGAAGCCTTTAACCGGCTAAAAGAAGCAGTGGCCTCTGCGCCAGTGCTAGCGCACTTCCGACCAGAAAAGACGATCTATATGGAAACGGACGCTTCCGACACGGCGACGGCCGGAGTCCTTTCTCAATATAGTGACGACGAAACCCTCTATCCAGTCGCCTTCTTTAGCAAGTCAATAAGCGAAGCTGAACGGAATTACGCCATCTACGATAAGGAGCTACTGGCGATTATTTAGGCTTTCGAGGAGTGGAAACCGGAGCTTATAGCTGGAAAGAGCACGGTCCAGGTCCTTACGGACCACCAGTCGCTAACCTACTTTATAAAGACGCAGAAACTCTTAAGGCGTCAAGCTAGGTAGGCCGCCTACTTGTTAGGGTTCGATTTCAAGATCACCTATCGACCAGGGGCTTAAAATAGAAAGGCTAACGCGCTAACGAGAAGGGAAGGGAAGACGAGCTGCGCGAAGGAAGATCCGAACATGCTTCAGAAGGTGTTGACTGAACGGATAGTGGACGCCGAGGTGTTGAAGGAAGCGGGGATCTGCACGGCGGAACCGCAGACCGAACCGGAACCAATAGAGCCGCCGATTAAAGAAAAGACTCTCTACGAAAAGGTAGAGCAGCTTAACCAGCAACAGAAACTCGGCAGAACCAGTTCAGGGAAGCTAATAGTTCCGGAAGAACTGGTTACGGAGGTCATCCAATTGGTCTATAACTCGAAGGACGTTGGTTACGCAGGCTCGAAGAAGACGATGGAAGCCGTAAGGACGATCTACTGGTTTCCGCGGATCTACGAACGGATCCACCGATTTATCGCCAATTGCCACGTATGCAGAGCCGCGAAGCTACGTTACGGCCTTCCGGCAGGCTTATTAAAGCTACTGCCGATCCCCGAGAAGCCGTAGCAGCACATCACAATGGACTTCGTAACCGGCCTGCCGGAATCCGATGGATACGACGCTATACTGAACGTAGTGGACCGATTAAGCAAAGAACGGCACTTTATCCCCTGCCGAGCAAGAGACGAAGGAACTACTGCGGAAGAGACCGTACGAATGTTGATTTAACACGTATAGAAGCACCATAGCCTGCCGGACACTATTACTACGGATAGGGGTCCTTAATTCACCGCCGACGTATAGAGAGCTATTAACCGAGCTCTCGGAATTAGTGGAAAGCTCAGCACAGCTGCTTACCTGCAGACCGACGGTTAATCAGAAGTGGCCAATCGCGAGATAGAGCGATATCTGCGAACCTTCTGCAGCCACTATTAAGAAGAATGGGTTAAGGTATTGCCGATGGCCGAGTTCTGCGCTAACTCGGCACCGTCTAAGGCTACCTCGCTGGCGCCGTTCGAGATAACGCATAGCTATCTTCCGAGGATAAGCTTTCAGCTACCGAACGAACCCAGCTCCGCGGAACCATCTACTACTGCTACGTCGTCGAAGAGAGTCGCCGCCGCGGCGGCAGAAGCGCTACGATCTTAGATGGAAGAAGCGATCAAAGTAGCGAAAGAAGCGATAGAATCAGCTCAGAAGAAGATGGTAACTCAGGCTAATAGAAAAAGGTCCCTAATAGAATTCGAGGAAGGCCAAAAGGTATGGCTTAACACGCGAAACCTGAGGCTAAAATGAAACGCGAAGCTCAACCTACGCCACGTAGGTCCGTTCAAGATAATAGAAAAGAGGTCGCCGGTAACCTATCAGCTCCAGCTGCCGAAATCGTTCCGGATCTACGATGTCTTCTATTCCGATCTGCTAAGCCTAGACCCTAAGGACGGCCTTCCGGAACAGGGGTTCGCCGAACCCCTACCAGTTAAGATAGACGGCGAAGAAGAAGAGTGGGAGGTAGAAGACGTAATAGACGTAAAGAAGACGAGGGGGTCCATCAAAGCGAGGATCTCGTAGAAGGGGTAGCCGGAAGATTATAAGTAGTATCCGATCGAGAATCTCCAGAATTCGGCGGAGCTGCTAAGAGACTTTTACGCGCGGAACCCGAAGAAGCCAAAACCGGCGTAGCTCTGATGTCGACAATTCCGGAAGAGAGAAGAAAGCCACGTCCGCTCCACCGGCGCGGAAGCCGATAAAGGCGATCGTAATGGAATTGATAGCTCCAGGCAGCCGGTCGGCGACGGCGTAGAGGATCTGGTGGAAAAGAAGAAGAAGAAGAAAAACGACGCTGCGGAAAGATCTATATAGACCTCCGCGCCGGAGCACAGACCAACTACGCTGCAGCTTAGATAACCTATAACTTAGATCAGATGGCACAGATCAGGCGCACAGATTACATAAACGACCAAGTGAAGGACTTCAGATGTTGATAACGTAAGAGATTCAAGAAGCGATGGAAGAAGGAAGAGGTAACATCACCGTCGGAGGGGATTTTTGAGGAAGAGACGACAAAAAAAAAAAAAAAAAAAAAAAAAAAAGGGGGGGGGGGGAATAGTAAAAGGTTTTCGGATAGATAGGGTGACTAAGCGGTCGAGGGCGACCGCTGGTGAGGGAGGGGGGTAGTGTTGCGGCGGTGGAAAGAGGTGGGACGGATTAATAGGGTGGACCCTAGATTTCGGCTCGGCCCTTCCGGACCGAGCCGGGCCTTGGCACCACCCTCCATTAAAGCCCACCACCGCCACCACATAGATTCCTTTCCCTCCTCAGTTCGAGATATAGTCATCAAAAAGGCCGTATTGAATCATATCTGCGTGCCCGGATCATTCGCTACGCGTATAGGCAATTTTAAGTAGCTGGTAATGCCGTTCGGACTCACTAACGCGCCGGCGGTGTAGCAACGCTTTATAAACCACTCCTTTATAGACATGCTGGAGCGGTTCGTGTCTATCTACTTAGACGACATCCTTATCTATACAGATAGAACGAGAGAGCAACATACGGACCACATCGAGAAGGTGCTAACTAGGCTCCGCGAGGTCGGATTGAACGCAGACACGAAGAAGAGCGAGTTCTATCAAACTAAGGTCAAGTATCTCGGCCTTATCGTCGGAAGAGAGGGAATTCGGATAGATCCGTCGAAAGTAGCCGCCGTCGCGGAATGGAAGCAACCGACATCCGGAAACACTACGCAAATTAGAGCGTTTCTTGGATTCTGCAGCTACTATCGACGGTTTATCAAGGACTTTAGCAAGATAGCGAGACCACTGAATAAGGCGTTAAAGAAGGAGGCCGCTGGCCTATAGAATAAGAAGTGTACGGAAGCTTTTAACCGACTAAAGGAGGCAGTAGCCTCTACGCCAGTTCTGGCGCACTTCCAGCCGGAAAAGACGATCTACATAGAAACGGACGCTTCCGATACAGTAACGGCAGGGGTCCTTTCTGTTGCGACGGTGGAAAGAGGTGGGACAGATTAATGGGGTGGACCCTGGAATTTCGGCTCGGCCCGTCCGGGCCGAACCGGGCCTTGGCACCACCACCATTAAAGCCCACCACCACCACCACATAGATTCCTTTCCCTCTTCAGTTCGAGATATAGTTATCAAAAAGGCCGTATTGAATCATATCTGCGTGCCCGGATCATTATATCTCGAACTCACTCTCTATACCAACCTCGCGCTGCGCGAAAGGGCCCGTCGAACCATCCGGAAACCCGAATAACGCACGCGCACCACACACACACCAACAAAAAAAAAACCCCAGGCACCGCGAGAAGATGGAAGGCTTCTCAGCGGTAGAGAGCGGCGTTACAGGCCGCAGCGGAAAGAGAAAGAGCGACAGACCGAGAGATAGACGCACCAGCATTCTCGACGATGGAATGACCTATAAAGGCCTTACGGAAGAAGAGGTAGATGAAGCGAGAAAGGGCATAGAGGGCTACGCCGAACTGTACGGGCGCACGCCCGATGAGATAGGGGAATATCTCACAGAGCATAGAGCTGAGAAGGTGTTTGACACTATTACCTTTATAGAAAAGAAGTTCTATAGGAGCATGGAAGAAAACAGACAGTTGAGGGAGGAAATAGAGACGGTAAGGGCCGAGAAGGAATCGGCAGAGACTATCGTCGACGTGTTGGAACACCAAGCGGCGAATCGGATGGCGCAGCTAAAGGCACTGAAGGATCAACTGACTGACATAGAAGTAGCGACGTCGTCGGCGCCGCCGCCACCGCATCGAGAAGAACCAACTAAGACCGCCTCACCGGCGGCCTACAGTCAAGGTGGCACGTTGATAACGTCATTACCGGACCTACCGGCATTCAAGAGCGGAGACCCCGAAGACTGGGAAGAATTTAAGAAGAAGATCAAGAATAAGATGAGCCGCGATTACGCATCGAACAGCGCCGGAGATAGGTTGGCGTACCTAGAATCGCGGTTAGAAGGCGAAGCTTTTTCGCTGGTGGCGGACCTGGAAGAGGTGACCGCTGAAGAAGCAATCAAGGCGCTGGACCAGCGTTTCGGCGACCCCTTCAGAAAAAAGACGGCCCGTAAGCAGCTGGACAAAATCAACCAGAACAAGCAGACATTCGAAGAGTTCTACGGACTGTTCAGGAAATACGCCATTAGAGCGAGAGTAGCAGAAGATGAGCAGCTGCACTTACTGAGACAGAAGCTGAGCCCTGAGCTGGCTGCGGCGATGGCGTCCGTAGAAGACGAAGACCTCGAGGGCTTCGTGCATAGAGCGAGAGTTACAGGAAGAAACTTGAACGCCTACGCGAAAGCACGAGAATCGACTCAGAAGTCGTCGCCGTCGCCGCAGGGAATCAGAGCCCCTGCGCCTTTCCGACGAAGCGTCCGGTCGCCTTACGTGCCGCGGTCGTCGTTCGTCCCTACCTGCTACGCGTGTGGAAAGCCTGGCCATATCGCCACGAGCTGCCAAGCATCGGATAAGCAGAAGCAGGAATATCGAGCAACGAAGCCGCCGCCGCCACCGAGAAAGACCATACAAGCTATGGAGCCGGCCTCGAACGACACTGATAGCGTGGACGGTGGAGTGCCCCTGCGAATCCTGGGAAAAGACTAGCTGGAAGGATAGACCCCCTATCCAGCATAGACAACAGGGCACCAACACGAACCGCGTCGACGAAAGAGAGCGTCAACAGCTGCAGCGATCCGCTCTCGGCAGCGGTGGAAGTGAACACGGAAACAGCCATCATTCTTCCAATCACTGTGCACCCCCTTAGCGGATCGAGCAAGCCACTTCAGCTGAAAGCTTTCATCGACACCGGAGCTCTTATCGGCGTGGCGATCTATCACCGACTGGTCAGGAAGCTGATAAATAGATACGGTTATCCAGTGGAACTGGCGTCGCCGACGCGAATCTCGGCATATAACGGACAAGACACGGAAAGCGTTACGCACTACGTGCCATTGAGGACTACGCTAGCTGGTCGAACCACGGAAGCGACGTTCCGGATTATGGATATCGGAAGGTTTGACATCATTATAGGGCAGAAATAGATGAAGAACCAGAAAGCCATCGTTGACGTAGATAAAGGAACGATCAGGTTCAAAACCCCGGGTAGCGGAGCAGGGACCATCGGAAAGGTCGCCGCTAAGCCGAAAGCCACGGAGTCCGCAAGAGAGGCTCCGTCCGATCGTTCCGAACCCCCGGTTACCGTCGGAATAATGAGTTCAGAAGCTATGACGACCCTCGCGAAGTCGCCGGACAACGAGATCTACGCCATCTCGATGAAAGACATCGAAGACCACAGAAAGATGATGGCGGAAGAAGAAGTGGATCCGCTAGAGGTGCTACCGAAAGAACTCTATAGTTACGCTGACGTCTTCTCAAAGGCCGATTCCAACCTCCTGCCGCTCTATCGACCGGAATATAACAACAAGATCCGGCTGAAAGAAGGAGCCGCGCTGCCGAAAACCGAGCCCCTAAGACGACTGTCGCCGGCGGAGCTGGACCAGGTAGAGGTGTTTGTTCGCGAAAATCTGGCGAAGAAGTTCATTACGCCGAGTTCGGCCGAATATGCGTTACCGATTCTTTTCGTAAGGAAACCAGGGGGTGGTCTGCGACTCTGCGTGGACTACCGCGGCCTCAACGAGGTCACCAAGAGAGATGTATATCCACTGCCGTTGATCGACGAAACCATCCAAAGAGTGGCGAAGGCTAAGTGGTTCAGCAAACTGGACATCCGCCAAGCGTTCCATCGACTAAGGAATAAAGAAGGGCAAACGGAAGACCTTACGACGTTCGCGACGCGTATGGGCAATTTCAAGTGGCTGGTGATGCCGTTCGGACTCACCAACGCGCCGGCAGTGTAGCAACGCTTTATAAACCACACTTTTATAGACATGCTGGAGCGGTTCGTGTCTATCTATTTAGACGACATCCTTATCTACACTAATGGAACGAGAGAGCAACACACGGACTACATCGAGAGAGTATTGAAGAGGCTCCGCGAGGTCGGATTGAATGCGGACACGAAGAAGAGCGAGTTCTATCAAACCGAGGTCAAATATCTCGGTCTTATCGTCGGAAGAGATGGAATTCGGATGGACCCGTCAAAGGTCGCCGCCGTCGCGGAATGGAAGCAGCCGAAATCCGGAAACACTACGCAGATCAGGGCGTTTCTCGGATTCTGCAGCTACTATCGACGGTTCATCAAGGACTTCAGCAAGATAGCGAGACCCCTGAACGAGGCGCTAAAGAAAGAGGCCGCCGGCCTATGGAACGAAAAGTGCGCGGAAGCCTTCAACCGGCTGAAAGAAGCAGTGGCATCGGCGCCGGTTCTAGCACACTTCCGGCCGGAAAAGACGATCTACGTGGAAACGGACGCTTCCGATACAGTGACGGCAGGGGTCCTTTCTCAATACGCTGACGACGGCGAGACCCTTCACCCAGTAGCCTTCTTCAGCAAATCCATGACGGAAGCCGAGCGGAACTACGCCATCTATAATAAAGAACTGCTGGCGATCATTCAGGCTTTCGAGGAGTGGAAACCGGAGCTTATGGCTAGAAAGAGCACGATCCAGGTCCTTACGGACTACTAGTCGCTGACCTACTTCATGAAGACGCAGAAGCTCTTACGACGTTAAGCTCGGTAGGCCGCCTACTTATCAGGGTTCGACTTCAAGATCACTTATCGACCCGGAGCTCAAAACGGAAAGGCTGACGCGCTGACGAGACGAGAAGGGAAGACCAGCCGCGCGAAGGAAGATCCGAATATGTTCCAGAAGGTGTTGACTGAGCGGATAGTAGACGCAGAGGTGTTGAAAGAAGTAGGGATACACGCGGTGGAATCGCCGATTGAAGAGTCTCCGACTGAAGAAGAGACGCTCTACGAGAAGGTGGAGCGGCTCAACCAACAGCAGAAGCTCGGCAAAACGGGCTCAGGGAAGCTGATAGTTCCGGAAGAACTAGTCACAGAGGTCATCCGGCTGATCTATGAATCGAAGGACGTTGGTTACGCCGGTGCGAAGAAGACGATGGAAGCCGTAAGGACGATCTACTAGTTTCCGCGAATCTACGAACGGATCCATCGATTTATCGCTAATTGCCACGTGTGCAGAGCCGCGAAGCCACGTCACGGTCTTCCGGCTGGTCTACTGAAGCCGCTTCCGGTCCCCGAGAAACCGTAGCAGCACATTACGATGGACTTCGTGACCGGCCTGCCGGAGTCGGACGGCTACGACGCTACGCTGAACGTGGTGGATAGGCTGAGCAAAGAGCGACACTTCATCCCCTGTCGAGCGAGAGACGAAGGAACCAATGCGGAAGAAACAGCGAAAATGCTGATTAAGCACGTATAGAAGCACCATAGGCTGCCGGACACTATCACCACGGATAGAGGTCCTCAATTCACTGCCGACGTGTGGAAAGCTATCAACCAAGCTCTCGGAATCCATAGAAAGCTCAGCACCGCCGCTCATCCTCAAACGGACGGTCAGTCCGAAGTGGCTAATCGAGAGATGGAGCGATATCTACGAACGTTCTGCGGCCATCATTAAGAAAAGTGGGTCGAGATGTTGCCAATAGCCGAATTCTGCGCAAACTCGACACGGTCGGAGGCAACGTCGCTGGCGCCGTTCGAGATAACGCACGGCTATCTTCCGAGAATGAGCTTTCAGCCGCCGAGCGACGTCGATTCGCAGGGGCTTTCCACCGCCACGTCGTTAAAGAGGGTAGCCGCAGCGACGGCAGAAGCGCTACGATATCAGATGGAAGAAGCGATCAAGGTAGCGAAAGAAGCGATGGAATTGACTCAGAAGAAGATGGTAACTCGAGCCAATAGAAAGCGGTCACCGATAGAATTCGAGGAAGGCCAAAAGGTATGGCTCAACACGAGAAACCTGAGGCTGAAAGGGAACGCGAAGCTCAACCTACGCCACGTGGGTCCGTTCAAAATAATAGAAAAGAGGTCGCCGGTGACCTATCGACTCGAGCTGCCGAAGTCGTTCCGGATCCACGATGTTTTCCATTCAGATCTGCTAAGCCTGGACCCTGAGGACGGCCTTCCGGAACAGGGGTTCGCCGAACCCCCACCAGTTAAGATAGACGGTGAGGAAGAAGAATGGGAGGTAGAAGACGTAATGGACGTAAAGAAGACGAGGGGGTCCACCAAAGCGAGAATCTCGTAGAAGGGGTGGCCAGAAGACTACGAGTGGTATCCGATCGAGAACCTCCGGAATTCAGCGGAGCTGCTAAGAGACTTTTACGCGAGGAACCCAACGAAGCCGAAGCCAGAATGGCTCTAAAGCAGATCCTTACGGAAGAAGAAAACCACGTCCGCTCCACCGGCGCGAAAGCCGACGAAATCGATCGTGGAATTGATGGCTCCAGGCAGATCGTAGGTGTCGACGCCGAGCACGCCGCGGCGTGCCAGCGCCGCCACCCCCCCTGCGATAGAGTGCTAACTCCGGCGGAGAAAGAAAAGAAGAAGAAACGGAGCTGCGAACGAATCTATATGGACCTCCGCGCTGACGCACAGACCAACCACGCCGCAGCTCAGATGACCAACGGCTCAAATCAGATGGCACGGATCAGGCGCACCGATCACATGAACGTCAAGTGAAGGACTTCGGATACAGATGACGTAAGAAGTTGAGAAAGAGATAAAGAGGACACTGTTTTTGATGGAAGACGGAAAAGGTGACGTCAACGTTGAAAGAAATTTTCAAAAAAAAAAAAAAAAAAAAAAAAGAAAAAAAACACAGTGGAGGTTTCCAGGATGGATGGGATGACTAAGCGGTCGAGGGCGACCGCTGGTGAGGGAGGGGGGTAGTGTTGCGACGGTGGAAAGAGGTGGGACAGATTGATGGGGTGGACCCTGGAATTTCGGCTCGGCCCGTCCGGGCCGAACCGGGCCTTGGCACCACCACCATCAAAGCCCACCACCACCACCACATAGATTCCTTTCCCTCTTCAGTTCGAGATATAGTTATCAAAAAGGCCGTATTGAATCATATCTGCGTGCCCGGATCACTTTCTCAATACACTGACGATGGCGAGACCCTCTACCTAGTAGCCTTCTTTAGCAAATCCATAACAGAAGCTAAGCGGAACTACGCTATCTATAATAAAGAACTGCTAGCTATTATACAGGCGTTCGAGGAGTAGAAGCTGGAGCTTATAGCTAGAAAGAGCACGGTCCAGGTCCTTACAGACCACCAGTCGCTGACCTACTTTATAAAGACATAGAAGCTCTTACGACGTTAAGCACGGTAGGCCGCCTACTTATCCGGGTTCGACTTTAAGATTACCTATCGACCAGGAGCTCAAAACGGAAAGGCTAACGCACTAACGAGAAGGGAAGGAAAGACCAGCTGCGCGAAAGAAGATCCGAACATGTTCCAGAAGGTGCTAACTGAGCGGATAGTAGACGCAGAGGTGCTGAAAGAGGCAGGGGTCTGCGCAGTGGAGCCGGCCCCTAAGGAAGAAACTCTCTACGAGAAGGTAGAGCAGCTCAACTAGCAACAGAAGCTCGGCAAAACCGGTTCAGGGAAGCTAATAGTTCCAGAAGAACTAATTACAGAGGTCATCCAGCTGGTCCATAGCTCCGCGGATATAGGCTACGCAGGCGCGAAGAAGACGATGCAGGCAGTAAGGACGATCTACTGGTTTCCGCGAATATTCGAGCGAATCCACCGATTTATTGCCAACTGCTACGTATACCGAACGGCGAAGCCGTGTTACGGTTTTCCGGCAGGCTTATTAAAGCCACTTCCGATCCCCGAGAAACTATAGCAGCACATTACAATAGATTTCGTAACCGGCCTGCCGGATTCCGATAGATACGATGCTACCCTTAACGTAGTGGATAGGCTAAGCAAAGAACGACACTTCATCCTATGCCGAGCGAGAGACGAAGGAACTACTGCGGAAGAAACCGCGCGGATATTGATCTAATACGTATAGAAGCACTATAGCTTGCCGGACACTATTACTACAGATAGGAGTCCTTAATTCACTGCTAACGTATAGAAAGCTATTAACCAAGCTCTCGGAATTCGTAGAAAGCTCAGCACTGCCGCTTACCCTCAAACCGACGGCCAGTCTAAAGTAGCTAACTGTAAGATAGAGCGATACCTACGAACCTTCTACAGCTATCATTAAGAAGATTGGGTTAAGGTGTTGCTAATAGCCGAATTCTGCGCTAACTCGGCACTGTCTAAAGCTACCTCGCTGGCGCCGTTCGAGATAACGTATAGCTATCTTCCGAGGATAAGCTTCCAGCCCCTGAACGAACCCAGCTCCGCGGAACTATCCACCGCTACGTCGTCAAAGAGAGTCGCCGCCACCGCGGCTAAAGCACTTAAGGCTTAAATGGAAGAAGCCATTAAGGTAGCGAGGAAGGCAATGGAATCGACTTAGAAGAAGATAGTAGCTCGAGCTAACAAGAAGAGGTTACCGCTAGAATTCGAGGAAGGCTAAAAGGTATAGCTCAACACGCGAAACCTAAGGCTAAAAGGCAATGCCAAGCTTAATCCGCGCTACGTAGGTCCGTTTACAATAGTGGAAAAGAGGTCGCCGGTGACTTATCGGCTCTAGCTACCGAAATCGTTCCGAATCTACGATGTCTTTTATTCGGATCTGCTAAGCCTGGACCCTAAGGACGGCCTTCCGGAACAGGGGTTTGCCGAATCCCCGTTAATCGAGATAGACGGTGAGGAAGAAGAGTAGGAGGTAGAAGATGTAATAGACGTAAAGAAGATAAGGGGGTCCATTAAAGCGAAGATCTCGTAGAAGGGGTAGCCGGAAGACTACGAATAGTATCCGATCGAGAACCTGCGGAATTCGGCAGAGCTGCTCAGAGAGTTCTACGTGCAGAACCCGAAGAAGCCGAAACTCGATTGGCTCCGAAGCTAATTATTCCAGAAAGAAGAAAGCTGCGTCCGCTCTATCAGCGCGGAGGCCGAAGAAAACGATCGTAACAGTCGCCTTGGGGAGGTCTTCGACGCGGCCACCACCTACTACCGGTTCGGCAGGCAGCTCGCCGACGCCGTAGCGTGCCAGCGGCGCCGACCCTGCGGTAGGTAAGGACTTTGGTAGAGAAAGAAGAAGAAGAAGAGATAGAGCCGCAGAAAGATCTATATAGACCTCCGCGCCGGCGCACAGACCAGCCACGCCGCAGCTCAGATAACCTACGGTTCAGATCAGATAGTATGGATCAGGCGCACGGATCAGATAGACGCTAAGTAAAGGAATTCAAATAGAGCAATCAAAAAAAAAATAAGAGAAGAAAAACGAGGATAAGTAAGCGGTCGAGGGCGACCGCTAGTGAGGGAGGGGGGTGGTGTTACGGCAGCAGAAAGGGGTGGGACTAAGTAATAGGGTAGATCCTTGGGATTTCGGCTCGGCCCTTCCGGGCCGAGCCGGGCCTTGGCACTACCACTACGAAAGCCCACTACTACTACGAAAGCCCACCACCACCACTACATAGATTCCTTTCCCTCCTCAGTTCGAGATATAGTTATTAAAAAGGCCGTATTGAATTATATCTGCGTGCCCGGATCACTCTTCTCGTCAGCGCATTAGCCTTTCTATTTTAAGCTCCTAGTCGATAGGTGATCTTAAAATCGAATCCGGATAGGTAGACGGCCTACCGAGCTTGGCGGCGTAATAGCTTCTGCGTCTTTATAAAGTAGGTCAACGACTAGTGGTCTATAAGGACCTGGATCGTGCTCTGTCCAGCTATAAGCTCTGGTTTCCACTCTTCGAACGCCTGTATAATGGCCAACAGTTCTTTATTATAGATAGCGTAGTTCCGCTTAGCATTATTTATAGACTTGCTAAAGAAAGCTACTGGATGGAGAGTCTCGTCGTCGTTAGCGTATTAAGAAAGGACCCCTGCTGTAACTGTGTCGGAAGCGTCCGTTTCTACGTAGGTTGTCTTTTCCGGTCAGAAGTGCACTAGCACTGGCGCTAAGGCCACCGCCTCCTTTAGCTAGTTGAAGGCTTCCGTGCACTTCTCGTTCTATAGGCCAGCAGCCTCCTTTTTCAATGCTTCGTTTAGCGGTCTCGCTATCTTACTAAAGTTCTTAATAAACCGTCGATAGTAGCTGCAGAATCCAAGAAACGCTCTGATTTGCGTAGTGTTTCCGGATGTCGGCTGCTTCCATTCTGCTACGGCGGCCACTTTCGATAGGTCTATCCGAATTCCTTCTCTTCCGACAATAAGGCCGAGGTATTTGACTTCGGTCTGGTAGAACTCGCTCTTCTTCGTATCTGCGTTTAGTCCGGCCTCGCGGAGTCTCTTTAACACCCTCTTAATATAGTCCGTATATTGCTCTCTCGTTCCTTTAGTGTAGATAAGAATGTCGTCTAAGTAGATAGACACGAACCGTTCTAGCATGTCTATAAAAGTGTAGTTTATAAAGCGTTGCTACACTGCCGGCGCGTTGGTAAGTCCGAAAGGCATTACTAACCACTTAAAATTACCTATACGCGTAGCGAATGTCGTAAGGTCTTCTGTTTGTCCTTCCTCGTTCCTTAACCGATAGAACGCTTGGCGAATATCCAACTTGCTAAACCACTTAGCCTTAGCTACTCGTTATATAGTCTTATCTATTAGCAGCAGCGGATACACATCTCTCTTGGTGACCTTATTAAGGCCTCGGTAATCCACGTATAGGCGGAGGCCACCTCTGGGTTTCCGTACGAAAAGAATCGGTAACGTATATTCCGCAGAGCTTGGCGTAATGAACTTCTTCGCTAGATTCTCTCGAACAAACACTTCTACCTAGTCTAGCTCGGCCGGCGATAAGCGTCTTAGGGGTTCGGTTCTCGGCAGTACGGCTCCTTCTTTCAACCGGATCTTATTGTTATATTCTGGTCGGTAGAGCAGCAGTAGGTTGGAGTCTGTTAGGGGACGCCGCCCGGCCCAGGTCCTGAACCCGACCTGAGCCGACCGTCGCCCTAAGGACTGCGACTTAGCGGCGCCAGCACGACCCTACCCTCCGTACGGAGTCACCGACAGGACCCCCCTTCCGTACAGAGGGAGAACACTACGTTCCTGCACAAAGGGGGAGCTACCGCCCCTTAGATTGGGGGAAAACCCGGCACTACCGTACAGAGGAGGTAACTCCCGATTCTCCGTACGGAGGGTAAACCTTGCACCCCGGCACAAAGGGGAAATTGCTGGCTTGGCTTCGTAGGTACAAATCGTACGGAGCAGACGACGAAGGAACTGCCTATCAGTTCCTTTATGTAGATACCCGACCTTAAGTTTCTAAACCAAGATTCTTGAGCCTCTTACATTAGGAACTGATCTTACTGTCGGTAACTGCGGTAATAGAGCAAGATGGACGGCGACATCCCTATAGAACCTACGGCCATAGAGGGACACATGCACCGCGTGTACGAGGAGCTGCTAGAAAGCAAGAGGCAGCTCGAACAGCAAGTAAGCTACTAGGCTGCGATGATTTCCCAATAGGAACAGGAGCTACGACAGCTTAGGGCGTCCGATCGCGATCCGACCCCTACGACGACGAACACGATAACCCCTACCCCGACCCCCAAGAGCAAACTCCCCGACGTCTCTACGTACGATAGTGAGGCCCCGGCCGAGTACCCCTCCTGGGCGGCTTAGATGCGCTCTAAGCTCCTAGTTGACTTAGGAGCATACCCGACCGAGCTGGACAAGGTAGTCTACCTCTTTAGGAGGTTAAAGGGCAGGGCAGCAGCACAAATTCTGCCGTACTACGAGACGGCCATTGCCAACCCGGCAATAGCTACGACGACGATGCTCTAGGCAGCTCTAGACAAGAGCTACAAGGACCCGGACCGCGAGAGCCGAGCGCTCCTACAGGTCAATACGATAAAACAAGGACGCAAGACCGTACGAGAATTCCTTGCGGAATTTGACTAGACTTTGGCAGAAGTAGGGGGTCTCCAATAGGAGGACAGGATGAAAATCACCTCTCTGGAGGTAGGCCTCTCTAAGGAAATTATAACGGGGCTGGTAGGTGTAATGCGGCCAGCTACGTACAAGGAATTTTGTAACCTTCTTAGGATAGTCGACGACCAGCAACGCAGGCTGGGACGGATAGGCCGTGCTTAGGAGATAAGACAACCTCCCTAGCGACAGACAGATGCTATAGACTAGGAACCGACGACGACGAGGGTGGCAGCAGCAGCCACCGTACGGCCAAGGGCCGCTACTAAGAAGGCGCAATGGGTAGACACAGCTACCCTTAACAAGAGGCGAGCAGAAGGGAGCTGCTACCGGTGTGGCAAGATAGGCCATACCGTACGGAATTGCGGGCTCCTGCTAGCAGAGAGACCTAGGGGACGGCCGACCACCGCAAGGGTGGCCACTGCAGCGCCTTAACGAGAAGATTAGGTGTCCTACTCGGACGACGACGAGTCGGGAAAAGAGTAGCCTCTAAGCGAAGACTCTGCTAGAGGCGGGTGCGAGATAGACTGCCAAATCAAAGCATTACTTGGCTATCTTTCAAGAGCAACTACATAACGACGACGCCGTTTATCGTACGGCCGACATTGAACAGGTCCGCAACGGCGCGGACACTGATTGACACAGGATGTTTGGTGTATAGAGTGATCAGCGAAGACTTCGTACAGAGACATCGGATTAAGACGGCCCCTACGGTACCTGTACGCATGCTGGGCATTACCGGGCGGGGACCGGACATTACCTATATAGTAAAAGTAACAATAGAGGTACAAGGACACTACGAGCAAGACTCGTACCTCTATGTCGTACGGGACAAGTTGGGGTATAACCTAATACTAGGGAAGCCTTAGATAGAGCGCTAGAAGGGCAAGCTGGACGTCGGACGAGGACGGCTGTACCTAGCAGCAACAAAGCGGAGAATCCGGGACCAGGGCAGGTCCCTGCAAGGTGGCAATGCTAAGGCCGAAATCAACACAGCAACGGCGGACATCAAGAAGGCATTAGCACCCAAGGAAGCGACAAACCCCTGTGCGAAGCTCCTAAGAGAGTATGTTAGGTACCTGGACCTCTTTAAACCGAAGTCGGCCTCGAAACTGCCGCTACACCGAGGGGAAGGGATTGACTATAACATCTAGCTAGAACCCCGCCCGGACAGGAGCCTGCCGGAGGTACCGTACGGACCGCTGTACGGGATGTCCTCTAGAGAACTCCTAGTACTGCGCAAGACGCTGGACGACCTGCTTGCCAAAGGGTTTATCCGGGCCAGTACGTCGTCCGCAGGAGCCCTAGTACTGTTTGTCTATAAGGAGGGGAAGGCTGGATTGCGTTTCTGCGTAGACTACAGAGGCATTAACGCGATTACTAAGAAGGACCAGTACCCTCTACCTCTTATTAAGGAGACCCTCGGACGGATCAGCAAGGCGAAGTAGTTCACTAAGCTTAACGTAGTCTCGGCCTTCTATAAGATACGGATCAAGGAAGGCTGTAAATGGATGACTGCCTTCCGTACGAGATACAGTCTTTTTAAGTAGCTGGTTACCCCCTTTAGCCTTGCCAATGCACCAGCAACCTTCTAAAGGTACATTAACAAGTCCCTGCAAGGGTTACTAGACGACATCTGCTCGGCATACCTCGACGACACCCTGGTTTTTACGGACGGCACCTACGCAGACTACGTACGGGATGTCAAGAAGGTGCTGGACCGTCTGCAGCAAGCGGGCTTGTACCTCGACATCGACAAGTGTAAGTTCGGTGTCCAACGTACGAAATACCTAGGTTTTATTATCGAGGTAGGGAAAGGCATTAGCATAGATAGGAAGAAGATTGATGCTATCAAGCTATAGAAGCCGCCTATAAACGTCAAGGGCGTACAGGAATTCCTTAGGTTTGCCAACTTCTACCGCCAGTTTATACAGAACTACTCGGAGATCGTACGCCCCCTAGTCGAGCTGACGCACAAGGACAAGCAGTTCAAATGGTCGGACGAATGCAATAAGAGCTTCGACAAGCTAAAAGAGCTCTTCACTACAGGACCAACGCTCGCCGCCTTTGACCCGGAGCGTACGACAATACTGGAAACCGACTCCTTAGGGTACTGCATTAGGGGTATCCTATTACAGGTAGGCCCGGACGGACTCCTACACCTATACGCGTATTTTTCTAAGAAGAACTCCCCGGCTAAGTGCAACTACCCTATCTACGACAAAGAGTTGCTGGCAGTCGTACGGTGTTGCGAAGCCTGGGATAGGGAACTCCGCTCGGTGCCTAAGTTCCTCGCCCTAACAGACTACAAGAACCTGGAATACTTCACTTAACCCCGGAAGCTGTCTAAGAGGCACGTACGATAGGCAATGTACCTAAGCCGGTTTAACATAAGACTCCAGTACCGCAAGGGTAAGGACAACAGCAGGGCCGACGCACTGTCCAGACAGGACCAGGACATGCCAACGACGTACGAGGACGACCGGCTGAAGTCGCGGACATTCCAGATGTTTAAGGAAGAGCTAGGCAGGGAGACTATCCACCTAGCGGCGACACATCTATAGGAACCCTAACTGCAAGTATAGGAAGAGGCAGTGGAAAAGGACGAGGCATACCGAGGGGCCTGTACGGCGATCTAGGGAGGGCAACGGAAACTCCTAACCGAGCTCCACCTAAAGGTATCGGCAGCCGAGTGTTCAGTAGACGAGGAGAACAACCTAAAGTTCAGAAATCGGATATAGGTCCTGGCGGACGAGAAGCTCCGTACGGGCTTAATACAACGAGCACATAACTCTATAGCTACTGGGCACCTAGGGCGCGAGGAGACGTACAGCATTATCGCCCGGGACTACTACTGGCTAGCGATGGCGAAGGACATTCGCAGGTTCGTACGGAACTGCGATGTGTACGGACGAACGAAGCCCTAGCGCGAGCTGAAGCATAGGCTGCTAAAGCCCCTGCCGATACCGGATCGACCCTGGCAAGACCTAACCGTAGACTTTATTACGGACCTCCCTAAGAGCGACGGACGGCGAAACATTATAGTGGTTACGGACAAGTTGACGAAGGGGGTAATACTAGAGGGGATGGACTCTATTACGGCTAAAGACACCGCCTGGGCCTTTATCCGGACGACGTTCAGCAAGCACAGTTTCCCTAGGTTAATTGTATCAGACCGGGGGTTACAGTTTACGAGCCAACTCTGGGTACGGATCTGCCAGTTACTAAGGGTAGAGCGTCGTCTGTCCACCGCATAGTACCTGCAGACGGACGGGGCGACGGAGAGGGCCAACTTAACCCTAGAGGCGTACCTCCGAGCGTACGTCGACTATAACCAGACGAACTGGAACCGCCTTCTCCTAATAGCGGAGCTAGCTATTAACAGCCGTACGGCCGATGCTACAGGACTGTCCCCCTTCTTTATAACCTATAGATACGACCATTCCCCGCTCCTACCGACCTTAAGTAGCAACACCCCGCGCCCTGTACGATCCCCAATCCAGCAAGGAGAGGCTATCGTACAGACGATTACAAACGCCTACCAATAGGCAAAAGCAAGCCTAGCCCTAGCCTAGCAGAACGCGGAAGAGCAGGCTAACAAGGGACGACAGGCTGCACCAAGGTACGAGGCAGGGGATAAGGTCTGGCTAAACCAGCGAAACATCCGTACGGACCGGCCGAGCAAGAAGTTAGATTAGAGAAACAGGAAGTTTACGGTAATCCGGCCGGTAGGGACACACGCTATACGACTAAACACTCCCCCAGGGATTCACCCAGTCTTCTATATAGACCTCGTACGACCGGCGAGCACGGACCCCTTGCTGCATTAGACGACTAACGACGGGCGCCTACCCGCAATTATAACCGAGGGCCAAGAAGAGTACGAGGTAGAGGGGATCCTTAAGAGCCGGAGGAAGCGGAGGAAGGCAGAGTACTTAGTAAAATGGAAAGGATAGGCAGAGCCTACGTAGGAACTGTACGAGGCTCTGCAAGACACGACCGCACTGGACAGATAGGAGGAGGACCATCCCCCTACCTAGTTGCAATAACCCCGCGCCGTACAGCGGAAAGAGGCACGATCTACCCTAAGGACAGGGTAGCCGCAGGCAGACCTGGGTTGTCAAAGGATCGAGCACTACGACGTAGGACACTATAGGAGCCTACCGATACGACGCTGTACGACGCCGTACAAGATAAGGGCTGGAAGAAAGGAATAGCCAAGGGACGAATAGGAGGGGGGAGCGGAAATAAGACAAGAGAGAAAACCGGCCGAAGATTCTTATATTCCCTAGGGGGGAACGAAACTACCCTACTTATCGTCTGAAATCTCCACTACCTTAGGCCCAGCCGGGCCTCCACCCCTACCAGGGCCAGCCCCAGGGAGCAGAGGCACCCCCCTACCCCTACGTGCCTCCCCCGGCCGGCGGAAGGGGCAGTAGAGGGAGCTATCCTTCCACTTATACGAGGCACATACCCTAGCCTAGAAGCCTAGGAGGCGGTATAGGCTAAGTAAAGGCCGGGGGGAGTTGGGGCAGGGGGCACAGAGCTGGCCCCGGGTAGCGATAAGGAGGGCGTTAACGTACGACGGCCGGGCCGTAGCTACCTGCTCGGGTGTAACCCGGGCAGGGTTACACTAGAAGGCGTAGAAGGGGAGCCCGGCCGCGTCCTGCTGCTCGCGGGTGTAGCACCTAAGACGTTAGCCCAGACCGTACGGAAGACGAGAATCCGTACGAACCGGAGGAGCAGCTGCCGGTTAAGTTAAGGGCCCTACTGTACGAGGACAAAGTAGGGGGGGACCCTAGCCGGACGAGGGGGAGGGGCGGGACCAGCGGCGACGAGGGAACCACTGGACGACATAGTAGTTAGTAGTAGTTAGTGGTTGGTTGGTAGCTGGTAGTAGCTAGTAGTAGATAGTAGATAATGGATAGTGGATAGTGTACGGTAGACGGTATATAGGGAGAAGAGAAGGGGGAAGAGAAGAGAAGGGAGGAGGCTTAGGCTAACTGCCTGCTATAGGGAATAGCAAGCAGGGCAACTGCCACAGACGGGTGAAATAGCAAGAGGCAACCGCGACCTGGAGGAAGCGACGAGGGACGACGACTCGGCACTGTACGAAATGGGACGCCGCAAACTGAACCAAAAAAAAAAAAACAACAGCAGGAGCTGGGTGATTTGGGCACGCCGCCGTACGAAAGAAAACTACGAGAAGGGAAGGGGGGGTATTGTTAGGGGACGCCGCCCGGCCCAGGTCCTGAACCCGACCTAAGCCGACCGTCGCCCTAAGGACTGCGACTCAGCGGCGCCAGCACGACCCTACCCTCTGTACGGAGTTACCGACAGGACCCCCCTTCCGTACGGAGGGAGAACACTACGTTCCTGCACAAAGGGGGAGCTACCGCCCCTTGGATTAGGGGAAAACCCGGCACTACCGTACGGAGGAGGTAACTCCCGATTCTCCGTACGGAGGGTGAACCTTGCACCCCGGCACAAAGGGGAAATTGCTGGCTTGGCTTCGTAGGTACAAATCGTACAGAGCAGACGACGAAGGAACTGCCTATTAGTTCCTTTATGTAGATACCCGACCTCAAGTTTCTGAACCAAGATTCTTAAGCCTCTTACAGAGTCTGCTTTCGAGAACACATTAGTATAGCTATAGAGTTCTTTTGGTAACACCTCTATATGGTCTACTTCTTCTTCTGCTATTATCTTCCGGTAGTCTTCGATGTCTTTTATTAAGATAGCGTAAATCTCGTTGTCTAGCGACCTCGCGAGGGTCGTTAGAGCTTCTGAACTCATTATTCCGATCGTGTCTTAAGGGTCGGGCCGATCCTTCGGAGCTACTTCGACGGTCGTAACGTTCGGTTTGGCGTTGGCTACTGTGACCGATTCGGCGGCGATTTCGGTCTGCTGATTTTTGAATCTAAGGGTGCCTTTACCTACGTTAATAACGGCTTTCTGGTTCTTTATCTATTTCTGTCCTATAATAATGTCAAATCTTCCGATATCTATAATTCGGAACGTCGCTTCTGTAGTGCGACCTGCTAAGGTGGTCTTTAGTGGCATATAGTGCGTAACACTCTCAGTGTCTTGTCCGTTATATGCCGAAATCCGTGTTAGGGATGCTATCTCTACTAGATAGCTATATCTCTTTATTATCTTTTGAACCAATCGATGGTGGATCGCCGCTCCGATAAGGGCCCCCGTGTCGATAAAAGCTTTCAGCTAAAGTGGTTTGCTCGATCTATCGAGGGGGTGGACAGTAATTAGAAGGATAATAGCTGTTTCCGTGTTTACTTCCACTGCCGCCGAGAGTGGATCGCTGCAGCTGTCAATGCTTCCTTTCTCTGGTAACGTAGTTCGTGTTAGTGCCCTGTTGTCTACGCTAGATAGGGGGCCTATCCTTCCAGCTAATCTTTTCCTAGGATTCTTAGTAGCACTCTACCGTCTACACTGTCGGTGTCGTTCGGAGCCGGCTCTATAGCTTGTATAGTCTTTACCGGCGGCTGCGGCTGCGGCTGCTTCGTAACACGATACTCCTGCTTCTGCTTATCTAATGCTTGGCATCTCGTAGCGATGTGGCCAGGCTTCCTATACGCGTAACAGGTAGGGACAAACGACGAACGCGGTAACTAGTAAGATGGCTGCAGAGGCGCTCTCCGGAAAGGTGCAGGGGGTCGCGTTGCCTGCGTTATCGACGGCTTCTAGTTCGATTTACGCGATTTCGCGTAAGCGCTCAAGTTTCTCGCGATAACTCTCGCTTAGTGCACGAAGCTCTTAAGGTCCTTATCTTCTACCAAGGCCATAGCTAAGGCCAGTTCAGGGTTCAGCTTCTGTCTTAGCAGGTAGAGCTGCTTATCTTCCGCTACTCGGGCCCTAATAGCATATTTTCAGAATAGCCTGTAGAATTCCTTAAACGTCTGTCGGTTCTGGTTAATCTTGTCTAGCTGCTTACAGGCCGTCTTCTTCCGGAAGGGGTCTCTAAAGCGTTAATCTAGTGCTTTGATCGCTTCCTCGGCGGTTACCTCTTCTAGGTCCGCTACTAGCGAAAAAGCTTCTCCTTCTAATCGCGACTCTAGGTAGGCCAATCTATCTCTGGCACTGTTTCCGGCATAGTCTCGATCTATCTTGTTCTTTATCTTCTTCTTAAATGCTTCCTAATCCTTAGGATCTCTGCCTCTAAACGCCAGTAGATCCGGTAGTAACGTTATCGGCGTGCTGCCTTAACTGTAGGCCGCCGGTAAGGCGGTCTCTGCTTGTTCTTCTCAATGCGGTAGCAGTGCCGACAACATCGCTGCTTCTATTTTAGCTAACTGAGCCTTTATCGCTTTCAGTTGTGCCAGTCGGTTTGCCGCTTGGTTTTCTAGCACATCTATAATGGTCTCTGCCGATTCCTTCTCAGCTCTTACCGCCTCGATTTCCTCTCTTAATCTCCTGTTTTCTTCCGTGTTTCTATAAAACTTCTTCTCGATAAAGGTAATAATGTCGAACACCTTCTTAGCTCTATTCTCTGCTAGATGCTCTTCCATTTCTTCCGGCGTACGTACGTACAGCTCGGCATAGCTCTCTATGCCCCTCTTCGCTTTATCTATCTCTTCTTCTGTAAGGCCCTTAGTAGCGTCGTTAAGGATGCTAATACGCCTATCCCTTAGTCTATTATTCTTCCTCTTTCCGCTGCGGCCTGTAACGCCGCCCTCTACTGTTAAGAAGCTCTCTATAGCTATCTTACGGTGCTGGTGTTTGGTTTGTGTAGTGCGCGTGCGTTATTCGGGGGTCCGGATAGTTCAACGGTCCCTTTCGCGCAGCGCGTTAATAGTGTAGGGAGTAAGTTCGAGATATAATAATCCGGGCGCGCAGATAAGATTTAATACGGCCTTTTTGATAACTATATCTCGAACTGAGGAGGGAAAGGAATCTATGTAGTAGTGGGCGAGAGCTTTGGGGGTGGTGTGCTAAGGCCCGGCTCGGTCCGGAAGGGCCGAGCCGAAATTCCGAGGGTCCACCCTATTGCTCGGTCCCACTCCTTTCTACCGCCGCAACAGAAAGGAGTCTATAAGGTAGCAGCAGTAGGCTTTGTAGTAGTAGTGTGCTAAGACCTAGCTTAGTCCAGAAGGGCCGAGCTGAAATTCAAAGGGTCTACCCTATTACTTAGTCCCACCCCTTTCCGCTACTGCAACAACGTATACGTAGATTAAGAAGGAAGAAACCCCTATTGACCGGAAGGGGCTAAAGTAACGACAAAATAACTAGAAAGGCACTAAAAAGAAGACGAAATAGACGAGAACAGCAAGGCCAAAAACGAGGCAGAAATTAAGGAAATAGAGCCTTCTACTACAAAAGAGAGCTAAAGGACAATAATAGAAGCTAAAAAGGGAAGCAAATTTAAGAAAGATATTGAAGGCAAGGAAATTAACTAGAGTAGAAAGATATAAGCCAAAAGCGACACAAAAGAAGAGGTACAAGAGCGATAAGATAGAAGTATGAAAGAAAAATAAAATAGAAAGCGCACAGACAGAAAAAGGCGTAAGATAAGGTTAAAATAGAAGAAGAAAGATGTAGGATTCAGGCACCTATAGCCGTAAATCAGACAGAAAAAGGCTGCTATACTGCAAAAATAGAGGCAGAAAAGAAGATAAGAAGATAGATAAAAAGAAGCCTATTAAAATAGAAAAGAGTAGAAGGATGTAATTAGCTAAGAAGTTTAGAAGAAATAGAATAGAAGGGCCAGAATAGATAAGTAAGCAGTTAAGGGCGACCGCTAGTAAGGGAGGGGGGTAGTGTTGCAGTAGTGGAAAGGATAGATAGATAGATAGGGTGGACCCTATAATTTCGGCTTAGCCCCTTCTGTTGCGGCGGTGGAAAGAGGTGGGACAGATTGATAGGGTGGACCCTGGATTTCGGCTCGGCCCCTTCCGGGATTTAGGTTCCGGAACGGACCGAGCCGGGCCTTAGCACTACTACCTCCACAGAAGCCTACTACTGCCACTATATAGATTCCTTTCCCTCCTCAGTTCGAGATATAGTTATTAAAACAGCCGTATTGAACCTTATCTGCGCGCTCGGATCATTATATCTTGAACTCACTCTCTACACTAACCCCGCGCTGCGCGAAAGGGCCCGTCGAACCATCCGGAAACCCGAATAACGTACGCGCACCTACATATACACTAAAACAACAACCTCCAAAGGCACCGCGAGAAGATGGAAGGCTTCTTAGCGGTAGAGAGCGGCGTAACAGGCCGCCGCAGAAAGAGAAAGACTGACAGAGCGAGTAGGCGCTCCAGTGTTATTAATAATAAGATTATTATTAGCGGTTTTACGGCAGAAGAGACCGCAGAGATTAAGGAACGAATAAGCGAATACAAGAAGATCCACGACTGCACGATCGAGGAACTAGAAGACTATGTAAACGAGAACAGGATAGGAAAGGTCTACGATAGTATAGACCTTATTAAGACGCTGTTCTACAGAACGCTGGAAGAGAACAGACAACTAAGAGTAGAAACTAAAGCGGTAAGGGCTAAGAAGGAATCGGCAGAAACTATTATCGACATGTTAGAAAACCAGGCGGCGAATCGATTGGCGCAGCTAAAGGCGCTAAAGCATTAAATAGCTGATATAGGAGCAGCGAAGTCGCCGCTACCGCAGCGAGAAGCCTACGCGGAGACCGCCTTACTGGCGGCCTATAGTCAAGGTGGCACTACGATGACGCCACTGCCGGACCCACCTGCTTTCGGTAGAGGAGACCCTAAAGCGTAGGAGGCGTTTAAGAAGAAGATCAAGAATAAGATAAGCCGCGACCACGCATCGAGCAGCGAAGAGGATAGATTGGCGTACCTGGAATCGCGATTGGAAGGTGCTGGAAGGTGGCAGGCTTGGCAGGGTCAGGCTTGGCGCACACTTAAATACCTCCACCTCCGCTTGTACGTAGATTCTTCCCTCTCTAGCCTTGGATATAGTTATTAAAGACGGGTATTGACCTTGCGTCTACTGCAGTTAGATCATTATATCCAAGGCTCACTTCAACAACACCTGCACTACGCGAAAGAGCCCGTTAAATTACATCCGGGTACTCGATTAACGTACATGCAACCAACCCAGAGTGTGTACTGTATATGTACAAAGGAGGCTGTCGAATTTTATCCAGTTACTTAATTGTGCATGTATATACTACTCTACCCCCTCCTCCCCCGATCGAGAAGAAGAAGAAGAGTTTTAGGGAAGAGAAGTGCCCCTATCGAGAAGAAGAAGAGTTTTTAGGGAAGAGAAGTGCCCCTATAGAGAAGAAGAGTTTTAGGGAAGAGAGTGCCCCTACGAGCAGATCACAAGTTTTAAAGAAGAGTAAGAGAGCGACGAAAGCGACAAGAAGGACGAGAAGGACGATGTAGGAGCGACGAGAGCGAGGAGCGAGAGCGACGACGACGAGAGCGACGACGACGAGAGCGCACCTAGCAGGACCTAGGGCGACGACATTCGTTTTTTCAGGTCTTTAACAGACCATTCTATTCGGACAAGGCCTATCGAGAAGTTCAGCAAACGAGGCAAAGCACGACACGAGCAGCGCGACCGGCAGCACAATCGAGACGTACAGCAATTGGTACAGCGACAAGACAAGGCACATCTGCAGACAACAGAGACAAGCAGCCGCAGACAATACGTTCAGTTCAACAATCGAGAGGTACAGCAGAGTACGAGCGCAATCAAGGCCTACGTTTGGAAGCGGCATATTCAGAATCGAGGCAGCGGTACAGTTAACAGATCAGCAGCAACATAGGCGGCACGTTCAGCTCGGCAATCGGGTCGTACATTCAGCAATCGAGGACAAGACACAGGCAAGGCACAGGCACAGCCCCTGACAACCCAGCCCTAGGCAGAGCCCCCAGGCAGAGCCCCCAGGCAGCTGCAGACAACAGAGGCACAGCTGCAGGCAGGCAGCTGCAGACAACACAGGCACTGCATGTTCAGAAAAGCACTGCATATTCAGAAAGGCAGCTACAGACAACAGAGGCACAGATGCAGGCAACACAGGGCAGACAGGGCTGCTGCAGGCAACACACTGTTTAGGAGCATGTTCAGAGGCACAGCAGCTACAGACAGGTACAGCTACTACAGACAGACACGGCTGCTGTAGGCAACACAGGGCTGCTGCAGCTAGGCACAGCTAGCTCCAGGCACAGCTGCAGACAACATATACTGTTCAGGTTCAGAAGAGCGCAGTTCAGAAGCTGCTGCAGACAGGCACAGCTGCTGCAGACAACAGAAGCATAGCTGCAGGCAACACAGGGCAGCTACAGACGACACGGAGCTGTTACAGACAATATAGGGCTGCTGCAGACAACAAAGGCACAGCAGCTATAGGCTAGCACAGCTGCTGCAGACAACACAGACAACAGAGGCACAGCTGCAGACAACCAGGCAGAGCACCAGGCAGAGCACCAGGCCGAGCGAGCACCTAGGCCGAGCACCAGGCAGAGCACCAGACAAAGCACAGGCAAAGCACAGGCAAAGCGATGGTCGAAAAGCGAGCGACCGTCCGAGAAGCGAGAAGCGACGGTCTGAGAAGCGACCGTCTGAGAAGCGACCGTCTGAGAAGCGACCGTCTGAGAAGCGACCGTCCGAGAAGCGACCGTCCGAGAAGCGACCGTCCGAGAAGCGACCGTCCGAGAAGCGACCGTCCGAGAAGCGACCGTCCGAGAAGCGACCGTCTGAGAAGCGACCGTCGAGAAGCGACCGTCGAGAAGCGACCGTCTGAGAAGCGACGGTCGAGAAGCGACCGAAGCGACCGTCGAGAAGCGATTGATAGGCTGATTGCGATTGATAGGCTGATTGCGATTGATAGGCTGATTGCGATTGATAGGCTGATTGCGATTGTGGGCAATCGCTGGTTAGGGAGGGCGGTAGTGATACGGATGTAGGGGGCTGGAAGGTGCTGGAAGGTGGCAGGCTTGGCAGGGTCAGGCTTGGCGCACACTCAAATACCTCCACCTCCGCTTGTACGTAGATTCTTCCCTCTCCAGCCTTGGATATGGTTATCAAAGACGGGTATTGACCTTGCGTCTACTGCAGTCAGATCACCTTCTAGGATTTAGGTTCCGGAACGGACTAAGCTGGGCCTTGGCATACTACACTACGAAAGCCTACTGACACTACTATATAGATTCCTTCCTCTCTTTAGTTCGCAATATAGTTATTAAACAGCTGTATCGAATTATATCTACGCGCCCAGATTACCTACTACTTTAGACTTCAGTTTCTCTAGCTCCTCCTTTAAACCTTAGTTTTTACATCTACTACTACAGACTATAGCCTCTTCCTTAACAGAGGTTAGCATTAAACAAGAGACATGTACACTTTAGCAGCGCATTTAAGGCTTTGAATTTTGCGTTGCTAATAGGCAGATAGAGCAAGAACAATTCTGCCTTCTTAATTAGACAATTGACTGCTTTGTTGTTAAGACATTATATGTTGATTAACAAGTTAGTTGTGCTAAGAAAAATCTTCTACCCTAATAATACTTCTAACCTAATAATTATATATATTATAAGATTTGAGCATTACACTGTTGATAGCTTCTGAAATGGATGATTTGTTGTGCTAGTTGGTTGTGCTAAGAAAATTCTGCCATCCTAATAATACTGCCAACCCAATGGTCATATACGTTAATTGAGAACTATCCACTTTATGACACATTTAGAAGACGACCATTCGGCGTCAACATCGATCCGCGTATAAGGACAAGAGTTCAAGGAAAAAGCTTCAGCGTCGAATCAAAACTCGAAGTTCTCCTAGTTGGCGAAATGCGGAAAGAGGGAAGAGTTGAAATATGATTGGTTGAGCTGCCCAGGTGCTCAAGATCGAGCCCTTCGCCAGCAGTCCAGCAGAAATCGTCGTTCCGTGACCGCGCTGGTTGTAACGTCAGTATCCCAAGTCATGTAGTGACAGGTGCAACTTACACAAGAGCAGCCAGGCCTGCCCCAACCAGACCAACCCTCACAAGATCACCAAACAAGCTATACTTCGCCAGCATGCCTTTCGTCTGCTTCAGCACTCCGGGTACCACAACTGCACCAGCAGCCGCGTACATATTCGGCAGGAGGTCGCTGACTCTGTACTCCAGGTCATGTCGCCGGAAGTACTGCTTTATGAAGTACAGGTTGAACGCGATTCGCAGGGCCATGTTGACACAATTTGCCCATACGAGCCCTTTCGCGCCCATCTCTAATACACGGATAAAGAGGTACGCACTGCCCGCAAAGCCGGCTGAAAATGCTCCCATCCAAATGCTCTGCAAATGCAGCTCTTTTGTAGATGCGGCAGCGGCGACAAAAGCTTCGCTGACACCGTTGATGGCAAGTAAAGGGATACAGTAGCAGTAGACGCCAGAAACTTCGCCAGCACCAGACAAAGACCATTGCGATCCTGCCACAAGTTCGAGGAGGAGAGGTGCAGCTGTCGGGCCAAGCGCAAAGGCCAGAAGAGACATGATGTTGTAGCTGCGGAGCACGAGGCTCAAAGTTATAGCGGCCTGCTTGATATTTGCTTGAAGTTGCGTTGTCTTGTCTGCGGCCAATGCCTTCTCTGACGAGCTTTTCCTCCCATTGAAATTGCCCGTGGGAGCGCAAAGCTGAGCGAAAAGGTTGCGGCTGCTGTCCTCGATGGGCCGAAAGACCATTCTCGCGATCAGGCCTCCATAGTTGACAGAAAGAGCATACGTGCCTTGTTCTTCCAAGGTTGAAAGCGCAGTGCTTACGAGCATGTCACCTTGGGTTAGCAGGTATTTGATGCCTTGCTGCACGTAAAGTGAGAGGCTTAAATTGAACAAAGACTTGGGAAAGAGGTTGAGAATCAAATCATTTCTGCTGTAGGAGAGATATCAGGAACCACTTGCCTGTTACTTAGAGGTCGCTCGCTGTACGCACCGCTCTTTTGCCTCGATCTTTTTGGGGAACAAGGTGAAGTTCTGGCTTCGCGCCACTGAGCTCGTCTGCCATAGGTAGACGACCGTGAGTGTCGAACAATGGGCGAGCTCCCCAATGGCAAACGGCAAGGCGCCCAGGTCCATACCAGCATGTTTGCTCCAGAATACCACGCCCGTAGTCGTAGCAGTCTTGAGGAGCACGGCACTACTCTGAGCTGCTGCCATTGTCTTGTACATCATATTCTGCTGCACGGCCACGAATGCAGGCTCAGAAAGGAGTTCGATGATCGCTGCCAATCCGCATATCCGCAGCGCTTCTGGGAAATATGAGACGTCGGGATACGAAGTGGAGAGGTAGCATTGTGCGAGGCCTAGTACAATTGGGATGCCGCTGGCAATGGCCAAGTAAGAGAGGTTGATGGCTGCTTGGATGCCACCCTCGGGTTGTCGCTGACAAGCAACCCGTAGGCTCTCGCGTGCAAAGTGATGAGCTGAGATGATGTAGAGTTCCAGCTGGACTGACGTGCCGAGCAATGCTGGAGATAGGAAGCGTAGAAGAACTTGGTTGAAGATGAAAGTAATTGCTCGTGAGGCAACTTGCTGCAGGATCAGGAAGACAGTGCCCCGGGCTGACGATGTGACCAGGTCCTTGGCCATAGCGCGTGATTCTTTGGCTGGTGGGTGTCTTGCAAGGGCGCTGGAGGAATGTGTTTGTCGCAAAATAATGCATGTTTCGCGGTCTCGGCAATGACGAGGACCGCGGTAGTGAGTGAAGCTTAAGGATACACCTTCGGCGCTCATACTGCTGGACGATAATGTGTACATAGACTTGGGACGCCCGCCTCAGTGGCATCTACATCACTTCTATTCACAATGCTGGAGTTCCGTACGCAAGGGTTTAACCCATACAGCGTCAAGTATTCGCCCTTCTTCGATTCCCGACTCGCCGTTTCTGCTGGTGCCAACTTCGGTCTGGTGGGCAATGGACGACTCTACATCCTGAACTTAGGCGCCAATGGCATCGAATGCGAGAAGTTCTTCGAGACGCAGGATTGTCTCTTTGACCTGACGTGGTCGGAACAGCACGAGAATCAGCTTCTGACGGCGGGCGGCGATGGCAGCATCAAGCTTTTTGACATTGGCGTGGGCGAATTTCCTGTGGCAGGATGGCAAGAGCATGCACGCGAGGTTTTCTCGGTGCATTGGAACTTGATCGAGAAGCAGACATTTCTCAGCAGCAGTTGGGATGGCACAGTCAAGATATGGACACCAGAACGGAAAGAGTCTCTCACCACACTGCCCATACATTCCTGTGTCTATTCGGCGCAGTACAGCCCTCATCACCCCCAAATTGTGACGTGCGTGTCGAGAGACTCGCATTTGCGCGTTTATGACCTGAGAAGCAAGCCGAGCGCGACGAACCAGCTCACACTGACTGTACCGATTCACGCACCGCCCAAGATCCCCATACCTGGCCATGTGAACAGACCTACGGAGTGCCTCACTCATGACTGGAACAAGTATCGCGACTCCGTGCTGGCAGCTGCAGGCGTAGATGGCATCGTCAGGACTTTTGATCTTCGCAACCCATCAGGACCTCTCAATTTCCTGCCGGGTCACGAGTATGCGGTGAGGAAGCTCAGCTGGAGCCCGCACTTGAGCGATGTACTGCTCTCTGCCAGCTACGACATGACGTGTCGAGTCTGGACAGATGGCAGCGGTGTCGATCAGGGTGGCAGTGGCTTGGGTGTTGGTCGCGAGATGGGGCGCATGGACCTACATACAGAATTTGCGATGGGCGTCGATTGGTGCCTGTTTGGCGCCGAGGGCTGGTGCTCAACGTGTGCCTGGGATGAAAAAGTACTGGTGTGGGATGTGCGAGAGTTCATGAGACCGTGACTGTGGACATATGAACCAGTCGTGGTTGGATCAACGACTTCGTCGCTGATCCGCATGTCAAGATCCGAATCGACTAGGTTACCCTCCTTGCACTACCTACCACCCGAGTGGTCTGACATGAGGCGATGTCATGACATCTCGAGGACTCTTTGCAGTCCAAAAGGGTCCCGACTCAGTAGAAAGTGCGAATGCGTCTGAATGTTGACACAGGACCAATGAGCTCCAACCATCTTACACACCACGAAAGCTCATCAAGCAATGCAGTATGCATTGACTGCGACCCGTCCAACAGAGGTGGACCTATCCTTGTTCACAAGTTCGTGTGAATTCGCTTCGTGTTAACCACCATGCTTAGTAGAGGTACTGTGGTACCAACGGTGGCTGGACAATCGACCTCAAACCACAGGGTGCTAACACTTCAGGACAATATCAGCGATGTGATCAAGAAGGACCAGGTTATTTGTGCTATCAAGCAAATCAAGATGGAGGTTGGAGTCAGGTCGAATAAGGCTGCCTTGATCACCTGAATCACTGGGACAGGGTGTGACGAAGACGTAGCGGAAAGGTATGCTTGCATGTGTTGTGGAAGATGAGAAGGGCTCGGGCGAAGTTGTGACCTAGGTCAGTCAAGGTGAGCAGGGTAGGCACGCTTCGAAAAGCGACTGCGCTCCTTTTGATGATCGTCTAGCTATCAAGTGCGCTGACCTCTGCACGGCGCGGAGACGATGTCCATGGAACGAGATAGAATTATGTTGACATGTGCCGCAGACTACCTATATTTTGGCCATCTTGCGGTCCACGCCCAAAGTCTCGACATCCTTCGGCTTGTAATAGTGAGGAGCAACTTCAGTCAACCACTCGGGCTGCAGAGGCATAACTGAGCGCATGAACTCCTTGGACGTGAGGACCAATTCGTAGAAGATGACCCATTTCGGCCTCACATCCATCAAAACCGAGCTTGGGTGAATGTGAACCGTCATGTTGTTCTTCGCAGTGCGATAGCTGTCACCTCCGCGTTGTAGCCGTGCAGCGTTAGGAAAGAAACCCGCTGTAATTGCACGCAGGATAGGCTGCAGGTTGGAGGCGCCACAAGAAGAAAGCGTCACTTCCACTCGATAGCACAGCTTGGCTAGCTGTTCACGGACATCGCGAGCACGGGTGAGCGAACGTTGCTGGAGGAAGTTCTCCTTGGCCCAAACGTAGCTGAAGTCTGAGTCCACCCATTGGTTCCAAATATTGAGGTAGCTCACATGATCGCCCCCTTCTTTAGATGTGAAGCGAGCTCGCGCTGCGTCAGCTTGAAGTTTCTTGTCTTTCGGTCGATAGAAAAGCGCAGAGGCCTCGCCCAGCATAGCGATGATCGAAAGCACTTCCTCGACGCAGCCTTCCTTGTCTGCCGCCAATACAGCCTTGGCAAGCATAGGATCCGTCGGGAACTCGGCCATCTGACGACCAATTTTTGTAAGCTCTCCCTTGTCGTTCAAAGCACCGAGCGCGTAGAGTTGCTCAAGAGACTTTATGAGCATGTCCGGTGCAGGAGGATCCATGAAATCGAAGTTGATGAGATCGTTGATGCCAAGAGACTTCAGCATGAGTACGACGCTGTTCAGGTTGGTACGTTGAATTTCAGGTGTGGTACTTTCAGGAAGATCATTGTAGTAGGCCCACTTCGTGTACAGACGGAAACATTTCCCGGGCTGGTTGCGACCTGCACGCCCCGCACGCTGATTGGCAGAAGCGCGAGAAATCGGCACTGCCACGAGAGACTCCATATTGGTAGCTGATGTATACCGATTCTCCTTGACATAGCCCGGATCGATGACATACACAATACCATCGATCGTAAGACTGGTCTCAGCAATGTTGGTCGCAAGCACAACTTTGCGAACTTTGGGGGGCGTCGGACTGAATATTTTCTGCTGCAAGTCGGTAGGTAGGTTGGCGTAGATAGGACATATCATGAGTTCTGGTGCAGCGCTTCCAAGTTTTCGTGCTGTCTCTTGCAGCGACTGTTCAGCCTGCTCAATTTCGTCTTGACCGGTTAGGAAGACAAGGATATCTCCAGGCAAAGGCTGTGATAGGTGGATCTGAAAAATTGTCGTGATGGCAGCAGAGAGGTAGTTGGCTTCGGGCTGCAGCGAGTAGTTCATTTCGACGTCGTACGTTCGTCCTGGGATATTGAGGATTGGCGCATCGTCGAAGAACTCGCTGAACTTCTGTGCATCAAGTGTGGCCGACGAAATCAAAAGCTTGAGATCTGGTCGTCCTCGAGCAATGTCCTTAACAAGACCGAAGAGGACGTCAGTGTGTAACGTCCGCTCATGAGCTTCATCGATCATCAAGGCACTGTAGCCACCCAGATCGGGCTCAGTCAGAAACTCTCTGAGCAGCATGCCATCGGTCATGTACTTCAGCTTCGTCTTTTCTGAGGTCGCATCTTCGAAACGAATTGCATATCCGACTTCGTTGCCCAGCTTGACACCAACCTCTTCGGCAACACGAGCTGCGACGCTCATGGCTGCAACACGCCTTGGCTGCGTGCAACCAACTTTCATGCCGTTCTTGCAATACCCGGCTTCGTACAGGTATTGTGGCAGCTGAGTCGTCTTTCCAGATCCAGTCTCTCCTACGACGATCACGATCTGGTACTCCTCCACCGCCTTCAAGAAAGTGTCGCGATACTGATAGACTGGAAGGGTTTTTCGCTTGGCTTCCATTGTCTTTGCCTTCCTTTCTGCTGCAAGCATTTGCTGAGCAAGTGCACGCTTCTCTGGATCCTCCATCTCGCTCAGACCACCCTTCAATGCCGCGTCCGTCACCCATCTGAGCTGCTGTTCCTCGTCAAAGACGTATTCGTACTCAGCTTCGTTGGACCGGTCTGCTACCACGATTTGTGCTTTCGTCTTTGCCAGTTGCTCTCGCTCCCATTCTTCGTGTTCTGTGACATATCGCTCTCGGCCCTGAGCGTCACGGTCCACGTATCTGCTGAAGAGTGCCTCTTCCTTGCGCTTCATATCCATGGTGCCCGTTTCTGTGATATAGTCTTCCGGCATGGCATATCCATCGTGGCCATCATCGATGTTCTCCCGCTCTTCGGCCAGGCGCAAAGCTTCTCGATTGCGTGCGAATTCATCCCTTTCTTCTTGCGTTAGATGTGGATTGTTTCGTTCCTCATCGGCCTCTTCTGCAACCTGTCTGCGCAGGAGCGCCAACTCCTGCGTCGAGCGCTTTTTCAGGTAATCCTGTCGGGATCTCAAGCGCAGAGCCTTCATCTCTGCCTCAGAGAGCTTTCCAGCTTGCGCTCTCCGCTTTTCATTGTCAGCGTCGCGCTTGAACGAGCGATCTTCAGTGACCTTCTTGGTACTTCCTGCGTCTTTGGTCCTGAGCCGCTCCTCGAAAGCTTGACGTTCCTTGCGATCGCGTTCTTCCTCGTCCTCTTCAGGCTCACTCTTTCGCTCGAAGTCGACCTTCACCTCGTCTCCGAATCGAGCTCTTTTGGCTGGCGGAGACGAAAATTCTTCCTCTTCTTCTTCCTCCTGGTCGTCGCCCCATCGATCATCAAAATCGCCGTCTCGGCGTCTCGGTTTCTTCTCTCCATGTCTGTCCCCGCTCCTGGATCGACGTCGCGCTCGGTGCGATTGACGTTTGGACCGCCTGTCTCGGCTGTCGTTGGCCGTGCCTTGTGACGGTAGCGGAGCTTCATCTTCTACTTCCATCTCCACCATGGCATATTTTTTGCGCGCCTGCTTCGATTTCTGCAGTTTGGGTGTCGCCTCACCATTGCTATTCGGCACCTGCGCCCACAGTCCATCAGCGAAGCGCTTCAGCTCGGCGTCGTCGGCGTCCAGCATGACTCCAAGCTTGTCTGCCAATTGAGAGGCGGATTTGGCGCATTTCGCGGTCGACACGACGAAATCGACTATCATGTCTTCACTGCCGCCGACCAGCTTGAGCAAATGGTCGGAGACATATCGCCTCAGCGCTGCCATCGCGGGGGCGGCGGCGGACGGCGGTGCGCTTGGTCTCTCGGGAGCTCACCTGCCCATCCGAGGCGCCGTGGTCTCGCCAAGTGAACCCTACGCGACTCGTGCGTCTCCAGGTTTTGCCCGCCGACTCGCTGCTGAGTCCGCAAGCCTGGAAGTCTGTTTCCGGGCAGGAAGGCGCCAACGTGCGCCCGTGTTTCGGCAGGAAGGCGCCAACGTGGCTTGTGTGCAATCAAGGTTGCTTCGCCGAGTAGTTAATGCGGTTTCATCCCCGGCAATCTCAATATCGCTCCGCCGACGACCTTCCATCTCCGCCGACGACCGTCCATCTTGGCCCAACGTCTCACCGCCGCTTTCTTGCCGTAGCGGCTGTGATCGGAGTCGCCTTGCACACGCCGTCCACCCCACCAGCCTCCCTCACTTCGGTCTTCATGTCTGGCGCAACTCCCAAAAAGACTCCCGCCACTCCGGCCGCTGCTGGTCGTCGCACTCCAAATGCCAACACCACCATCTCTGGCACCCCGACGCGAGAAGCCACGCGCCATACACCTGCCACAGCCTCCGCATCCGGCACCGCAGCGGATAGCATAACCCGTGCCAAGTCTGTACGCAACGGCGCTCCAATCTCCGCACGCGCCGCCGCAGCAGCCCGCAAACCACACTCTGCCGATTCTGCGGCGGAAGAGGAAGCCAGGGCAGAGCAACACGCGAGAATGGACGAGCTGCAGCAGAAGTTGAACCAAGCCGAAAGGGCGTACGAGGAGTCGCAGAAGCAGGCGGCCGTATTGCAGGCCAGGCTAGACGAAGCAGTCAAGGAGCAAGCCATGCTGGAGGATCGATACGGCGAGCAGACGGAGAAGATCAACGATCTCGAAAACGAAAAGAAGGAGAGCTTACGAGCGAGACGCGAGATGGAGCAGATCTACGAGAGCGAGAAGGCGGCCACAACCAAGGAGAAAGAGGAGGCCTTGGCGCGGGAGGAAGAACTGCAGAGTGCCATGCAAAGGCTGAAAGAGTCGCTGGCTCAACGTGAAATGCGCGCTGGGTTGGAAGACGACAGACGGCCAGTGCTATCAAGACACTCAAGCGGGAGAAGCGCAAACCCATCACCAAATCCCGATGGCACAGACCGACAATTTGCACCACCCTCTCTCCAGCGCAGCGACTCCACCTCCAGAAACAACTCCAAGCTGGTCATGCAAAAAGACAAGATCATAGAAGGTCTGCGCATGGAGCTGGCAGAGGCGCAGATAAAGCTCGTCGAAGCAGATCACATGGGCGGTGGCCGAGTGCAGGAAATCCAGAGACAGTTATACGATGTCAAGATGCAGAATGCTCGCCTCATGGAAGAGAATGAGTCGTTTCAGCTGCTGCTGTCCGAGAAAACACTGAATGGAGATTTCCTGCGACCGCCTTCGCGCGCACCATCTCACGATGGCTCTCGGCCACCTTCGCGCAATCCCGGCGCAGGCGAAAGTCTAGGTGGGACTACATTGGCAGACGAGCTGGAATCTCAAGCTGACAGCGAGGATGGAAATGACAACAGCCGGCGATTGCAGTCCGAGGTCAACAGCTTACGAGACCAGAACAAGGCGTTGACGCTATATATTAACAATATCATCTCACGTCTACTACAGCACGAGCAATTTGAGCAGATCCTGGATAAGACTCCGGATCTGATGCCTGGAACTAGTGCCGCCAGCAAACGATTTGCGGAGTTCGACAAGAACAAAGATCTGCCCGAACCGCCAGCTGAAGATAGCGAACAGCCAAGTCTGCTGCAGCGAGCGAAGAGTGTGATGGGCGGCAGCCGACCACGGCCTAGACCTCTCAGCCAGCAAGTGCAACCTGACCAAGTCGAGGGACCACAGAAGCCTCCCGGCTTGAACGAGGACCCTCAGACAGCACCTAGCGTACCCATCTCGCGATCACGATCAACGCGTGGTGGTGGGCATCGGCGTGCGAAGTCTGAATGGCCCGCTGGTGCTTCGGCCAACATCGTCTCGAACATGTATAGAGCGCCTTCTCAAACACCGCTGAGCCCAGGACTCGCTTCTCCGACAGGGAGAAACTCGTTCTTTGGAGGTCCTCTGCGCAACCCATCCTCTGGATCGCACGTTCCAACGATATCAGAAACCGCTCCACCAGAGAAGGAGAATGTTCAGCGCGACAGCAAATTATCTTCTCAAAGCAATCGCAACAGCGTCATCTCGAACCCAGCTACTGGTACTCTCGACGATGACTTGGGCAGTGGCATACCATCCGAACGCAGCAATGCTTCCTCGCCACCAAGAAGCACCACGTCTTCGGGCGACAAGGACAAGCAATCTGGTGCCATTATGATGGGCTCGAAGCCACGACCCCTCCGTCTCGTACAAGAGAACGTTAGTGAAGACGCCGCCAGGAAGCATGCTAACAGAGGCTCCTGGTTTGGCTGGATGAATAAAGGAGCTCCGGCTCCTGGGGCACAGCATGCGCCAGGCGCTGCCGGTGGCCCGCCTCAGGGAGACAGGATCGGCGGTGTCTTTAGCCAGCGCAAGAGTGAGAGCGGCGAATCTGGTGCGGCGCAGTAGTACGCCTCGCCCCAGAGAGCGAAGGACTCGAGCAGCAGGCGGTCTTTCGAGCAGCTGCGACACCAATGGTCCTTGCGAGGACGTGACAGCAGTGTCCCTTCTGCATCGCCAGGCAAGAAGAACATGTCTCCTCTATTGGCGACGAGGAGCTTCAGATGGGCCGAGTGACGAGGGAAAGGCACGAACTGGGATGGAAGTACCTCGTTTGTATCTTTATGCGGAGAACAAGGCGGCGCCGTTGAGATTACTTGTGAGCTGTGTGCGCCAATACGCACTGGATATACCCAGGATAGAAATGGATTTTAGGGCTTAGGTCATAGTTACCTATGTTGAGGAGTCATGGTCTCAAGTAGAGGACATTGAATCGAGGCGTTGCACGATGGGCTGCCGGGATTGTCAAGTGATGTGAAGCGAAGACAGGTGTCGGGAATCAAGTGATCTCGTGTGTCGATCGACTCTCGGTGGCTTTGCGGGTCAGAGGAGCATACCTACATAGGCGTCGTTCTTCCAGGGCTCGGGCTTGACGAAGTAGGGCCGAGCCGAATTTTTTGATTGATTATTATTCTACGCCACTGCGCACTGTGAGGTTGTGAGCAACGCGCAGGCTGACACTATGGCTGGTCAAGATCCCACCATGGAGGTCGACACCGACACCACCAACGACGAGATCCTGCTCGCGGCGGCCAACCACGACCTCGAGGCTCTGAAGAAGCTGCTGCACACCGGCTCGGCGAGAATCCAGGATCCAGAAACCGGCTTTTCGCCTTTGCACGCCGCCATTGCTGCCTGTGAGGCCAGTGCAGAAGTACCGGCGGAGCAGGAAAAGAAGGAGCACGACGCAGTCCCCGGCCACGCGCTTGACGAGCAGTCGGCACTGGCGACCATCCAACTGCTCTTCGAGAACGGCGCGATCTGGAACGAGCTGGACAAGAACGACGAGACTCCGGCGTGTCTTGCTCTGCGGCTCGGCCTGAAGAAAATTTACGAAGCGTGTGTCGCTGCTGGCGTGCGTGCGGAACTTTTGTTCAACCGGCTGGACGAGTACCTCCTGCTCCCAGACGGTGATGGAGGCGAGGATGACCACGACGATGATGCCATTGACGGCTTCGACCCCATGCCTAGCGGAACCGATGCGGCCGAGAGAAATGCGGCGAATGGTCGGACACCTGGTCGCGCAAACGGTGACAGCTTAGGCCTCTCCGGTTTCGAGCCCGCTCCCAACCCCTCATACAAGACTGAAGAATCGGGCCAGGACGTTGCCGCCGTGGGTGCTGCACCGCCTACAGGCGGCACAAGTGAGCAGCCGATGCTTTTGAATCCAAACGTAGACAGCGACGCGTACCTTGCCTCAAAGCTCACCTACTCCGAAGGCCGGCTTCTCGACTCTGACAAGAACGCTGTCATGATGGACTGGGAGACGGAAATCATGAAGGTGTCTGCCGACCAGCTCTGCACCAAGAAAGGATTGAGAACGATGAACATCGGTCATGGCATGGGCATCGTGGACACCATGTTTCTGAATCACGAACCAGAAATGCACCACATTATCGAGGCACACCCAGAAGTCATGGAGCAGATGCGCAAGACCGGCTGGTATAACAAGCCGAACGTGACTGTTCACGAAGGCAAGTGGCAAGAAGTTCTGCCGAAACTCGTCGAGCAGGGCGTTGTCCTTGATGCAATCTACTACGACACATACGCCGAAGACTACCGAGATCTAAAGGAGCTCTTCAACGAGCATGTCATCGCTCTGCTCGACAGCCACGGCAGGTTCGGCTTTTACAACGGCCTGGGAGCAGATCGCCAGGTCTGCTATGATGTCTATACCAAGGTTGTCGAGATCGAGCTCTTCGATGCAGGTCTTGATGTAGAGTGGACCATACTTCAAGTTCCAGACCTTGTGCACAACAACAAGCCAGGCTCGTCGTGGGGCGGCATTCGTAGAAGCTACTGGGAGGTCCCGGAGTACCGCCTGCCAACATGCAAGTTCCTGTCGAACAGTTGAGCGAAGCTTATCCTTCATGCGGGCCTCACGTCGCTTGCTTGCCATTAACACCTGCGCTTTGGTTGGATCTCTGTGGGAGCTGCTCGTCACCACTGACGCGTACCTGCTTCCGTTGCCGTTGCCGCCGCCCAACCTTGCCTCTGCCTCCGTTCTGCCATTAAGTCATTACCCGACTGGCTCTCCTCATCCAGGACCTTCGCAGCAGTCTCGGCGCCATAGATCGGCAACCTTTTCAACCCACTCTCGGCCAACCCCTCAGATACTACCTTGGGATCCAATAAGCCCACTTGCACAAGCACCGAAGCCTTGTCCCAGTACAAATGCTTATGCACCAGCTTCCCTCGTCGAAAAGTCACAATACTGACTGTTGCCACGTGCACCAGCTTGTTGATTGGCTGGACAACCGGGTAGGATCCAGTCTATAACTTGCGTATGCTCGAAGCACAGGAACGTTTCGTCCACGACGCAATCTGTGCCCAGCGCCTGAGAGAGCGAAGCGGATCGAGAGCGAAGCAGGATTCTTGGAGAGCAATTGTTCAGCATAGAATCCCAATAGATCTTTAGGGTACATGCCACCACCAATCATCATTGGCACGCAATTCGAGTACAACGTCCTCATCGGCCGTGAAATGTCCCAACTGCAGATTGTGCCTCCCGCACCCCGAGCAGCTCTCCAGCGTGTTGCTTCATTCGCATCCTCGAGTATGTCCTAATCATTCTCACCGAGGTTGAACGTTTTCCGAAGTACTCGCTGTGCAATATCATGTTCCGCATAGTTAGCCGATAGGTGCAGACTTTTATGTATAAGACGGCGCGAAGCTCTGAGTCCCAGCTACTAAAGAGCTGCACATATATCTCATTACATGGATGCGCAAAGTGGTTTCCGCCAAGTCTCCTACTCTTGTCACTCCGACAGGTCAATTGATCATATCAAGACCGTCATAGTCTATGAGACTCACAACGACCATCTACTTTCACTCAACGGCGACATGCTCATCCATGCTGAGACATGACCGACTGGAGATCTTTACATGAAATACAAGAACAGCTGCGATGGATCGCTGCATGAACTCACCTACACGAAGTCGTAATAAACGGCCACCACGTCCTTTTTTTTGACCAAGATTTGCTCGTAACACGACAAGACCGTTTCTCGATCGAGACAGGCAAAGCACCGGACGACCTCAACTTTACAGCGACATCGCCTACCTCGAGAACTCACGCACAATCCTCAACTTTCCAGCCCAAAACCGGAAACTCAAGATTTTTGGATCGCCACTGACACCAAAGTACCTGGCCTCGGCATTTCAGTATCATGACCGATAAAGATTTCCTGGAGGAGTTGAACATCAAGTTGAAAATCGACAACATTCTGGCTTCGCACGGCCCGCCATAGGGATGTCAACACCGCGGCTTTCAATGCCTGGCATGTGGAACACGAAAGACCGGGCACAGTGGCCATGCCAGTGAGGGCACATCCGATCATCCAACATATCAACAGCGCTATTGTTGGAGGGGGGCAGCCGGACTGTGAGCGAGACCACGAGGGATTGCGTGTGAGAGAACTATTGCGTGGATTCATGCTCGAATCCGCAAGGTAGGCTGCACGAGAAGGCCTTCGGCGACAAGAGTTGCCAAAATCTGCCAGCGCTGATTTAAAGGATTTCTTTCTTGACCGGAATGGCCACCAGCTCTGCTTAGGCCCAGTTCGAATCGCTCCGTTTGTGGCCGCCGAGCAGGCTGCGCATATGGCCCGGCCGGTAATCTTTCTCGGTCGCATCGAGCTGCGCCAAAGGAAGCCGGCCGCCAAAATTCCCGTTACGGAAGGCGATTTTGCTACAGAACTCAGCCCGAGGTTAGTCAGTTCTCTGGGCCCAGCCGCACGTGTTGGAACAGACCACGCATATTCCAGGCTCTCTGCCGTGCCGAATGAATATAGCATAGCACCTGCATCTGCCTCCAAGTGACCAACCATTCTTTCTCGTCCGACAACTGCAGGTGCCCCAAAAATCTTCTACCCATGGTACCGCGCAGCCTTCCGCCGTTTCTATCTCACACTGCCTCTGCGTGAGCACTCGACCTGCTGAATGTAGTACGAACTATTCGCGACGATCACTGCAATGTTCTCTCCATCAGCCGCTTGACTTCGGTGGCTTTGCTTGCCACGCGCATGCGCTCGTACATGTCCCGCCTCTTATCGCGATCGTGGCCAAACAAACCCTTGGCCAGGCCGGAGGGTGAACATCTTGCCCGGCCGAGAATGACTGCAACTATTGCCAGCTGGGTCTCCACGCATTTGGATGCGGAGCACCCGGAGACTGTGCGTCCAGGGATGGTACCTTGCATCCGATGCAGCGAGGGGCCGGACACGCCCAGGGGAAAGCTTGACTTGACCTCGCCTCATGATTTCACCTCAGTACATGTGCCAAGCTGTTTTGCATACAGCACCTTTTCTCGCGGCTTCCACTCACGATTACAGCAATCATAGTCCTCGCTTGTAGCGACCCGTGATAGTACATTCCAGCATCGTTTACGTGGTTGCTGCATCGTATCTCCTGGGGGATATCCGGGATTTCCAGGCCATGGGATAAATTGAGAGTGGCTGCTATCGGCGACTATGGATTCGGACAGGATGTAGAGATCATACAACTACTGGTATTGTAGGTGCATGGCGGTACAAGGATACATACGGAGAAGCCTGACGCATGCTCTTGTAAGACCAGCCCGTCGATCGCAGCGTGTACTGATGATGTAGAGACCGTAGCGATAACGAACGTCGAAGTCACAAGCGCGATATGGAGATTGATACAGCGGCCGGATTGAAGTGGCCGGTACAATCCTGCAGAGTCGTCAAGCTTCGAATGAAATGAAGACAAAGATCTGGCACTAGAACTCAGTTGGAATCATCATCTCACGCTTCTCTCCCTCTCTTGGGTTAACTTTACCGCGGCTCCAAGGCGTGTGGTAGACTTCCGAGATTCAAAAGAGAATGCGGCTTATGGACCGCGCATCTTCCAGACCGAGCGTGCGAAGCTGCAGTACAACAGGTCGCGATCTGCAAGGGGTACAAAACTGGATGCCGCTCCAATACCACTGCGCCGTTCTCATCATGTTGACATCCCGTTACTACTCCTGCGACCCCCACTGCCCCCATCACGGCTTGCCCGCCGTTGTTCCCCGCCCTGCCACGAAACATCTCGCGGCGGCGACCTCGCCACCGAGACTGACCCCCTCACGACTTTTTTCCCCGTGCAAAGAGCGGTGTATGCGAGAATCGACTTTGGTTCTGCTTCCCTTGCAAAGCGGCACCACGATGATGCAATCACGGATGAGTCATTGCATGCTCTCGCACGGCGAGTGTGGTCAACGCTGAAGCTGCGATAACTGTGGTCCGAGCTCAATGGTGTGGTCAACGCTGAAGCTGCGATGATTGTGGCCCGAGCTCAATGGTGTGATTGACAGTGAAGCAGCGACGCGTCGTTGTGATTGGGCGCCCCGTTGAAGCTGCGGTGACTGTGGGCCCAGCTCATATTGTGATTAGGCAGTGAAGCAGCGACGGGACGTTGTGATTGGGCGCCCCGTCGAAGCTGCGATGATTGTGGTCCAAGCTCAATGGTGTGATTGACAGTGAAGCAGCGACGCGTCGTTGTGATTGGGCGCCCCGTTGAAGCTGCGATGACTGTGGGTCCAGCTCAATGTTGTGATTAGGCAGCGGAGCTGCGATGATTGTGGCACGAGCTCAGTGCTGGGCCTCGTGTATAAAGCAGTCTCCATTTCTCCCCAACCTCCATCTTCCTTTCTCCTACATTCCACTCAACATCACCACCACAGCACCTCACCATCAGTATTCATCAATATCACTCATCAAATCCTTCATCACCTTCATCAACCTTCATCACCTTCATCAACCTTCATCACCTTCATCAACCTTCATCACCTTCATCAACCTTCATCACCTTCATCAACCTTCATCACCTTCATCAACCTTCATCACCTTCGTCAACCTTCATCACCCTCATCAACCTTCATCAACATCATGCCACACATCACTCACCGGTGGCGTCTAGCTCGCCATCTCGACCGCAAGGGAAGTCACTTATCCACCCGCATGTCACCCATGTCTTGTTAACACTTCACAGTCCGGGGTAGTTATACACCCGCATGTCTCCCATGTCTTGTTAACACTTCACAGTCCGGGGTCCAACATTCACACATCACGCCATGAACCACATCCACAGCTCGCCATTGCGCCGCCCTCGGTTACCAACACATGTGCACCGTTTGGTGCCTTTTGACATCAGTATCCACCACCATACACCACCACCAACACCATCCACCATCCACCACCAACACCATCCACCATCCACCATCCACCACCCACCACCAACACCATCCACCATACACCACCACCAACACCATCCACCATACACCACCATACACCACCATCCACCATACACCACCACCAACACCATCCACCATCCACCACCACCACCACCATCCACCATCCACCACCAGCACCATCCACCACCATCCAACACCAACACCATCCACCACTACCACCACCAACACCATCCACCACTACCACCACCAACACCATCCACCACTACCACCACCAACACCATCCACCACTACCACCATCAACACCATCCACCACTACCACCATCAACACCACCATCCAACACCACCACCAACACCATCAACACCATCATCGTAGATAGCAGGCAGTGAGCGCAGGCGTGAGCGGTGGTACCATCTTACAGGTGGCAGGACAGTAGCAGGCATTGGTGGCACTGACAGGCAGCGAGAGCACACACAGCGAGGCGACCGATGGACGGCAACACCCCACGATACAGACCATCAGCGACATCCGGCATTCAACACTTCACGACAGCACATTCCGGCATTCAGCACCCTATGACATTCGACTTTGGACACTACGACCCCTGACCCCCCTATGACCCATCTGACCTACGGCCCCCATCTGACCTACGACCCCCGACCGACCTAAGACCCATCCGACCGACCTGCGACCCCCCGACCCCCCTGCGACCCATCTGACCTGCGACCCCCGACCGACCTACGACCCCCCCCGATCCCAGCAGCAATCCGAGACGCGAAGGCCTGCCCACGAGAGTGTGATGGATGGTTCCATGATGGTTAAGAGCATGGAGGACACCGAAGACTTCAAACTAGCTTAGCGCACGGTATACTTGTGTGGCCGCTGTAGTGGAACCGCTTCGCTCGGTTGAGATTGCCTACCAACCCGCCCAGAAAGATTTGGTCAGGTCAAGCCTGCTTGTGGGTGGCGTCCTGCAAGTGGGTGGCGTCCATTTCGATGCGGCGATGTTTGGGTCTTCGGTGGCGTTTTGAGGCCTCTTGTGGTCTGAGAGATTTTGGGTGGCACAGGGTGGAGGGCACGGGCAGGCTTTCGCAATGCCAGTGACGGCACATGACCGGCATCTATTTACCCCAACATTTGGACATCTGGATACCTGGACACCTGGATACCTGGACACCTGGACACCTGGATATCGACCTCGCTCGTGTGCTGCTCTCGCTTGCTTTGGGTGTGTGGTGGGGGGTGGCTTCTGGCTTTGGGTTTCGCAGTTGGTTGTTTATTATCATGCTCTCGCTCGCTCGCCGTGGTGGAGGGTATTCAGAAATTCACACAAGTCTGTCTGTGCCGCTCCTTGTCATGTGACTGTCATACTTTCTCTCATGTGACTGTCATACTTTCTCCCATGTGACTGTCATACTCTCTCTCACGTGACTGTCATACTTTCTCCCATGTACTTTCTCCCATGTCATCCTTTCTCCCATGGCTTTGGCTGCTTGGCACCTTTGGCGCTAAGCCCTCTATGAAGGCTAGCTTCTGGCTTCTGAGCTCTGAGATAAGGATTCACCAGCAAGTCATTAGCAAGTCATTAGCAAAGCACCCGTCATTTCGACGACACCTACATGACCACGCCTGTGTACACTTGGAATTTCCCACCACCAGGCAATCACACCCAATTTCCCACCACCAGGCAATCACACCCAATTCACCCCCAGAGATTGACATCCATCATGTTCAAGCGCGTCCTCACCGCCGCCCAGGCACAAACTACCTCCGCTCTTCGCACAGCCACCACATCCGCCGCCCGACCACAATTCGTGCGCGCCGCCGCAGTCGCCCCAGTCCAGAACGCCCGGAGATCATATCACGAGAAAGTCCTCGACCACTACAACAACCCCCGCAATGTCGGCTCCATGCAGAAGAACGCACATGACGTGGGCACGGGTCTCGTGGGCGCGCCGGCCTGTGGCGACGTCATGAAGCTCCAGATCAAGGTTGACCCGAGCAACGAGACCATCACCGATGTGAAGTTCAAGACGTTTGGGTGCGGATCGGCGATTGCGAGCTCCAGTTATCTGACCGAGCTGGTGCGGGGTATGACGCTCGAGCAGGCGAGTCGGATCAGGAATACGGAGATCGCGAAGGAGTTGTGTCTGCCGCCTGTCAAATGTGAGTCTCGTGAGACGAAGGAGAGAAAGAGAGAGAGAGAGAGAGAGAAGGGGAGAGAGGTGGGCGCACAAGGATGAATACTGATGATATATCACAGTACACTGTTCCATGCTTGCCGAAGACGCCATCAAGTCCGCCATCTCGAACTACTACACGAAGAACCCCAAGGCACGAGCGACAGATCTCGGTGGAACTGGCGCCGCGATGCCCAAGATTGACATTGAGAAGTTGCCTGCCGATGCGCCCGCTGCGGCTGCTGCGTAGGCTGATGGATGGAAAGACTTTGCGTGACGAGGCTGGCGATGAAATCAATCCCGACCGTGGTCTGCTTTCTTCTTTGATGTTTGAGCAGGTTGTATATATGGGTGTCGCTCGAGAGGAACAGATTGCCTTCTCCTACCTTGGAGTATGTGACAGAACGAGAATGACAGTGAAAGCGGTAAGGGTGGCTCGCGGCTGTTGTATATGGTTTCTGTCATCACCGACCGAAGATTGTGGCTGCGAGGACGGGACGCAGATGGTCGCAAAGGGTTCATGGCACTCCCTCCACATTGCAAATCCTCCCACGCACGTCGTGGCCGAGAGGAACCAAGGAGAGGTTGTGCACGACGTCACCTCTCCTCTTTGACCACTTCACACCGTGAGCTCGAAGTTTTGTAGTCGTCTCTAGACGAAATGTTGGACGGCATCCGCTTCTCAAACTTTGCGGTGCTCTGCTATTGCCATGAGCTGTGGTGTTTTACGTCAATTCATACATGGCTTCATGCTGCTTCTGATGCCGCGCCGCGCTGCACGGCGCTGCCCTAGGCTATGTCTATGGTACATTGGCAGCAATGGCTTTGGAAAAGTTCAACCTACTCGAGCAAACTCGCCTGGTTCGCGTACAGCACATCCACCACGTTACCCAGCTTTGCAATTGTATCGAGGGCGGCGTCGTAACCCTTGTCGCGGTCTGCTTCTTCGAAAATCTCGAGCACGCCCTGGCCCTGATCCAACACACCGATGATGACGCGGTCGAGAATCATCTGGCTCAGCTTTCTCTCCACCTGTGCGACGTCGAGACCAACCATTTGAGCAACGTGTGAGATTTCGACACGCGAGAAGGGCTCAATGACCTTGATCAGATTCTGTTCCAGCATGCTGTCGTACAAGCGGCGGAGATGCGATGCGATGAAGCGATCGCTGCCGAGCTCGTATCGGTAAGCGTGTAGTGCTTGCTCGTACTCCTCCAGACTCCGGTTGTTGTGTGCGCGTGCGACGGCCTTCATCGCGTCGAGATCCTTGCCTGCGTAGCGAATGGCGTGCTTCGAGGTCATGAGTGTATCGACGCCGTCCTTGAGGTTCAGCATGATCTTGCACAGCAGCATGTACTGCAGCGCCGATGTTGCCTTGATGGCGTCATCTTGTGAGTGGTAGCCCTCCATGGCTTCGATGAAGTATGAGAAGGCAGTGTTGAAGTCGCCATCCTCGGCGTGCAGCTGTCCCGACTGCATGTCCAGACCAGCCTGCAAGAGCGGTGGTGTGTATACTGACGCAGCGCTGGTTCGCGCACTTGTGAGTGCTGCCCTGCCGGACGGCACGTTGCCCAAGGCATGGTAGACTCTGCTCTCTAGCAGTTGAACCTCCACCAATACCAGCTTGTCATCTAATCGCTTCAGTTCTTTGAGAAGGTTATTGATGAGTGTGAGGGCGTCATAGTAGGATTGTGTCTGCATGTAGAGGTTGACGAGGCGGACCTCTAAGCTCTGGCGAAGGAAGGCTTGTCGTTGCGATACTGCCCAGTCGATGCATGATTTGGTGACGGAGATCTGGGTGTTGGTGGTATTGGGGATGGGTGCGAAGAGGTCGAGAAGCTGGCGGACTGTGCGGTGTTAGTGACGCGCTTCCCAGCATCTCCTTCCTGAGCTAGGGTTATACCAAGCTTCGCAGTCTTTGCTCTGGCGTAGCTGGTCAGCACATCTCGCGTCTGCTGTATGAGCTTCACCAGATCGTCGGTCCGCTTGTGGTCTCGATACAGCTCGCCGAGTGCCAACAGCGCGTTCTCGAAGTCCCGCAACGCCCGGTCGTTCTGGCCTGGCTGTTTGGACAAGATGTCCTTGTATATGCTCTCTGCTTTCTGTGGCTGGTCTTTGGCCAGCTTCCGCGCCTCCTCTATCCGCTGGCTGTTGTCTTCGTGCGCCATGTTGCGGACTCGTCTCTGCCGAGCGGATGATGATCTGCCGAGCGGATGATGACGATGATGACGATGATGATGATGATGATGATGTCGGAATTCAGTTCAAGGTGGGAGTTGCACTTGAGATGCAGGGTGGAGTTGGAGTTGCACTTGAGTGGATGAAGAGTGTGCTTGATGCTTGATGCTTGTGAGCGGACTCGGTTCCGCAGCAGAAGCCTCAAGCTTCTTTTTCAGTAACTGACCATTCAACTCCGCCTTCTCGCTCCCACCACGATGGCTCCAAAATGGCAAGGCCTCCTCGGCTGGCAACAGCGTACTCACATGCTGACATGAACGACAGAAAATCAAGGCGCTGACCCGCTCCACGAGCAACATCCAAACGCCGGGCAGCCATGTTGTCCGGCAGCCTCGCAACCTCGATCCTGCTCTGCACCCCTTCGCCCAGCAGCGCGAGTATACCAGAGCCCTCAATGCCACCAAGATGGAGCGCATGTTTGCGCAGCCGTTCATTGCTCAGTTGGGTAGAGGTCACGTAGATGGCGTGTATACCATGTCCAAGGACCCGAAATCCTTGGAGCGCTTTGCCAGTGGCAGCGGTGATGGAGTGGTCAAGGTGTGGGATCTGCCGACGAGGGACGAGATGTGGCAAACACAGGCCCACGAGAACTTGGTGAAAGGCACGAGCTGGACCAAAGATCGGAAGCTTCTCAGCTGTGGCGCAGATCGGACTGTTAAGATGTGGAACCCATACAACACAGCAAGTGCTGCAAAGGAGCCGGACCAGACTTGGCTGGGAGCCACATCATTCTCTGCCCTGTCTACGCACCGGCAGGACACATCCTTCGCAGTCGCCGCTTCTTCCGAAATCCACGTTTATGACTACTCGCGAGGACCCCAGGAACCTCTGAAGCTCAACCTGACAGGATCTGTCGACACCATCACCGCTCTTGCCTTCAACCAGTCGGAGACGTCGATACTCGCTTCATGCTCAAACGACCACTTTTTGCGATTCTGGGATCTGCGAACACAACAGGCAACGACAGGCGCAAGACTGACCTTGGCTGGTAACACAGTTGCATGGAATCCCATCGAGCCCATGAACATTGCAGTCGGTTGCGAAGACCACGACATTCACATTTTCGACATGCGGAACCTGAAGCGATCACTGAACACCCTGAAGGATCACGTTGCAGCTGTCATGTGTGTGGACTGGTCGCCTACTGGACAGGAACTGGTCTCTGCCTCCTACGATCGAACAGTCCGCCTGTGGAATGCCCGGCAGTCTGGTCGAAGCAGAGATCCATACCACACAAAGCGCATGCAGCGCGTCTTTTCCTGTGTCTGGACAGGCGACAACACATATGTGCTGTCCGGCTCGGATGATGGCAACATCCGAATATGGCGATCAAACGCTTCGGACCGAAGTGGCATCAAGTCTGCGCGTGAGAGGCAGAGCCTGGAGTACAACAAGGCGCTGAAGGAGAGATGGAAGCACATGCCAGAGATCAGGCGGATCGATCGCCACCGCCATGTGCCCAAGGTAATCAAGAAGGCGAACGAAATCAAAGGCGAAGAGATCAAATCCCTGAAGCGGAGAGAGGAAAACCGAAGGAAGCACACAAGAGAGGGCCAGAAGAAGAGAAGAAGTGAGAGGGAGAAGATGGTCATGGAAGTGGAAGTGTAGGGAAGGCCACACGCCTCGTCAGCACAGCGACGGCGTTTTGAAACCGTGCACAGCATTTTGCAGGCGTCAGCGGGAACATCAAAAGATACCATGGGCATCGGTGGCAAATGCGGAGTTTTCTGCAATTGGGGTAACTATCCAGCGACACAGAATCGATCGCACGGTCTCCATCGACATGAATGTCACACTCGACACGGATCCGACACCCCTACTCGCTCATCTTGACCCTCTCTCCGCACGCCGCACACGCATGCCGTCCCCACGCCGGAAATCGCCATGTGTACAGATAACGCGAACCAAGTGACTCGTGAGCGCAGCGACCTCTCCCATCCGCTTGACCTTCGTACCATCCTCGCTTCGCCCACACTCGCGCACAAGGGCCCCGGCTCTCGGACTCACTGACCTGCCTCCAATCTTTCGCAGATGCATGCTCCTCACAGAAGCGCCGCATCCTACGAAACCTTGAGGATAGGAGCTCCTTGTGATGAGTGCACTCCGAGGCTTGGGGTGGGAGATGATCGTTCTGTGCTTCTGCATGCCCGTCGATCATGCTCGCGAATGTGGGCTTTTTTTTTTTCCATCACTACTCTCGTCTGCAACACTGATGCAACTAGCACTACGCCACCACCAACACCTCGCTAATCCGCGACATTTGAAAGCCAGGCCTGTACATTTTTTGCCTCCGCTCTCCCGTCATGAATGAATTTGATGACGTGGTCTGCGACTGTAGACGCGCTGTCCACATAATCCATCAGAATTAAAGCCCGGAAATCAGTTCTGTCCCTCGCGGCGGCGGAAGAAGTAAATATATGCGAATTTCTTCATCTCATCCACATCGCCACCCTTGCATACCTTTTCATCATTGAACAGGACCCAGCCTTCTTTCTTCTTGATGAATGCCACATAGTGTCCGGCGTGGATACTGGAGCCCTTGTGACACACAATACTCTGGAGTTGGAATAAGGCGGGCTTGGTGTCTTCGGTGACTTTGGCATCGATGGCGCCGTTTGCAGCGGGTGCTTTGTCATCAAGGTCGCCTGTGGCTTCCGGATGGGAAAACAGCCAGTCGACTGCTCGCTCCACGTCGCCACCGGTCTCCTGGAGTGCCTGTCGCGCCTGGGGCGCGGAGAAGCCCATACCACCGAGAGTCTCGATCGTGGCCGGATCGACGGTTGAGTTCGAACCACCGCCAGCAGCAGGCTCGTCGATCGGCACATCGATGTCTGGGTCCTCCATGTGCTCGACTAGCCAGTCAGTAGCGACCTCTACATCCGAGTTGCCAGTCGCCTTGAGTGCCTTCTCGCATCGTACGCGCGGGAAGTCCATACCCATCAGCATCTCCAGCGCAGCCTCGTTGGGCACAAACCTGCTGCTTGCACCACCGGCAGCTTCCCGCTCTTCCGGAAGTTCCTCTTCGTCAGGCTGCTTGCCCTTGCTGCGATATTCTTCCATGTCGAAAGCCTGGTCGCCGACTATGACAGGTACGTCTTGCTTCGTGGGGACCCAGTTCACAATTTCGAACCGACGAGCGTTGACGGCCAAGACGGTAGGAAAGGTCCTAAATAGCGATTGCTTCAGAAAACCCTGGTTGCCACAGCCTCCGCAAGTGAGCTCGACTACCTCGGCCGCCGTAAATTCGTCAAGGCACTGCTTCAGAGTGACTGGCTCAAACTCCTCTCTCTCCTCTACCGCTTTGCCATTTTCTCCTCTCGCACTTGGCACAGCGTCGCCGTTGCTCATTGCAGTGTCTTGAGATTGAGGCAGCCGCCTGATGGGAACTGCAACGGAGATATTTTCCATTTCGTCCCGTCGATATCGAACCTTCTTACAGTGCAAGCACTGCAGCCTTTGCTCCACCGAGAAGCGGAAAGCATCGACTGGGTCGAAGACGTCCTCGTATTCCGACTGTGCAGAGACCTGTGAGCGCGAGACTAGCTTGAGCAGGTGGAGTAGAAGCTCGAAGGAGTCTTGCTGGCGCATCGTGCTGAATTCTGGATGACCTTTGCCGACGAGATGCTTGAGCATAGCAGGAGCTATGCCTTTCTGGTGAAGCTTATAGTCTGGTTCGTCGTTGAGGGTGATGTCCGTGTCCGGCTTGCTGTACCTGCCCGAGAGCAGGCCATCTGCCAGCTTTCGAAGCTGCACTTCGATATCTTCGGCAGGGTTGATGAGGTTGGGGATAGGGTCGTTCGGTCTGAAGTATCGCTTCTCGAACTCGGGCGTGGCAAATAAAGCTTGCAGCACAGAGGCGAGGTAACAGCTGTTGCCCAAATTCTTGAGACCCGTCAAGCTCGGTCCGAAGAGGGGCGTCAACTGCCTGCCCTCGGCGTCGGTCATGGAGAAGTCGCAGTTCAGGTTGTGCTCGAGTTGTGCCTCAGCCAAGCTCTTCTCGGTTTTCACTCTGTCCTTGATGTTGATGCCCCAGTGGAGCAAGTGCTCTGGCAGCTTGGGATCCTGCACCTCATCGTCATGTTGGTAGCAGTAAACGTCCGCGCTCCCTTCAGCCGTGAGGCTGCCAAGTTTGACTGCTACGGGATGCTTGGTCTCGTTGGCGTGCTCCAGCTGGTGCCCATTTCCTGCAGGCCCCGCGCCACCATACTGCTTTCTTCCGCAGCCCAAGTTGCCGCAGGTCAAACAGAGCCACAGGTTCTCCTTCAGGTCGCACTGGTTGCAATGCCCGAGCTCACCACTCGCGATCTGCCGTGACTCGTCTTGTTGTAGCAAGAAAGTGTGATCGCAAGGCCGAAGCTCGAGCTGCCAGCCCTTGATCTCTTGTTTCTCGGCGAATGTGTTGGCCTTGAGCACACTCTGCACCGCTTGTTCCACTTGGCCCTCGTGGGAGATGGCGCTGGCATTGCACTGAAAGCACTTGACCTCAGTCCTGGTCTCATACCGACTCTCCTCGGTCTCGGCCTTGATCTCTAGCTTGCTGATCTCCTCGGGCGGTCCGCGGCTGTGGCGGTGCTTTGGCTTGCGAGTTCGCCGAATGTTGACTGCGAGTGGGTGGCCGAAGTGGTGGGCGTGAAGAGCGGAGTGTGCCCGGTCACCGGCACAGCCGCCGTTGAAGCAGTGGAGGCAGACGTCGAGACCCGCTGCTTCATCGATGCTGTCGAAGCAGAGCGTGCACTCTTCGCGGTAGACGGGCTCGGAGGGACGGGGAGGACGCAGGGACGACGACGAGGCATGGGGGCACGACGCCATGGTGGCGGTGGCGGTGGAGGGTGGGTGAGGGCGGCGGATTCCAGGCGAAGATGAAAATCAGATCAAGGTAACTACCGCTCGGGCCCGCGCCGTCGATGCCAAGACTATGTATGTACTTGGCTTCCCACAAGTGTACCTGCCTTCCCACAAGTGTACCTGCCTTCCCACGTAGTTAACTATGTATGCACTTGCCACTTGCCTTCCCACGTATGTACTTGCCTTCCCACGTATGTACTTGTCTTCCCACGTATGGACTTGCCTTCCCACGCACATATGTACTTGCCATACTTCTGTTCCCACCTACTTGCCCATACCTGTACTGGCCCACCCCTGCACTTGCCCACCCCCCCCCTGTACTTGCCCATACCTTGGACGAGGCTGCAGCCTGATGGACGCACGCCACGGCAGATACCGCCACACATGAGAGCGCATACCAGATGGAGAAGTGCACCACACGACCCGGCAAGTGCGACTCGGAATGCCTGGGACGTGCAGCGGCTTGGGCCACGCTACTACGTGCATGTCGCCTTGCACCAAAGCGGAGCTGAGCCGAGCTCTCTTGACAAGAGCTCAGTCAGGAAAGTGCGCCCCAGCCGTCAGCATCACCTTGGCCTTGGATCTCACTTCCCCTCCTTCTCCAACAGCCCGCGCTTCATTCACCGTGGCCAGCCGCGAGCAAGTCAGCGCCATGTTTCCCTTCGGGAAATGCTTCGGCCTCCTGGCATTTGGACTCGGCTTAGTCGTCTTCGTGGCTGGGTTTCCCGCAAGCTGACTCATGTTTCCGCTGGGCACGGTCAACCAATACAGCTCACCCACACAATCCTCCACGTTCAAAGGAATCGCTCAACGCACCCGTCGATCTGCACTTCGGTCCAATATGTGCGGCGATGCAGGAGTCACGGCTGCGCGGAGAGGCAGGGACAGCGTGGTTCAATAACGATTGACTAGCTTACACCACAACACCCCTTCCAATCACACAACATCCCTGCCCAGCCTCTTCCATACAACACGCGCGGGCTCGCTCGCCTGCTGGTTCGAACGCATGCATTCGAATCATACCATCATCAACATCGTCATCATCATCAACAACGCGCCCAGCGAACAGCGCACACCAGAAGACGCAACGGCAGTCCTTCCTCGTCGCTTCCTTCAAGTCAGTCTACCGGAAATATTCCTCGCCACCGCTACCCACTGCAGTGGGACAATCCGTACCCAGTCCACTATCGTTGGGCGTCGCATACATTCTCTCCAACTCCTTGCGATCCATATCCTCTCGCATCACCTCCTGGACAGCGGCTTCGATCTCGCTGCCAGTGGCCTGGAGTGGTGCCACACTGCTGACGTCGGACTCCACCGTGCCAGTCGTGTCAATGGTTCGCACCGAGTTCATGCGACCGACACTGGAATCGGGCTCAGTCTGCTCGGCGACAGTGGAGAGCTCGGAGCGTGGGAGCACGGAAAGAGTTTCGTCGGATGCATCGTCCTCGTCCTCGGCACCGAGGTCAGCCGCAGCAGAGGATCCCCCGAGAGAAGTGCGCTGGTCCATGTCACTGCCAGTGAGGTATGAGCCAGCCAGGTCGCTGCCAGTATCGAACGCGGGATGGCTTGCAGCATAGCCACTCCGTCGGTCCCCATCCTCGCTCAGCGGCGTCACATCTTCGCTCTCGCCGTCGAGATAGCTGCCGGCTGCGCAGGAGTCGGTGCCGCTCAGGTAGCTTTGGCGACGAGTTGTGCCGGTTTCGCTTGGGCTCTCGGTCTGGTGCTCACACTCATCTTCCTCGGACAGAGCCTCGTTCTCCTTATTCTCCTCAGAGAGCGAAGCAATGTGCTTCTGATGATTCCAGGAAGGTTTGCGGGCAAAGTTGTGCTTGACCGAATGGCTGCGCTTGACATTGTTGAGCGCACTGAGAGGCTTCTCGGCAGTAAATGCAGATGCACCAGTAGGCACGTTGTGGTTGATCTGGTTCAAAGACATGATACGTCGCTCTGCCGTGTTAGGCATTGGACCGTTTCTACCGAGACCAGGTCGGGCCTTCATGGCTAGAGCACGATTGGCCCGTAGTGGAGGCACAGCGGACGTTGCTGTCTGCGCCGACACAGCAGAAGCATTGCTTGGGACACGAAGGTCGCGGCATTGCGGCTTCTTCTTCTGCGTCGACGCCGGCTTCGAAGACTTGGCCAGCAGAAGCATGCGGGACTGGTTCATAACCCCTTCGAATATGCGACGCTCGATGACAGCAGCCTTGGCGTCCATATCATGCAGCTCATCACGGCGAATGTGCAGAGCCATTTCCAGCGAGGAAACATCGGCATTGAGTCGTGTTTTCTGCGCAGTCAGTGCTTCCTTCTCTGCCTTGAGCTGCTCGACCATGGTGTGGAGGGTCTCCTTCTCCTCGTTGAGGACGGTGATGTCAGCCTCGAGCTGGTCTTTGCGTTCGAGACGACGCTCAAGCAGGAGTGCGATCTCCTCCGCTTCCTTCTCCTTGCTCTCGTGCGCATCCTCGATCTGTTTGTTCTGTGCCACAACGAATGCAGATACTTCGGCCGCGGTAGCCATGACTTTTTCGTGGATCTGTTCAAGGCGTTCAAGCTGGGTCGAGCGCGCGTTCGCTTCTTGAGCGTGACCCACGAGCTGGTCGAGCTTCTCGTGGACAGCAGCATCGTCGTACTTTTCAACTGGAGGGGTGGGCTCGACCGGCGGCGGCAAGAGAGTCGGAATCGCTCGCTGAAGTTCTTCTTGGTGCATCCTGAAGCTATCGGCAAGGTTGGCCTTGGAGTCCTCCAAACCAGACTGGAGCGCATCTTGCATGTCCTTGACGGCCTGAGCCTGCTCCTCTTGCGCCGCAGATGCCTTCTGCGAGTGTTCGTAGTGCTGATTGATGAGTGCTCGGAGCTCTTGCAAGGAGACCAGGAATTGTGGATGATGCTCAGACAGGTCGTTCTGCACCACGTCGACGGCTGCCAGGACTCTGGAGACCTCGTCACGAGTTGCAGCATGCTCGCCCTTGAGATGTTCGGCGGCTTCCTCCAACTTGTTGTGCGTACTCTCCACCTGAGCGAATACGGTCTTGGACTCCTCGGTCATCTTCTCAACCTGGGCGGGAAGGTCACCCATGAAGCTAGTCATGGTTGCGCCAAGCGTGTCGATGGAAAGCTTCAAGTCGTCGGCCATGGACTTTGTGCTGCCGAGCAAGTCTTGCTGCTCGGCCACCTTTTCTTCCATGACCTTGGCCTTCTCTTGCGCTGCAGTCTGAGAATCGTCATACTTGGACATCATGCCATCAAAGAGGCCGTCGAGCTTCTCGCCCAGCTCTGCAACAATGCCCATCTTGTGCTCCGACTGCTTCTCGAGGGAAGACTCGGCTGCAGCGGCGTGGTCAAGCTTGACTGCTTCGATAGATGAATGGGCACGCTCAAACTCCTCCTTGAGCTTTTCCATGACATCCTTGACCTCGGCGATGACATCTTGATTGCTGAACCGCTCCTCGATGCCCTTCAGTGTCTCGCCCAAGGTGTTGATCCCAGTCTCGCCGTCGCTGACTTTATCCATCAGCTCGACCTTGACTTCTGCAATGAGAGTCTTCACTTCCTCTAGCTGAGCAACGGTATCATCGAACTCCTTCTTGCGATCGTCGAAGGCCTTGGCCGTGACAGCGATGTCAGTTTCATAGCTGTCACGCATCTTGTCGTGACTCTCGCGGAAGTCTGAAATCAGGCCTTGGAGTTGTTCGATGTCCGATTTGGTTGGCATTGTCTCGACCTCTGGCAGAGTCATCTCGTTGACTGTGGTCTTGATTTCCGTGCACAGCACGCCAAGTACGTCCAGATCAGCCTTGGTCACAGCGTCCGGCTTCTCGTCAGAGGATGAGTGCTTCTCCTTGAGCTCTTCCAGGAGCGTCTTCGCATCTGTGGCAAGCACTTCGACCACGGCCACATCAGCCTTTGTCGCGACCGAGGACTCCAACCTCTCCGCCAAGCTCTCGAGAGCATCATTAGCCATACGCACAGCGGTCTGCACTTCCTCCAAGTGCTCTTTGCTGGCAGTCTTGTCGGGATCCGGCATGACGAGCTCTTCGATTTGCGCCTTGGTATTGCGGAGAAGTGTCTCGATGGCATCGGTGTCCTCTTTTCTGGCTGCGCTTTCAGAAGCTGGCTCATCAGCCTTTGCCGCAGCAAGTTCCATCACACTCCCTTGCAGCTCGCGAATCATACTCTCGAGCGCAGTCAGGTCTTCCTTGACAGTAAGGCCCTCGGGCAACGTTGTGGGCTGGCACGTGGGCATGTCTTGAAGCGTGTGGTCCATGGCTTCGATCTTGATCTGGAGCTGGGCAAGCAAGACTTCGACCTTCTCGATGTCTTCACGGGAGATGTCACCAACAGCAGCGCCCGCGACTGAGAAAATAGGGATGTCTTCGGCTTCCATGTCGCGTGCTTGACCAGCAGCAGCCCCATCAGCAAGGACTATCTCGCCGCCCTGAGGCGAAACGGGTCGACCCTCACGGGACGTCAGCTTCTCCATCTCTGAGCGCAGACTGGCGAGACCGTCCTTGAGTAAGTCCAGGATCTCGTAGTTGACCGTCTGATCGAGGGGCTTGTCAAGAGTCTTCACAATGTCTCCTCGCAAGCTTTCAAGGCCCTCGTTCAAAGCATCAAGAACCTGCGATTGGTGCTGCATCACAGTCTCCGGGTTGTCAAGTTTACGCTCAAGATGCGAACGAAGATCGTCCAGGCCGAGACGGACAGCATCGAGGATCTCGTCCTTGTCGCCACTGTGCACGACGCTGTTCGCAATCGAGCTGCGCAAGCTCTCAAATTCTCCTCGGATGGCCTCGAGTTGCTCCAAAGAAATGCCCCGAGACTCATGCTTGGCCAGTGCCTCCTTGATCTCATCTAGGCCAGCGCGCACGGATTCCAGGTCTTCGCTGTCTTCGGCAACGGAGCGTTCGCTGCCGCTTCGCTCGCTGGTGCCTCCTGGGACAATGGCTTGTGTTAAGGACTCCTTGAAGATCTCGAGCTCCTTTCTGATAGCAGACAGGGCTCCGGCAGAAGCATCGCTCTGGTCAGTGAGCATTTGTGTGCGCAGGTCGTCCACGGTCTGTCGGACCGATACCGTGATGCCCTCCGTGTCGATGTCGCGAATCACGCTGTGTATCGACTCCTTGAGAGTAGACAGCTCCTCGCGCAGAGTGAGAATGACTTCCTCGGTCGATCCCATGGTCGAGGTGCTCAGCTCGCTGCCATTGAACTTCGCATGGAGGGCGCTCATGCTGTCTTGGATGGACTCTACCAGCTCGCTCTTGTCGGTGGCGTGTGCACTCAGAATGGCTGTCTTGAGTTGTTCGAACTCCTCCTTCATGGCTTCATTCAGCTCTTCATTTGAGGTAAAATCATCGTTGCGGGCCTCAAGATGAGCCTTGAGATCGTCAAAGCCTTCCTTGAGAGCAATGACGACAGCAGTGGTCTGAGCTGCGTTGCGGTCTTCAGCATCTCGAACAGATCCAGTGTTCTGTACAGCGTCGTGCAGATGCTCAAATTCAGCTTTGATGTACTCAAGCATCTCCGCCCTGCCGTTATCAACAGCAGGGCCCTCCGCGCAGAAGCCACGCACATCTTCACGCAGCCGTTCAAGGCCAATTTTCACAGTATCGACAATCTCATCCTTGCCCGTCACGTCCTGGGCTCGGTCGACATAAGTCTCGATTTCTGCGCGTAAGGACTCCAGGCCATCTTTGAGAGCATCTAGCACCTGCTCGGTGTCGCGACCGCTAGCAGCAGAGTATTGCTTGAACTCTACGCGCATGTTCTCGATGAGCTCTTTGAGCTGGCCGAGTACCTGTTCTCCGAAGTCGCCCAACGGAATCGTGGAGCCATCCAGACTAGCCTTGACTGCATCGAAGAGGTCTTCGCGGCTGATCTCGATCTCACGAGGAGCTGCCGGTCCATGATTCTCCATGCCTGACTTGACAGCATCGAATATGGCAGCTTGCATAGCCTGATATTGCATGGCAGGATCTGAAGGCGCGGGCTTAAAGTCCTCCAGCGCTTGTCGAACATTTTCAAGGATGTCGTCTCGTAGCGCATTGAGAGCCTCTGTCGGAACCGGAGATTTAAAATCCTTCAGAGCTTCCTCCATGGCGTCGTACAGCTCCACCTTGTCGATTGTTGCAGCCACTGGCTCGGCCTGAGTCGCTCTGTGCTCTTCCAGACCTTCCTTCAGGACAGCCAAAATCTCATCGCGCTCAAGTCCGAATTGCTGCAGCTCAATGTTGGGCTCGAAGTCCTTCAAACCCTCCCTCACAGCGTCGAGCACAGCCTCACGGTCAATGCCGATGTTCTCTTCTCCTGGTTCGCGCTTCTTGACGGACTCGTGGTGTGTGTACAGGGCGTGCTGCATGACCGCAAGCATTTCTTCGTTATTAGGGCCAGACCGAGCAACGGCCAGCTGTTTGAAAGTATCGTCGTCCTGCTCAGCTCGTTCCTGGAGCATACGCTTCAAAGACTGCTTGAGCTCCGCCAGCCCCTCTTCCACGATCTGTTGAACCTGCTCGAGGTATTCGGAGTCCTTGCCATCACTGGTCGACCTGTCCAGAGTCTCGGTCAACTGTGTCTTACTGATCTGATCCAGCTTCTTGCCGAGTTCTCTGCCCATGCCCAACACTTCACCTCGGAGATCCCGAACGAGACCCTTGACTTCGGAGGTGATGCCTCCCGAATGGAGGACCGAGTCTTTGACACGCTGCAAAAGCTTGAGAAGTTCCTCATCGTTGGACCCGCGCCGCGCATCTGCTTTCGCCTTGGGAGAGTCAAAGTTGAGTTTCAGGTTGGGCGGCGTACTGCCGACCGGCACCAAAGCCTGCGATTCCGACTTTTGGCGAATGAAGGCGGAAAGCTCTTCGACTTTTTTCGCGGCGTCCTTGTTCTCCTTTCCGTTCTTCTCCAGCAACTCTGATAAGGTGCCGAGTAATCTGTCCTGACCTTCCTTGGTCACCATCTCGCGGATGATCTTCTCCAGCATGGCCACGCTTGCCACGCCTTCCACCGAATACGGCGAGGGAGAGTCGCATCGATCGGCATCCAGAAAGCTGTGCGCACTGGCTGCGCGTGGTATGCCGCAAGTCTTGCCCGCGGACGGGGGAGAGCCAAATGCTTTACTGTCCAGGAAATGGCTGTGGCTCATGCTACGATCTGTTCGGCCACCGCCAAACGGAGGTGGGCCGAGCAAGCCAGCCGGTGCGGAAACAGACTGCGATAGCTCTTTCAAGCTCTTGCGGATGTCCTCATCTCTCGAGTTCGTAGCTTCCTTGAGGGTGAGCAAGTCGGTCGCGTTGTCCTTGCTTCGTCGGCTCAGCTGGGCCATTTCCTTCTGCAGATTCGTCGCGATGGTGGTCAGGTTGAGCAGCTGGCTGGAGAAGTCGTAGTTGGTGTGCAGCCTCGTGCCGTTCGGCGTGCTTGGACCATTTCCGTTGGTGATGTCCGAGAACGGAAGCGAATCGGGCACCTGCATCGTCTGGAGAGCCAACATGGTCGCCGAGGGCGGAGTGTTCTCGCTGAGCAGGGAACGGGGCGGCGGCCGCGTGGTCGGGCGCTGCGTGGGTGTCTCCTTGCTCGGCTCGGGCTCGAGCGGCGTACATGTGCTCGGAGGATTGGGCGTTGGGGACATGTCTATGCTGTTCATGCGGCTATATGCGGGCATAGCACTGCTGCGTGGAGTCAGCCGCTCGGGCGATCGGTCTGGCGATCGGTTCTCCAGGTAGCTCCTCAAGTCCTTGACGGGACTGGTCTGGAGCGACTGCATGCGCTTGTGGTGGGCGCCCTTGACCAGACTGCGCTCCGCCAGGCCATCGCTGGCTCTGTTGCTGGTGTAAGAAGAGATGGGCACGCTCTCTCGCGCCCTCTCGACAATCTGCTTGGCAGCCGCGGCAATACCGGCGGATGTGTTTGCTTTGGTCGTGGGTGTGTCGACCGACGGGTTCAGTGGCAGCGGCGGCGGCGCGCGGGCGGGGTCAGAGCTGTCCCACCTGCGTTTGATGGCCGTCAGTAGGGGCATGCTTCAGCGACGGGAGCATGAGCCGTCTCGAGCCTCTTCGTCGCCGCGTGCGTAGAGCAGGCCAAACAATCGCATTGTGCAGGACGACGCAGTACTCACATGGGCACACTCGCCCGGCCGTTGGTCTCGCTCCAGGAATGCTGGTGGCGTGCGTCGCGGTCGCGGTCGCGTTCCGCGTCGTAGCTCGACATGTCGCTGCCGCTGTGTGGCGGTGCGGTGGTATTGGTATGATGCTACCCGAGCCGTGGAATGGACGCCGTCTACGAATAGAACCCGCGTGGTGCCTTCCAATCGCCCATCCAACGGACGCTGCAGGACTCTGTACAGTGGCGCGCTCCAGAGCCGTCTCGGCGGTGCGCAGGCACAGGGCGCGAGAACGACTGTCGAGGCTGTGGAGGGAGCAGGAGGTGTTGTTGTTTGGTCGAGGCGGCAAACGCGGTCCCGCAACAACGTCGATGTTGTATCGATCTTTCCCCCGCCGCCGCTCGGCTGGTCTTGCATAGCAACAGCCGCAGCCGCCGCCGCAGCCGGCGCACAAGCTTCGCGCCAACGGCCCGCGCCTTCTGCGACGCAGAAATCCATACCAGCTAGTTAATACCGACAGAGCTGACGATGTACAACACATCGACCGCCGCTTCCTCGCCAACATGCCCAAGCCGGTCCGCCAAGCGCGCAGTGGCGTCGCCAAAGCCGACCCGTATGCCGGAGCGTCGGCGCGCAAAGCCAAGGCGGCAGGTGCAACCAAGAACAATGTCTTCCGCATGAACACCGGTCTGGGCCAGCATATTCTGAAGAACCCGGGCGTCGCCCAGGCCATTGTCGACAAGGCCTCCGTCAAGCAGTCCGACGTGGTGCTGGAAATCGGGCCCGGCACCGGCAACCTGACCGCGCGCATTCTGGACAAGGCCCGGAGAGTCGTTGCGGTCGAAATGGACCCTCGCATGGCCTCGGAACTCACCAAGCGCTTCCAAGGCACACCGGCCGCCAAGAGGCTGGAACTGATCGTCGGCGATGTGATCAAAATGGAGAAGCTGCCCTACTTCGACGTCTGCATCTCCAATACCCCCTACCAGATCTCCTCGCCGCTCACCTTCAAGCTGTTGGCAGCCTCGCCTTCCCCGCGCTCGTGCGTACTCATGTTCCAGCGAGAATTTGCCATGCGGCTGTTCGCCAAGCCTGGTGACAAGCTGTACTCGAGGCTGAGTGTCAATTGCCAGATGTGGGCCAAGGTAGAACACGTCATGAAAGTCGGCAAGAACAATTTCAACCCGCCTCCGCAGGTCGAATCGAACGTGGTACGAATCTCGCCCAAGAACCCGAGGCCGCAGATCAGCTACGACGAGTGGGACGGCTTGTTGCGGGTCTGCTTCGTCAGGAAGAACAGAGTGCTGCGAAGCGCATTTGTTGGCACCAACAGCGTCATGGCCATGCTGGAATCCAATTACCGCACCTTCTGCGCCCAAAACGATGTGCCACTTGACGATGGTCCGGCAGAAGGGGGCGACGAAGACATGGACATGGATGCAGGCGCCGAGGACGAGGCGGATGACGTGATGGTGGATATGAGTGACGATGACGATGTGCCGGACTTCTTCAAGGAGGAAGCTGACAACAGCAACAACAAGGCGCAAAAACCGACCAACTACCCCAACAGAAAACGAAAGGGCAAGGTCGCCGAGCTGGTGCGGTCCAAGGTCCTGAAAGTGCTCGAGGAACATCAGCTCGCCGAGAAGCGTGCTCGCCTGTGCGATGAAGGAGACTTCCTCAAAATGCTCTACGGCTTCAACCAGGAAGGCATACATTTTGCATGAGTGCGATGGTCAAGACCGCCTGACTGCGATGAAAGGATTACAGCTATTACGATACCCCGAAATGACGAGTTCGCGATATGACCACGTTCACACGGCTCCAATGCTCTGCCATTCTCCCCGCCGAGCCCTCAGTCCCTGCTGGCGCCAAGAAGGACCTTTCGCCCAAGTGCGCATGGCACTTGTTCATTGTTCTCTCTCCCGACTGCAGCCCTCGTCGCTGTCTTGATTGCTAGTGCGGCTGAGTCTCGACATGGTGGTCCAGACTCGAATCGCAAAGCCACATCACCTAAAATACCCCACGCCATCCGTGCCTTACTGCGTGGCTCGCACGCCGAACCTGGCCAATGGCCTGACGAATCTTTGCATTGTCCTCCTGTGGCTCGAGCAAGATGAACCATGCTCACTTGGATACCATCCGCACCAACACCTCGAGCGGCTGGGGTTGGTGAAGATTGGGATGCGGAGCCTGCAAGGGGGGCAGGCGATGCAACGCGCTCGTATATGTATTGGCATTCAACCGTTTCATGTGGTCGAGCAGTTCGTGGATGCGTGTGATCGATGTGATCGCGAGCCTATCGGATCGACCGCGAATGCGCACCAGCATGTGGGGGGTCATTGCAAGGCAGCCGTGTGATGATACGCCCGCCAGTCCGGCTGGTCGCAGTGTCATCGCGTCGTATCATCCCTGGTTGGAAGCGGTCGATAAGCTCATCGGCCTCCTGGCCCCCACAGATCCTTGAGCTCGTGGGGGCCGGGGGAAGGACTGCGCCATTCAAGATCTTGCGCTTTCAGCATTCCTCGTTTCGGATCAGGCTCGCCAGTCCTCCGTTGAGAGCTCGGAGGCCGTTTTCAACAGCTGTGCCGGAGCGGAACTTGAGCTCTCCGGTGGAATATCCATGCTGATGCAACGCCTGGAACGTGACCGTGGAGCACGGTCTTCTCGCGGTGGTTGCTTTTGGAAATTCGCCAGTTTGGGGAAATGAGACCGCGACGACAATACGAGCAATGTCTTTCGTTCGAGACCAGTTGCCTCGGTTTGGCATAACTACCTTCACTGGGCTTGGACCTGTGATTCCTGACCAAGCGGACTATCAAAGGATCTCCCAGGTACGATGGTACGGATCGTGCTTTCTGTCAACGTGAAATGAAAGTCCATGATGAGTTCATGCAAGTGGATTCTACGACGGGACATGCTGGCGCCACGGCAGCGTCGAGGCAGAGAGATAGATAAACCGAGACGTGCCTGTACCGACCAAGCCATCGATATATAGTCCTTTCGGCACGCGAGATGGCTGGCTTGGGACGGAAGTAGCATGCTGGCTCGCGAGCCGTTCATCTTTGAGGCTCGCTTGTCCAGTCGCGTGATGCACGCTGCTTTGGTGAGGGTGAGGGAGGAGCCGACCACGCTGGACCAGAGGCCATGGTATGCAGCCTGTGTAAAGAGGTCTTTGACATCTAACGTCCAGCTCTCCATGTTCGTATCTCGTCTCTTTTGTGACGGATCTCGGGGTCGGCCCCAATGTTTGGTGGGCAACATGTACTTACATACTACTGCAGTACGTGTTTGTAAGTCTATGACGGCGCATCGTACAAAGAGCAGCACCAGCCTCCAGCTCACGCAAGTGCTTCGCGCGGCATGCCGCGGGCGGATCCACGTTTCCTCGCTGGGGTTCCGCTGGGGGATCGTAAGGACATTTTGGGGCCGATGGCTTGCCCATGCTCATGGCGATTAGAGAGGTCAACCGGACCAACAGACGCCGAGTCGTCGTCATCTTTCATCTGACTTCCAGGCAGAACGCAACAGGACATTTCGCTTCACTCCCCTTGGTAACCTTGAGATACGAGAAATTACGGTGTCCAAGGTTACATGAACATGCGTCTGGTGGCAGGAAATCACAGCAAACCCCAGTGTTCAATCCTTGTGCTGACCGGACACAGCTGACCAACGGACGTTGCATTCGATCGCCCCTTCTCTGTCAGCCCGTAGCACTTGCACGGCCGATAGCATCTTGTTATATCCAGCATCTGTCAGATCCTCGGGGCGGATGGTGAAGCAGGCGTGATGGCTTTTGTACATGCGCATTCAGCCAGACGGATTGAACGGCGCGCAGGGGTTGTGGTGACTGTTGTGAGTGAGCGGTGCCCAACAAGGCTACCGCACCGTCACGTGCAATATTGACCTCACCGGGCATCTACGTCGGGGGCGGGGGGAGGGATGTGGAGCAATCTAGCCTTCAGGCATCGCCCGCACGGAAGCAGCAAGCTCAGGCAGGCCCAGGCTGCAGCACGGCAATTCTCTTCCCACCGGGAAATGAAGTCTTCGAAGAATCGACAGTCGGGGGACCTGGTCGGCCATGTCCCGGGCAGCATGTCAGCTGTGATGCTCGCTCGCGTGCAATGTGGAGGCTGGTTCCGGGCCAACAACGTGCGTTGTCGCAAGCGGACACGGGTACCGTCAATGATGATCGGGTTGGTGCCTTTTGTTCTTGTTCAGCAGCACGATACGCGGCACGCGAGCGTGGGATCGTGACAAGAGTGATTGTTGAGACTCTCTTCGTCTGGGCGGGGGTGCCCCAGAGGAGGGGGAGGGGGAACAATTTCGCGCGCCAGCAGTTCCTTCAGGGCATGTCCCTTGCAATCATGGCACTTCCAAGTCCCACGCCCTGGAAGCTTGACCCAGTATACTTCTGTCAACACAAGCTGCCTCGCCCAGAATTGTATTGTCAGGCGGCGTGAGACGGAAGCTTTAATGCCCCGTTTTCCACCCAAGCCCGAGAATGTGATCGTCCATTCTCTTCGGTCTCGTCCCGTCTTTTCCTTCGTCTCTCCAGCCTTGCGCTGAGTAGTCCCTACACTCGTTTGGCTACCGCGAAGATGGTGGCGATATGGTATGCAGTCTGGCTGCTGCTCGCAACCGCTCAAGCCTTCCCAGTTCCGTTCTGGGTTCTGCCGAGCAGATGGCTTGTGCCGAGATCGATTGATGCATCGCCCGAAGAAGCGCACAACGACCAAGCCAGCCAGGGCCTGTTCAGCGGCTTGAAGAAGTTGGTGAAGCGTCAAAATCCAAACAACTTTTACTATCCACAATCAAACTATTACTATCCGCAGTACAATCCGTGGTTGTACTGGCAACCGACACCTCCCTCCCCCGACACTCACCAAGTGGACAGAGGCTGGAGTCCATGCGACGCCGGTCCTAAAGCCTTGGAAGCGCCGGTTGCTTGCGCCGGAGGGAGCTTCAATCTCGAAGACAACCCGACCGGTCCGTACGCATCTGTACTCGGCGCCGGCCATACAAGAAAGGGTTCTTTCAACACGTATCAATTCGGCGCATCGATCACTCCGGCATTCCAGCCCTTCGGAGATTTTGGCAAAGTGTCCAAGATGCAGGGCCTCAAGCTGGCCACCAAAACCAACAACAACAGTATGTCGAGAAGGTGCCGCTGGCGGGTATGTGGGTGAAGCTGATCGTGGACAGATGAGAACAATGGCGAGACCACCAATGGCGGGAGCACCACCAATGGCGGGAGCACCAACGGTGGCGGGAGCAACAACAATGGGGGCGGTGAAGACGGTAAGCAGCTTTTGCCCTTGTTGACAGATTATTCTCGACCATGTTCACGAGAGCATGATCCAGGCCGGGACTGGAATGCGTGACACTGCGTATCCACCTGCGTCCAAGAGGCTGACTGTTTGCTTGGAAGGTGGTGACGACGGTGGTGACGACGGCAGGGACGACGGCGGAGACGACGATGGGGACGAAGACGGGGACGATGGGGACGACGATGGGGACGACGGTAAGACGACTGCACTGTTTTCAATATAAGCAGAAAAAAGGCTGATGATGCACCCAGACGACGGCGACGGGGATGGGTCCCGAAGTAAGCGTGCCACCAAAAGCGACACCTGAAGATGTTAATCAAGCCAGACTCCACAAGATCCGACAGCGGCAGCACGCGACATGCGACCAAGAATGCTGGTAAGTGGGAATCCTCATAGCGTTGTGTGTCGTGCGCTGACTTGACAAGGTGTTGGTGCCGGCCACAGCGCGAGCAAACTAGCGAGAGCCCTATCCGATTTCGGCAAGTCCTGACCAGCCGTCCATCGAAATATGGAAGAGTACGCGCGCTGACAATCTGGTCCGGCACAGGTGTCAACGGCGCGTCCAACAGTCTTAGCAACGGTATGTTGGATGACACGGCACTGACGGAGCACGCTGACAATCGCATCGCGCAGGTGTTGCAGGCAAAGGGAGTCACGTCAGACGCAGACTGTTTGTGAGGTGGTAGGTCAATTGCCTCTGGTGCAGCGTCGCTAGGCCACGTACTGATCCAGCGGCCGCAGGTGGTAGGATGTAATCATGATTCCGCCTGGCCCTTCGTTGAATGCCCGCGAGGTTGTCGTATCGCGGGTAAAGCCCGACGACTGAGATGTGCGATCTTATCATTTGTATTTGAGCTTCTGTACAACAAACACTTCTGTACCCTGCTTCCCTCGCCGTGAACTACCAGGCACATGCGGTGGCGAACGACCAATGTGACGGGTGAAAGCTTTTGGCTTCGGCGTCCCATCTGTCGAGCGTTCTTGTCGCGACAATATCCAGCTCACAAAGACTCCGATATACCGCCAACGTCTATGCACAATATTCATGATGCCCTGCCAATGCCTATGCACAGTATTCATGATGGCCTGCCTCGCTCGCTCGCTTCAGACCTATGCCGTAAGCCAAGCGGTGACACGGCAAGTCTACTATGTATGAGCATCGGCAACATCAAAGCCGCAGCGCTCCTCGCTCACATGCAAAGCAACTCCTCAGCGAAGTCATCCAGATAAATTATCTTGAACCGTCCTTCCCAAGTATTGACCCAATTGCTCTTCAAATAAGCCTTGCTTATATTCTTGCTCCAAGAAACGAGCTCAACAGTCCAACCTTTCTTCAATGCGCGCTCTGCCATTGCCATAAAGCCATCGCTGTATTCGGCAAGAGCGGCGTCGCCAGTGGCAAGAACAATAGTGGACGGCTCTTCGTAGTCGAGGAGAGAATGCGAGATCTTCAGGTGCAGAACCTCGTCGACGCCCTGCTCGATCATCTTGGCAGGCGCATATTGGGGAGTGGACGTTTCCGTGCCGCTCCCACCAACGTTGCCCAGGACCGAGTATCGAGCAGTCGGCGAGGTCTGCTTCTGCAATGCGTTGTGGACCGAAGGCGCTTTCGAGCCTTTACCAAAACGACGTGCATCGTATTCCTCAAAGTAAATCTGGCGTTCAGTAAGCTCACGTGCTTTGTGGACTTTGTCCATTATGTTCATCTCGTAGCCAACATTCTTGGCGGTGTCAAAAGCTGGCAGCCAGGGATTGGAGCCAGCAAGGACACGCTTTGCGACTGGGCGACGGCGTTCCATAAGGAGAGCTAGTGCGTCGAAGGAAAGCTTGGCCTGTGGCATATGCTGCAAAGGATGAATGCCGCGGGCCCGCTTGAGCTGATTCATAAAACCGATGAAAATGTTGCTTGCATCAACGAAAACATGAATGCCCTGTGGATCCTGGTTGTGTGAGGTCAAATTCATGGGCGAAATCAGATGCTTGACGTCCAGAGGGAAGGTGTTGACCAGCTTTGTAAGGAGATCCCAATGGCGAATCTCGTCACTGCGCTGTATCAATGGCGCAATAGCCACGGGTGCCTTTGGCTTTGGTCCAGGCACCGCCTGAGGGCTTGATTGCATTTTTGCAGTGGTGCGAAAAGACAACGGCGCATGCTGAAAGTGTGGGTATGCATTTTCAGCCTTCTTTGGCTGAACGGCAACTGTAGAAGGAATTAGATTGAGATTCTTGACCGGCTTCGGCGTTGCGAAATTCTGAATCTTCTGCACAGGCTGCGTCTGGGCAATGACCTGCTTCTTCTGCTTTGTTGGAGTCTGCGGCGCAGTCTTAGTGCGTGGCAATCCAGTGTTCGAGGACGGAGTATAGGGACGATGACCACGTTGGAGCGGGGCCATTGCGCGCTGGAGGGCATTCACAGCCTGTGCGGTCGACTCCTCATTGTCCGTGGTCGGTGGGGTGATCTGGATCTTGTCGGCTTCCTGCTGGGCAAAGTGATCTGCCATACGCTGCAGCACGTTCTTTGGCTTGGATGCAGGCAACGGAGCCTTTTCTGCCGCAGCTGCGAGCAACGATACTGCAGGCGAGCCTGAACTATCGTGCATGGCAAACTGGGTGGATTCATACGTGCGTGGTGCATCAAGAGCACCTTGGTTTGCCGACTCCTGCTTGCAAGTCTCTCTGAACTTATGATCTACTAGCTGAGCAAGCTTGCCACCGTTCATGTTGCTCTTCTGATTGGCGGCTTTGAGGTCAGCCTCATACTGTCGTGGCAAAGCTGTAGCCGGGGTTTGCCAGGCGGCAAGAGAACTCACCGGCTCTACGGTGGTGTTGTCGACAGGCCCATCAGGCTTACCAGCGGCAGCATCTGAGAGCTCGGCAGTGGAGGCGTCCTTTCCCCTCTTTTTACGTGCTTTGCGGTTCTGTTTCTTTCTCTGGGTCTTGGTCAAGCTCTTTAGCTCGGTGTAGTCCGCGCTCTTCGACGGTATGTCGCCGCTGTCAGAAGTAGAGTCGTCCTTTGGCGTTGCAGGCCTGTACACATGGCTTGAGTTCTCGCGTAAGGTCTCAGTAGTCGGGCCCAACGACTGCCACACTCTAGTGAAGTCTCCCAGGGCGACTCCATTGTTCACCCTGGCATCGTCGTGGTCGTCGTCTTCGGAAGCGACTTCAGTCTTATGGGCAACTGCATTAGCAGGTTCTTTGGCAGCAGTAGCATTGGCAGTGGCGAGTGGCGTCGAACTGAGCGAGTTATTGTGGAAGTCAAGAATATGGGAGAAATCCCACGGGGCAGCGCCTGTCGACGCGGACATGCGTGGCGATGGCGATGTTGCTGAGCAATGGCAATGGATAGAGTAACGACAGATAGCAATGAGGCTTCAGGCGCGCCCTCATGCTGCGTGAATGGTGGCGACTTGTGATGTCGTCTGTGAAGATGACTTGGCCAGCTCCAAGTCATCGTCACCACAGCGGCAAGCTTCACGCTAGTTTTGCAGGGGTGGGTACACCAAAGAACGAGGCCACGGATTTTGTTGAGTATGTTCTTTTCTCGTAGCAGTTAGGCTGCTTATTTATGGTTTCCTAGCAAAGCTAGTGAAAATCAGTGGTACGAAGACCTAGCTTTGCGTTTAGTCTATCAATTATTGAGATTATTGTTAGAACTCTGACTATATTTAGTAACACATCTTACTAAGCTGGCCTTCACTACTAAGTTGGCCAAATTTTCTTAGCACAAATAGTGTCTTAATTTGTCACGGTCAACAAGCGCAAGAGTTAGAGAAGCAGGATTGACAAAGAGATCTATCTACAAGCTAGAGAGAGAGAGTTTGTAGAGAAGCTTAGCAGCTAGCTCACTAGCACAAATCCTGCTGCAGCCTCCTAACCTTTCTCTTTCTTCTTTATAGCTTGTCTTACAAATCAATTTAGGACTATTATTCTTAGTCTTAGAATTTGGCTTAGTCTTTAGATTTTAGTTTAGTCTTTAGGCTCTAGCTTGTCTATGTCAAGGAAGAGTCTAAGGTGTGTAAGGGTTGCTGTAAGAACTAAGGTTAGGAGGAGGAACTGAAGGACTAGAGTCTAAAGTGTAGTTGTGTGTTAAGAGTTAGAAGGTTGTTCTAGGTTAAATATACAAGACAAGCTATAAAGAAGGAAAATAGAAAGATAAGGAGGCGGTAGCTGCTTCTTATGTCCCTCTGCCCTAGCTGGTTATTTGCCCCTTTGCTGCTAGATTTCCTAAGAAGTTTCTTAACAAACTTCTCTCCTTTGTTCTACTAACTAAGTTACTTCTAAAACCTTCTTTTCCTAAAGGTTCCAGAACTGAAACAGAACCTTCTAAAGAGCGGATCGAGTCGCTTCCAGTGCGCCTAGAAGCTTCTTAGTTAGACTAGTAAGTGTTGGGTTATAGGCTGTTAAGGGTAGTGGAGCTAGATAGGACCTTAGGACTGTTAGGGGGTTTCTACTGTCTGCTAGCAGTAGTTCTAGGGTCTTTCCTAACCTAATTGTTCGTCCTTGTAGAACCGATTATAGCGCTTCTAATACGGCTAGAATCGTCTTAGTTGGACCTTTAGTTGTTAAGATATAGCCTGTAAACTATAGTAGTGCTTAGTAGGACTTTAGTACTGTTGTCCTTGTTCTTCTAGCTATTAACCGTAACAGTAGCCCCCCTTAATATAGCTAAGTTCCTACGAAGCCTAAGTAGTTCCAGATACTAAGGGTAAGCCTGTTTATTCCTAGGAGCAGGTCTAATATTACGGTTAATATTCTATTAGTATACAGCATCTAGTTCCTCTTAGCTGTACCTGTTTTTAAGGTAATGTCCTTAAGAGTCTAAGAGGTCCTGTTAGTAGAAGGCTTTAATCTTGTCCTTATTAAAGATAATGTTCCTAAGGGGTTCCTAAGTAGTGTCCTAGTCTTTATAGCTTTGCTATTGGACCTTGTACTTAGTTTGTCTATCTACAACTTAACAGTCTGTAATGTTGTATACGTAGTACTCTTCTTCCTTATCTTTATTATTATCTGCTGCAGGGAGGATGTAAGTTCGATCCTAATCTTGTACTTAAATTAGGAAGGGATCTCCTTCCTTAGGTCTTAGCCTAACAGGATAAAAGACGTTGTAGATTTCCTATTCTTTAGGCAGTTAGAGACGGTATGTGTACGAGCTAATCTTCTCTGTAATAGTAAAGGGGCCCAGTTTTTTCTAGTCGAGTTTGCGAGAAGGTCTTCCTATAACACTGTTCTTAGAGTCTAGGTACACTCTGTCTCCTACTTAATAGTTAGGAGCTAGCTGTCTTTTTCGATTAGCTTAATCTTCGTAGATAGCCTAAGCGTAAGTTATTTCTTCTTAGACTTCTTAGTAGATCTAGGAAAGGTGTATAGCCTAGTCGTTGTTGCAGCGGCAGAAAGGGGTGGGACTGAGTAATAGGGTAGACCCTTGGAATTTCGGCTCAGCCCTTCCGGACTAAGCCGGGCCTTGGCACACCACCCCTAAAGCCCTCACCTACCGCTGCATAGATTCCTTTCCTTCTTTAGTTCGAAATATAGTTATTAAAAAGGCCGTATTGAATCTTATCTGCGTGCCTAGATTATTGATCCGGGCACGCAGATATTATTCAATACGGCCTTTTTGATGACTATATCTCGAACTAAGGAGGGAAAGGAATCTATGTAGTAGTGGTAGTGGGCCTTGATGGAGGGTGGTGTGCCAAGGCCCGGCTCGGTCCGTTCCGGAACCTAAATCCTAGAAGGGGCTAAGCCGAAATCCAGGGTCCACCCTATCACTTAGTCCCACCCCTTTCTGCCGCTGTAACACCACCCCCCTCCCTTACCAGCGGTCGCCCTCGACCGCTTAGTTACCCTATCCAACCGAAAATCTTTTCTTCTTTTTTTTTTTTTTGAAAATCCCCTCCAACGCCGATGTTACCTCTTCTGTCTTCTATCAAAAACAACGTTCTTTTCGTCTCTTCTTCAATTTCTTACGTCGTCGGCATCTAAAGTCCTTCACTTGGCGTTTATGTAATCGACGCTATCTGATCTAATCCGCGGTCTTCTGAGCTGCGGCTCTGCTAGTCTGTGCGCCGGCGCAGAGGTCTATATAGATCTTTCCGTAGCGCCGTTTTTCTTCTTCTTTTTCTCTTCTACTAAAGCCCTTACCTACTGCAGGGGCGGCGGCGCTGGCACGCTACGGCGTCGGCGAGCTGCCTGCCGCACCGCCGGTAGGTAGTGGCCGAGTCGAAGGCCTCCCTAAGGCGACCGCTACGATCGTTTTCTTCGGCCTCTGCGCCGATAGAGCGGACGCGGCTTTCTTCTTCTTTCTTCCGCATTGTCGACATTAGAGCTACGCTGGTTTCGGCTTTTCTAGGTTCTGCACGTAGAACTCTCTTAGCAGCTCTGTCGAATTCCGGAGGTTTTCGACCGGATACTATTTATAGTCTTCCGGCCACCCCTTCTACGAGATCTTCGCTTTAATGGACCCCCTTATCTTCTTTACGTCCATTACGTCTTCTACCTCCTACTCTTCTTCGTTACCGTCTATCTCGATCGGTAGGGGTTCGGCGAAGCCCTGTTCCGGCAGACCGTTCTTAGGGTCTAGGCTTAGCAGATCTAAATAGAAAACGTCGTAGATCCGGAACGATTTTGGCAGCTGGAGCCGGTAGGTTACCGGCGACCTCTTTTCCACTATCTTAAACGGACCTACGTAGCGCGGATTGAGCTTGGCGTTCCCTTTTAGCCTTAGGTTTCGCGTGTTGAGCTATACCTTTTGGCCTTCCTCGAATTCTATCGGTAACCGCTTCTTATTAGCTCGAGTTACTATCTTCTTCTAAGCCGATTCCATCGCGTCTTTTGCTACCTTGATCGCTTCTTCTATCTGAGATCGTAGCGCTTCTGCTGCCTCGGCGGCGACTCTCTTTAACGACGTAGCGGTAGATAGTTCCGCGGAGCTAGGTTCGTTCGGCGGTTGGAAACTTATTCTCGGAAGATAGCTATGCGTTATCTTAAACAGCGCCAGCGAGGTGGCTTTAGACGGTGCCGAGTTGGCGCAGAACTCGGCTATCGGCAACACCTTAACCCATCCTTCTTGGTAATAGCCGCAGAAAGTTCGTAGATATCGCTCTATCTCTTAGTTAGCTACTTTAGACTGACTGTCGGTCTGCGGGTAAGCGGCTGTACTGAGCTTTCTACGAATTCCGAGAGCTTGGTTGATAGCTTTCTATACGTTAGCGGTGAATTAAGGACCCCTATCCGTAGTGATAGTGTCCGGCAGGCTATAGTGCTTCTACATATGTTGAATCAACATCCGTGCTGTCTCTTCTGCAGTAGTTCCTTTATCCTTAGCTCGGCAGGGGATGAAATAGCGCTCTTTGCTTAGTCGATCTACTACGTTAAGCGTAGCGTTGCAGCCGTCCGAGTCCGGCAGTCCGGTTACGAAATCTATCGTAATGTGTTGCTACAGCTTCTTAGGGATCGGAAGCGGCTTTAGCAGACCGGCCGGAAGACCGTAACGTAGCTTCGCGGCTCGGCATACGTAGCAATTGGCGATAAACCGGTGGATCCGCTCGTAGATCTGCGGAAACTAGTAGATCGTTCTTACCGCCTGCATCGTTTTCTTCGCTCTAGCGTAGCTAACATCTATAGAGTTATGGACCAGTTAGATGACCTTAGTAATTAGTTCTTCTGGAACTATCAGCTTCCCCGAACCTGTTTTGCCTAGCTTCTGCTGCTAATTGAGCTGCTCTACCTTCTTGTAGAGAGTCTCTTCCTTAGGGGCCTGTTCCACTGCGCAGACCCCTACCTCTTTCAACACCTCTGCGTCTACTATCCGCTCGGTTAACACCTTCTGGAACATGTTTGGATCTTCTTTCGCTCGGCTAGTCTTCCCTTCTCTTCTCGTTAAAGCGTTAGCCTTTCCGTTTTAAGCTCCTAGTCGATAGGTAATCTTAAAGTCGAACCCGGATAAGTAGGCGGCCTACCGTGCTTGACGTCGTAAGAGCTTCTGCGTCTTTATAAAGTAGGTCAGCGACTGGTGGTCCGTAAGGACCTGAACCGTGCTCTTTCTAGCTATAAGCTCCGGTTTCCACTCCTCGAAAGCCTAAATAATCGCTAGCAGCTCCTTATCGTAGATGGCGTAGTTCCGTTCGGCCTCCGTTATAGACTTGCTAAAGAAAGCTACCGGATAGAGGGTCTTGCTATCGTCAGCGTATTAAGAAAGGACTCCTGCCGTTACTGTATCGGAAGCATCCGTTTCTATGTAGATCGTCTTTTCCGGCCGGAAGTGTGCCAGAACCGGCGCTGAAGCCACTGCTTCTTTTAGTCGATTGAAAGCCTCCGTACACCTCTCGTTCTATAGTCCGGCGGCCTCTTTTTTCAGTGCTTTATTCAGGGGTCTCGCTATCTTGCTGAAGTCTTTAATGAACTGTCGGTAGTAGCTGCAGAATCCGAGAAACGCTCTAATCTGCGTAGTGTTTCCGGATTTCGGTTGCTTCCATTCCGCTATAGCAGCGACCTTTAAGGGGTCTATCCGGATCCCTTCTCTTCCGACGATAAGACCGAGGTATTTAACCTCAGTCTAATAGAACTCGCTCTTCTTCGTGTCCGCATTCAATCCGACCTATCTAAGTCTTTTTAGTACCCTCTCGATGTAGTCAGTGTACTGATCTCTCGTTCTATCTGTGTAGATAAGAATGTTGTCTAAATAGATAGATACGAACCGTTCTAGCATGTCTATAAAGGTGTAGTTTATAAAGCGTTGCTACACTGCCGGCGCGTTAGTAAGTCCGAAAGGCATTACTAGCTACTTGAAGTTGCCTATGCGTATAGCAAACGTCGTAAGATCTTCCGTCTGTCCTTCCTCGTTTCTTAGTCGATAGAACGCTTAGCGGATGTCCAGCTTGCTGAACTACTTAGCCTTTGCCACTCGTTGTATAGTCTCGTCAATCAGCGGCAGCGGGTATACGTCTCTCTTAGTGACCTCGTTAAGGCCTCGATAGTCTACGCAGAGTCGCAGACCACCCCCTAGTTTCCTTACGAAAAGAATCGGTAACGCGTATTCGGCAGAACTCAGCGTAATAAACTTCTTCGCCAGATTTTCGCGAACAAACACCTCTACTTAGTCCAGTTCCGCCGGCGACAGTCGTCTTAGGGGCTCGGTTCTTAGCAGCGTAGCTCCCTCTTTTAGTCGGATCTTGTTGTTATATTCCGGTCGATAGAGCAGCAATAGGTTGGAGTCGGCTTTTAAGAAGATGTTAGCGTAACTATAGAGCTCGTTTGGCAGCACCTCTAGTGGATCCACTTCTTCTTCCGCTATTATCTTCCTGTAGTCTTCGATGTCTTTTATTGAAATAGCGTAAATCTCGTTGTCCAGCGACCTCGCGAGGGTCGTTAAAGCTTCTGAACTTATTATTCCGATCGTGCCTTAAGGGTCCGGCCGATCCATCGGAGCCGCTTCGGTCGTCGTAACGTTCGGTTTGGCGTTGGCCACTGTGACCGATTCGGCGACTAATTTGACGGCGGCTAAGCCGCTGATCGGTTTTCTGAACCCGAGCGTGCCTTCTCCTACGTCAATAATCGCTCCCTAATTCTTTATCTATTTCTGCCCTATAATGATGTCAAACCTTCCGATATCTATAATTCGGAACGTCGCTTCCGTAGTGCGACCTGCTAAGGTAGTCTTTAGCGGCATGTAGTACGTAACGCTTTCCGTGTCTTGTCCGTTGTATGCCGAAATCTTCGTTAGCGACGCTAATTCTACTAGATAACCGTATCCCTTTATCAGTTTCTGAACCAGCCGGTGGTGGATCGCTGCGCTAATAAGAGCTCCGGTGTTAATGAAAGCTTTCAGCTAGAGGGGTTAGCGCGACTTCTTAACGGGGTGGATCGTAATAGGAAGGATAATGGCCGTTTCCGTATTCACTTCTACAGCCGCTAAGAGCAGGTCGTTACAGCTGTTAATGCTTTCTTCTCGTGTCGGTTCGCTCCGGTGCAGTGCCCTATTGTTAGCGCTGGATAGGGGGCCTATCTATCTAGCTGGTCTTTTCCTATAATCCTTAACTGTACCCTACCGTCTACACTGTCAGTATCGTTCGGCGCCGGTTCGATGGCTTGAATAGTCTTTCTCGGCGGCTGCGGCTGCGGCTGCTTTACAGCGCGATACTCCTGCTTCTGCTTATCCGATGCTAGGCATCTCGTAGCGATGTGGCCAGGCTTGCTATACGCGTAGCAAGTGGGGACGAACGACGAACGCTGCGAATTAAATGGCTGCTGGGAGCGTTGTCAGTATAGGACAGGGGCTCTGGTTCCCTGCGGCGACGGCGACGGCTTCTAAGCCGGTTTACGTGTCGTCGACTTTCCGTATACGTTTAGGTTTCTCGCGGTGACTCTCGCTCGGTGCACGAAGCTCTTAAGGTCTTCGTCTTCTACAGACGTTATAGCGGCGGCCAGTTCAGGGTTCAGCTTCTGCCTTAGCAGGTGGAGCTGCTTATCTTCCGCTACTCGGGCCCTAATCGTATATTTTCTAAATAGTCCGTAGAATTCTTTAAACGTCTGCCGGTTCTGATTGATCTTGTCTAGCTGCTTACGGGCTGTCTTCTTTCGGAATGGGTCTCCGAAGCGCTAGTCCAGTGCTCTGATCGCTTCCTCGGCAGTCGCCTCTTCTAGGTCCGCTACTAGCGAAAAAGCTTCACCTTCTAATCGCGATTCCAGGTACGCCAATCTATCTCCGGCACTGTTTCCGGCGTAGTCGCGATCTATCTTATTCTTTATCTTCTTCTTAAACGCTTCCTAGTCTTTAGGGTCTCTGCCTCTAAACGCCGGTAGATCCGGTAGTAACGTTGTTAACGTGCCGCCTTGACTGTAGGCTGCCGGTAAGGCGGTCTCTGCTTGTTCTTCTCGATGCAGTAGCAGCGCCGACGACATCGCTGCTTCTATATCAGCTAGTTGATCCTTTAGCGCCTTCAGTTGCGCTACTCTATTCGCCGCCTGGTTCTCTAACACGTCGATAATGGTTTCTGCCGGTTCCTTCTCGGCTCTTACTGTCTCTACTTCCTCTCTTAGCTGTCTGTTCTCTTCTAGCGTTCTGTAGAACAGCGTCTTAATAAGGTCTATACCGTCGTAGACCTTTCCTATCCTATTCTCGTTTATATAGTCTTCCAGTTCCTCGATCGTGCAGTCGTAGATCTTCTTGTATTCGCTTATTCGTTCCTTAATCTCTGCGGTCTCTTCCGCCGTAAAACCGCTAATAATGATCTTATTATTAATAACACTGGAGCGCCTACTCGCTCTGTTAGTCTTTCTCTTTCCGCAGCGGCCTGTTACGCCGCTCTCTACCGTCGAGAAGCCTTCCATCTTCTTACAGTGCTAGGGGTTGTTGTTGTGGGTGCGCGTGCGTTATTCGAGCCTCCGGATAGTTCGACGGGCCCTTTCGCGCAGCGCGGGGTTTGTGGAGAGTGAGTTCGAGATATAATAATCCGGGCACGCAGATATGATTCAATACGGCCTTTTTGATAACTATATCTCGAACTGAGGATGGAAAGGAATCTATATAGTGGTAGTGGTGGGCCTTAATGGAGGGTGGTGTGCCAAGGCCCGGCTCGGTCCGTTCCGGAACCTAAATCCCGGAAGGGGCCGAGCCGAAATCCAGGGTCTACCCCATTACTTAGTCCCACCCCTTTCTGCCGCTGTAACAATTATTATATCTCGAACTTACTTACTACACCAACTCCGCGCTGCGCAAAAGGGACTGTTGAACTATCCGGCTACCCGAATAACGTACGTGCACACTCACACACTAAACTAAACACTAGCACCGTAAGACAGCTATAGAGAGCTTCTTAATAGTAGAAGGCGGCGTTACAGGCCGCAGCAGAAGCAGGAGAGAAAAGACTAACAGAGCGAGTAGGCGCTCCAGCGTTATTAATAATAATATTATTATTAGAGGTTTTGTAGCGGAAGAAACCGCAGAGATTAAGGAACGAATAACCGAATATAAGAAGATCTACGACTGTATGCTCGAGGAACTTAAAGACTATATAAACGAGAAGGGAATAGGGAAGGTCTACGACGGCATAGACCTTATTAAGACACTGTTTTACAGAACCCTAGAAGAGAAGAGGCAGTTAAGAGAGGAAACCGAAGCAGTAAGGGCCGAGAAGGAATTGGCAGAGATTATTATCGATGTGCTAGAAAACCAAGCGGCGAATCGACTAGCACAACTAAAGGCAATAAAGACTCAGTTAGCTAAGATGGAAGCAGCGATGTCGTCAGCGCCGCTACTACATCGAGAAGAAGAAGCAGAGACCGTCTTACTGGCGGCCTACAGTTAAGGCGGCACTTCGATAACGTTACTACCTAACCTACCGGCGTTTAGAGGCAGAGACCCTAAAGACTAAGAGGCGTTTAAGAAAAAGATAAAGAATAAGATAGACCGCGATTATGCCGGAAACAGTAAAGAAGACAGGTTGGCCTACCTGGAATCGCGATTAGAAGGTAAAGCTTTTTCGCTAGTAGCAGACCTAGAAGAGGTAACCGCTAAAGAAGCAATTAAAGCGCTGGACTAACGCTTCGGAGATCCCTTCTGGAAGAAGACAGCCTGTAAGCAACTAGATAAGATCAACTAGAACCGGCTAACGTTTAAGCAGTTCTATAGACTGTTTAGAAAATATGCTATTAGAGCTAGAGTGTCAGAAGACGAGCAGCTACACTTGCTAAGGCAGAAGCTGAACCCTGAACTAGCTGCAGCTATAGCTTCGGTAGAAGACGAAGACCTCGAGAGCTTTGTGCACCGGGCGAGAGTTACTGCTAGAAACCTAAGCGCCTACGCGAAATCGGCATCGCGCGAACCGATTTAGAAGCAGTCAGCGCCGACAACACAACCCCCTGCTCCTTTCCGCTAAGGCCCTACCTAGCAGACATCTTATTCGCCGCGTTCGTCGTTTGTCCCTGTTGCGGCAGTGGAAAGAGGTAGGACAGATTGATGGGGTGGACCCTGGAATTTCGGCTCGGCCCGTCCGGGCCGAGCCGGGCCTTGGCACTACTACTACGAAAGCCCTCCACTACCACCAAATAGATTCCTTTCCCTCCTCAGTTCGAGATATAGTTATTAAAAAGGCCGTATTGAATCATATCTGCGTGCCCAGATTATTATATCTCGAACTTACTCTCTACACCAACCCCGCGCTGCGCGAAAGGGCCCGTCGAACTATTCGGAAACCCAAATAACGCACGCGCACTACACACACATCAAAAACAACAACCCAAGGCACTGGAAGAAGATAGAAGGCTTCTTATCGGTAGAGAGCGGCGTTACAGGCCGCAGCGGAAAGAGAAAGACTGACAGACCGAGGGATAGGCGTACCAGCATTCTCGACGACGGAACGACCGATAAAGGCCTTACGAAAGAAGAGGTAGATAAAGCGAGAAAGGGCATAGAGGGCTACGCCGAACTGTACGGACGCACGCCGGATAAGATAGGAGAATATCTTACAGAGCACAGAGCTAAGAAGGTGTTTAACATTATCACCTTTATAGAAAAGAAGTTTTATAGGAACGTGGAAGAAAACAGACAGTTAAGGGAAGAAGTAGAGACAGTAAGGGCCGAGAAGGAATCAGCAGAAACCATTATCGACGTGTTAGGGAACTAGGCGGCGAATAGACTAGCGCAACTAAAGGCGCTAAAGGATTAACTAGCTGATATGGAAGCAGCGATGCCGCCGCTACCGCATCGAGAAGAACAAGCAGAGACCGCCTCACTAGCGGCCTATAGTTAAAGTAGCACCTCGATAACATTATTACCGGACCCGCCAGCATTTAGAAGTAGAGACCCCGAAGACTGGGAAGCGTTCAAGAAGAAGATCAAGAATAAGATAAGCCGCGATTACGCATTAAACAGCGCCGGAGACAGACTAGCGTACCTGGAATCGCGATTGGAAGGCGAAGCTTTTTCGCTAGTAGCGGACCTGGAAGAGACGACCGCCGAGGAAGCGATTAAAGCGCTGGATTAACGCTTCGGAGCCCCCTTTAGGAAGAAGACAGCCCGTAAGCAGCTAGATAAGATCAACCAGAACAGACAGACGTTCGAGGAGTTCTACAGTTTGTTTAGAAAGTATGCGATTAGGGCCCGAGTAACGGAAGATGAACAGCTCCACCTATTAAGGCAGAAGCTAAACCCTGAACTGGCCGCCGCTATAGCGTCTGTAGAAGACGAAGACCTTGAGAGCTTCGTACACCGAGCGAGAGTTACGGCGAGAAACTTAAGCGCTTACACGAAATTACGCGAATCGATTTAGAAGCCGTCGCCGCAGACTACACGACCCCCTGCGCCTTTCTGGAGAGCACCCTAGCAGCCATTTAATTCGCAGCGTTCGTCGTTCGTGCCTACCTGCTACGCGTGTAGCAAGCCTGGCCACATCGCCACGAGATGCCAAGCATCGGATAAGCAGAAGCAGGAGTATCGCGTTATGAAGCAGCCGCAGCCGCCGAGAAAGACTATACAAGCTATAGAGCCAGCTCCGAACGACACCGAGAGCGTAGACGGTAGGGTGCAGCTAAGAATTATAGGAAAAGACCAGCTGGACGGATAGGCCCCCTATCTAGCATTGACAATAGGGCACCGAATCGAAGCGAATCGCTACGAGAAGAAAGCATTAACAGCTGCAGCGACCCGCTCTCGGCAGCGGTGGAAGTGAACACGGAAACAGCTATTATTCTTCTAATCACTGTCCACCCCCTCGACGGATCGAGCAAACCCCTCCAGCTAAAAGCTTTTATCGACACCGGAGCTCTTATTAGCGCGGCGATCCACCACCGACTAGTCCAGAAGCTAACGAATGGATACGGTTATCCAGTGGAACTAGCGTCGCCGACGAAGATTTCGGCATACAACGGACAAGACACAGAAAGCGTTATGCACTACGTGCCGCTAAAGACTACCCTAGCTGGTCACACTACAGAAGCGACGTTCCGAATTATGGATATCGGAAGGTTTGACATTATTATAGGGCAGAAATAGATAAAGAACCAGGGAGCGATTATTAACGTAGGAGAAGGCACACTCGGATTCAGAAAACCGATTAGCGGCTTAGCTGCTGTTACATTAGCCACCGAATCGGTCACGGCGGCCGACGCTAAACCGAACGTTACGACGATCGAAGCGGCTCCGTCCGATCGTTCTGAACCCCCGGTTACTATCAGAATAATAAGTTCAGAAGCAACGACGACTCTCGCAAAGTCACCAGACAACGAGGTTTACGCTATCTTAATAAAAGACATCGAAGACCACTAGAAGATAATGGCGGAAGAAGAAGTGGATCCACTGGAGGTGCTGCCAAGCGAGCTCTACGATTACGCTAACGTGTTCTTAAAAGCCGACTCTAACCTATTGCCGCTCTATCGACCGGAATATAACAACAAGATCCGACTGAAGGAGGGGGCTACGCTGCCAAGAACCGAGCCCCTAAGACGACTGTCGCCGGCGGAACTGGACTAGGTAGAGGTGTTCGTTTGCGAAAACCTAGCGAAGAAGTTTATTACGCCGAGTTCTGCCGAATATGCGTTACCGATTCTTTTCGTAAGGAAACTAGGGGGTAGTCTGCGACTCTGCGTAGACTATCGAGGCCTCAACGAGGTCACTAAGAGAGACGTATACCCGCTGCCGCTGATCGACGAGACCATACAGCGCGTAGCGAAGGCTAAGTAGTTCAGCAAGCTGGACATCTGCCAAGCGTTCTATCGACTGAGGAACGAAGAAGGGCAGACAGAAGACCTTACGACGTTCGCGACGCGAATAGGCAATTTCAAGTAGCTAGTGATGCCTTTCGGACTTACCAACGCGCCGGCGGTGTAGCAACGCTTTATAAACCACACCTTTATAGACATGTTGGAACGGTTCGTGTCTATCTACCTAGACGACATCCTTATCTATACAGATAGAACGAGAGAGCAACATACGGACTACATCGAAAAGGTGTTGACCAGGCTCTGTAAGGTCGGACTGAACGCGGACACGAAAAAGAGCGAGTTCTACCAAACCGAGGTTAAATATCTCGGTCTCATCGTCGGAAGAGATGGAATTCGGATGGACTCATTAAAGGTCGCCGCCGTCGCGGAATGGAAGCAGCCGAAATCAGGAAACACTACGCAGATCAGAGCGTTCCTCGGCTTCTGCAGCTATTATCGACGGTTTATTAAGGACTTTAGCAAGATAGTGAGACCCCTGAACGAGGCGCTGAAGAAAGAGGCCGCCGGCCTATAGAATAAGAGGTATACGGAAGCCTTTAACCGGCTAAAAGAAGCAGTGGCCTCGGCGCCGGTTCTGGCGCACTTCCGACCGGAAAAAACAATCTACGTAGAAAAAACGGACGCTTCCGATACAGTAACGGCAGGGGTCCTTTCTCAATACGGATACGATAAAACCCTTTATCCAGTAGCTTTCTTTAGCAAGTCCATAACGGAGGCCGAACGGAACTACGCTATCTACGATAAGGAGCTGCTAGCGATTATCTAGGCTTTCGAGGAGTGGAAACCGGAGCTTATAGCTGGAAAGAGCACGGTCCAGGTCCTTACAGACCACCAGTCGCTGACCTACTTTATAAAGACGCAGAAGCTCTTACGGCGTTAAGCACAGTAGGCCGCCTACTTATTAGGGTTCGATTTCAAGATTACTTATCGACTAGGGGCTTAAAACGGAAAAGCTAACGCGCTAACGCGAAGAGAAGGGAAGACGAGCCGCGCGAAGGAAGATCCGAACATGTTTCAGAAGGTGCTGACCGAACAGATAGTAGACGCCGAGGTGTTAAAGGAAGCGGGGATCTACGCGGCGGAACTGCAGACCGAACCGGAACCGATGGAACTGGGGCCGCCGATTAAAGAAGAGACGCTCTACGAGAAGGTAAAGCAGCTTAACCAGCAACAGAAACTCGGCAAAACCAGTTTAGGGAAGCTAATAGTTCCAGAGGAACTGATTACAGAGGTTATCCAGCTGGTCTATAGCTCGAAGGACGTTAGTTACGCAGGCTCGAAGAAGACGATAGAAGCCGTAAGGACGATCTACTGGTTTCCGCGGATCTACGAACGGATCCACCGATTTATCGCCAATTGCTACGTATGCAGAGCCGCGAAGCCACGTTACGGCCTTCCGGCAGGCTTATTGAAGCCACTGTCGATCCCCGAGAAACCATGGCAGCACATTACGATAGATTTCGTAACCGGCCTACCGGAATCAGATAGATATAACGCTACGCTGAACGTAGTAGATCGACTGAGCAAAGAGCGCCATTTCATTCCCTGCCGAGCTAAGGATAAAGGAACTACTGCGGAAGAGACTGCGCGGATGCTGATTAGACACGTATAGAAGCACTATAGCCTGCCGGACACTATCACTACGGATAGGGGTCCTCAATTTACTGCCGACGTATAGAAGGCTATCAATCAAGCTCTCGGAATTAGTGGAAAGCTCAGCACAGCCGCTTACCTGCAGACCGACGGTCAATCAGAAGTGGCCAACTGTAAGATAGAGAAATATCTACGGATCTTCTGCGGCCACTATTTAGAAAAGTGGGTAGAGGTGCTGCTAATAGCCGAATTCTGCGCCAATTCAGCATGGTCAGAAGCGACGTCGCTAGCGCCGTTCGAGATAACACACGGTTATCTTCCGAGGTTAAGCTTCCATCTGCTAAGTGACGCCGGCTCGCCGGAGCCATCCACCGCCACGTCGTCAAAGAGAGTCGCCGCCGCGGCGGCGGAAGCGCTCCGATCTTAGATAGAAGAAGCGATCAAAGTAGCGAAAGACGCGATAGAATCAGCTTAGAAGAAGATAGTAACTCGAGCTAATAAGAAGCGATTACCGACGGAATTCGAGGAAGGTTAAAAGGTCTGGCTTAATACGCAGAACCTGAAGCTAAAAGGGAACGCCAAGCTCAATCTGTGCTACGTAGGTCCGTTTACGATAGTAGAAAAGAGGTCGCCGGTGACTTATCGGCTCCAGCTACCGAAATCGTTCCGGATCTACGATGTCTTTTATTCGGATCTGCTAAGCTTGGACCCTAAGAACGGCCTGCCGGAACAGGGGTTCGCCGAACCCCTGCCTATCGAGATGGACGGTAAGGAAGAAGAGTAGGAGGTAGAAGACGTAATGGACGTAAAGAAGATAAGGGGGTCCGTTAAAGCGAGGATCTCGTAGAAGGGGTAGCCGGAAGATTATAAATAGTATCCGATCGAGAATCTCCGGAATTCGGCGGAGCTGCTAAGAGATTTTTACGCGAGGAACCCGAAGAAGCCGAAGCCGGAATAGCTCTGAAGCCGACCCTTCCGGAAGAAAACAAAGAAAGCCACGTCCGCTCCACCGGCGCGGAAGCTAATAAAAACGATCGTAAGGTTTCTTCAGGAAGTGATTGTGCTCCACCACCACTGCGTCGGCCGGTAGCTCGCGCACGCTGTAGCGTGCCAGCGCCGCCGACCGCGTAGTAGGTAAAGGCTTTGGTAGAAGGGAAAAAGAAGAAGAAAAACGGCGCCGCAGAAAGATCTATATAGACCTCCGCGCCAGCGCACAGACTATCTACGCCGCAGCTCAGATAACCTACGGCTTAGATCAGATAGCACGGATCAAACGCACCGATCACATAAACGCTAAGTGAAGGACTTCAGATGCCGACGACGTAAGAAGTTGAAAAAGAGATAAAGAGGACGTTGTTTTTAATGGAAAACGGAAGAGGTAACATCACCGTCGGAGGGAATTTTCGAGAAGGAGACGACAAAAAAAAAGCGGAGATTTTCGGATAGATAGGGTAACTAAGCGGTCGAGGGCGACCGCTGGTAAGGGAGGGGGGTAGTGTTGCGGCGGTGGAAAGAGGTGGGACAGATTGATAGGGTGGACCCTGGAATTTCGGCTCGGCCCGTCCGGGCCGAGCCGGGCCTTGGCACCACTACCACGAAAGCCCTCTACCACTACTACGAAAGCCCTCCACTACCACTACATAGATTCCTTTCCCTCCTCAGTTCGAGATATAGTTATTAAAAAGGCCGTATTGAATTATATCTGCGTGCCCGGATCAGTCCCTACCTGCTACGCGTACGGAAAGCCGGGCTATATCGCTACGAGATGCTAAGCGACGGCTTAACAGAAGCAGGAATATCGTACTGCAAAGCCGCAGCCGCCAAGAAAGACTATCCAAGCTATCGAGCCGGCTCCGAACGACACCGACAGTGTAGATAGTAGAGTGCCTCTACGAATCTTAGGAAAAGACCAGCTGGACGGATAGGCCCCCTATCTAGTATAGACAATAGGGCACTGCTACGAACTACGTTACTAGAAGAAGGAAGTATTAATAGTTGTAGCGATCCGCTCTTAGCAGCGGTGGAAGTAAACACAGAGACTGCTATTATCCTTCTAATTACGGTCTACCCCCTCGGAGGCTTGCACCGACCACTCTAATTAAAGGCTTTTATCGACGCAGGAGCTCTTATCAGAGCTGCGATTCACTATTGTTAGGGGGCGCCGCCCAGCCCAGGTCCTGGACCTAAGCCAGCCGTCGCCCTAAGGACTGTAACTTAGCGGCACCAGCACGACCCTACCCTCTGTACGGAATCACCGACAGGACCCTACTCCTATACAGAGGGAGAACCCCTACGGCCCTATATAGAGAGGAATTGCCGCCCCTCTAAACGGAGGGAAAACTTTATACTACTGTATAGAGGGAGAACTCCCGATCCTCTGTATAGAGTGTAAAAACCTGTATCCCTGCATAGAGGGAAATTGCTAGCTTGGCTTCGTAGGTAAAAATTGTACAGCAGTAGACGACGAAGGAACTGCCTATCAGTTCCTTTATATAGATACCTAGCCTTAAGTTCTCTAAACTAAGATTCTTAAGCCCTTATATTAGGAACTAATCTTACTGTCGGTAACTGCAGTAATATAACAAAGATAGACAGCGACATCTCTATAGAACCTACGGCTATGCAGGGACAGATGCACTGCGCGTACGAGGAGCTGCTGGAACACAAGAGGCAGCTCGAACAGCAAGTAAGCTACTAGGCTGCGATAATTTCTTAACAGGAACAGGAGCTACGACAGCTTAGGGCGTCCGATCGCGATCCGACCCCTACGACGACGACGAACACGATAGCCTATACCCCGACCCCTAAGAGCAAACTCCCCGATGTCACTACGTACAATAGTAAGGCTCCGGGCGAGTACCCCTCCTAGGCTGCCCAGATACGCTCTAAGCTTCTAGTCGACTTAGGAGCATACCCGACTAAGCTAGACAAGGTAGTCTACCTCTTTGGGAGGTTAAAGGGCAGGGCGGCAGCACGGATTCTGCCGTACTACGAGACGGCCATTGCCAACCTAGCAATAGCTACGACGACGATGCTCTAGGCAGCTCTTAACAAGAGCTACAAGGACCTAGACCGCAAGAGCCGAGCACTCCTATAGGTCAATACGATAAAGCAAGGACGCAAGACTATACGAGAATTCTTCGCGAAATACGACTAGACTCTAGCAAAGGCAGGAGGTCTCTAATAGGAGGATAGGATAAAAATTACCTCTTTAGAGGTAGGCCTCTCTAAGGATATTATAACGGGACTAGTAGGCGTAATGCGACCAGCTACGTACGAGGAATTCTGTAATCTCCTTAGGATAGTCGACAACCAGCAGCGCAGGCTCGGACGGATAAGCCGCGCTTACGAGATAAGACAACCCCTCTAGCGGCAGACGGACGCTATAGACTAGGAACTAACGACGACGAGGGTAGCGGCAGCCGTTACCGTACGGCCAAGGGCCGCTACTAAAAGGGCACAATAGGTAGACATAGCCACCCTTAACAAGAGGCGAGCAGAAGGGAGCTGCTACAGGTATAGTAAGATAGGCTACACTGTACGGAATTGCAGGCTTTTGCTAGCAGAAAGACCTAGGGGACGGCCGACTACTGCAAGGGTAGCAACTGCAGTACCTTAACAAGAGGATTAGGAGTCCTACTCGGACGACGACGAGTTAGGAAAAGAATAGCCTCTAAGTGAAGGCTCTGCTAGAGGCATATACGAGATAGATTGCTAAATTAAAGTACTACTTAGCTATCTTTTAAGAGCAACTATATAACGACTACGCCGTTTATTATATAGCCAACGTTAAACGGGTCTGCAACAGCGCGGACACTAATTAATACAGGATGTTTAGTGTATAGAGTAATTAGCGAAGACTTCGTACAGAGACACTGTATTAAGACGACCCCTACTGTACCTGTACGTATGTTAGGCATTACTAGGCAAGGACTGGACATTACCTATATAGTAAAAGTAACGATAGAGATATAGGGACACTATAAGCAGGACTTATACCTCTATGTCGTATAGGACAAGTTAGGGTATAACCTATTTCTAGGGAAGCTATAGGTAGAACGCTAGCGAGGCAAGCTGAACGTCGGACGAGGACGGCTGTACCTAGCAGTAACGAAGCAGAGGCTCCAAGACCAAGGGAGGGTCCAGCGGGACGACAACGCTACGGCCGGAGCCAATACGTCGACGAAGCAGAGGCCCTAAGACTAAGGGATAAAGTTCAGGAATCGGATTTAGATCCCGGTAGACAAGAAGCTCTGTACGAGCTTAATATAACGGGCACATAACTCTATAGCAACTAGGCACCTAGGGCGTAAGGAGACGTACAGCATCGTTGCTAGGGACTACTACTAGCCGGCGATAGCGAAGGACATCTGCAGGTTCGTACAGAACTGCGATATATACAGGAGGACAAAGCCTTAGCGTAAACTAAAGCATAGGCTGCTAAAGCCCCTACCGATACTGGACCGGCCCTAGCAAGACCTAACAGTAGACTTTATTACAGACCTCCCTAAGAGCGACAGACGGCAGAACATTATAGTAGTTATAGACAAGCTAACAAAGGGAGTAATACTAGAGGGAATAGACTCTATTACGGCTAAGGACACTGCCTAGGCCTTTACATAGACGACGTTTAGCAAGCACGGTTTCCCTAGGTCAATTGTGTCGGACCGGGGCATACAGTTTACGAGCCAGCTCTAGGCAAGGGTATATCAGTTGCTAAATATAGAACGTTGCCTGTTAACCGTATAGCACCTGCAGACAGACAGGGCGACGGAAAGGGTCAATTCGACGTTAGAAGCGTACCTCTAAGCGTACGTCGACTATAACTAGACGAACTAGAACTGCCTTCTCCCTATAGCGGAGCTAGCTATTAACAGCTGTACGGCTAATGCTATAGGATTGTCCCCCTTCTTTATAGCCTATAGATACGACTACTCCCCGCTCCTACCGACCCTAAGTAGTAATACGCCGCGCCCTATACGATCCCTAATTCAGCAGGGAGAGGCCATCGTACAGACGATTACGAACGCCTACCAATAGGCAAAGGCGAGCCTAGCTATAGCTTAACAGAATGCGGAAGAGCAGGCCAACAAGGGACAGCAGGCTGTACCAAGGTACAAGGCAGGAGATAAGGTCTAGCTAAACTAGCGAAACATCTATACAGACTAGCTAAGCAAGAAGCTAGATTAGAAGAACAGGAAGTTTATAGTAGTCCGACTAGTAGGGACATACGCCGTACGACTAAACACTCCCCTAGGGATTTATCTAGTCTTCTATATAGACCTCGTACGGCTAGCGAACACGGACCCCCTACTGCACTAGACGACAGACGACGCGCGCCTACTAGCGATTATTACTAAGGGCTAGGAAGAATACGAAGTAGAAGGAATCCTTAAGAGCTAAAGGAAGCGGGAAAAGGTAGAGTACCTAGTAAAATAGAGAGGATAGGCAGAGCCTACGTAGGAACTGTACGAGGCCCTACAAGATACAACTGCGCTAGACAGGTAGGAGGAGAACTATCCCCCTGCCCAGTTACAGTAACACTGCGCCGTATAGCAAAAAGGGGCACGATCTACCCTAAGGACAGGGCAGCTGCTAACAACTTAGGTTACTAAAGGATCGAGAATTACGACGTAGGACACTACGGGATCCCACCGACACTACACCGTACGGTACTGTACAGAAGAAGGGCAGGAAGAAAGAGATAGTTAGGAGGCAGGTAAAATAGGTAGAAATAAGAAGGGAAGGAGAGCAACACTATCCGAAAACTTTTATATACTACCTTAAGGTAGCTTACTAGCCACTGCCCCTAGGACCTAGGGAGCCAACTCTATACCCGATGATCTGACTGCAGTAGACGCAAGGTCAATACCCGTCTTTGATAACTATATCCAAGGCTAGAGAGGGAAGAATCTACGTACAAGCGGAGGTAGAGGTATTTAAGTGTGCGCCAAGCCTGGCCCTGCCAAGCCTGCCACCTTCCAGCACCTTCCAGCCTACATCCGTATTACTACCGCCCTCCCTAACCAGCGATTGCCCTCAATCGCAATCAATCTATCAATCGCAATCAGCCAAACCAGGTCGCAGGGGTCGCAAATTCAGCTTCGCTATCGGCCAATCAGGTCGCTCCAAAACAGGTCGCTTTTAAGGTCGCTTTTGAGCTTCAATTTCCGTGCGTTTTGAGCCTCAATCTCGTGCCTTTTGACGTCGCTTTAGTGCCTTCTTCTCGTGCCTTTTGACGTCGCTTTGGTGCCTTAATTGGTGCCTTGATTGGTGCCTTGCCAAGGCTGCAGAATTCTCAGAGGTCGCGGAGGTCGCGGAGGTCGTCGGGGTCGCGGAGGTTGTTGGGGGCGCAGAGGCTTCCAGAGGTCGCAGAGGTCGCCTTGCAAACACGTGTCGCTTCTCGACGGTCGCTTCTCGACCCGTCGCTTCTCGAGCCGTCGCTTCTCAAACGGTCGCAGAGGTCGCGGAGCTCGCTAAGGTCGCAGAGCTCGGGGTCGTGGAGTCGCAGAGGTTGTCTTGCAAACACGTGTCGCTTCTCGACGGTCGCTCGCTTCTCAAGCCGTCGCTCGCTTCTCAGACCGTCGCTTTGCCTGTACTTTGCCTGTGTGCAGCTCTGCCTTGTTTTCTTGCTCTGCCTAGGTACGCTGCTCGTATCGCTTTGCTGCTCTTGTCTTGTGCTCTACCTGGGTGCTCTGTAGCTAGGTGCTCGTGCCTAGGTGCTCGTGTTGTCTGCAGCTGCCTGTCTCTGTTGTCTGCAGCAGCTGTCTGTTGTCTGCAGCAGCTGTGTTGACTGTAGCAGCTCTGTCTTGTCTGTAGCTGTGCCTTGTGCTCTGCCTTATGTTGTGCCTACTGCTCGTATCGCTGTGCTGCTTATGTCGCTCGTGCCTTATGCTCTGCCTGCTTAGTGCTCTTGCTCGGTGCTCTTGCTCGGCCTAGGTGCTCTTGCTCGGCCTAGGTGCTCGTGCCTGGGTGCTTTGCCTAGGGGCTCTGCCTGGTGCTCTGCCGGTGTTCTCGTACTGAACGTGTCGCTTGTCTTGTCGCTAAACCAATTGCTATATGTCTCGATTGCTGAATGTTCCGATTGTTGAATGTACGCCTCGATTGCTGGCTGGCCGTACGTCTCGATAGGCCGGTGTCGCTTGTGCTGCTTGTGTTGCCGATTGCTGAACTGTCTCGATAGGCCTTGCCCAAATAGAATAGTCTGTCAAAGACCCAAAAAAAACGAATGTCGTCGCCCTAGGTCCTGCTAGGTGCGTCTTGTCGTCGTCGTCGCTCTCGCTCCTCGCTCTCGCTCCTCGCTCTCGCTCCTCGTCCTCGTCGCTCCTCGCTCTCGCTCCTCGTCCTCGTCGCTCCTATATTGTTCTTCTCGACCTTCTCGTCGCTCTCGTTCTCGTCGCTCTCGTCGTCCAAATCTCTCCCAAAACTTTAGAACTTGCGCGATCTGCTCGCAGGGGCACTTCTCTTCCTAAAACTCTCTCTCTCTCTCTCTCTCTTCTTCTCGATAGGGGCACTTCTCTTCCCTAAAACTCTCTCTTCTTCTCGATCGGGGGAGGGGGGGGTAGAGTAGTATGCATATACACAATTAAGTAACCGGATAAAATTCGACGGCCTCCTTTGTACGTATACAGTACACACTCTGGGTTGTCGGTTGCATGTACGTTATTTAAGTACCCGGATGTAATTCAACGGGCTCTTTCGCGTAGTGCAGGTGTTGTTAAAGTAAGCCTTGGATATAATGATCTGACTGCAGTAGACGCAAGGTCAATACCCGTCTTTAATAACTATATCGAAGGCTAGAGAGGGAAGAATCTACGTACAAGCGGAGGTAGAGGTATTTAAGTATGCGCCAAGCCTGGCCCTGCCAAGCCTGCCATTTTCCAGCACCTTCCAGCCTACATCCGTATTACCCAAAATCTCAATTACCCCCTAGCCGGCAGGGGCCCCAGCACTAGAAGAAGCAAAAGGGTAGCTTAACAACACCCTGCTGCTAGTTAATATAGCACCTAAGTCGTTAGCTTAAACCGTACAGAAGGCAAGGACCTGTACAAACCGGAAGCGAAGCTGCTAGTAGAGCTAAGCACCCTATTGTTAGAGGTAAAAATAGGAGGGGACACCAGCCGAACAGGTAGAAGAAGAGCTAGCAGCTACAAGAGAGACACGGCGGGAACGGCCGGACGAGACAGGTAGCATAGCGATAGTAGCTAGTAGTAGTAGTTAGTAAATAGCTAGTAGTAGTAGTAACGGTAGTAACGGTAGTAATAGTAGTAGTAGCAGACGGCTAAGCGGACGGGTAGCAGATAGAGGATAAAGGAGAAAGAGAAGAAGAGAGAGAGGAAAAGGGGAAAGGGTTTATATACATAGTAGTAGTGCCTGCCTCTCTGATTTGCGTAGTGTTTCCGGATGTTGGTTGCTTCTATTTCCGCGACGGCGGCTACTTTCGATAGGTCTATCCGAATTTTTTATGTTATCCTTCTCTTCCCGACGATAAGACCTAAGATATTTTGACTTTAGTCTAGTAGAAACTCGCTCTTCTTCGTGTCTGCGTTTAAGTCCGACCTTGCGGAGTCTCTTTAACACCCCCTTCTTAATGTAGTCCGTATATTGCTCTCTCGTTCCCTTAGTGTAGATAGAATGCGTCTAAGTAGATAGACACGAACCGTTCTAGCATGTCTATAAAGGTATAGTTTATAAAGCGTTGCTATATAGCCGGCGCGTTGGTAAGTCCGAAAGGCATTACTAGCTATTTGAAATTGCCTATAACGCGTAGCGAATGTCGTAAGATCTTCGGTTTGTCCTTCTTCCTTCCTTAACCGGTAGAACGCCTAGCGGATATCCAGCTTGCTGAACTACTTAGCCTTAGCTACTCGTTGTATAGTCTTATCGATTAGAGGCAGCGGATACACATCTCTCTTAGTAACCTTATTAAGGCTACGGTAATCTACACACAGTCGGAGACCGCCTCCGTGTTTCCGTACGAAAAGAATCGGTAACGTATATTCCGTAGAGCTTGGCGTAATGAACTTCTTCGCCAAGTTTTCTCTAACAAACACTTCTACCTGGTCCAGCTCCGCTAGCGATAAGCGTCTTAGGGACTCATTCTCGGCAGTGCGGCTCCTTCTTTCAGTCGGATCTTGTTGTCGTATTCCGGTCGGTAGAGCGGCAAGAGGTTAGGAGTCAGCCTTTAAGAACACGTTAGTGTAACTATAGAGTTCTTTCGGTAACACCTCTAGTGGATCTACTTCTTCTTCCGCTATTATCTTCCGGTAGTCTTCAATATCCTTTATTAAGATAGCATAAATCTCGTTGTCCAACGACCTCGCGAGGGCCGTTAAAGCTTCTGAACTTATTATTCCGATCGTGTCTTAAGGGTCGGACCGATCCTTTAGAGCCACTTCGACGGTCGTAACGTTCGGTTTCTACTGCGACCTCGGTGACTGATTTGACGGCAGCGGAGCCGCTGTACGGTGTTCTAAATCCGAGTGTGCCTTTACCTACGTCAATAACTGCTCTCTGGTTCTTTATCTATTTTTGTCCTAAAATAATGTCAAAACCTTCCAATATCTATAATTCGGAACGTCGCCTCCGTAGTGCGGCCAGCTAGGGTAGTCTTCAGTAGCACATAATGCGTAACACTCTCTGTGTCTTGTCCGTTGTACGCCAAAATCCGTATCGGTAATGCCAACTCTACTGGACAGCCGTATCCGTTTATCAGCTTTTGAACCAATCGGTAGTGGATCGCCGCTCGATAAGGGCCCCCGTGTCGATAAAAGCTCTTAGCTAAAGTAGTTTGCTCGATCTATCGAGGGGGTAGACGGTAATTAGAAGGATAAAGAGCCGTTTCCGTGTTTACTTCCACCGCCGCTGAGAGCAGATCGTTGCAGCTGTTAATACTCTCTTCTTCCAGTGACGTAGTTCTTGTTAGTGCCCTATCGTCTATGCTAGATAGGGAGCCTATCTATCTAGCTGCTCTTTTCCTAGGATTCTTAGTAGCACTCTACCGTCTACACTGTCTGTATTGTTCGGAGCCGGCTCGATAGCCTGTATAGTCTTTCTCGGCTGCTGCGGCTGCTTTATAACACGATACTCCTGCTTCTGCTTATCTAATGCTTGGCAACCTCGTAGCGATGTAGCCAGTCTTTCTATACGCGTAACAGGTAGGGACGAACGACCAACGCGGTGACTAATAAGATAGCTGCAGAGGTGCTCTCCGGAAAGGTGCAGGGGGTCGCGTCGCCTGCGTTGACAACGGCTTCTAGTTCGATTCGCGTAATTTCGCGTAAGCGCTTAGGTTTCTCGCAGTAAACTCTCGCTCAGTGCACGAAGCTCTTAAGGTCTTCGTCTTCCACCGAGGCTATAGCTGCGGCCAGTTTTTAGGGTTCAGCTTCTACCTTAGTAGGTAGAGCTGCTTATCTTCCGACACTTAGGCTCTAATCGCATATTTTCTGAATAGTCCGTAGAACTCTTCGAACGTCTGCCAGTTCTGGTTAATCTTATTAAGCTGTTCGCGGGCCGTCTTCTTTCGGAAGGGGTCTCCGAAGCGTTAATCTAGCGCTTTAATCGCTTCCTCGGCGGTTACCTCTTCTAGGTCCGCTACTAGCGAAAAAGCTTCGCCTTCTAATCGCGACTCTAGGTAGGCTAACCTATCCCCGGCACTGTTTCTGGCATAGTCTCGGTCTATCTTGTTCTTTATCTTCTTCTTAAACGATTCCCAGTCTTTAGGGTCTCTACCTCTAAACGCCGGTAGGTCCAGTAGTAATGTTATTAAGGTGCTACCTTAACTGTAGGCCGCCGGCGAGACGGTCTCTACTGGTTCTTCTTCTTAGCGTAGTAGCGGCGACATCGCTGCTTCTATCTTAGCTAACTGAGCCTTTATCGCCTTTAGTTATACTAGTCGGTTTGCCGCTTAGTTTTCCAGCACATCTACAATAGTCTCGGCCGATTCCTTCTCGGCTCTTACCGCCTCGATTTCCTCTCTTAACTGTCTCTTTTCTTCTAGGGTTCTGTAAAATAGCTTCTTAATAAGGTCTATGCTGTCGTAGACCTTTCCTACTCTGTTCTCGTTTACGTAATCTTTAAGTTCCTCGAATGTGCAGTCGTAGATTTTCTTGTATTCGTTTATTCGTTCCTTAATCTCTGCGGTCTCTTCCGCTGTAAAACCTCCCGATAATAAACTTATTATCGATAACACTAGAGCGCCTACTCGCTCTGTTAGTCTTTTCTCTTCTGCTTCTGCTTCGGCCTGTAACGCCGCTCTCTACCGTTAAGAAGCTCTCTATAGCTATCTTACAGTGCTGTTGTTTTGTTTGTATAGTGCGCGTACGTTATTCGAGTGTCCGGATAGTTTCAACGGTCCCTTTCGCGCAGCGCAGTAGTAGTGTAGTGAGTGAGTTCGAGGTATAATAATCCGGGCACGTAGATAAGATTTAATACGGCCTTTTTAATAACTATATCTTAAACTGAGGAGGGAAAGGAATCTATGTAGTGGTGGGCGAGAGCTTTGGGGGTAGTGTGCCAAGGCCCGGCTCGGTGCGGAAGGGCCGAGCCGAAATTCTGAGGGTCCACCCTATTGCTTAGTCCCACCCCTTTCTACCGCTGCAACAAGTTGCGCTAGCTGATTCGCCGCTTGGTTTTCTAATACGTCGATAATAGTCTCTGCCGATTTCCTTTTCGGCCTTTGCTGCTTCGTTTTCCTCTCTTAACTGCCTGTTCTTGTCTAGGGTTCTGTAAAACAGCTTCTTAATAAGGTCTATGCCGTCGTAGACCTTCCCTACTCCGTTCTTGTTTACGTAATCTTTAAGTTCCTCGAGTGTGCAGTCGTAGATCTTCTTATATTCGTTCATTCGTTCCTTAATCTCTGCGGTCTCTTCTGCTGTAAAACCTCTAATAATAAACTTATTATTAATAACACTAGAGTGCCTACTCGCTCTGTTAGTCTTTTCTCTTCTGCTTCTGCTTCGGCCTATAACGCCGCTCTCTACCGTTAAGAAGCTCTCTATAGCTGTCTTGCGGTGCTAGTGTTTGGTTTGGTTTGGTGTTTTTGGTGCGCGTACGTTATTCGGGTGTCCGGATAGTTCAACGGTCCCTTTCGCGCAGCGCGGAGTTAGTGTAGTAAGTGAGTTCGAGATATAATAATCCGGGCACGCAGATATAATTTAATACGGCCTTTTTGATAACTATATCTCGAACTAAGGAGGGAAAGCAGTCTACGTAGTAGTAGGTAAGAGCTTTAGGGGTAGTGTGCCAAGGTCCGGCTCAGTCCGGAAGGGCCGAGCCGAAATTCCGAGGGTCCACCCTATTACTTAGTCCTACCCCTTTCTGCCCTCGCAACACTAATACCGGACTGGCCCTAGTAAGACCTAACAGTAGATTTTATTACAGACCTCTCTAAAAGCGACGGACAGCGAAACATTATAGTAGTTACTAACAAGCTAACGAAGGGAGTAATACTGGAAAGAATAGACTCTACTATAGCTAAGGACACTGCCTAGGCATTTATAAGGACGACTTTCTGCAAGTACGGGTTCCCTAGGTTAATTGTATTAGACTGGGGTATATAGTTTACGAGCTAGCTCTAGGCGAAGGTCTGCCAGTTGCTAAACGTAGAACGTCGCCTATTAACCGTATAGCACCTACAGATAGACGGCGCGACAGAAAGGGTTAACTCGACATTGGAAGCGTACCTCTAAGCGTACGTCGACTACAACTAGACAAACTGGAACCGCCTCCTCCCTATAGCGGAACTAGCTATTAACAGCTGTACAGCTAACGCTACAGGATTGTCCCCCTTCTTTATAGCCTACAGATACGACTACTCCCTGCTCTTACCGACCCTAAGCGGCGCTACTATACGCTGTATACGATCCCTAATTTAGCAGGGAGAAGCTATTATACAGGCGATCTCGAACGCCTATTAATAGGCGAAAGCGAGTATAGCTAAAGCTTAACAGAATGTAGGAGAGCAGGCCAATAAGGGACAGCAGGCTGCACCAAAGTACGAGGTAGGAGATAAGGTCTAGCTAAACTAGCGCAACATCTGTACAGACTAGCCGAGCAAGAAACTGGATTGGAAGAACCGGAAGCTTACAGTAGTCCAACTAGTAGGGATATACGCCGTACGACTTAATACTCCCCTAGGGATCTACCTAGTCTTCTGTAAGGGCTTAAGAATCTTAGTTCAGAAACTTGAGGTTGGGTATCTATATAAAGAAACTAATAGGCAGTTCCTTTATCGTCTGCTACTATATAATTTGTACCTACGAAGCTAAGCAAGCAATTTCCCTCTATATAAGGGTGCAAGGTTTACACTCTATATAGAGGATCGGGAGTTTCCCTCTGTATAGTAGTACAGAGTTTTCCCTCTGTTTAGAGGGGCGACAATTCCCCTCTGTATAGGGCTATATGATTCTCCCTCTGTATAGGAGTAGGGTCGTATCGATAACTCTGTATAGAGGGTAGGGTCGTACTAGCGCTGCTAAGTCGCAGTCCTTAGGGCAACAGCTAGCTTAGGTCTAGGACCTAGGCTGGACAGCGCCCCCTAACAATACCTCCCTCCCTTCTTATAGTGCTTGTTTCGTATAGTAGCGTATTATATACCCTTAGCTCTTAGGGTTCCTCTAGCAGGTAGCGCTTTCCCGTCTTTATCCGGGTCTATAGTTAGCTGTCGTCCGGGCACTTGCCAGTTAGCAATGCCTGCTAGATGCCCTCCCTCTATACTGTTGCAACCTTAGCCCTGTCTATCTAGATCCTATAGCTAAGGCAGAGGAGGGCCTGCAAGTAGGGAAGGCAGGGAGTACTAGATCGCTTCTACCTAATCTTAACGGATTCCGTTTGCTACTTTAAGGATGCTAAAGCTAAGGCAGAGGAGGACCTGCGAGCGGTTACGAAGGTGTAGGAGGTGCTCGGTCCTGTCTGTCTATTTACCTCCTACCCTATAGCCCTAGCCGTATACTCTGCGTTCTAGCCGTACGGTATAGCAGCGGCGGGCTGTCTGGCTCTGTCCCTAGGCCCTGGTTGTCGTCCGGAGTTTAGCTCGTAGGTAGATGTTCCCGTCTCCGTCTAGTCGTCTACAGGGCTGTCGCTTGTCTAGGCACTAGGTTGTAGTTGCCTCGTTTGCCCTCCCTTATACAGTTGTAGCAGCTGCTCTAATTGCTATTGCCTTATATAGTAGGTAGCTACTACTCCGTATATTAAGTCTTCCTCCCTTCTCTCTCTCTTCCTCTCTTTCTCTTCTATTCCCCTATCTGCTACCTGTCCGCCTAGACGTCTACTACTACTACAACCACTACAACTACTATAACTACTACTACTACTACTACTACTATCTACAATTACTACTACTAACGCTACTACTCCGTCCGCCTGGTGCCGTCGTAGCTCTCTTGTAGTTGCCGGCCCGTCCTCCTATACCTCTACCTCTAGCCGTAGTATACTTAGCTTAGCTAGTAACTCCGCTTCCGTTCGTACAGTCTTCCTCCTTTATACAGTCCTAGCTAACGTCTTAGGTACTATACTAATAAGCAGCAGGATGCTGCTAAGCTGCCCTTCTACTCCTTCTAGTGTAACCCCGTCCCTACTCTATAGTGTTGGCCTAGGTGGAGCCCCTGCCGGCCAGGAGGTAATTGAGATTTCGGGTATAGAGTTAGCTGCCCTAGTCCTAGGAGGTAGCGGCTAGTAAGCTACCCTAAGGTAGTATATAAAAGTTTTTAGACAGTGTTGCTCTCGTTTCCCTCCTACTTCTACTCTTATTCCTACCTGTCTCCTAGCTGTTCTCTTCCTCCTGCCCCCTTCTGTATAGTGTATTACGGTATAGTGTTAGTAGGACCTAGTAGGGTCCTACGTCTTAATTCCTAATCCTTTGGCAACTCGAGTTACTAGCGGCTGCTCTATATCTAGGGTAGATCGTGCCCCTTTTCGCTGTACAGCGCAGTGTTACTGTAACCGGGTAGGGGGATAGTTCTCCTCCTACCTGTCTAGCGCAGTTATGTCCTAGAGGGCCTCGTATAGTTCCTATGTAGGCTCTGCCTACCCTCTCTATTTAACTAGATACTCTACTCTCTTCTGCTTCCTTTAGCTCTTAAGGATTTCTTCTACCTCGTACTCTTCTTTGCCTTCGGTAATAATCGCTAGTAGGCGCGCGTCGTCCGTCGTCTAGTACGGCAGGGGATCCGTATTCGCTAGCTATACGAGGTCTATATAGAAGACTAGGTAAATCCCTAGGGGAGTGTTAAGTCGTATAGCGTATGTCCCTACTAGTCAAACTACTGTAAACTTCCGGTTCTTCTAATCCAGTTTCTTGCTTAGCTAGTCTATACGGATGTTGCGCTAGTTTAGCTAGACCTTATCTCCTGCATCGTACTTTGGTGCAGTCTGTCGTCCCTTGTTGGCCTGCTCTTCTGCATTCTGTTAAGCTATAGCTAGACTCGCTTTCGTCTATTAATAGGCGTTCGTAATCGTCTATATAAATAGCTTCTCCCTACTAAATTAGGGATCGTATAGGGCGTAAGGTAGCGCTGCTTAGGGTTAGTAGGAGCAGGGAGTAGTCGTATCTGTAGGCTATAAAGAAGGGGGACAATCTAGTAGCGTTAGCTGTACGGCTGTTAATAGCTAGCTCTGCTATAGGGAGGAGGCAATTCTAGTTTGTCTAGTCGTAGTCGACGTATGCTTAGAGGTACGCTTCTAACGTCGAATTAACCCTCTCTGTTGCGCCGTCTGTCTGCAGGTGCTATACAGTTAATAGGCGACACTCTATGTTTAACAACTGGCAGACCCTTGCCTAGGGCTAACTCGTAAACTGTGTACCCTAGTCTAATAGTATTGACCTAGGGAATCCGTACTTGCTAAATGTTGTCTATATAAATGCCTAGGCAATGTCCTTAGCTGTAAGAGAGTCTCTTCCTTCTAATATTACCCCCTTCGTTAGCTTGTCTGTAACTACTATAATGTTCTGCTGTCCGTCGCTCTTAGGGAGATCTGTAATAATGTCTACTGTTAGGTCTTACTAGGGCCGGTCCGGTATTAGTAGGGGTTTTAGCAGCCTGTGCTTTAGTTTATGCTAGGGCTTCGTCCGTCTGCAGACATCGCAGTTCTGTACGAACCTGCAGATGTCCTTTGCTATCGCCGGCTAGTAGTAGTCCCTAGCGACGATACTGTACGTCTCCTTACGCCCTAGATGTCCGGTTGCTATAGAATTATACGCCTGTTGTATTAAGCTTGTACAGAGCTTCTCGTCTGCTAGGACCCAAATCCAATTCCTAAACTTTAGGTTGTTCTCCTTATCTACTGTGCACTCTGCTGCTAACACCTTAAGGTAAAGCTCTGCTAGGAGCTTCCGCTGTCCTCCTTAGATCGCTGTATAGGCCCCTCGGTAAACGTCGTCCTTTTCTACTGCCTCTTCCTATACCTGCAGTTAGGGCTCCTATATATATGTCGCTGCTAGGCGGATAGTCTCCTCGCCTGGTTCCTCCTTAAATATCTAGAATGTCTGTAACTTTAGCTAGTCGTTATCGTACATTGTTAGCATATCCTAGTCCTGTCTGGATAGCGTATCGGCCCTGCTATTGTCCTTGCCCTTACGATACAAGAGTGTTATATTAAAGTAGCTTAGGTATATTGCCTATCGTACGTGCCTCTTAGACAGCTTCTAGGGTTGCATAAAGTACTCGAGGTTCTTGTAGTCGGTTAGGGTAAGGAACTCGGGAACTAAGCAAGCAGAGTTCTCTATCCTACGCTTCGCAATACCGTACGACTGCTAGCAATTCCTTATCGTAGATAGAGTAGTTGCACTTAGCTAGGGAGTTCTTCTTAGAGACGTATGCGTATAGGTACAGAAGTCTGTCCGAGTCTACCTATAACAGGATACCCTTTATATAGTACCCTAAGGAGTCGGTTTCTAATATCGTCGTATGTTCTAGATCGAAGGCGGCAAGCGTTAGTCCTATAGTAAAGAGCTCCTTTAGCCTGTTAAAGCTCCTATTACACTCGTCCGTCTACTTAAACTGCTTGTCCTTATATATTAGCTCGACTAGAGGGCGTACGATCTCTAAGTAGTTCTGTATAAACTAGCAGTAGAAGTTGGCAAACCTAAGGAATTCCTGTACGCCCTTAACGCTTGTAGGCAGCTTCTATTGCTTAATAGCATTAATCTTCTTCCTATCTATGCTAATGCCTTTTCCTGCCTTAATAATAAACCCTAGGTATTTCGTACACTGTATACCGAATTCGCATTTGTCGATGTCGAGGTACAAGCTAGCCTATTGCAGTCGATCTAGTACCTTCTTAACGTCCTGTACATAGTCTGTATAGGTACTGTCTGTAAAAACCAGTATGTCGTCGAGGTACGCCGAACAGATGTCGTCTAGTAACCCTTGTAGGGATCTATTAATATACCTCTAGAAGGTTGCCGGTGCGTTAGCAAGGCTAAAGGGGGTAACAAGCTACTCGAAAAGACTATATCTCGTACAGAAGGCAGTTATCTATTTACAGCCTTCCTTAATCCGTATTTTGTAAAAAGCCGAGAGTATGTTAAGCTTAGTAAACTACTTTGCCTTGCTGATCTGTCTGAGAGTCTCCTTAATAAGGGGTAGGGGGTACCGGTCCTTCTTAGTAATTGCGTTAATGCCTCTGTAGTCTACGCAAAAACGCAAGCCGGCCTTGCCTTCTTTATAGATAATCAGCACTAGAGCTCCTGCAGACGAGGTACTTGCGCGAATAAAACCTTTAGCAAGTAGGTCGTCTAGTGTCTTGCGCAGTACTAGGAGTTCCCTAGAGGATATACTGTATAGCGGACTGTACGGTACTTTAGGCAGACTCCTATCTAGACGGGGCTCTGGCTATATGTCGTAGTTAATTCCTTCTCCTCGGTATAGTAGCAGTTTCGAGGCCGACTTTGGCTCGAAGAGGTCTAGGTATTCTGCGTATTCTACTAGGAGCTTCGTATAGGGGTCCGTTACTTTCTTAGGCGCTAATACCTTCTTAATGTCTGTAGTCGTAGTGTTGATTTCGGCCTTAGCATTGCCGCACTACGGAACTCTCCCTTGGTCTTAGAGCCTCTGCTTCGTTACTGCTAGGTATAGCTGTCCTCGTCTAACGTCCAGCTTGCCCTACTAGCGCTCTATCTATAGCCTCCCTAATATTAGGTTATACCTTAACCTGTCCTGTACGACGTAGAGGTATAAGTCCTGCTTGTAGTGTCCTTGCAGCTCTATCGTTACTTTCACTATATAGGTAATGTCCAGTCCTCGCCCAGTAATGCCTAGTATATATATAGGGACGGTAGGGGTCGTCTTAATATAGTGTCTCTATACGAAGTCTTCGCTAATTACTCTGTACACTAAACATCCTGTGTTAATTAGTATCCGCGCTATAGCGGTCCCGTTTAGCGTAGGTCGTACGATAAACGGCGTAGTCGTTATATAGTTACTCTTAAAAGATAGCTAAGTAGTGCTTTAATTTGGCAATCTATCTCGTATATGCCTCTAGCTAAGCCTTCGCCTAGAGGCTATTCTTTTCCCGACTTATCGTTATCTAAAGGGGACTCTAGGGTCTTGTGTTAGGGCGCCGCAGTTGCTACCCTTGCAGTAGTCGGCCGTCCCCTAGGTCTCTCTACTAGCAAAAGCCTGCAATTCTGTACAGTATAGCCTATCTTGCTATACCTGTAGCAGCTCCCTTCTGCTTGTCTCTTGTTAAGGGTAGCTGTGTCTACCTACTGTGCCCTTTTGGCAGCAGCCCTTAGCTATATAGTAACGGCTGCCGCTACTCTCGTCGTCGTTATTAGTTCCTAGTCTATAGCGTCTTACTGCCGCTAGAGGGGCTGTCGTATCTCGTAGGCGTAGCTTATCTGTCCGAGCCTACGCTGTTAGTCGTCGACTATTCTAAGGAGATTACAGAACTCCTTATACGTAGCTGGTCGTATTACGCCTACTAGTCCTGTTATAATCTCCTTAGAGAAGCCTACCTCTAAGGTAGTAATTTTTACCCTATCCTCCTATTAGTGTCCTCCTACCTCTGCTAGGATCTAGTCGTATCCTGCGAGGAACTCCTGTATAGTCCTGCGTCCTTGCTTTATCGTATTAACCTATAAGAGTGCTCGGCTCTCGCGGTCTAGGTCCTTGTAGCTCCTGTTAAGAGCCGCCTAGAGCATCGTCGTCGTAGCTATTGCCAGGTTAGCAATAGCCGTCTTGTAGTACAGCAGAATCCGTGCTGCTACCCTGCCCTTTAATCTCCTAAAGAGGTACACTACCTTGTCTAGCTTAGTCGGGTATGCTCCTAAGTTAACTAGAAGCTTAGAGCGCATCTAGGCAGCCTAGGAGGGGTACTTAGCCAGAGCCTTACTATCGTAAGTAGTAACGTTAGGGAGTTTGCTCTTAGGGGCCGGGGTGTAGGCTGTCGTATTCGTCGTCGTCGTCGTAGGGGTCAGATCGCAATCAGACGCCCTAAGCTATCGTAGCTCCTGTTCCTATTAGGAAAATATCGCAGCCTAGTAGCTTACTTGCTATTCGAGCTAGGCCTTGTGTACTAGTAGCTCCTCGTACGCGTAGTGCATCTAATCCCGTATAGCTATAGGTTCTATAGGGATGTCGCCGTCTATCTTCGTTATATTACTGCAGTTACCGACAGTAAGATTAGTTCCTAATATAAGGGCTTAAGAATCTTAGCTTAGAAACTTAAGGTTAGGTATCTATATAAAGGAACTAATAGGCAGTTCCTTCGTCGTCCGCTGCTGTACAATTTATACCTACAAAGCTAAGCTAGCAATTTCCCTCTATATAGGAGTACAAGGTTTACACTCTGTACAGAGGATCGGAAGTTTCCCTTTATACAGTAGTATAGAGTTTTCTCTCTGTTTAGAGGGGCGACAATTCCCCTCTGTATAGGGCTATAGGATTCTCCCTCTATATAGGAGTAGGGTCGTATCGGTAACTCTGTACAGAGGGTAGGGTCGTGCTAGCGCTGCTAAGTCGCAGTCCTTAGGGCGACGGCTGGCTTGGGTCCAGGACCTAGGCTGGACGGCGCCCCCTAACATCTTCTATATACACCTCGTACAGCTAGTATATACAGACCCTCTGCTGCACTGGACGATAGACGACGCGCGCCCCCTAGCGATTATTACTAAAGGCTAGGAAGAGTATAAGGTAGAAGAAATCCTTAAGAGCTAAAGGAAGCAGAAGAGGGTAGAGTACCTAGTTAAATAGAGAGGGTAGGCAGAGCCTATATAGGAACTATACGAGGCCCTCTAGGACACAACTGCGCTAGACAGGTAGGAGGAGAACTATACCCCTGCCCAGTCGCAGTAACACTGCGCTATACGGCGAAAGGGGGCACGATCTACCCTAGGTACAGGGCAGCTGCTAGCAATATTAGGTTATCGAAAGATCGGGAATAAGGACGTAGGACCCTACCAGGTCCTACTGATACTACACTATATAGAAGGAGGCAGGAGGAAGAGAACAGCAAGGAGACAGGTAAGAATAAGAGTAAAAATAAGAAGGGAATAGGAGCGGAACTGTATAAAAACTTTTATATACTACCTTAGGATAGCTTACTAGCCGCTACCCCCCCGGGACTAGGGCAGCCGACTCCCTATCCGAAATCTTAATTACCTCCTAGCTGCTAGGAGCCCTACCTAGGCCAGCACTAGGGAGCAGAGGTAGCCCCCTACGTGCCTCCCCTAGACGGCGGTAGGAGCAGTAGAGGGAGCTATCCTTCTACTTATACGAGGCGTATACGCCGGCCTAGAAGCTAGGGAGGCGGTATAGGCCGAACGAGCCCTAGGGAGAGTTAGTATATGCAGCATAGAGCTGGCTACAGGTAGCTATAAGCATAGCGTTAACGTACGATAGCCGGGCTATAGCGACCTGCTAGGGCGTAATCTGGACAGGGTTACACTAGAAGGAGTAGAAGGGCAGCTGAGCAGCGTTCTGCTGCTTATTAGTATAGTACCTAAGACGTTAGCTAGGACTGTACGGAAGAAGGAGACCTATACAAACTAGAAGCGGAGTTGCTAGTTAAGCTAAGTATTCTATAGCTAGAGGTAGAAGTAGTAGGGGACGCTAGCCGGGCGGTAGGAGGAAGGGCCGGCAACTACGAGAGAGCTACGACAGAACCGGGCGGACAGGGTGCGTAGTATAGTAGTATAGTAGTTAGACAGTAGTAGGTAGACGTTGGTAGTAGATAGTAGACGTTGCTAGTAGACGGTAGACAGTAGTAGGTAGACGTTAGTAGTAGACAGTAGACGGTAGTAGTGGACGGCCGGATAGACAGGTAGCAGGTAGGGGAATAGAAGAGAAAGAGAGAGAGAGAGAGAGATAGGGGGGGAGCTTAATATATAGGGTAGTAGCTGCCTGCTATATAACGCAATAGCAACCAGGGCAGCTGCTACAACTATATAAAGGAGGGCAAACAAGGCAACTACGACCTAGTGCCTAGACGAACGACGGCCCTATAGACAACTAGACAGAGACAGGAAATCGCGACCTGCAAGAGGAATGCTAGGAGCTAAGGCTGTACGACATACCGTCGTACGAAAGAAGCACTACGAGAAGGGAAGGGGGTATTGTAAGGGGGCGCTGTCCAGCCTAGGTCCTAGACCTAAGCCAGCCGTCGCCCTAAGGACTGCGACCTAGCAGCGCTAGTACGACCCTACCCTCTATACGGAGTTACCGACACGACCCTACTCCTATATAGAGGGAGAATTATATAGCTCTATATAGAGGGGAATTGTCGCCCCTCTAAACGGAGGGAAAACTCTATACTACTATATAGGGGAATACTCCCGACCCTGTATACAGAGTGCAAACCTTGCACCTCTACATAGAGGTAGATTGCCGGCTTGGCTTCGTAGGTACAAATTGTACAGCAGCAGACGACGAAGGAACTGCCTATTAGTTCCTTTATATAGATACCTAGCCTTAAGTTTCTAAACTAAGATTCTTGGGCCCTTACATACAAAGAGCTGCTAAGGCGCGCGACCTAGCTCGAAGAACAAATAGGCTATTAGGCCTCGACGATTTCCTAATAGGAACAGGAGCTCCGACAGCTTAGGGCGTCCGGTTGCGACCCGACCCCTACGACGACGACGACGAACACGATAGCCTATATTACAGTTACAAAGAGCAAACTCCCTAACGTTACTACCTACGATAGTAAGGCACTAGCTAAGTACCCCTCCTAGGCTGCCTAGATACGCTCTAAGCTTCTAGTCGACTTAGGAGCATACCCGACTAAGCTTAACAAGGTAGTGTATCTCTTTAGGAGGTTAAAGGGCAAGGCAGCAGTACGAATTCTGCTGTACTACGAAACGGCTATTGCCAACCTAGTAATAGCAACTACGATGATACTCTAGGCAGCTCTAGACAGGAGCTATAAGGACCTAGACTGCGAAAGCCGAGCCCTTATATAAGTCAACACTATAAAGCAAGGACGCAAGACTGTATAAGAATTCCTCGCAGAATTTTACTAAACTCTAGCAGAGGTAGGAGGACTCTAATAGGAGGATAGAGTAAAGGTAACTGCTCTAGAAGTTGGACTCTCTAGGGAGATTATAATAGGACTAGTAAGCGTAATACGACTAGCCTTATACAAGGCGTTCTATAATCTCCTGAGAATAATCGACGACTAGCAGCGTAGGCTTAGACAGATAAGCTGCGCCTACGAGATGCGACAACCCCTCTATCGGCAGCAGGACGCTATAGACTAGGAACTAACTACGACGACGAGAGTAGCGGCAGCCGTTACCGTATAGCTAAGGGCCGGCGCTAAGAGGGCGTAGTAGGTAGATACAGCTACCCTTAACAAGAGACGAGCAAAAGAGAGCTGCTACTAGTATAGCCAGATAGGATACACTGTATAGAATTGCAGGCTTTTGCTAGTAGAGAGACCTAGGGGACGGCTAACTACCGCAAGAGTAGCAACTACGGCACCCTAACATAAGACCTAAGAGTTCCCCTTAGACAATAACGAGTCAGGAAAAGAGTAGCCTCTAAGCGAACGCTTAGCCAGAGGCATATATAAGATAGATTGCTAAATTAAAGCACTACTTAGCTATCTTTTAAGAGTAACTATATAACGACTACGCCATTTATCGTACGACCTACGCTAAACGGGACCGCTACTGCGCGGACGCTAATCGATATAGGGTATTTAGTATACAGAGTAATTAGCGAAGACTTCGTACAAAGACACTACATTAAGACGACCCCTACTATACCTGTATACATACTAGGCATTACTAGACGAGGACTGGACATTACCTATATAGTAAAAGTAACAATAGAGCTGCAAGGACACTACGAGCAGGATTTATACCTCTACGTCGTACAGGACAAGTTAGGACATAACCTAATATTAGGGAAACTATAGATAGAGCGCTAGCAGGGCAAGCTCGATATCGGACAAGGACGTCTATACCTAGCAGCGACAAAGCAGAGACTCCGAGACTAAGGGAGAGTTCCATAGGGCGGCAATGCTAAAGTCGAGGTCAACACTGCGACTACAGACATTAAGAAGGCCTTAGCGCCTAAGAAAGTAACGGACCCCTTTACGAAGCTCCTATTAGAATACGCAGAATACCTAGACCTCTTTAAACCAAAATCGGCCTCGAAACTGCCTCTACATTAAGGAGAAGGGATCGACTACGACATCTAGCTCGAGCCCTGTCTAGATAGAAGCCTGCCTAAAGTACTGTACGGCCCTCTATATAGCATGTCCTTTAGAGAACTCCTAGTACTGCGCAAGACACTAGACGACCTACTTGCTAAAGGATTTATTCGCGTAAGTACATCGTCGGCTAGAGCCCTAGTACTGTTTGTTTACAAGGAAGGCTTAGCCGGCTTGCGTTTTTATATAGATTACAGAGGCATTAATGCGATTACTAAGAAGGACCGGTACCCCCTACCCCTTATTAAGGAGACCCTCGGACGGATTAGCAAGGCAAAGTAGTTTACTAAGCTTAACGTTGTTTTAGCCTTCTACAAGATACGGAGTAAGGAAGGATGCGAATAGATAACCGCTTTCTGTATAAGGTACGGACTTTTCGAGTAGCTTGTTACCCCCTTTAGTCTTACGAATACGCTAGCAACCTTCTAGAGGCACATTAATAGATCTTTGCAAGGACTCCTAGACGACATCTGCTCCGTATACCTTAACGACACCCTAGTATTTACAGACAGTACCTATAAGGACTACGTACAGGACGGTAAGAGGGTATTAGACCGACTGCAACAGGCTGGATTGTATCTCGACATCGATAAATGTAAATTCAGTATACAGTATACGAAATACCTAGGGTTTATTATCGAGGCAGGGAAGGGCATTAGTATAGATAGGAAGAAGGTTAACGCTATTAAGCAATAGAAGCCCCCTATAAGTGTTAAGGGCGTACGAGAATTCCTTAGGTTTGCTAACTTCTACTGCCAGTTTATACAGAACTACTCGGAGATAGTACGTCCTCTAGTTAAGCTAACATATAAGGACAGACAGTTTGCCTAGACAGAGGAATGTAATAAGAGTTTTAACAAGCTAAAGGAGCTCTTTACTACAGGACTAACGCTTGCCGCCTTTAACCTAGAACGTACAACGATACTAGAAACCGACTCCTTAGGGTATTATATAGGAGGTATCTTGTCTTAGGTAGGCTCGGACGGACTCCTGCACCTATATACGTACTTCTCTAAGAAGAACTCCCTAGCCGAATACAACAACCCTATCTACAACAAGGAATTGCTAGCGGTCGTATAGTGTTACAAAGCGTAGGACGGAGAACTCCGCTCGGTTCCTAAGTTCCTCGCCCTAACCGACTATAAGAATCTCGAGTACTTTATACAGCCCTAGAAGCTTTCTAAAAGACACGTACGATAGGCGATATACCTAAGCCGATTTAATATAAGACTCTAGTACTGCAAAGGAAAGGACAACAGTAGGGCCGACGCACTATCTAGGCGAGATTAGGATATGCTAACGACGTACGACGACGACTAGCTAAAACTACAGACATTCTAGATATTTAAGGAGGAACCGGACAAAGATACTATCTGCCTAGCAGCAACATACATATATAAACCCTAGCTATAGGCATAGGAAGAGGCAGTAGAAAAGGACGACGTTTACCAAGGTGCCTGTACAGCAATTTAAGGAGGACAGCGGAAGCTCCCTGCAGAGCTCTACCTTAAGGTATTAGCAGCGGAGTGCACGGTAGACGAGGAGAACAACCTAAAGTTTAGGAACCGGATCTGGGTTCCTATAGACGAGAAGCTCTATATAAGCTTAATCTAACAGGCATACGACCTAATAGCAACTAGACACCTAGGGCGCGAGGAGACGTATAGCATTGTCGCTAGGGACTACTACTAGCCGGCGATAGCGAAAGACATCTGTAGGTTCGTACAGAACTGCAATGTCTACAGACGGACGAAGCCCTAGCGTAAACTAAAGCACAGCCTATTAAAACCCCTACCGATACCGGACCGACTATAGCAAGATCTAATAGTAGACTTTATTACAGACCTTCCTAAGAGTAACGGGCGACAGAACATTATAGTAGTAACGGACAAGCTAACGAGGGGGGTAATACTAGAGGGAATAGACGCTATTACAGCTAAGGACGCTACCTAGGCCTTTATATGGACGACGTTTAGCAAGTACGGATTTTCTAGGTTAATTGTAATAGACCGAGGTATGCAGTTTACGAGTTAACTCTAGGCGAGGATCTGCTAGTTGTTAAACGTAGAACGTCGCCTATCGACTGTATAGTACCTATAGACAGACGGCGCGACGGAAAGGGTTAACTATATACTAGAAGCGCACCTCTAAGCGTACGTTAACTACGACTAGACGAATTGGAACTGCCTTCTCCCTATAGCAGAGCTGGCTATTAACAGTCGTACAGCTAACGCTATAGGACTGTCCCCCTTCTTTATAGCCTACAGGTATAACTACTCCCCGCTCCTACTAACCCTAAGCGGCGCTACCCTATGCCCTGTACGTTCCCTAATTTAGCAAGGGGAAGCTATTGTACAGACGATTACGAACGCTTACTAATAGGCGAAAGCGAGCCTTGCTATAGCCTAAAAGAGTGCAGAAGAGCAGGCCAACAAGGGACGACAGGCTGCACTAAGGTACGAAGCAGGGGACGAAGTATAGCTAAACTAGTACAATATCTGTATAGACTAGCTAAGCAAGAAACTGGACTAGAAGAACCGGAAGTTTACAGTAGTCTAGCCGGCAGGGACATATACTATACGACTTAACACTCCCCTAGGAATCTACCTAGTCTTCTATATAGACTTTGTACAGCTAGCATACTTAGACCCCTTCCTATACTAGACGACGGACGACGCGCGCCCCCTAGCAATTATTACTAAAGGCTAGGAAGAGTACGAGGTAGAAGAAATCCTTAAGAGCTAGAAGAAGCAGAAGAGGATAGAATACCTAGTTAAGTAGATAGAGTAGGCAGAGCCTACGTAGGAGCCGTACGAGGCCTTTTAGGACATATCGGCACTGGATAGGTAGGAAGAGAACCATTCCCCCAGCCGGCTACAGTAATACTGTACTATACAGTAAGAAGGGCAGCAGTCTACTCTAGGTGCAGGATAGCTGCTAGCAATATCGAGTTGCCGAAGGATCGGGAATCGAGGCGTAAGATCAAACCGGGTTTATCTAGTACTACACTATATGGAAGGGGGTAGGGGAAAGAGATAACCTAGAAGACAGGTAGGATTAAGAGGGAAAAAGAAAGGGAATAAGAGTAGAACTGTCTGAAAATTTTTATATACTAACTTATAGGGATAGCTTACTAGCCACTACGCGACTTAACTAGGGCGGCCGACAATAAAGCCGACGGCTCCCTGTCCGAGATCTTAATAATCTCCCAGTCGGCCGGGGCCCTACCCGGCTTACTACTATAGATCAGAGGCACCCCCCTATAGGCCTTCCCTAGACAGCAGTAGGAGCAGTAGAGGGAGCCGTCCTTCCACTTATACGACGCATATACGCCGGCCTAGAAGCCAGGCAGGCAGTATAGGGCAAACGAGCCCTAGAGGGAGTTAGTACAGGCAGTATAGGATTAACTATAGGTAGCGATAAGTATAGTGTTAACGTACGATAGGCGAGCTATAGCGAGCCGCTAAGGCGTAATATAGGCAGGGTTACACTAGAATAGGTAGAATAGCAACTCGGTAGCGTCCTACTACTCGTAGGTATAGTACCTAGGACGTTAGTTAAGGCTATATAAAAGGAGAGGACCTATACGAACCAAAACCGGAGTTGCTAGTCGTATTAGGCATTCTACTCCTAGAGGTAGAAGTGCACTAGAAGGCCGGCCAGACAGTAGGAGGCAGAGGGGCTAGTAGGCACAAGGGCGGACAGGGTGTAGGACATAGTAGTAGTTGTTGTATTAGTAGTAGGGGTTATAGTAGTAGTAGATAGACAGGCAGACAGGTAGTAGGCGGGGGAATAGAAGAGGGAGGGGAAGAGGAAAGGAAAGATAGAGGATAGGCCTAATATATAGGGATGTAGGCCGCCTACTATATAAGGCAATAGCAAGCAGGGCAGCTGCTATAGCTATATAAAGGAGGGCGAATAAGGCAACTACTACCTAGTGCCTAGACGAGCAATAGCCCTATAGACGACTAGACGAGGACAGAAAAGCGCCGGCTACAAGAGGAACGCGAGGAGCTTAGGCTATACGACGCGACGTCGTACGAGGGAAGCACTATAAGAAGGGAGGAGGGTATTGTTAGAGGGCGCCGTCTAGCTAGGTCCTAGACCTAAGCTAGCTGTCGCCCTAAGGATTGCGACTTAGCAGTGCTAGTACGATCCCTCTCCCTATATAAAGGGAGAATCCTATAGCCCTATATAGAGGGAAATTGCCGCCCCTCTATACAGAGGGAAAACTCTGCATCCCTATACAGAGGGAAACTCCTAACCCTCTATATAGAGCGAAAACCTTATACCCCTATACAGAGGGAAATTGCTAGCTTAGCTTTGTAGGTACAACTTGTACAGCAGCGGACGACGAAGGAACTGCCTATTAGTTCCTTTATATAGATACCTAGCTTTAAGTTTCTAAACTAAGATTCTTAAACCCTTTACATCCAGCTACAAGCAGGCCTCTAGCGAGCTACTAGGAGGGTTCTAGAAGCTGCCTTTCCTAGACTAGCCTATAAGGTACTACAATTGCGACTAACCTAGCTACCTTAGCTAGTACTACAACGCCCCTAGGGGCGCTAGCGGCGGCAGTGCTATCTATTGCCTTTACGGCCTTCGACTTAGCACTAGCAACTCTAGTAGGGCTAGTCCCTATAGCTCTAGTAATAACTACTATAGGCGCCCCTACAGCAGAGCCTACAGGGTCTGTATAGCTAGAGCGAGCCGAGAAAGGCTAGGCATAGGTAAACAGGGGTTAGGGAAAGATCTAGCACTGCCTAAGGGTCGGAGGGAGGCACTGCAAGTAAGGAGCAAGATCCGATTACCTGCCCTATAGTTGTCCCTACTAAGCAGATACAAGCTACGCTGCTTAAGGGAGCCTTAGACGTATATAAGATAGTGATGTAACGCGGTACACTTGAGCCAAAAGGGACTGGTTAAGTAACTCGGAAGTAACTTAACCAGTGTATACCAGATATATAAACCTTAGCAAGGCATAGTAATAACACGGGCCAACCTACCCCGTATTACTACCCCCTGCGCTACAGGCTTACGACCTCGTAAGCTGCGCTTACTTACAGGCTACGTATGCTATTGCACAGCCCCCCTATGCAGCATACGCAATCAACCCCCCCCCCAGCAGGTCTGCATACAGCTAGCTGGACCTTTACTGGGTCTGCCTTATTCTGTACGGAGTAGTGGACAAACGGACATACGTTAACGCTGCTTCCACTCTCCCGTTGAAAGATGCGCCCCTTAGGAATTAAACCCAGGCCTTTTATCGTACACTTTCAGCAGTTACTTCCGAGTTAAGTAATGTAACGCGGTATACTTAAGCCAAAAGGGACTGGTTAAGTAACTCAGAAGTGACTTAACCAATGTGTACCAGATATATAAACCTTGGCAAGGCATAGTAATAACACGGGCCAACCCACCCCGTATCAGATAGAGTGTATACTAGACCATAGGGCGGATATTAATATCATCTTCTATAAGTCAGTACTCTACTACAATCGGGCAGGCCTTAGAGGAGGGACTATAGAGTTATTATAGAGAGTGCTAGTAACTGCTAGGTCTTTAGTAACGGCAGCCAGTATCCTATAGTAAGCTTACAGACTATAGGGGAGTTCGCTAAGAACCTATAGGAGTCCTTACTTGTTTATACAGTCTGCTTATAGGCCTTAGAAGAGAGTAAGGTTCTCCTTCCCCCTATAGGGGAGGCCTAAGGCTTAGCAGTAGCTTAGGACCCCCCTTTTAAGAAGGCAAGAGGCTAGTTAGAACAGGAGGTCCTTCCTAATAAGTTCGATAGCCTTACCAATATATTTACGTTAGGTAAAGAACTAGGCCCTAAGCTGCCTATAGACGCAGAGTATATAATTAACCTAGTCTTAGGGAAAAAGCCTCGCCTCTATTTTGCCCCTTTTACTACTAATAAGGGCAGGAGCTTAGAGAACTCTAGGACTACCTAGCAAAGGCGCTAGAGAAAGACTAGATCTAACCTAGTATAAGTAAGGCTAGAGTGCCTATCCTGTTTGTCTCTAAGAAGGACAGTATACTACGCCTCTACGTAGACTACTAGGGCCTAAACGAGGTAATAGTTAAGAACCGGCACTCCCTACTGCTTATTAGCGAGACACTAGATCGCCTTAGGGGCAATATATAGTTTATATCCTTAGACCTAAAGGACGCTTACTACTAGATCTCTATTAAGTAGAGTAACGAGTAGAAGACTGCGTTCTGTACCTGCTATAGCTACTTAAAGTATAAGGTAATACCGTTCAGCCTAACGAACGCTCTAGTAATGTTCTAGATATATATTAACTAGATCCTAATAGGGCTTATAGACATCTGCTCTATAGTGTATCTAGATAATATCCTAGTCTATATTAAGACTAATAAAAACTACGTACAAGAAGTAAGTACTATCCTAGAGAGGCTTTAGCAGTTTGCTCTATATATAAACCCTAATCCGGGCACGTAGATATAATTCAATACGGCCTTTTTAATAACTAAATCTCGAACTAAGGAGGGAAAGGAATCTATATAGTAGTAAGTAAGAGCTTTAGGGGTAGTGTGCTAAGGCCCGGCTTGGTCCAGAAGGGCCGAGCCAAAATTCCAAGGGTCTACCCTATTACTTAGTCTCACTCCTTTCTGCTGCCGCAACACTACCCCCCTCCCTTACTAGCAGTCGACCTCGACCGCTTACTTATCTATCTGTCTTTTTTTTTCGTTGCTATTTCTTCGCTTTCTTCTATTTCGAAACTATCCCCTTTTTTATCTTCTTTCTTCTTACATCGTCGCCTTTTAACGTCTTTACTTGGCGTCTATCTAATCGGAAGAGCTATCTGATCGGATCCGGCGGTTACCTAAGCTATGGCGTAACCGGTCTGTGCTCTACTGCGAAGGTCTATATAGATTTATCTGCAGCTCGCTATCTTCTTCTTCTTCTTTTTTGTAAGGGGCTCAGGAATCTTAGTTCAGAAACTTGAGGTCGGGTATCTACATAAAGGAACTGATAGGCAGTTCCTTCGTCGTCTGCTCCGTACGATTTGTACCTACGAAGCTAAGCTAGCAATTTCCCCTTTGTGCCGGGGTGTAAGGTTCACCCTCTGTACGGAGAATCGGGAGTTACCTCCTCTGTATGGCGGTGCCGGGTTTTCCCTAATCCGAGGGGCGGTAGGCCCCCCTTTGTGCGGGACTGTAGTGTTCTTCCTCCGTACGGGAGAGGGGTCCTGTCGGTAACTCCGTACAGAGGGTAAGGTCGTGCTGGCGCCGCTAAGTCGCAGTCCTTAGGGCGACGGTCGGCTCGGGTCGGGTTCAGGACCTAGGCCGGGCGGCGCCCCCCTAACAATACCCCCCCCCTCCCTCCTCGTAGTTTTCTTCCGTACGGCGTCGCGCCCAAATCAACCAGCTCCTGTTGTTTCTTTGGCGGGTTGCGGCTTCCTATTCCGTACGGTCGTCTAAGTCGTCGCCCCTCGCCACTTCCTTTAGGTCGTAGTCGCCTCTTGCCATTTTACCTGTTTGTAGCAGCTGCCTCTAGCCTTCTCCCCTCTTTTCCTTCCCTTACTGTTTACCGTCTATCGTCTATCTACCATTACTACTACCACCAACCACTAACTACTAACTACTACTAGCTACTATCTACTATGTCGTCCGCCCCGTCCGATAGCTCCCCTGTACCTGCGAGCCCCGCCTCCTCCCCTCCTCTAGCTAGGGTTCCTCCCTATTTCGCCCTCTAGGAGTAGGACCCTTAGCTTGACTACTAGCTACGCCTCCGGTTCGTACAGAATCCCGTCTTCTGTACGGTCTAGGCTGACATCTTAGGTGCTATACCCGCGAGCAGCAGGATGCGGCCGGGCTCCCCTTCTACGCCTTCTAGAGTGACCCCTCCTAGGTTATACCTAAGCGGGTGGGCACGGCCCGGCCGTCGTACGTTAATGCCCTCTTTATCGCTACCTGGGGCTAGCTCTATGCCCCCTGCCCCAACTCCCCCTAGCCTACACTTAGCCTATACCGCCTCCTAGGCTTCTAGGCTAGGGTGTGCGCCTCGTATAAGTAGAAGGATGCCTCCTTCTACTGCCCCTTCCGCCGTCCGGGGGAGGCACGTAGGGGTAGAGGCGTGCCTCCGCCTCCTAGGGCTGGTCCTAGTAGGGCTGGTCCTGGTGGGGGTGGGGCCCCGGCCAGGCCTAAGACAGTGGAGATCTCAGATGACGAGTAGGGTGTTCTGGTCCCCCAAAAGGGGGGGGGGGTAGGGGAGGGGGGGGGGGGGGTGGCCTACTGGCCACCCCCCCCCTTTAGATAATGTAAGAATTTTGGCCGGTTTTCTCTTAACTCGTCTTATTTCCGCTCCCCCCTCCCGTTTGTCTATTGGCTGTTCTTTTCTCCCAGCCTTTATCTCGTACGGTGTCGTATAGTGTCGTATTAGTAGGGTATCGGTGTCCTACGTCGTAATACTCGATCCTTTGGCAACCTAGGTCTGCCTGCGGTTACCCTGTCCTTAGGATAGGTCGTGCCTCCTTCCGCTGTACGGCGCAGTGTTACTGTAACTGGGCAGGGGGATGGTTCTCCTCCTATCTGTCTAGTGCAGTCGTGTCTTGCAGAGCCTCGTACGGTTCCTACGTAGGCTCTGCCTATCCTTTCTATTTTACTAAGTACTCTACCTTCCCCCGCTTCCGCCGGCTCTTAAGGATCTCCTCTAATTCGTACTCTTCCTAGCCCTTAGTTATAATTGCAGGTAGGCGGGCGTCGACAGTCGTCTGGTGTAGTAGGGGGTCCGTGTTCGCCGGTCGTACGAGGTCTACGTAGAAGACTGGATAGATCCCTAGGGGGGTGTTTAGTCGTACGGCGTGCGTCCCTACCGGCCGGATTACTGTAAACTTCCTGTTCTTCTAATCTAGCTTCTTGCTCGGCTAGTCTGTATAGATGTTCCGCTGGTTTAGCTAGACCTTATCTCCTGCCTCGTACCTTAGTGCAGCCTGTCGTCCCTTGTTAGCCTGCTCTTCCGCGTTCTGCTAAGCTATAGCTAGGCTCGCCTTTGCCTATTAGTAGGCGTTCGTAATCGTCCGTACGATGGCTTCTCCTTGCTGAATTAGGGATCGTACGGGGCGCGGGGTATTGTTACTTAGGGTCGGTAGGAGCGGGGAATAGTCGTATCTGTAGGTCGTAAAGAAGGGGGACAGTCCTGTAGCATCGGCCGTACGACTGTTAATAGCTAGCTCCGCTATAGGGAGGAGTCGGTTCCAGTTCGTCTAATTATAATCTACGTACGCTCGGAGGTACGCTTCCAAGGTTGAATTGACCCTCTCTGTCGCCCCGTCTGTCTGTAGGTGCTATACGGTTAACAGGCGACGTTCTACCTTTAGCAACTGGCAGACCCTTGCCTAGAGCTGGTTCGTAAACTGTGTCCCCTAGTCTGATATAATCGACCTAGGGAAACCGTGCTTGCTGAACGTTGTCCGTATAAAGGCCTAGGCAGTGTCCTCTGCTACAATAGAGTCCATTCCCTCTAGTATAACCCCCTTCGTTAACTTGTCCGTAACTACTATAATGTTTCGCCGTCCGTCGCTCTTAGGGAGGTCTGTAATAAAGTCTACGGTTAGATCTTGCCAGGGCCGGTCCGGTATCGGCAGGGGCTTTAGCAGCCTATGCTTTAGCTTGCGCTAGGGCTTCGTCCGTCCGCATATATCGCAGTTCCGTACGAACCTGCGAATGTCCTTCGCTATCGCCGGCCAGTAGTAGTCCCAGGCGATAATGCTGTACGTCTCCTCGCGCCCTAGGTGCCCGGTAGCTATAGAGTTATGCGCCTGTTGTATTAAGCTCGTACGGAGCTTCTCGTCTGCCAGGACCTATATCTAGTTCCTAAACTTTAGGTTGTTCTCCTCGTCTACTGAACACTTAGCTGTCGACACCTTAAGATAGAGCTTAGCTAGGAACTTCCGTTGCCCCCCCTAGATCGCCGTACGGGCCCCTCGGTATACCTCGTCCTTTTTTACTGCCTCTTCCTATGCTTGCAGTTGGGGTTCCTATAGGTGTGTCGCCGCTAGGCGGATAGTCTCTCCGTCCGGCTCCCCTTTAAACATCTGGAATGTCTGTAACTTTAGCCGGTCGTCCTCGTACGTCGTAGGCATATCCTGGTCCTGTCTAGATAGTGCATCGGCCCTACTGTTGTCCTTACCCTTGCGGTACTGGAGTTTTATGTTAAACCGGCTTAGGTACATTGCCTATCGTATATGCCTTTCGGACAGCTTCCGGGGTTGGGTAAAGTACTCTAGGTTCTTGTAGTCTGTTAGGGCGAGGAACTCGGGCACTAAGCGGAGTTCTCTATCCTAGGCTTCGCAACACCGTACGACTGCTAGCAACTCTTTGTCGTAGATAGGGTAGTTGCACTCGGCTAGGGAGTTTTTCTTAGAGAAATACGCGTATAGGTGTAGGAGTCCGTCCGAGCCTACCTGTAACAGGATACCCCTAATGCAGTACCCCGAGGAGTCAGTTTCCAGTATTGTCGTACGCTCTGGGTCGAAGGCGGCAAGCGTTGGTCCTGTAGTAAAGAGCTCCTTTAGCTTGTCGAAGCTTCTATTGCACTCGTCTGTCCATTTGAACTGCTTGTCTTTGTGCGTTAGCTTAACTAGGGGGCGTACGATCTCCGAGTAGCTCTGTATAAACTGGCGGTAGAAGTTGGCAAACCCAAGGAATTCCCGTACGCCCTTAACGTTCGTAGGCGGCTCCTATAGCTTAATAGCATTAATCTTCTTCTTATCTATACTGATGCCTTTCCCTGCCTCGATAATAAAACCTAGGTATTTCGTATGTTGGATACCGAATTCGCATTTGTCGATGTCGAGGTACAAGCCAGCCTGCTGCAGTCGGTCCAGCACCTTCTTAACATCCTGTACGTAGTCTGCGTAGGTGCTGTCTGTAAAGACTAGGGTATCGTCGAGGTATGCCGAGCAAATGTCGTCTAGTAACCCTTGCAGGGACTTGTTAATATACCTTTAGAAGGTTGCCGGTGCATTGGCAAGGCCGAAGGGGGTAACTAGCTATTCAAAAAGGCCGTATCTCGTACGGAAGGCAGTTATCTATTTACAGCCTTCCTTGATCCGTATCTTATAGAAGGCCGAGACTACGTTAAGCTTAGTAAACTACTTCGCCTTGCTGATCCGTCCGAGAGTCTCCTTAATAAGGGGTAGGGGGTACCGGTCCTTCTTAGTAATCGCGTTAATGCCTCTGTAATCTACGCAGAAACGCAATCCGGCCTTCCCCTCCTTATAGACAAACAGTACTAGGGCTCCTGCAGACGACATACTGGCCCGGATAAACCCTTTAGCAAGCAGGTCGTCCAGCGTCTTGCGCAGTACTAAGAGTTCTCTAGAGGACATCCCGTACAGCGGTCCGTACGGTACCTCCGGCAGGCTCCTATCTAGGCGGGGTTCTAGCTAGATGTTATAGTTAATCCCTTCCCCTTAGTATAGCAGCAGCTTCGAGGCCGACTTCGGTTTAAAGAGGTCTAGGTACCTAACATACTCTCTTAGGAGCTTCGTACAGGGGTTTGTCGCTTCCTTAGGTGCTAATGCCTTCTCGATGTCCGCTGTTGCTATGTTAATTTCGGCCTTAGCATTGCTACCTAGCAGGAACCTCCCCTAGTCCCGGATTCTCCGCTTTGTTGCTGCCAGGTACAGCCGTCCTCGTCCGACGTCTAGCTTGCCCTTCTAGCGCTCTATCTAAGGCTTCCCTAGTATCAGGTTATACCCCAACTTGTCCTGTACGACATAGAGGTACGAGTCTTGCTCGTAGTGTCCTTGTACCTCCATTGTTACTTTTACTATATAGGTAATGTCCAGTCCTCGCCCGGTAATGCCCAGCATGCGTATAGGTACCGTAGGGGTCGTCTTAATCCGATGTCTCTGTACGAAGTCTTCGCTAATTACTCTATACACCAAACATCCTGTGTCAATCAATGTCCGCGCCGTTGCAGACCCGTTTAACGTCGGCCGTACGATAAACGGCGTCGTCGTTATGTAATTGCTCTTAAAAGATAGCCAAGTAATGCTTTGATTTGGCAGTCTATCTCGCACCCGCCTCTGGCAGAGTCTTCGCTTAGAGGCTACTCTTTTCCCGACTCGTCGTCGTCCGAGTAGGACACCTAATCTTCTCGTTAAGGCGCTGCAGTAGCTACCCTTGCAGTGGTCGGCCGTCCCCTAGGTCTCTCTGCTAGCAGGAGCCCGCAGTTCCGTACGGTGTAGCCTATCTTGCTACACTAGTAGTAGCTCCCTTCTGCTCGCCTCTTGTTAAGGGTAGCTGTGTCTACCTATTGCGCCTTCTTAGTAGCGGCCCTTGGCCGTACGGTGGCTGCTGCTGCTACCCTCGTCGTCGTCGGTTCCTAGTCTATAGCATCTGTCTGTCGCTGGAGAGGTTGTCTTATCTCCTAAACACAGCCTATCCGTCCTAGCCTGCGTTGCTAGTCGTCGACCATCCTAAGAAGGTCGCAAAATTCCTCGTACGTAGCTGGCCAAATTATACCTACCAGCCCCGTTATAATTTCCTTAGAGAGGCCTACCTCTAAAGAGGTGATTTTTATCCTGTCTTCCTATTGGAGACCCCCTGCTTCTGCCAAAGTCTGGTCAAATTCCGCGAGGAATTCTCGTACGGTCTTGCGTCCTTGTTTTATTGTGTTGACCCGTAGGAGTGCTCGGCTCTCGCGGTCCGGGTCCTTATAGCTCTTGTCTAGAGCTGCCTAGAGTATCGTCGTCGTAGCTATTGCCGGGTCGGCAATAGCCGTCTCGTAGTACGGCAGAATTCGTGCTGCCGCCCTGCCCTTTAACCTCCTAAAGAGGTAGACTACCTTGTCTAGCTCAGTCGGGTACGCTCCTAAGTCGACTAGGAGCTTAGAGCGCATCTAAGCCGCCTAGGAGGGGTACTCGGCCGGGGCCTTACCATCGTACGTAGAAACGTCGGGGAGTTTGCTCTTAGGGGTCGGGGTAGGGGTTATCGTGTTCGTCGTCGTAGGGGTCGGATCGCGATCGGACGCCCTAAGCTGTCGTAGCTCCTGTTCCTGTTGGGAAATCATCGCAGCCTAGTAGCTTACTTGCTGTTCGAGCTGCCTCTTGCTTTCTAGCAGCTCCTCGTATACGCGGTGCATATGTCCCTCTATAGCCGTAGGTTCTATAGGGATGTCGCCGTCTATCTTGCTCTATTACCGCAGTTACCGACAGTGAGATCAGTTCCTAATGTAAGGGGCTTAGGAATCTTAGTTTAGAAACTTAAGGTCGGGTATCTACATAAAGGAACTAATAGGCAGTTCCTTCGTCGTCTGCTCCGTACTATTTGTACCTACAAAGCCAAGCTAGCAATTTCCCCTTTGTGCCAGGGTGCAAGGTTCACCCTCCGTACGGAGAATCGGGAGTTACCTCCTCTGTATAGCGGTGCCGGGTTTTCCCTAATCCGAGGGGCGGTAGGCCCCCCTTTGTGCGGGACTGTAGTGTTCTTCCTCCGTACGGGAGAGGGGTCCTGTCGGTAACTCCGTACAGAGGGTAAGGTCGTGCTGGCGCCGCTGAGTCGCAGTCCTTAGGGCGACGGTCGGCTCGGGTCGGGTTCAGGACCTGGGCCGGGCGGCGCCCCCCTAACATTTTTTTACTAAAGGCCTTACACACTGCAGTGTCGGCGAGCTTCCTGCCGAGGCTATAGTAGGTAGTAGCCGAGTCGAAGACTCCAGCGAAGCGACTGCTACGATCGTCTTTATCGGCTTCCGCACTAATAGAGCAGACGGGGTTTTTCTTCCTCTTCCGGAATAATTAACTTCGGAGCCACTTAGGCTTCGGCTTCCTCGGGTTCCGGACATAAAACTCTCTTAGCAGCTCTGCCGAATTCTAGAGGTTCTCGGCCGGATACTATTTATAGTCTTCTGGCTATCCTCTCTATAAGATCCTCGCTTCGATAGATCCTCTTAGCTTTCTTATATCTATTACATCTTCTACCTCCTATTCTTCTTCTTTACTGTCTATCTCGATTAGTAGGGGTTTAGCGAGCCCTTGTTCCGGAAGGCCGTCTTTAGGGTCTAAACTTAGCAGATCCAAATAGAAGACATTGTAGATTCGGAACGATTTCGGTAGTTAGAGCCGATAGGTTACCGGCGACCTCTTTTCCACTATCTTGAACGGACCTACGTAGCGGGGGTTAAGCTTGGCGTTGCCTTTCAGCCTTAGGTTCTGTGTATTAAGCTATACCTGTTGGCCTTCTTTGAATTCTATTAGTAACCGCTTTCTATTAGCTCGAGTTACTATCTTCTTCTAAGCCGATTCTATAGCCTCCTTCGCTACCTTAATCGCTTCTTCTATCTAGGTCTTAAGTGCTTCGGCCGCAGCGGCGGCGACTCTCTGTAACGAGGTAGCGGTAGATATAGAAGATTCCGAAGAGCTGGGTTCGTTCGGTAGTTGGAAGCTTATTCTCGGAAGATAACTATACGTTACCTCGAACGGCGCCAGTAAGGTGGCTTCCAATCGTGCTGAATTGGCGCAGAATTCGGCTATCGGCAACACCTTAACCCACTCTGCTTGATAATAACCGCAGAAGATTCGTAGATATTTCTCTATCTCGCAGTTAGCTACTTTAGACTAACTGTCGGTTTAAGGGTAAGCGGCCGTGCTGAGCTTTCTACGAATTCCGAGAGCTCGGTTAATAGCTTTCTATACATTAGCGGTAAATTGAGGACCCCTATCCGTAGTAATAGTGTCTAGCAGGCTATAGTGCTTCTATACGTACTGGATTAGCATTCTCGCTGTTTCTTCTGCTGTAGTTCCTTTATCCTTAGCTCGGCAGGGGATGAAATAGCGCTCCTTGCTTAGTCGATCTACTACGTTAAGCGTAGCGTTATATCTATCGGAATCCGGCAGGCCGGTTACGAAATCTATCGTGATGTGCTGCTACGGTTTCTTAGGGATCGGAAGTGGCTTGAGCAGACCGGCCGGAAGGCCGTAACGTAGCTTTGCGGCTCGGCATACGTAACAGTTAGCAATAAACTAGTAGATCCGTTCGAAGATTTGCTGGAACTAGTAGGTCGTCCTTACAGCTTCTATCGTCTTCTTCGAGCCTGCGTAACCAACCTCTTTGGAACCGTAGACCGACTGGATAACCTCTGTAATCAGTTCTTCTGGAACTATTACCTTCCCTAAGCCTGTTTTGCTGAGCTTCTTTTGCTGGTTAAGCCGCTCTACTTTTTCGTAGAGCGTCTCTTCCTTAGTCGCCTGCTCTACTGCGTAGAGCCCTACCTCTTTCAGCACCTCGGCGTCTACTATCCATTCTGTTAACACCTTCTGGAACATTTTCAGATCTTCTTTCGCGCAGCTAGTCTTTTCTTCTCTTCTCGTTAGTGTATTAGCCTTTCTATTCTAAGCTCTAGGTCGATAGGAGATCTTAAAGTCGAATCCGGACAGATAGGTAATACAGGGTAGGTTGGCCCGTATCATTACTATGCCTTGCTAAGGTTTATATATCTGGTACACATTGGTTAAGTCACTTCCGAGTTACTTGACCAGTCCCTTTTGGCTTAAGTGTACCGCGTTACATCACTTAACTCGGAAGTGACTGCTGAAAGTGTACGATAAAAGGCCTGGGTTCAATTCCTAGGGGGCGCATCTTTCAACGGGAGAGTGGAAGCAGCGTTGACGTATGTCCGTTTGTCTACTACTCCGTACAGAATAAGGCAGACCCGGTAAAGGTCCAGCTAGCTGTGTGCAGACCTGCCGGGGGGGGATGATTGCGTATGCTGCATAGGGGGGCTGTGCAATAGCATACGTAGCCTGTAAGTAAGCGTAGCTTACGAGGTCGTAAGCCTGTAGCGCAGGGGGTAGTAATACGGGGTAGGTTGGCCCGTGTTATTACTATGCCTTGCCAAGGTTCATATATCTGGTACACATTGGTCAAGTCACTTCCGAGTTACTTAACCAGTCCCTTTTGGCTCAAGTGTACCGCGTTACATCAATAGGCGGCCTACCGAGCTTGGCGCTGTAATAGTTTCTACGTCTTTATAAAGTAGGTAAGCGACTGGTAGTCCGTAAGGACCTGGACTGTGCTTTTTCCTGCTATAAGCTCTGGTTTCCACTCTTCGAACGCCTGTATAATAGCTAGCAGTTATTTATCGTAGATAGCGTAGTTCTGCTTAGCATTATTTATAGACATGCTAAAGAAAGCCACTGGATAGAGGGTTTTGTCGTCGCTATATTAAGAAGAGACCCCTGCAGTTACTGTGTCGGAAGCGTCCGTTTCTATATAGATCGTCTTTTCTGGTCGGAAGTGCGCCAGAACTGGCGCCGAGGCCACTGCTTCTTTTAGCCGATTAAAGGCTTCTATGCACTTCTTATTCTATAGGCCGGCGGCCTCCTTCTTTAACGCTTTGTTTAGGGGTCTCGCTATCTTGCTAAAGTCCTTAATAAACTGCTAATTGTAGCTGCAGAATCCGAGAAACGCTCTGATTTGCGTAGTGTTTCCGGATTTCGGCTGCTTCTATTCTGCGACAGCGGCGATTTTTAGGGGGTCTATCCGAATCCCTTCTCTTCTAACGATAAGATCGAGGTATTTGACTTCGGTCTAATAAAACTCGCTCTTCTTTGTGTCTGGGTTCAATCCGACCTCGCAGAGCCTCTTTAACACCCTCTTTGCTGCAGCAGCAGAAAGGGGTGGGACCGAGCGATAGGGCGGACCCTCAGAATTTCGGCTCGGCCCTTCCGGACCGAGCCGGGCCTTAGCATACCACCCCCAAAGCTCTCGCCTACTACCACATAGATTCCTTTCCCTCCTTAGTTTGAGATATAGTTATTAAAAAGGCTGTATTAAATCTTATCTGCGTGCCCGGATTATAATATCTCGAACTCACTTACTACACTACTACCGCGCTGTGCGAAAGGGACCGTTAAACTATCCGGACACCCGAATAACGCACGCGCACTACACAAACCAAACAACAGCACTGTAAGATAGCTATAGAGAGCTTCTTAACGGTAGAGAGCGGCGTTACAGGCCGAAGCAGAAGCAGAAGAGAAAATACTAACAGAGCGAGTAGGCGCTCTAGTGTTATCGATAATAAGTTTATTATCGGAGGTTTAACAGCAGAAGAGACTGCAGAGATTAAGGAATGAATAAACGAATACAAGAAAATCTACGACTGCACGCTCGAGGAACTTAAAGATTACATAAACAAGAACGGAGTAGGAAAGGTCTACGACAGCATAGACCTTATTAAGAAGCTGTTTTACAGAACCCTAGAAGAAAAGAGACAGTTAAGAGAGGAAATCGAGGCGGTAAGAGCTAAGAAAGAATCGGCCGAGACTATTATAGACGTGCTGGAAAACTAAGCGGCAAACCGACTAACACAACTAAAGGCGATAAAGGCTCAGTTAGCTAAGATAGAAGCAGCGATGTCGCCGCTACTACGCTAAGAAGAACCAGTAGAGACTGTCTCGCCGGCGGCCTACAGTTAAGGTAGCACCTTAATAACATTACTACTGGACCTACTAGCGTTTAGAGGCAGAGACCCCAAAGACTAGGAAGCGTTTAAGAAGAAGATAAAGAACAAGATAGACCGAGACTACGCCGGAAACAGTGCTAGGGATAGGCTGACCTACCTAGAGTCGCGATTAGAAGGCGAAGCTTTTTCGCTAGTAGCGGACCTAGAAGAGGGAACCGCTAAGGAAGCGATTAAAGCGCTAGATTAACGCTTCGGAGACCCCTTCTAAAAGAAGACGGCCTGCGAACAGCTAGATAAGATTAACTAGAACCGGCAGACGTTCGAAGAGTTCTACGGACTGTTCAGAAAATATGCGATTAGAGCCCGAGTGCCGGAAGATAAGCAGCTCTACCTACTAAGGCAGAAGCTGAACCCTGAACTGGCCGCAGCTATAGCCTTAGTAGAAGACGAAGACCTTAAGAGCTTCGTGCACTAAGCGAGAGTTACTGCAAGAAACCTAAGCGCTTACGCGAAATTACGCGAATCGAACTAGAAGCCGTTGTTAACGCAGGCGACGCGGCCCCCTGCACCTTTCCGGAGAGCACCTCTGCAGCTATCTTATTAGTTACTGCGTTCGTTGTTCGTCCCTACCTGTTACGCGTATAGAAAGCCTGGCTACATCGCTAGAGGTGCCAAGCATCAGATAAGCAGAAGCAGGAGTATCGTGTTATAAAGCAGCCGCAGCAGCCGAGAGAGACTATACAAGCTATCGAGCTGGCTCCGAACGACACTAACAGTGTAGACAGTGGAGTGCCACTGCGAATCCTAGGAAAAGACCAGCTAGATAGATAGGCCCCCTATCCAGCATAGACAACAGGGCACTAACAAGAACTACGTTACCGAAAGATAAGAGCATTAACAGCTGTAGCGATCCGCTCTCGGCGGCAGTAGAGGTAAACACGGAAACAGCCACTATCCTTCTAATTACTGTCTACCCCCTAGATAGCTCGAGCAAACCACTTTAGCTAAGAGCTTTTATCGACACGGGAGCCCTTATCAGAGCGGCGATCCATTATCAAATAGTTCAAAAGCTAATAAAGGGATATAGCTATCCGGTAGAGATAGCATTACCGACACGGATTTCGGCGTACAACGGACAAGACACAGAGAGTGTTACGCATTATGTGCTATTAAAGACTACCCTAGCTAGCTGCACTACGGAGGCGACGTTCCGAATTATAGATATCGGAAGGTTTAACATTATTATAGGACAAAAATGGATAAAGAACTAGAGAGCAGTTATTAACGTAGGTAAAGGCACACTCGGATTCAGAACACTATACAACGGCTCCGCCGCTGTCAAATCAGTTACCGAGGTCGCTGTAGAACCGAACGTTACGACCTTCGAAGTGGCTCCGAAGGATCAGTCCGACCCTTAAGACACGATCGGAATAATAAGTTTAGAAGCTTTAACGACCCTCGCGAGGTCGTCGGACAACGAGATTTATGCTATCTTAATAAAGGATATTAAAGACTACTAGAAGATAATAGCGGAAGAAGAAGTAGATCCACTAAAGGTGTTACTAAAAGAACTCTATAATTACACTAACGTGTTCTTAAAGACTGACTCCAATCTCTTGCCGCTCCACCGACCGGAATATAACAACAAGATCCGGCTAAAAGAAGGAGCTAAGCTGCCGAGAACCGAGCCCTTAAGAAGACTGTCGCTAGCGGAGCTAGACTAGGTAGAAGTGTTTGTTAGAGAAAACTTGGCAAAGAAGTTTATTATACTAAGCTTAGCAGAATATACGTCGCCGATCCTTTTCGTACAGAAACCTAGGGGTAGTCTCCGACTGTGCGTAGATTACCGATGCCTTAACGAGGTTACCAAGAGAGACGTGTATCCGCTGCCTTTAATCGACGAGACTATATAGAGGGTGGCGAAGGCTAAGTAGTTCAGCAAGCTGGATATTCGCTAAGCTTTCTATCGATTAAGAAACGAAGAAGGACAAACTAAAGATCTTACGACATTCGCTACGCGCATAGGCAATTTCAAATAGCTAGTAATACCTTTCGGACTCACTAACGCGCCGGCAGTGTAGCAACGATTTATAAACTATATCCTTATAGACATGCTGGAACAGTTTGTGTCTATCTACCTAGACGATATTCTTATCTACACTAAGGGAACGAGAGAGCAATATACGGACTACATTAAGAGGGTGTTAAAGAGACTCTGCAAGGTCGGATTAAACGCGGACACGAAGAAGAGCGAGTTCTACCAGACCGAAGTTAAATACCTTAGCCTTATCGTTAGAAGAGAAGGAATTCGGATAGACCTATCGAAAGTGGCCGCCGTCGCGGAATGGAAGCAACCGACATCCGGAAACACTACGCAAATTAGAGCGTTCCTCGGATTCTGCAGCTACTATCGACAGTTTATTAAGGACTTTAGTAAGATAGCGAGACCCCTGAATAAGGCGTTAAAGAAGGAGGCCGCTAGCCTATAGAACGAGAAGTGTACGGAAGCTTTTAACCGACTAAAGGAAGCGGTGGCCTTAGCGCTAGTGCTAGCGCACTTCTGACCGGAAAAGACGATCTATGTAGAAACGGACGCTTCCGACACAGTAACAGCAGAGGTCCTTTCTTAATACGCTAACGACGACGAGACTCTCTATCCGGTAGCTTTCTTTAGCAAGTCTATAAATAATGCTAAGCGGAACTACGCTATTTATAACAAAGAGCTGCTAGCCATTATTCAGGCTTTTAAGGAGTGGAAACCAGAGCTTATAGCTAGACGGAGCACAGTCCAGGTCCTTACGGACTACCAGTTACTGACCTACTTTATAAAGACGCAGAAGCTATTATAGCGCCAGGCCCAGTAGGCTGCCTACTTATCCGGATTCGATTTTAAGATTACCTATCGACTAGGAGCTTAAAATAGAAAGGCTAATACGCTAACGAGAAGAGAAGGAAAGACCAGCCGCGCGAAAGAAGATCCGAACATGTTTCAGAAAGTGCTGACAGAACGAATAGTAGACGCCGAGGTGTTGAAAGAGGTAGGGATCTGTGCAATAGAGCTGCCGATTAAAGAAGAGACGCTGTACGAGAAAGTAGAACTGCTTAATTAGCAGCAGAAGCTCGGCAAACCCGGCTTAGGGAAACTAATCGTTCTGGAAGAACTGATAACAGAGGTTATCCAGCTGGTCCATAGTTCTAAAGATGTTGGTTACATAGGATCGAAGAAGACGATAGAAGCCGTAAGAACGACCTACTAGTTTCTACGAGTCTTCGAGCGGATACATCGGTTTATTACTAACTGTTACGTATGCCGAGCAGCGAAGCTACGTTACGGCCTTCCGGCCGGCCTGTTAAAGCCACTTCCGATCCTAGAGAAACTATAGCAGCACATTACGATAGATTTCGTAACCGGCCTGCCGGATTCCGATAGATATAACGCTACGCTTAATGTAGTGGATCGACTAAGCAAAGAACGCTATTTCATCGCCTACAGAGCTAAGGATAAAGGAACTACTGCAGAAGAAACGGCGAGAATGCTGATCCAGTACGTATAGAAGCACTACAGCCTACCGGACACTATTACTACGGATAGGGGTCCTTAATTCACCGCCGACGTATAGAAAGCCATCAACCAAGCCCTCGGAATTTGTAGAAAGCTTAGCACGGCCGCTTACCCTCAGACCGACGGCCAGTCTAAAGTAGCTAACCGAGAGATAGAGAAGTATCTAAGAATCTTCTGCAGCCATTATCAAGCAGAATAGGTTAAGGTGTTGCTAATAGCCGAATTCTGCGGCAATTTTGCACGATTAGAAGCTACATTACCGGCGCCGTTCGAGATAACCTACGGTTATCTTCCGAGGATAAGCTTTTAACCGCTAAACGAACCCGGCCCTTTAGAACCTTCTACCGCCACCTCGTCGAAGAGAATAGCCACAGCAGCGGCAGAAGCGCTTAGATCTTAGATAGAAGAAGCGATTAGGGTAGCAAAGGAGGCAATAGAATCGGCTTAGAAAAAGATAGTAACTCGAGCTAATAGAAAGAGGTCACTGATAGAATTTAAGGAAGGCCAAAAGTTATAGCTTAACACGCAGAACCTAAGGCTAAAAGGCAACGCGAAGCTTAACCCTCGTTATGTAGGTCCGTTTAAGATAGTGGAAAAGAGGTCGCCAGTAACCTACCGGCTCCAGCTGCCGAAATCGTTCCGGAACTACGATGTCTTCTATTTAGACCTGTTAAGTTTAGACCCTAAAGACGGCCTTCTGGAACAGGGGTTCGCCGAGCCCCTGTCGGTAGAGATAAACGGCGAAGAAGAAGAGTAGGAGGTAGAAGACGTAATCGATATAAGAAAACGAAGAGGATCTATCGAAGCGAGGATCTTATAGAAAGGATGGCCAGAAGACTACGAATAGTATTAGGCTGAAAACCTCCGGAATTCGGCGGCGGTGCTAAGAGAATTTTACGTCCGGAATCCAAGAAAGCCGCGACCCGAGTGGCTAGGAAATTGATAAATCCGGAAGAAGAAGAAAAGCCGCGTCTGCTCTATCGATAAAGAAACCGATAAAGACGATCGTAGCGGTCGCTTCGCCAGAGTCTTCGACTTGGCCACTACCTATCTTCGCATCGGCAGGCAGCTCGTCGACGCTGTAAACCGGCGTCGGCGCCGCCGGCCCTGCGATAGGTAAGGGCTTTAGTAGAGAGAGAAAAAGAAGAAGACAGCGAGAGGCAGATAGATCTATATAGACCTACGAGACGGCGTACGGACCGGTTAAGCCGCAGCTCGGGTAACCGCTGGCTCCGATCAGATAGAACGGATCAGATAGACGACAAGTAAAGACGTCAGATAGTAACGATGTTAAAAAAAAAATTGGAGGAACAGATAACTAAGCGGTCGAGGGCGACCGCTGATAAGGGAGGGTGGTGGTGTTGCGGCAGCAGAAAGGGGTGGGACCGAGCGATAGGGCGGACCCTCGGAATTTCGGCTCAGCCCTTCCGGACTGAGCCAGGCCTTAGCACACTACCCCTAAAGCTCTCGCCCACTACTATATAGATTCCTTTCCCTCCTTAGTTCGAGATATAGTTATTAAAAGGCCGTATTGAATCTTATCTGCGTGCCCGGATCACTCTTAATGTAATCCGTATGTTGCTCTCTAGTTCCCTTAGTGTAAATAAGGATGTCGTCCAAGTAAATAGATACGAACCGTTCCAGCATGTCTATAAAAGTGTAGTTTATAAAGGGTTGCTATACTGCCGGTGCGTTAGTAAGTCCGAGACGCATCACTAACTACTTGAAATTGCCTATACGTATAGCGAACGTCGTAAGATCTTCGGTTTGTCCTTTTTTGTTTCTTAGTCGATAGAAAGCTTAGCAAATATCCAACTTGCTAAACCACTTAGCCTTCGCTACCCTCTGTATAGTCTTATCGATTGGAGGCAGCGGATACACGTCTCTCTTAGTGACCTTATTAAGGCCTCTGTAATCTACGTACAGTCAGAGACTACCTCTGGGTTTCCGTACGAAAAGAATTAGTAACGTATATTTAGCTAAGCTTAGCTTAATAAACTTCTTCGCCAGATTCTCTCGAACAAACGCCTCTACCTAGTCTAGCTCGGCTAGCGACAGTCGTCTTAGGAGCTCGGTTCTTAGCAACGCGGCTCCTTCTTTTAACTAGATCTTGTTGGTATATTCCGGTCGGTAGAGCAGCAGGAGATTGAAGTTAGCCTTCGAGAATACGTTAGCGTAGCTGTAGAGCTCCTTTGGCAATACCTCTAGGGGATCTACTTCTTCTTCCGCTATTATCTTCTAGTAATCTTCGATGTCTTTTATCGAGATAGCGTAAATCTTATTGTCCAGCGACCTCGCGAGGGTCATTAAAGCCTCCGAGCTTATTATTCCGATCGTATTTAGAGGGTCGGACCGGTCCCTCGGAACTGGTTCGGTAGTCGTAGCGTTCGGTTCCGCGGCGACCGCAGTGACTGGTTTGACGGCGGCTGCTCTATTCTGCTGGTCTTTGAACCTTAACGTGCCTTCGCCTACGTCGACGACTGCTTTCTAGTTCTTTATCCATTTCTGTCCTATAATAATGTTAAACCTTCCGATATCTATAATTCGGAACGTCGCTTCCGTAGTGCGACTAGCTAGGGTAGTCTTTAATAGCACATAATGCGTAACACTCTTAGTGTCTTGTCCGTTGTATGCCGAAATTCTCGTTAGCGACGCTAGCTCGACCGGATAACTGTATCCTTTTATTAGTTTCTAAACTAGTCGATAGTGGATCGCCGTGCCGATAAGGGCTCCTATGTCGATAAAGGCCCTTAGCTAAAGGGGGCCTTGCGAGCCGTTAAGGGGGTAGACAGTAATCGGAAGGATAATAGCTGTTTCTGTGTTTACTTCTACCGCCGCTAAGAGCGGATCGCTACAACTGTTAATACTTCTATATTCCGGTAGCGTTGTTCGTCTCAGTGCCCTATTGTCCTTGCTAGATAGGAGACCTATCCGTCTAGCTAGTCTTTTCCTAGGATTCTTAGTGGTACTCCACTGTCTATACTGTCGGTGTCGTTCGGAGCCGGCTCGATAGCTTGTATAGTCTTCCTCGGCGGCTGCGGCTGCTTCGTAACACGATACTCCTACTTCTGCTTATCCGATGCTTGGCATCTTGTAGCGATGTAGCCAGGCTTTCTATATGCATAGCAGGTAGGGACGAACGACGAACGTAGCGAATAAGACGGCTGCTAAGGTGCTCTCTAAAAAGGTGCAAGGAGTGTCGTTGTCTGCGTTATCGACGGCTTCTAGTTCGATTCGCTCGACTTCGCGTAAGCGCTTAGGTTTCTCGCAGTAACTCTCGCTCGGTGCACGAAGCTTTTAAGGTCTTCGTCTTCTACCGACGCTATAGCTGCAGCCAATTCGGGGTTCAGCTTCTGTCTTAATAGGTAAAGCTGCTTATCTTCTGACACTCTGGCTCTAATAGCATATTTTCGGAATAGTCCGTAGAACTCCTTAAACTTCTGCCGGTTCTGGTTGATCTTGTCTAGTTACTTATAGGCTGTCTTCTTCCGGAAGGGGTCTCCGAAGCGTTAATCCAGCGCTTTAATCGCTTCTTCGGCGGTTACCTCTTCTAGGTCCGCTACTAGCGAAAAAGCTTTACCTTCTAATCGCGATTCTAGGTAGGCCAATCTATCTCCGGCATTGTTTCCAGCATAGTCGTAGTCTATCTTGTTCTTTATCTTTTTCTTAAACGCCTCCTAGTCCTTAGGGTCTCCGCCTCTAAACACCGGTAGATCCAGTAGTAACGTTATCGAAGTGCTACCTTAACTGTAGGCCGCTAGTAAGGCGGTCTCTGCTTGTTCTTCTCGGTGTAGTAGCGACGACGTCGCTGCTTCTATCTCAGCTAACTGAGTCTTTATTGTCTTTAGTTGTGCTAGTCGGTTTGCCGCTTAGTTTTCCAGCACATCTATAATAGTCTCTGCCGATTTCTTTTCGGCCCTTACTGCTTCGATTTCCTCTCTTAACTATCTCTTCTCTTCTAGGATTCTGTAAAACAGCTTCCTAATAAGGTCTATGCTGTTGTAGACCTTCCCTACTCTGTTCTCGTTTACGTAATCTTTAAGTTCCTCGAGTGTGTAGTCGTAGATCTTCTTGTATTCGGTTATTCGTTCCTTAATCTCTGCGGTCTCTTCCGCTGTAAAACCTGTAATTATAAACTTATTATTAATAACACTAGAGCGCCTACTCGCTCTGTTAGTCTTTTCTCTTCTGCTTCTGCTTCGGCCTATAACGCCGCTCTCTACCGTTAAGAAGCTCTCTATAGCTGTCTTACGGTGCTAGTGTTTGGTTTGGTTTGGTGTTTTTAGTGCGCGTGCGTTATTCGGGTGTCCGGATGGTTTAACGGTCCCCTTCGCGCAGCGCGGAGTTGGTGTAGTAAGTGAGTTCGAGATATAATAATCCGGGCACGTAGATATGATTCAATACGGCCTTTTTAATAACTATATCTCGAACTAAGGAGGGAAAGGAATCTATATAGTGGTAAGTGAGAGCTTTAGGGGTAGTGTGCCAGGGCCCGGCTCAGTCCGGAAGGGCCGAGCCAAAATTCCAAGGGTCTACCCTATTACTTAGTCTTACCCCTTTCTGCCGCTGCAACAAACCTAAAGAAGTGCAAGTTCTAGCATAAGGAAGTAGAGTTCCTAGAGTTTATTGTATCTACTGCTAGTATAGCAATAGAAAGGAGCAGAATAGCTATAGTCGAAGACTAGCCTATACTAAAGATGCTAATAAAGGTATAGTTATTTTTGATCAGAGCGTATAGATATAGTTTAATACAGCTATTTAATAACTATATCTCGAACTAAAGAGGGAAAGGAATCTATATAGCGGTAGGTAAGAGTTTTAGGGGTAGTGTGCCAAGGCCCAGCTCGGTCTAGAAGGGCCGAGCTAAAATTCCAAGGGTCTACCCTATTACTTAGTCCTACCCCTTTCTGCTGCTGTAACACTACCCCCCTCCCTTATTGGCGGTCGCTCTCGACTGCTTACCTATCCCTTCTGCCCCTTCATCTTATTCCAGCTAATAAAGTCTCTTTATTCTTCTATCTATCTATCTGCCTTTGCCTCTTTTTCTTCTCCTACTCGTTGTCCTTTTCTTTATCTTCTTTTTTTATTTTTTCTTCTTCTTTTTCCATCCGGCTCGCGGCTCTTTCTACTAAAACTCTTCTTAAAATCGACTTTACCTCTTCTTTTCTTCTATCTCAAAAACATCGTCCTTTTATTATTTGTTTCTTTCTTATATCATTGCTACCTAAAGTCGTTTACTTAGTATCAATCTAATTAGAGCTATCTGATTTAAGCTAACAGCTATCTAATCGGTGCTACAGCTAGTCTGCGCGCTACTGCGGAGGGCCCTATATAGGTGCGTCTGCAGTGCTCTATCTCTTCTTCTTTTCTTTCTCGCTAAGGCCTTAAGCACTATCGCAAAGCTAGCGTCGCCAACTCTGTCTACGAAATCGATCGGCTGCAAGCCTTTCTCTTTTGTAGACAGCGTCGACGGTCGTCGCGCTAAAGCGGTAGGGCTGTCCGAAAGGCAACGCTAAGCTTAACTCCTGCTACGTAGGTCCGTTCACAATAGTAGAAAAGAGGTCGCCGGTAACCTAGTTGGATAGTATAGTAAGATAAGGATAGACGGACAGTGTAAAAGCCGGACGACGAGGACGATAGACCCGACATACGGCTAGCGAGATGCTAATCCGTAGCTTAGCATCTCGTAGCGATGTAACAGTTAAGGTAGCACCTTAATAACGTTACTACTGGACCTACTAGCGTTTAGAGGCGGAGATCCTAAAGAATAGGAGGCATTTAAGAAGAAGATAAAGAACAAGATAGACCGCGACTACGCCAGAAACAGTACCGGAGATAGATTGGCCTACCTAGAGTTGCAGTTAGAAGGTAAAGCATTTTCGCTAGTAGCGGACCTAGAAGAGGTAACCGCCGAAGAAGCAATTAAAGCGCTAAATTAACGCTTCGGAGACCCCTTCCGGAAGAAGACAGCCTATAAGCAACTAGATAAGATTAACCAGAACCGACAGACGTTTAAGGAATTCTATAGACTATTCCTAAAATATGCTATTAGAGCTAGAGTGTTAGAAGATCAGCAGCTCTACCTACTAAGGCAGAAGCTGAACCCCGAACTAGCCGCAGCTATAGCGTCGGTAGAAGACGAAGACCTCGAGAGCTTCGTACACTAAGCGAGAGTTACCGCCAGAAACCTAAGCGCTTACGCGAAATCGTGCGAATCGAGCTAGAAGCTGTCGATAACGCAGACAATACGACTCCCTGCACCTTTTAGAAGAGCACCTTAGCAACCGTCTTATTTGCTACGTTCGTCGTTTGTCCCTACTTGCTATACGTACGGAAAGCCTGGCTACATTGCTACAAGATGCTAAGCTACAGATTAGCAGAAGCAGGAATATCGAGCTACGAAGCAGCAGACGAGAAAGACTATACAAGCTATCGAGCCAGCTCCGAACGACACCGACAGTGTAGACGGTAGAGTGCTACTACGAATCCTGGGAAAAGACCAGCTGGACGGATAGGCCCCCTATCCAGCATAGACAATAGGGCACTGATACGAACTACGTCGCCAGAAGAAGGAAGTATTAACAGCTGTAGCGATCCGCTCTTAGCGGCAGTAGAAGTAAATATAAAAACAGCTATTATCCTTCCAATTACTGTCTACCTCCTCGATAGCTTAAGCAGACCACTTTAGCTACGCTAGCAGAGCTAGACTAGGTAGAAGTTTTTGTTAGAGAAAACTTAGCGAAGAAGTTCATTACGCCAAGCTTAGCTTCGCCGATTCTTTTCGTACGAAAGCCCAGAGGTAGCCTCCGACTGTACGTAGATTACCGAGGCCTTAATAAGGTTACTAAGAGAGATATATATCCGCTGCTGCTAATAGACGAGACTATACAACGAGTAGCTAAAGCTAAGTAGTTTAGTAAGCTAGATATTCGATAAACGTTCTACCGACTAAGGAACGAGAAAGGACAAACCGAAGATCTTACGACATTCGCTACGCGCATAGGCAATTTTAAGTAGTTGGTAATGCCTTTCGGACTTACCAACGCGCCGGCGGTGTAGCAACGCTTTAAAAACTACACCTTTATAGACATGCTGGAACAGTTCGTATCTATCTACTTAGACGACATTCTCGTCTACACCGATAGAACAAGAGAACAGTATATGGACTACATCGAGAAGGTGCTAACTAGGCTCTGTAGGGTCGGATTAAACGCGGACACGAAGAAGAGCGAGTTCTATTAGACCGAAGTTAAATATCTCGGTCTTATCGTTAGAGCAGAAGGAGTTCGGATAGACCCCTCTAAGGTCGCCGCTATCGCGGAATAGAAGCAACCGAAATCCGCAAACACTATACAAATCAGAGCGTTTCTCAGATTCTGCAGCTACTATCGACAGTTTATTAAGGAATTTAGCAAGATAGCGAGACCCCTAAACGAAGCACTAAAGAAGGAGGCCGCTGGCCTATAGAATAAGAAGTGTATAGAAACTTTTATCTAGCTAAAAGAAGCAGTAGCCTCGGCGCCGGTTCTAGCGCACTTCCGACTGGAAAAGACGATCTACGTAGAAACGGACGCATCTGACATAGTAACGGCAGGGGTCCTTTCTCAATATGCTAACGACAGCGAGACCCTCTATCCAGTGGCCTTCTTTAGCAAGTCTATAACTAAAGCCGAACGGAACTACGCTATCTATAATAAAGAACTATTAGCTATTATACAGGCATTCGAAGAGTAGAAGCCGGAGCTTATAGCTAGAAAGAGCATAGTCCAGGTCCTTACGGACTACTAGTCGCTTACCTACTTTATAAAAACGCAGAAGCTATCGCGCTGTTAGGCCCGGTAGGCCGCCTATTTATCCGGATTCGACTTTAAGATTGCCTATCGACCCAGAGCTCAATATAGAAAGGCTAATACACTAACGAGAAGAGAAGGAAAGACCAGCCGCGCAAAAGAAGATCCGAATATGCTTTAGAAGGTGTTAACGGAACGGATAGTAGACGCCAAGGTATTAAAAGAAGCAGGGATCTGTACAATAGAACCGCTAACCGAGGAAGAGACGCTCTACAAGAAAGTGGAACGGCTTAAGCAGCAGCAGAAGCCCGGCAAACCCGGCTCAGGAAAGCTAATAGTTCCAGAAGAACTAATCGCAGAGGTTATCCAGTTGGTCTACGGTTCTAAGGATGTTGGTTACGCCAGCTTAAAGAAGACGATAGAAGCCGTAAGGACGACCTACTAGTTCCTGCGGATCTTCGAGCGGATATACAGGTTTTTCACTAATTGCTACGTGTGCCGAGCCGCGAAGCTACGACACGGCCTTCCGGCCGGTCTGTTGAAGCTACTTCCAATCTCTAAGAAACTGTAGCAGCATATTACGATAGATTTCGTAACCGGCCTGCCGGACTCTAGTAGATATAACGCTACGCTTAATGTAGTGGATCGACTAAGCAAAGAACGCTACTTTATCCCCTGCCGAGCTAAGGATAAAGGAACTGCTGCAGAAGAAACGGCGAGAATACTAATCCAGCACGTATAGAAGCACTATAGCCTACTGGACACTATTTCTACGGATAGGGGTCCTTAATTTACTGCTAATGTATAGAAGGCTATCAACCAAGCTCTCGGAATTCGTAGAAAGCTTAGCACAGCTGCTTACCCTTAGACCGACAGTCAGTCTAAAGTGGCTAACTGCGAGATAGAGAAATATCTGCAAATCTTCTGCAGTTATTAATAAGCAGAATAGGTTAAGGTGTTGCTAATAGCCGAATTCTGCGCCAATTTAGCACGATTAGAAGCTACCTCGCTAGCACCGTTCGAGATAACCTACGGTTATCTTCCTAGAATAAGCTTCTAACCGCTGAACGAACCTAGCTCTTTAGAACCTTCTATATCTACTGCCACCTCGTCGAAGAGAGTCGCCGCGGCCGCGGCAGAAGCGCTTAGATCTCAGATAGAAGAAGCAATCTGCGTAGCAAAGGAGGCGATAGAATCGACTTAGAAGAAGATAGTAACTCGAGCTAAAAGAAAGAGGTTACTAATAGAATTCGAAGAAGGCCAGAAGGTATAGCTTAACACGCGGAACCTAAGGCTAAGAGGCAACGCCAAGCTTAACTCCTGCTACGTAGGCCCGTTTAAGATAGTAGAAAAGAGGTCGCCGGTAACTTATTAGCTCTAGCTACCGAAATCGTTCCGAATCTACGATGTCTTTTATTCGGACCTGCTAAGTTTGGACCCTAAAGACGGCCTTCCAGAACAGGGGTTCGCCGAACCCCTAATAATCGAGATAGACGGTAAAGAAGAAGAATAGGAGGTAGAAGATATAATAGATATAAGAAAGCTAAGAGGATCCATCGAAGCGAGGATCTTATAGAAAGGATAGCCGGAAGACTATAAATAGTATCCGGCCGAGAACCTCTGGAATTCGGCAGAGCTGCTAAGAGAGTTTTATGTCCAGAACCTAAGGAAGCCGAAGCCTAAGTAGCTCCGAAGTTGATTATTCTAGAAGAAGAAGAAAAACCGCGTCCGCTCTGTTAGTGCGGAAGCCGATAAAGACGATCGTAGCAGTCGCTTTGCTAGAGTCTTCGACTCGGCCACTACCTACTACTGCTTCGGCAGGAAGCTCGCCGACGCCGTATAGCGGCGGCGGCGCCGCCGGCCCTACAGTAGGTAAGGTCTTTAGTAGAGAAAGAAGAAGAAGATAGCGAGCTGCGGATAGATCTATATAGACCTCCGCAGCGGCGCACCGACCGGTTACGCCGCAGCTTAGGTAACCGCTAGCTCCGATTAGATAGCACAGATCAGATAGACGCTAAGTAAAGAAGTCAGATAGCGAAGATATAAGAAGAAAGAAGATAAAAAAAGGAGATAGTTTCGAAATAGAAGAAAGCGAAGAGGTAACAGCGGAATCAAAAAAAAAAGAGAGAAACAGATAAGTAAGCGGTCGACCTCGACTGCTGGTAAGGGAGGGGGGTAGTGTTGCGGCGGCAGAAAGGAATAGGACTAAGTAATAGGGTAGACTCTTAGAATTTCGGCTCGGCCCTTCTAGACCGAGCCGGGCCTTAGCAAGCCACCCCTAAAGCTCTTACCTACCACTACATAGATTCCTTTCCCTCCTTAGTTCGAGATATAGTTATTAAAAAGGCCGTATTAAATTATATCTGCGTGCCCGGATTAGATAAGTAGGCAGCCTACCGAGCTTGGCGGCGTAATAGCTTCTGCGTCTTTATAAAGTAGGTAAGTAACTAGTAGTCTGTAAGGACCTAGACTGTGCTCTTTCCAGCTATAAGCTCCAGTTTCCACTCCTCGAAAGCCTAAATAATAGCTAACAGCTCTTTATCGTAAATAGCGTAGTTCCGCTTAGCCTTATTTATAGATTTGCTAAAGAAAGCTACTAGATAGAGGGTCTCGTCAGCGTCGTCGTACTAAGAAAGGACCCCTGCTATTACTGTATCGGATGCGTCTGTCTCTAAGTAGATCGTCTTCTCTAGTCGGAAGTGTGCTAGAACTAGCGCTGAGGCTACTGCTTCTTTTAGCCGGTCGAAGGCCTCTGTGCACTTCTCGTTCTATAGGCTAGCGGCCTCCTTCTTTAATACTTTGTTTAGGGGTCTCGCTATCTTGCTAAAGTCCTTAATAAACCGTTAGTAGTAGCTACAGAATCCGAGAAACGCTCTGATTTAGGTAGTGTTTCCGGATTTCGGCTGCTTCTACTCTGCAACGGCGGCGACCTTTAAAGGATCTATCCGGATTCCTTCCCTTCCGACAATAAGACCGAGATATTTGACTTCGGTCCAAAAGAACTCGCTCTTCTTCGTGTCTGCGTTCAATCCGACCTCGCGGAGCCTAGTTAACACCTTCTTAATGTAATCTGTATGCTGTTCTCTCGTTCTATCGGTATAGATAAGAATATCGTCTAAGTAAATAGACACGAACCGTTCCAGTATGTCTATAAAGGTGTAATTGATAAAAAGCTGCTACACTGCCGGCGCATTAGTAAGGCCAAAAGGTATAACTAACTACTTGAAATTGCCTATGCGCGTAGCGAATATTGTAAGGTCTTCCGTTTGCCCTTTTTCGTTCCTTAGTCAGTGGAACGCCTAGTGAATATCCAGCTTGCTAAACTACTTAGCTTTAGCCACTCGCTGTATAGTCTCGTCGATTAGCGGCAGCGGATACACATCCCTCTTAGTAACTTTATTAAGGCCTCTATAGTCTACGTACAGTCGGAGGCTACCTCTAGGTTTCTGTACGAAAAGGATCAGTAACGTATACTCGGCAGAGCTTAGCGTAATAAACTTCTTCGCTAGGTTGTCTCGAACAAACACCTCTACTTGGTCCAGCTCGGCTAGCGATAGTCTTCTTAAGGGCTCGGTTCTTAGCAGCGTAGTTCCTTCTTTTAGCTGGATCTTATTGTTATATTCCAGTCGGTAGAGCGGCAGGAGGTTGGAGTCAGCTTTTAAGAACACATCTACGTAGCTATAGAGCTCTTTTGGTAGCACCTCCAACGGATTTACTTCTTCTTCTGCTATTATCTTCTAGTAATCTTTAATGTCTTTTATTAAGATAGCGTAGATCTTACTGTCTAGCGACCTTGCGAGGTGTTAGGGGGCGCCGTCCAGCCCAGGTCCTAGACCTAAGCCAGCCGTCGCCCTAAGGACTGCGACTTAGCGGCGCCAGCACGACCCTACCCTCTGTACAGAGTTACCGATACGACCCTACTCCTATACAGAGGGAGAATTGTATAGCCCTACATAGAGGGGAATTGCCACCCCTCTAAATAGAGGGAAAACTCTGCACTACTGTATAGAGGGAAACTCCCGATCCTCTGTACAGAGTATAAACCTTGTACCCCTATATAGAGGGAAATTGCTAGCTTAGCTTCGTAGGTACAAATTGTACAGCAGCAGACGACGAAGGAACTGCCTATCAGTTTCTTTATATAGATACCTAGCCTTAAGTTTCTAAACTAAGATCCTTAAGCCCTTATATTAGGAACTAATCTTACTGTCGATAACTGTAGTAATACAGCGAAGATAGACGGCGACATCCCTATAGATCCTGCGGCTATATAGGATTAGATGCACTGCGCGTACGAGGAGCTGCTAGCATATAAGAGGCAGCTCGAACAGCAAGTAAGCTACTAGGCTGCGATAATTTCCCAACAGGAACAGGAGCTACGACAGCTTAGGGCGTCCAATTGTAATCCGACCCCTACGACGACGACGACGGATAGGACGGCTGATACCCTAGCCCCTAAGAGCAAACTCCCTAACGTTATTACCTACAATAGTAAGGCTCTGGCCGAGTACCCCTCTAAGGCTGCCTAGATACGCTCTAAGCTTCTAGTCGACTTAGGAGCATACCCGACCGAGCTAGACAAGGTAGTGTACCTCTTTAGGAGGTTAAAGGGCAGGGCAGCAGCACAGATTCTGCTATATTACGAGACGGCTATTACCAACCTAGCAATAGCAACTACGACGATACTCTAGGCAGCTCTTAACAGGAGCTATAAGGACCTAGACTGCGAGAGCCGAGCACTCCTATAGGTTAATACGATAAAGCAAGGACGCAAGACTGTACGAGAGCTCCTCGCAGAATACGACTAGACCCTAGCAGAGGTAGGAGGACTCCAATAGGAGGACAGGGTAAAATTACTACCTTAGAGGTAGGCTTCTCTAAGGAGATTATAACAGGACTAGTAGGCGTAATACGACTAGCTATATACGAGGAATTCTATAATCTCCTTAGAATAGTCGACGACTAGCAGCGCAGGCTTAGACAGATAAGCCGCGCCTATAAGATGCGACAACCCCTCTAGTAGCAGACGGACACTATAGACTAGGAACTAACGACGACGAGAGTAGCGGCAGCCGTTACTATACGGCCAAGGGCCGCTGCTAAAAGGGCATAGTAGATAGACATAGCTACCCTTAACAAGAGACGAGCAGAAGGAAGCTGCTACAGGTATAGCAAGATAGGCTACACTGCGCGGAATTGCAGACTTTTGCTAGTAGAGAGACCTAGGGGACGGCCGACTACTACAAGGGTAGCAACTGCAGTGCCCTAACAAGAGAATTAAGAGTTCCCCTTAGACGACAACGAGTTAGGAAAAGAGTAGCCTCTAAGCGAAGGCTGTACTAGAGGCATATACGAGATAGATTGCTAAATCAAAGCACTACTTAGCTATCTTTTAAGAGCAACTACATAACGACTACGCCGTTTATTGTACGACCTACGCTAAACTGGACCGCTACAGCGCGGACATTAATCGATACAAGATATTTAGTGTACAGAGTAATTAGCGAAGACTTCGTATAGAGACACTATATTAAGACGACCCCTACCGTACCTGTACGTATGCTAGGCATTACTAGGCAAGGACCGGACATTACCTATATAGTAAAAGTAACAATAGAGTTGCAAAGACACTATAAGAAGGACTTATACCTCTATGTTGTACAGGACAAGTTAGGGTATAACCTAATATTAGGGAAGCTATAGATGGAGCGCTAGCAGGGCAAGCTAGACGTTGGACGAGGACGGCTGTACCTGGCAGTAACGAAGCAGAGGCTCCGAGACTAAGGGAGAGTTCCGTAGGGCGGCAATGCTAAGGCCGAAATTAACACTACGACTACAGACATTAAGAAGGCGAAAGCGCCTAAGAAGGCGACGGACCCCTATACAAAGTTCCTAGCGGAATACACAGAGTACCTAGACCTCTTCGAGCCAAAGTCGGCCTCGAAACTGCCCCTATACTAAGGGGAAGGGATTAACTACGACATCTAGCTAGAGCCCTGTCCAGATAGGAGTCTTCCTAAAGTACTGTACGGTCTGCTATACAGTATATCCTCTAGAGAACTCCTAGTACTGCGCAAGACACTAGACGACCTACTTGCTAAAGGTTTTATTCGCATAAGTACCTCGTCTGTAGGAGCCCTAGTACTGTTTATCTATAAAGAAGGCAAGGCCGGCTTGCGTTTTTACGTAGACTACAGAGGCATTAACGCGATTACTAAGAAGGACTAGTACCCCCTACCCCTTACTAAGGAGACTCTCGGACGGATTAGTAAGGCAAAGTAGTTTACTAAGCTTAATGTAGTCTCGGCCTTCTACAAAATACGGATTAAGGAAGGCTATAAATAGATAACTGCCTTCTGTACAAGATATAGTCTTTTCGAATAGCTTGTTACCCTCTTTAGCCTTGCTAATGCACTAGCAACCTTCTAGAGGTACATTAACAGGTCCCTATAAGGGTTACTAGACGACATCTGTTCGGCGTACCTCGACGATATACTAGTTTTTACGGACGGCACCTATACAGACTATATGCAGGACGTAAGGAAGGTATTAGATCGACTGCAATAGGCTAGCTTGTACCTCGACATCGACAAATGCGAATTCGGTGTACAGTATATAAAATACCTAGGGTTTATTATTAAGGCAGGGAAATGCATTAGTATAGATAGGAAGAAGATTAATGCTATTAAGCAATAGAAGCTGCCTATAAGCGTTAAGGGCGTATAGGAATTCCTTAGGTTTGCTAGCTTCTACTGCCAGTTTATACAGAACTACTTAGAGATCGTACGTCCCCTAGTCGAGCTAATATATAAGGACAAGCAGTTTAAGTAGACGGACGAGTGCAATAGGAGCTTCAACAGGCTAAAGGAGCTCTTTACTACAGGACTAACGCTTGCTGCCTTCGACCTAGAACGTACGACGATACTAGAAATCGACTCCTTAGGATACTATATAGGGGGTATCCTGTTATAGGTAGGCTTAGACGATCTTCTGCACCTATATACGTACTTCTCTAAGAAGAACTCCTAGCAAAGTGCAACTACCTTATCTACGATAAGGAATTGCTAGCAGTCGTACAGTGTTGCGAAGCGTAGGATAGGGAACTCCGCTTAGTTCCTAAGTTCCTCGCCCTAACTAACTGTAAGAACCTCGAGTACTTTACGCAACCCCGGAAGCTGTCTAAGAGACACGTACGATAGGCGATATACCTAAGCCGCTTTAATATAAGACTCCAGTATCGCAAGGGCAAGGACAATAGCAAGGCCGATGCGCTATCTAGACAGGACTAGGACATACTAACGACGTACGAGGACGACTAGTTAAAATTACGAACATTCCAGATGTTTAAGGAGGAGCTAGGCGAAGAGACTATCCGCCTAACAGTAATACATATATAGGAACCCTAACGGTAGGCATAGAAAGAGGCAGTAGAAAAGGACGACGTTTACCGAGGAGCCTATACAGCGATCTAAGGAGGACAGCGGAAGCTCCTAGCAGAGCTTTACCTTAAGGTGTTAGCAGTAGAGTGCACAGTAGACAAGGAGAACAACTTAAAGTTTAGGAATCGGATTTAGGTCCTAGTAAATAAGAAGCTCTGTACGAGCTTAATACAACAGGCGCATAATTCTATAGCAACCGGGCACCTAGGGTACGAGGAGACGTACAGTATCGTCGCTAGGGACTACTACTAGCCGGCAATAGCAAAGGACATCCGTAGGTTTATACAGAACTGCGATATATATAGAAGGACAAAGCCCTAGCGCAAACTAAAGTACAGGCTGCTAAAACCCCTACTAATACTAGACCGGCGCTAGCAAGACCTAACAGTGGACTTTATTACAGACCTCCCTAAGAGCGACGGACAGCAGAACATTATAGTAGTTATAGACAAGCTAACGAAGGGGGTAATATTAGAAGGAATAGACTCTATTGCAGCTAAAGACACTGCTTAGGTATTTATACAGACAACGTTTAGTAAGTACAGGTTCCCTAGGTTAATTGTATCGGACTAGGGTACACAGTTTACGAGTTAGCTCTAGGCAAGGGTATGTCAATTGTTAAACGTAGAACGTTGCCTATTAACTGTATAGCACCTGCAGACGGACGGCGCGACGGAGAGAGTCAATTCGACGTTAGAAGCGTACCTCTAAGCATACGTCGACTACGACTAGACAAACTAGAACTACCTCCTCTCTATAGCGGAGCTAGCTATTAATAGCTGTACGGCTAACGCTACCGGATTGTCCCCCTTCTTTATAGCCTACAGATACGACCACTCCCTGCTCCTACCGACCCTAAGTAGCGCTACCCTACGCCCCTTACGATCCCCAATTTAGCAGGGAGAGGCTATTGTACGGACGATTACGAATGCCTATTAATAGGCGAAAGCGAGTCTAGCTATAGCTTAACAGAATGCGGAAGAGCAGGCCAACAAGGGACAGCAGGCTGCACTAAGGTATAAGGCAGAAGATAAGGTCTAGCTAAACTAGCGCAATATCCGTACAGACCGGCCGAGCAAGAAACTAGATTAGAAGAACCGGAAGTTTACAGTAGTTCGACTAGTAGGGACACACACTATACGACTTTACACTCCCCTAGGGATGTACCTAGTCTTCTATATAGACCTCGTACAGCTAGCAAATACGGACCCCCTACTACACTAGACGACGGACGACGTACGCCTACTAGCGATTATTACTAAAGGCTAGGAAGAGTACGAGGTAGAAGGAATTCTTAAGAGCTAAAGGAAGTAGAAGAGGGTAGAATACCTAGTTAAATAGAGAGGGTAGGCAGAGCCTACATAGGAACTATACAAGGCCCTATAGGACACAACTGCGCTAGACAGGTAGGAGGAGAATTATCCCCCTGCCCGGTTACAGTAACACTGCGCCGTACGGCGAAAAAAGGCACGATCTATCCTAGATACAGGGCAGCCGCTAGTGTTGCGGCGGCAGAAAGGGGTGGGACTAAGTAATAGGGTAGACCCTCGGAATTTTGGCTCAGCCCTTCCGGGCCGAGCCGGGCCTTGGCACACTACCCCTAAAGCTCTTACCTACCACTACATAGATTCCTTTCCCTCCTTGGTTTAAGATATAGTTATTAAAAAGGCTATATTAAATTATATCTACGTGCCCGGATTATTATATCTCGAACTTCCTTACTACACTAACTCCGCGCTGCACAAAAGGGACCGTTGAACTATCCGGACACCCGAATAACGTACGCGCACTATACAAACCAAACACCAGCACTATAAGAAAGCTATAGAGAGCTTCTTAACAGTAGAGGACGGCGATACAGGCCGCAGCGGAAAGAGAAAGACTAACAGACCGAGGGATAGGCGTACTAGCATCCTCGACAATGGAATAGCTACAGAGGGCCTTACAGAAGAAGAGATAGATAAAGCGAGAAAGGGCATAGAGAGCTATGCCGAACTGTACGCACGCACGCCGGATAAGATAGGAGAATATCTTACAGAATATAGAGCTAAGAAGGTGTTCGACATTATTACCTTCGTCGAAAAGAAGTTTTACAGGAACATAGAAGAGAACAGGCGACTAAGAGACGAAATAGAAGTAGTAATAGTCGAGAAGGATTCGGCAGGAACTATTATTAACGTGCTAGAAAACTAAGCAGCGAATCGACTAGCACAACTAAAGGCGATAAAGACTTAGTTAGCTAAGATAGAAGCAACGATGTCGTTAGCGCTGCTACTACATCGAGAAGAACAAGCAGAGATCGCCTTACTAGCGGCCTTCAGTTAAGGTAGCACCTTAATAATGTTACTACCGGACCTACTAGCGTTTAGAGGCAGAGACCCTAAAGAATATAAGGCATTTAAGAAGAAGATAAAGAACAAGATAGACTGCGATTACGCCAGAAACAGTAAAGAAGACAGGTTAGCATACCTAGAGTCGCGATTAGAAGGTAAATCTTTTTCGTTAGTAGCAGACCTAGAAGAGGTAACTGCCAAAGAAGCGATCAAAGCGCTGGATCAACGCTTCGGAGATCCATTCTAAAAGAAGACAGCCTATAAGCAACTGGATAAAATCAACCAGAACCGGCAGACGTTTAAGGAATTCTACAGACTGTTCTAAAAATATGCTATTAAAGCTAGAGTGTTAGAAGATAAGCAGCTCTACCTACTAAGGCAGAAGCTGAACCCTAAACTGGCCGCAGCTATAGCATTAGTAGAAGACGAAGACCTCGAGAGCTTCGTGCACTAAGCGAGAGTTACTGCCAGAAACCTAAGCGCTTACGCGAAATCGCGCGAATCGAGCTAGAAGCAGTCGATAACGCAGACAACACGACCCCCTGTACCTTTTAGGAGAGTACCTTAGCAACCGTCTTATTCGCCGCGCTTATCGTTCGTCCCTACCTGCTACGCATATAGAAAGCCTAGCTATATCGCTACGAGATGCCAAGCTACGGATAAGCAGAAGCAGGAGTATCGGGCTATAAAGCAGCAGCTGCAGAGAAAGACTATACAAGCTATCGAGCCGGCTCTAAACGACGCAGACAGTGTGGACGGTAGAGTGCTACTGCGAATCCTAGGAAAAGACCAGCTAGAAGGATAGGCCCCCTATCCAACAGGGACAATAGGGCACCGATACGAACTACGCCGCTAGAAGAAGGAAGTATTAACAGCTGCAGTAACCTGCTCCTAGCGGCGGTAGAAGTAAACACAGAAACAGCTATTATCCTTCCAATTACTGTCTACCCTCTCGATAGCTTAAGCAGACTACTTTAGCTAAGAGCTTTTATCGACATAGGAGCCCTTATAAGAGCTGCAGTCCACTATCGATTGGTTCAGAAGCTAATAAACGGATATAGTTACCTAGTGGAACTAGCATCGCCGACGAGAATTTCAGCGTACAACGGACAAGACACGGAAAGTGTTACGCACTATGTGCCACTAAGGACCACACTGGCTGGCCGCACTACAGAGGCGACGTTCCGAATTATAGATGTCGGAAGGTTTAATACAATTATAGGGCAGAAATAGATAAAGAACCAGAAAGCAGTTATCGACATAGGTAAAGGCACGCTAGGGTTCAAAAACCAGCAGAGCGGAGTCGTCGCTGCGAAATCGAACGCTACGACCATCGAAGCGGTTCCGATAGATCGGCCCGACCCTCTAGACACGATCGGAATAATAAGCTCGGAAGCTTTAACGACCCTCGCGAGGTCGCCGGACAATAAGATTTACGCTATCTTAATAAAGGACATCGAAGACTACTAGAAGATAATAGCGGAAGAAGAAGTGGATCCGCTAGAGGTGTTACCAAAGGAACTCTATAGTTACACTAATGTATTGTCGAAAGCCGACTCCAACCTCCTTCCGCTCTACTAACCGGAATATAACAGCAAGATCTAGCTAAAAGAAGGAGCCGCGTTGCCGAGAACCGAACCCCTAAGACGCTTATCGCTGGCTAAGCTGGACGAAGTAGAGGTGTTTGTCGAAGAAAACCTAGCGAAGAAGTTTATTATACTAAGCTCTGCAGAATATACGTTACCGATCCTTTTCGTAAGGAAACCCGGAGGCGGCCTCCGACTGTACGTAGACTACAGAGGCCTTAATAAGGTTACTAAGAGAGATATATATCCGCTGCCGCTAATAGACGAGACTATACAACGAGTAGCTAAGGCTAAATAGTTTAGCAAGCTGGATATTCGTTAAGCATTCTACCGACTAAGGAACGAGGAAGGACAAACCGAAGATCTTACGACATTCGCTACGCGTATAGGCAATTTTAAGTAGTTGGTAATGCCTTTCGGACTTACTAACGCGCCGGCAGTATAGCAATGCTTTATAAACTATACTTTTATAGACATGCTAGAACGGTTCGTGTCTATCTACTTAGACAACATCCTTATCTACACTAATAGAACGAGAGAGCAACATACGGACTACATTAAGAGGGTGCTAAAGAGACTCCGCGAAGTCGGATTAAACGCGGACACGAAGAAGAGCGAGTTTTATTAGACCAAAGTCAAATAGCTCGGTCTTATCGTTAGAAGAGAAGGGATTTGGATAGACCCCTCGAAGGTCGCTACTGTAGCAGAATAGAAGCAGCCGAAATCCGGAAACACTAGGCAAATCAGAGCGTTTCTAGGATTCTGCAGCTACTATCGACGATTTATTAAGGACTTTAGTAAGATAGCGAGACCCCTAAACGAGGCATTAAAGAAAGAGGCCGCTGGCCTATAGAATAAGAAGTGTACAGAAGCTTTCAACTGACTAAAGGAGGCGGTAGCCTTAGCGCCAGTGCTAGTACACTTCCGACTAGAAAAGACGATCTACGTAGAAACAGACGCTTCCGACACAGTAACCGCAGGGGTCCTTTCTTAGTACGCTGACAACGACGAGACCCTCTATCTAGTAGCTTTCTTTAGCAAGTCTATAAGGAAAGCTAAGAGAAACTACGCTATTTACGATAAAGAGCTATTATCTATTATTTAGGCTTTCGAGGAGTGGAAGCCGGGAGCTTATAGCTAGAAAGAGCACGGTCCAGGTCCTTACGGACTACCAGTCACTAACCTACTTTATAAAGACGTAGAAGCTATTACGTCGCTAGGCCCGGTAGGCTTCCTACTTATCCGGATTCGACTTTAAGATTACCTATCGACCTGGAGCTCAAAATAGAAAGGCTAATGCGTTGACGAGAAGAGAAGGAAAGACTAGCCGCGCGAAAGAAGATCTGAACATGTTTTAGAAGATGTTAACCGAACGGATAGTAGACGCCGAGGTGTTAAAAGAGGTAGGGATCTATACAATAGAGCTGCCAACCGAGGAAGAGACGCTCTACGAGAAAGTGGAACGGCTTAACCAGCAGCAGAAGCTTAGCAAAACCGGCTTAGGAAAGCTAATCGTTCTAGAAGAACTAATCGCAGAGGTTATCCAGTTGGTTTATAGTTCTAAGGATGTCGGTTACGTAGGCTCGAAGAAGACGATAGAAGCCGTAAGGACGATCTGCTAGTTCCTACGGATCTTCGAGCGGATCCACCGGTTTATCGCTAACTGTTACGTATGCCGAGCCGCGAAGCTACGTTACGGCCTTCCGACCGGCTTATTAAAGCTACTTCCGATCCCCGAGAAACCGTAGCAGCACATTACGATAGATTTCGTAACCGGCCTACCGGACTCTAGTAGATATAACGCTACGCTTAATATAGTAGATCGACTAAGCAAAGAGGGCTACTTTATTACCTGCTAAGCAAAGGATAAAGGAACTACTATAGAAGAAACAGCGAGAATGCTGATCCAGTACGTATAGAAGCACTATAGCCTGCTAGACACTATCACTACAGATGGAGGTCCTTAATTTACTGCTAATATATAGAAAGCTATTAACCAAGCCCTCGGAATTCGTAGAAAACTCAGTACAGCAGCTTACCCTCAGACCGACAGTTAGTCTAAAGTAGCTAACTGCGAGATAGAAAAATATCTGCGAATCTTCTGCAGCTATTATTAAGTAGAATAGGTTAAGGTGTTGACGATAGCCGAATTCTGCGCCAACTTAGCACAGTTAGAGGCTACCTCGCTGGCGCCGTTCGAGGTACCTTATAGTTATCTTCCGAGGATAAGCTTTTAACTGCCGAAAGAACTCAGCTCTTCAGAATATTCTACCGCTACTTCGTTAAAGAGAGTCGCCGCCGCCGCGGCCGAAGCACTTAAGGCCCAGATAGAGGAAGCAATTAAGGTAGCAAAGGAGGCGATAGAATCGGCTTAGAAGAAGATAGTAACTCGAGCTAATAGAAAGCGGTTACCTATAGAATTCGAAGAAGGCCAAAAGGTATAGCTTAATACGCAGAACCTAAGGCTAAAAGGCAACGCTAAGCTTAACTCCTGCTACGTAGGTCCGTTTAAGATAGTAGAAAAGAGGTCGCCAGTAACCTACTAGCTCTAGCTACCGAAATCGTTCCAGATCTACGATGTCTTTTATTCGGATCTGCTAAGTTTGGACCCTAAAGACGGCCTTCCGGATTAGGGGTTCGCTAAACCCCTACCAATCGAGATAGACAGTAAAGAAGAAGAATAGAAGGTAGAAGATGTAATAGATATAAGAAAGCTAAGAGGATCTATCGAAGCGAGGATCTCGTAGAAAGGATAGCCAGAAGACTATAAATAGTATCCGGCCGAGAACCTCCGGAACTCGAAGGAGGTGCTAAGAGAATTTTACGTTCGAAATCTGAGGAAGCCGAAGCCTAAGTAGTTCCGAAGCTAATAGTTACAGAAGAAAAAGAAAACCCGCGTCCGCTCTATCGGCACGGAAGCCGATAGAAACGATCGTAGAATCCGCTAGCTAGTGTCTTGGGCTCTACCCCTACTACTGCTGGCCGGGACCGGCGGATAATAGCGGTAGCGCCAAAGGCCTTAGTAGAGAAAGAAGAAGAAGAAGAAATGGCGCTACGGACGAATCTATATAGACCTCTACAGCAGAGCACAGACCGGCTACGCCGTAGCTTAGGTAACCCGCCGAATCCGATTAGATAGCTCTTCCGATTAGATAGACGCTAAGTAAAGACGTTAGATAGAGACGATATAAGAAGAAAGAAGATAAAAAAGGGGATAGTCTCGAAATAGAAGAAAGAGAAGAGGTAACAGCAGAATCAAAAAAAAAAAGAGAGAGAGGAACAGATAAGTAAGCGGTCGAGGGCGACGGCTAGTAAGGGAGGGGGGTGGTGTTGCGGCGGCAGAAAGAGGTAGGACTAAGTAATAGAGTAGATCCTCGGAATTTCGGCTTAGCCCTTCCGGACCAAGCCGGACCTTAGCACACTACCCCTAAAGCTCTTACCTACTACTATATAGATTCCTTTCCCTCTTCAGTTCGAGATATAGTTATTAAAAAGGCCGTATTAAATTATATCTACGTGCCCAGATCAGCTAGCAACTCGGGTTGCTAAATAATCGGGAATTAAGACGTAGGACCCTACTAGGTCCTACTAACACTACACTACACTACACTGTACAGAAGGGGGCAGGAGGAAGAGAACAGTTAGGAGACAGGTAGGAATAAGAGTAGAAGTAGGAGGGAAGCGAGAGCAGAATCGTCCGAAAATTTTATATACTACCTTAGAGTAGCTTACTAGCCGCTACTCCCTAGGACTACAGCAGCCGTCTCTATACCCGAAATCTTAAGCACCTCTCGGCCGGCAGGGGCCCTACCTAGGCCAACACTGTAGAGCAGGGACAGGGTTACATTAGAAGGAGTAGAAGGGCAGCTTAGCAGCATCCTGTTGCTTATTAATATAGCACCTAAGACGTTAGCTAGGACTGTACAAAGGAGGAAGACTGTACGAACTAGAAGCGGAGTTGCTAGCTAAGCTAGGCACCCTATAGCTAGAGGTAGAGGTATAGGAGGACGGGCCGGCAACTATAAGAGAGCTACGACGGCACCGGGCGGACGGAGTAGTAGCGTTAGTAGTAGTAGTTATAGGTAGTAGTAGTAGTTGTTGTAGTAGTTGTAGTAGTAGTAGACGGCCGGGCAGACGGGTAACAGGTAGGGGAATAGAAGAGAAAGAGAGGAAGAGAGAGAGAAGGGGGGAGGGCTTAATATACAGAGTAGTAGCTGCCTGCTATATAAGGCAATAACAACTAGAGCAGCTGCTACAACTGCATAGGGAAGGGCAAACGAGGCAACTATAACCTAGTGCCTAGACAAGCGACGGCCCTATAGACGACCGGACAGAGGTAGGAACATCTACCTAGGAGCTGAACTCCGGACGACGACTAGGGCACAGGGACAGAGCCGGGCGGCCCGCCGCTACCAGACTATACAGCTAAATGCAGAGTATACGGCTAGGGCTATAGAGTAGGAGGTAGATAGACAGACAGGACCGAGCACCTCCTATACCTTCGTAACTGCTCGCAGGTTATCCTCTGCCTTAGCTTCGGCATTCTTAAAGTAGCAAACAGAAGCGGTTAAGATCGGGTAGAAGCGATCTAGCACTACCTGCCTTCCCTGCTTGCAGGTCCTCCTCTGCCTTAGCTACAGGATCTAAATAGACAGGGCTAAGGTTGCAATAGCGTAGAGGGAGGGTATCTAGCAGGCATTGCTAACTAGTAAGTGCCTAGACGACAGCTAACTATAGACCTAGACGAAGACGGGAAGGCACTACCTGCTAGAGGAACCCTAAGAGCTAAGGGTATACGATACGCCGTCGTACAAAAGAAGCACTATAAGAAGGGAGGGGGGTATTGTTACAGGGCGCCGTCCAGCCTAGGTCCTGGACCTAAGCTAGCCGTCGCCCTAAGGACTGCGACTTAGCAGCGCTAGTACGACCCTACCCTCTGTACGGAGTTACCGATACGACCCTACTTCTATATAGAGGGAGAATCCTATAGCTCTATATAGAGAAGAATTGCCGCCACTCTAAATAGAGGGAAAACTCTGTACTACTATACAGAGGGAACTCCTAATCCTCTGTACAGAGTGTAAACCTTGCACCCCTATATAGAGGGAAATTGCTGGCTTAGCTTCGTAGGTACAAATTGTACAGCAGCAGACGGCGAAGGAACTGCCTATTAGTTCCTTTATATAGATACCTAGCCTTAAGTTTCTAAACTAAGATTCTTAAGCGCTTACACGAGGGCTGTTAAAGCTTCTAACCTTATTATTCCGATTATGTCCAGAGAGTCGGGCCGATTGATCGGAGTCGCTCTAGTAGTCGTAGCGTTTGACTTCGCAGCGACGACGGTGACCGATTTGGCAGCGGCGACCCCGCTCTGCTAGGTCTTGAACCTAAGCGTGCCTTTACCTACGTTAATAACGGCTTTCTAGTTCTTTATCTATTTCTGTCCTATAATAATGTTAAAACTTCTAATATCTATAATTCGGAACGTCGCTTCTGTAGTGCGACCTGCTAAGGTAGTCTTTAATAGCACATAATGCGTAACACTCTTAGTGTCTTGCCTGTTGTATGCCGAAATTCGCGTTAGCGATACTAATTCTACCAGATAACTATATCTGTTTATTAGCTTCTAAACCAATTGATAGTGGATCGCAGCGCCGATAAGAGCTCCTGTGTCGATAAAGGCCTTTAATTGGAGTAGTCAGTGCGAGCCTTCGAGGGGGTGGACTGTAATTAGAAGTATAATAGCAGTCTCTGTGTTTACTTCTACTGCTGCTAAGAGCGGATCGCTATAACTGTTAATACTTCCTTCTTCTAGTAACGTAGTTCGTAGCAGTGCCCTATTGTCTATACTAGATAGGGGACCTATCTGTCCAGCTAATCTTTTCCTAGGATTCGTAGTAGCACCCTACTATCTACACTGTCGGTGTCGTTTAGAGCCGGCTCAATAGCTTAGATAGTCTTTCTTAGCGGCTGCGGCTTCGTAGCACAATATTCCTGCTTCTGTTAAGCCGTCGCTTGGCATCTCGTAGCGATATAGCCTGGCTTTCCGTACGTATAGCAGGTAGGGATAAACGACGAACGCTGCGGATATGATAGCGGCTGGAGGGCTCTTCGGAAAGATATAGGGGGTCGTGTTGTTGGCGCCGTTGGTAGCTTCTAGTTTAACTCGCGCGATGCCGATTTCGCGTAGGCGCTTAGGTTTCTAGCGGTAACCTTCGCTTAGTGTATAAAGCTCTTAAGGTCTTTGTCTTCTACCGAAGCTATAGCTCCGGCCAGTTTAGGGTTTAGCTTCTGCCTTAGTAGGTAGAGCTGCTTATCTTCTAACACTCTGGCTCTAATAGTATATTTTCGGAACAGTCCGTAGAACTCCTTAAACGTTAGCCGGTTCTAATTAATCTTGTCTAGCTGTTTACAGACTGTCTTCTTTTAGAAGGGGTCTCCGAAGCGTTAATCCAACGCTTTGATCGCTCCTTTAGCAGTGACCTCTTCTAGGTCCGCTACCAACGAGAACGCTTCTCCCTCTAATCGCGATTCTAGGTAGGCTAATCTATCTCCTGCACTGCTTCCGGCGTAATCGCGGTCTATCTTATTCTTTATTTTTTTTCAAACGCTTCCTAGTCTTTAGGGTCTCTGCCTCTAAACGCCGGTAGATTAGGTAGTAACGTTATCGAAGTGCCACCTTAACTGTATACCGCTAGTAAGGCGGTTTCCGCTTGTTCTTCTCGATATAGCGGCAGCGCCGACGACATCGCTGCTTCTATGTTAGCTAACTAAGCCTTTATCACCTTCAGTTGTGCTAGTCGATTCGACGCTTAGTTTTCTAGCACATCGATAATAGTCTCTGCCGATTCCTTCTCGGCTCTTACCACTTCGGTTTCCTCTCTCAACTGCCTATTCTCTTCTAGGGTTCTGTAAAACAGCGTCTTAATAAGGTCTATACTGTCGTAGACCTTCCCTATTCCGTTCTCGTTTATATAGTCTTTAAGTTCCTTGAGCGTGCAGTCGTAGATCTTCTTATATTCGGTTATTCGTTCCTTAACCTCTGCGGTTTCTTCTGCTGTAAAACCTCCAATGATAATCTTATTATTAATAACGCTGGAGCGCCTACTCGCTCTGTTAGTCTTTTCTCTCCTGCTTCTGCTGCGGCCTATAACGCTGGCTTGTACCGTCGAGTAGCCTTCTATAGCTATCTTACAGTGCTAGGGCTTGTTGGTTTGGTTTGTAGTGTGCGCGTACGTTATTCGGGTAGCTGGATGGTTCTACGGTCCCTTTCGCGCAGCGCGAAGTTAGTATAGTAAGTGAGTTTAAGATATAATAATCCGAGCACGTAGATTTGATTCAACACGGCTGTTTTAATAACTATATCTCGAACTGAAGAAGGAAAGGAATCTATGCGGCGGTAGGTAAGGGCTTTAGGAGTAGTGTGCTAAGGTCCGGCTCGGTCCGGGAGGGCCGAGCCGAAATTCCAAGGGTCTACCCTATTACTTAGTCCCACTCCTTTCTGCTGCTGCAACACGGATCTACGATGTCTTCTATTCGGATCTGCTAAGCCTAGACCCTAAAGACAGTCTTCTAGAACAGGGGTTCGCTAAACCCCTACTAATCGAGATAGACAGCAAAGAAGAAGAGTAGGAGGTTAAAGATATAATAGATATAAGAAAGATAAGGGGTCTATCGAAGCGAGAATCTTGTAGAAGGGGTAGCCGGAAGACTATAAATAGTATCTAATTAAGTATCTCCGAAATTCGGTGGAGTTGTTAAAGGGGTTCTATATCTAGAATCCGAAGAAGCCGAGGCCTAAGTAGCTCTAAAGTTAATAGCTCCAGAAGAGATAGAAGAAGACGAAAGGTCGCGTCTGCTCTATTGGTACAAAAACTAATAGAAACGATCGCAGCGATGCGCTTAGCTAGAGTCCTCGGCTCTACTACTACTACTATCTGCCAGCTTCGCCAGTTGGATAATAACGGTAAGGTCGAGGACGGCGCTACCGCTTCGACGCGACGGTCGCCGACGCTGCCCTAAACAAGAAAGGCTCGCAGCCGATCGGTTTGTAGTAGACGGCGCCGGCAACAGCGGCTTTGCGATAGCACTTAAGGCCTTAGTAAGGAAGAAAAAGAAGAAGAGATAGCGCGCTGCGGATAGATCTATATAGACCCTCTATAGCAGCAGACAGACTAGATATACTGCAGCTTAGATAGCTGCTAGCTTAGATTAGATAGCTCTAGTTAGATAGACGCTAAGTAAAGGACTTTAGATAGCGACAATACAAGAAAAAGAAGAAGATAATGTTAGGGGACGCCGTCCTGCTAGGTCCTGGACCTGGACTAGCTGTCGTCCTAAGGAGTATAACTTAGCAGCGCTAGCAAGACCTAGCTAGACTAAGTTCTAACCTGGCCTAGCCGAGTCGGCATCTCCTCCCCCTACACTCTATACAGAGGGAAACCTCTGTACCCTCTATAGAGAGGAAAATCCTGCAACTCTTAGCAGAGGGAGAACCCTGCACCTCTGCATAGGAGAGAAATCTCTGCAACCCTGTACAAAGGGAAATCTCCGCACCGCTGTATAGAGGGAAATCGCTAGCTTGCTTTATATGTACAAGATGTACAGTAGCAGACGACGAAGGAACTGCCTATTAGTTCCTTTATATAGATACCTAGCCTTAAGTTTCTAAACTAAGATTCTTAAGCCCCTTATATTAGGAACTAATCTTACTATCGGTAACTACAGTAATACAACAAAGACGGACTACACTATCCCTATAGATACAACAGATATACAGGACTATATAAACTGTATATATAAGGAGCTGCTAGCTTGCAAGACCCAGCTCGAACAACAAGTAGGCTACTAGGCCGCGATAATTTCCTAATAGGAACAGGAGCTCCGATAGCCTAGGGCGTCTAATTGCGATCCGACCCCTACGATGTTAGGGGGCGCTGCCTAGCCTAGGTCCTGGACCTAAGCCAGCCGTCGCCCTAAGGACTGCGACTTAGCAGCGCTAGCACGACCCTACCCTCCGTACTAAGTTACCGACATAACCCTACTCCTGTACAGAGAGAGAATCCCTTAACCCTGTATAGAGGGGAATTGCTGCTCCTCTAAACGGAGGGAAAACTCTGCATTACGGTATAGAGGGAAACTCCCGATCCTCTATACAGAGTGTAAACCTTAAATCCCTGCATAGAGGGAAATTGCTAGCTTAGCTTCGTAGGTACAAATTATACAGCAGCAGACGACGAAGGAACTGCCTATTAGTTCCTTTATATAGATACCTAACCTTAAGTTTCTAAACTAAGATTCTTAAGCCCTTATATTAGAAACTAATCTTACTGTCGGTAACTGGAGTAATACAACGAAGATAGACAGCGACATCCCTATAGAACCTGCGACTGTGCAGGATTAGATTCACTGCGCGTATAAGGAGCTGTTAGCACACAAGGCCCAGCTCGAACAGCAAGTAAGCTACTAGGCTGCAATAATTTCCTAACAGGAGCAGGAGCTAGAACAGCTTAGGACGTCCGATTGCGATCTGACCCCTACGACGACGGACACGATAGCCTATACCCCGGCCCCTAAGAGCAAACTCCCTAACGTTACTACTTACGATAGTAAGGCTCCAGCCGAGTACCCCTCCTAGGCTGCCCAGATGCACTCTAAGCTTCTAGTTAACTTAGGAGCATACCCGACCGAGCTAGACAAGGTAGTATACCTCTTTAGGAGGTTAAAGGGCAGGGCGGCAGCACGGATTTTACTGTACTACAAGACGGCTATTGCTAACCCGGCAATAGCTACGACGACGATACTCTAGGCAGCTCTTAACAGGAGCTACAAGGACCTAGACTGCAAGAGCCGAGCACTCCTACGGGTTAACACGATAAAGCAAGAGCGCAAGACTGTACAAGAGTTCCTCGCAGAATACGACTAGACCCTAGCAGAGGCAGGAGGACTCCAATAGGAAGACAGGGTAAAAATTACTACCTTAGAGGTAGGCCTCTCTAGGGAGATTATAACAGGACTAGTAGGCGTAATACGACCAGCTATATACGAGGAATTCTGTAATCTCTTTAGGATAGTCGACGACTAGCAGCGCAGGCTCGGACAGATAAGCTGCGCTTATAAGATACGACAACCCCTCTAGCGGCAGATAGACGCTATAGACTAGGAACTAACGACGACGAGAGTAGCGGCAGCCGTTACCGTACAGCTAAGGGCCGCTGCTAAAAGGGCATAGTAGGTAGATATAGCTACCCTAGACAAGAGAAGAGCAGAAGGGAGCTGCTATAGGTATAGCAAGATAGGCTATACTGCACGGAATTGCAGACTTTTGCTAGCAGAGAGACCTAGGGGACGGCCGACTACTGCAAGGGTAGCAACTGCAGCGCCCTAACAAGAGAATTAAGAGTCCCCCTCGGATAACGACAAGTCGGGAAAAGAGTAGCCTCTAAGCGAAGGCTCTACTAGAGGCGTATACGAGATAGATTGCTAAATTAAAGCACTGCTTAGCTATCTTTTAAGAGCAACTACATAACGACTACGCTGTTTATCGTTCGACCTATGCTAAACGGGACCGCTATAGCGCAGACATTAATTAATACAGAATGTTTAGTGTACAGAGTAATTAGCGAAGACTTCGTATAGAGACACTATATTAAGACGACCCCTACTGTACCTATCTGCATACTGTGCATTACCGGGCGAGGACCGGACATTACCTATATAGTAAAAGTAACGATAGAGCTGCAGGGACGCTATAAGCAGGACTTATACCTCTATGCCGTACAGGACAAGTTAGGGTATAACCTAATATTAGGGAAGCTATAGATAGAGCGCTAGCAGGGCAAGCTAGACGTTGGACGAGGACGGCTGTACCTATCAGTAACGAAGCAGAGGCTCCGAGACTAAGGGAGGGTTCCGTAGGGCGGCAATACTAAGGCTGAAATCAATACTACGACTACAGACATTAAGAAGATATTAGCGCCTAAGAAGGCGACGGACCCCTATACGAAGCTCCTAGCGGAATACGCAGAATACCTAGACCTCTTCGAGCCAAAGTTGGCCCCGAAACTGCCCCTACACTAAGGAGAAGGAATTGACTATAACATCTAGCTAGAGCTCTGTCCGGATAGGAGTCTGCCCGAAGTACTGTACAGCCTACTGTATAGTATATCCTCTAGAGAACTCCTAGTACTGCGTAAGACACTAGACGATCTACTTGCCAAGGGTTTTATTCGCATAAGTACCTCGTCTATAGGAGCCCTAGTGTTGTTTGTCTATAAGGAGGGCAAGGCCGGCTTACGTTTCTACGTAGACTACGGAGGCATTAACGCGATTACTAAGAAGGACCGGTACCCCCTACCCCTTATTAAAGAGACTCTCGGATAGATCAGTAAGGCAAAGTAGTTTACTAAGCTTAACGTAGTCTCGGCTTTCTACAAGATACAGATTAAGGAAGGCTGTAAATAGATAACTGCCTTCTGTACGAGATATAGTCTTTTCGAGTAGCTTGTTACCTCCTTTAGCCTTGCTAATGTACTAGCAACCTTCTAGAGGTACATTAACAGGTCCCTATAAGGGTTACTAGACGACATCTGTTTAGCGTACCTCGACGACATACTGGTTTTTACAGACGGCACCTATGCAGACTATGTACAGGACGTTAAGAAGGTACTAGATCGACTGCAACAGACTGGCTTGTACCTCGATATCGACAAATGTAAATTCGGTGTACAGCGTACGAAATACCTAGGGTTTATTATCGAGGTAGGGAAAGGCATTAGCATAGATAGGAAGAAGACTAATGCTATTAAGCAATAGAAGCCGCCTATAAGCGTTAAGGGCGTACAGGAATTTCTTAGGTTTGCCAACTTCTACTGCTAGTTTATACAGAACTACTCGGAGATCGTACGCCCCCTAGTCGAGCTAACATATAAGGACAAGCAGTTTAAGTAGACGGACGAGTATAATAAGAGCTTTAACAGGCTAAAGAAGCTCTTTACTATAGGACTAACACTTGCCGCCTTCGACCTAGAACGTACAACAATACTAGAAACTAACTCCTTAGGGTACTGTATAGGGGGTATCCTATTATAGGTAGGCTCGGACGGACTTCTGCACCTATACGCGTACTTTTCTAAGAAGAACTCCCTAGCTAAGTGCAACTACCCTATCTACGACAAGGAATTGCTAGTAGTCGTACGGTATTGCGAAGCGTAGGATAGAGAACTCCGCTTGGTTCCCGAGTTCCTTGCCCTAACTAACTATAAGAACCTCGAGTACTTTACGCAACTCTGGAAGCTGTCTAAAAGACACGTACGATAGGCGATGTACCTAAGCTGCTTTAATATAAGACTCCAGTATCGCAAGGGAAAGGACAACAGTAGGGCCGATACGCTATCTAGACAGGATTAGGATATGTTAACGACATATAAGGACGACCGGCTGAAATTACGAACATTCTAGATGTTTAAGGAGGAGCTAGGTAAAGGGACTATCCGCCTAGCAGCGATATATATATAGGAACCCTAACTGCAGGTATAAGAAGAGGCAGTAGAAAAGGACGACGTATACCGAGGGGCCTATACAGCGATCTAAGGAGGACAGCGGAAGCTCCTAGCAGAGCTTTACCTTAAGGTGTTAGTAGCAGAGTGCACAGTAGACGAGGAGAACAACCTAAAGTTTAGGAATCGGATTTAGGTCCTAGCAGACGAGAAGCTCTATACGAGCTTAATACAACAGGCGTATAATTCTATAGCAACCAGGCACCTAGGGCGCGAGGAGACGTACAGTATCGTCGCTAGGGACTACTACTAGCCGGCGATAGCAAAGGACATCCGCAGGTTCGTACAGAACTGCAATATATACGGAAGGACAAAGCCCTAGCGTAAACTAAAGTACAGGCTACTAAAACTCCTACTAATACCGGACCGGCCCTAGCAAGACCTAACAGTAGACTTTATTACAGACCTCCCTAAGAGCGACGGACGGCAGAACATTATAGTAGTTACAGACAAGCTAACGAAGGGGGTAATACTAGAAGGAATAGACTCTATTGCGGCTAAAGACACTGCTTAGGCATTTATATAGACGAGGTTTAGCAAGTACGGATTCCCTAGGTTAATTGTATCGGACCGGGGTACACAGTTTACGAGCTAGCTCTAGGCTAGGGTATATTAGTTACTAAACGTAGAACGTCGCCTATTAACTGCATAGCACCTGTAGACAGACAGTGCGACAGAGAGGGTTAATTTGACGTTAGAAGCATACCTCTAAGCGTACGTCGACTACGACTAGACAAACTGAAACTGCCTCCTCCCTATAGCGGAGTTAGCTATTAACAGCTGTACAGCAGACGCTATCGGATTGTCCCCCTTCTTTATAGCCTACAGATACGACTACTCCCTGCTCCTACTGACCCTAAGTAGCACTACCCTACGCCCTGTACGATCCCTAATTTAGCAGGGAGAAGCTATCGTACGGATGATTACAAATGTCTATTAATAGACGAAAGCGAGTCTAGCTATAGCTTAACAGAATGCAGAAGAGCAGGCTAATAAGAGACGGCAGGCTGCACTAAGGTACGAGGCAGGAGATAAGGTCTAGTTAAACTAGCGCAATATCCGTATAGACCGGCCGAGTAAGAAACTAGATTAGAAGAACTGGAAGTTTACAGTAGTCCGACCAGTAGGGACATACGCCGTACGACTTAACACTCCCCTAGGGATCTACCTAGTCTTCTACGTAGACCTCGTATAGCCAGCATATACAGACCCCCTACTGTACTAGACAACGGACGACACGCGCCCTCTAGCGATTATTACTAAAGGCTAGGAAGAGTACGAAGTAGAGGAAATCCTTAAGAGCCGAAGGAAGCGGAAGAGGGCAGAGTACCTAGTTAAATAGAGAGGGTAGGCAGAGCCTACGTAGGAACTATACGAGGTCCTACAGGACACAACCGTGCTAGAGAGGTAGGAGGAGAACCGTCCCCCTACCCAGTTACAGTAACACTGCGCCGTATAGCGAGAAGGGGCATAATCTACCCTAGATACAGGGCAGCCGCTAGCAACTCGGGTTGCCGAAGGATCGGGAATTAAGACGTAGGACCCTACTAGATCCTACCGATACTACACTATACTACATCGTACGGAAGGGGGCAGGAGGAAGAGAACAGCTAGGAGATACGTAGAAATAAGAGTAAAGGTAGGAGGGGAACGAGAGCAACACTATCCGAAAGCTTTTATATACTACCTTATAGTAGCTTACTAGCTACTACCCCCTAGGACTAGGGCAGCCGACTCTACACCTAAAATCTTAATTACCTCCTAGCTGGTAGGGGCCCTAACACTAGAAAGAGTAGAAGAGCAGCTTAGCAGCATCCTACTGCTTATTAATGTAGCACCTAAGACGTTACCTAGGACTATACAAAGGAGGAAGACTATACGAACTAGAAGTAGAGTTGCTAGTTAAGCTAAACATCCTACAGCTAGAGGTAGAGGTATAGGAGGACGGGCCGGCAACTACAAGGGAGCTACGACAGCACTAGGCGGACGGAATAGTAGCATTAGTAGTAGTAGTTGTTAGTAGTAGTAGTAGTAGTAGTTGTAGTAATAGTAGTAGTAGTAGACGGCTAGGCGGACGGGTAGCAGATAGGAGAATAGAAGAGAAAGAGAAGAAGAGAGAGAGAGGGGGGGAAGGCTTAATATACGGAGTAGGGGTCGCCTGCTATATAAGGCAATAGCAACTAGGGCAGCTGCTACAACTGTATAAGGGAGGGCAAACGAGGCAACTACGACCTAGTGCCTAGACGAGCGACGGCCCTGTAGACGACCGGACGGAGGCGGGAACATCTACCTAGGAGCTAAACTCCGGACGACTACTAGGGCACAGGGACAGAGCTAGACGGCCTGCCGCTGCAAGACTGTACAGCTAGGACGCAGAGTATATAGCTAGGGCTATAGGGTAGGAGGTAAACGGTTAGACAGGACTAAGCACCTCCTGTACCTTCGTAACTGCTCGTAGGTCCTCCTCCGCCTTAGCTTCGGCATACTTAAAGTAGCAAACAGAATCAGTTAAGATTAGGTAGAAGCGATCTAGCACTACCTGCCTTCCCTGCTTGTAGGTCCTCCTCTGCCTTAGTTACAGGAGCTAGATAGACAGGGCCAAGGTTGCAACAGCGTAGAGGGAGGGCACCTAGCAGGCATTGCCGAGTAGCAAGTACCTAGACGAAGACGGGAAGCGCTACCCGCTAGAGGAACCCCAAGAGCTAAGGGTATACGATACGCCGTTATACGAAAGAAGTACTACAAGAAGGGAGGGGGGTATTGTTAGAGGGCGCCGCCTAGCCCAGGTCCTAGACCTAAGCTAGCCGTCGCCCTAAGGACTGTAACTTAGCGGCGCTAGCACGACTCTACCCTCTGTACGGAGTTACCGATACGACCCTACTCCTATATAGAGGGAGAATCCCTTAACCCTATATAGAGGGAAATTGCTGCCCCTCTAAACGGAGGGAAAACTCTGTATTACTATATAGAGGGAAACTCCCGATCCTCTGTACAGAGTATAAACCTTAAATCCCTATATAGAGGGAAATTGCTGGCTTGGCTTCGTAGATACAAATTGTACAGCAGCAGACGACGAAGGAACTGCCTATTAGTTCCTTTATATAGATACCTAACCTTAAGTTTCTGAACTAAGATTCTTAAGCGCTTATATACGACGACAACGATGACGACGAACACGACGGCCTATACTATAGTCCTAAAGAGCAAACTCCCTAACGTTACCGCCTACGATAGCGAGATACTGGCTAAGTACCCCTCCTAGGCTGTCTAGATACGCTCTAAACTTCTGGTTAACTTAGCAGCATACCCGACCGAGCTTAATAAGGTAGTGTATCTCTTTAGGAGGCTAAAGGGCAAGGCGGCAGTACGAATTCTGCTGTACTACGAAACCGCTATTGCTAGTCTAGCAATAGCAACTACGACGATGCTCTAGGTAGCTCTCGACAGGAGCTATAAGGACCTAGACTGCAAGAGCCGAGCCCTCGTATAGGTTAATACTATAAAGCAAGGACGCAAGTCTATATAAGAGTTCCTCGCAGAGTACGACTAGACCCTAGCAGAGGTAGGAGGACTCTAATAGGAGGATAGGGTAAAAGTTACTACCTTAGAGGTCGGCCTCTCTAAGGAAATTATAATAGGTCTAGTAGGCGTTATACAGCCAGCCTTATATAAGGTATTCTATAATCTCCTTAGGATAATTAACGACTAACAGCGCAGGCTCGGACAGATAGGCTGCGCCTACGAAATGCAACAACCCCTCTATTAGCAGCAGGACGCTATAGACTAGGAGCTAACAACAATAACGAGAGTAGCGGCAGCCGTTACTGCGCGGCTAAAGGCCAGCGCTAAGAGGGCGCAGTAGGTAGACGCAGCTACCCTTAACAAGAGACGAGCAGAAGGGAGCTACTACTAGTGTAGCTAGACAGGGCACACTATACGGAACTGCAGGCTTCTACTAGCAGAGAGACCTAGGGGACGGCCGGCTACTGCGAGGGTAGCAACTGTAGTACTCTAACTAGAGACCTAAGAGTTCCCCTTAGATAACGACAAGTCGGGAAAAGAGTAGCCTCTAAGCAAAGGCTTAGCTAGAGGTATATACGAGATAGATTACCAAATTAAAGCACTACTTAGCTATCTTTTAAGAGCAACTATATAACAACTACGCTGTTTATCGTACGACCTACGCTAAACGGAACCGCTACTGCACGAACGCTAATTAACACAGGGTGTTTAGTGTACAGAGTTATTAGCAAAAACTTCGTATAGAAACACTATATCGAGACGATCCCTACTGTACCTGTATATATACTAGGCATTACTAGACGAAGACCGGACATTACCTATATAGTAAAAGTAACGATAGATCTACAGGGACGCTACGAGCAGGACTTATACCTCTACGTCGTATAGAACAAGTTAGAGTATAACCTAATATTAGGGAAACTATAGATAGAGCGATAGTAGGGCAAGCTAGACGTCGGACGAGGATGCCTATACCTAGCAGCTACGAAGCAGAGACTCCGAGACCAAGGGAGAGCTCTACTAGGCGGCAATGCTAAAGTCGAGGTTAAGGCCAGCCCAAACGCCGAGGTCAACGCTACGGCAACGGACATTAAGAAGGCCTTAACACCTAAGAAAGCTACGGACCCCTAAACGAAGCTCCTGCTGGAATACTCGGCATACCTGGACCTCTTCGAACCGAAATCGGCCTTAAAACTGTCCCTATACTAAGGAGAAGGAATCGACTACGAGATTAAGCTTAAGCTACGCCTAGATAGAAGCCTACCCGAAGTACTGTATAGCCTACTGTACAGTATGTCCTCTAGAGAACTCCTAGTACTACGCAAGACACTGGACGACCTACTTGCTAAGGGCTTTATCTATGCGAGTACGTCCTTAGCTAGAGCCCCGGTACTATTTGTCTATAAGGAAGGCTCGGCCGGCTTGCGTTTCTGCATAGACTATAGAGGCATTAACGTAATTACTAAAAAGTACTAGTACCCCCTTTCCCTTATTAAGGAAACCCTTAGACGGATTAGCAAGGTAAAGTAGTTTACAAAACTTAACGTTGTCTTAGCCTTCTATAAGATACGGATTAAGGAAGGATATAAATAGATAACTGCTTTCTGTACAAGGTACAGTCTTTTCGAGTAGCTTGTTACTTCCTTTAGTCTTGCAAATACGCTAGCAACCTTCTAGAGGTACATTAATAGGTCTTTATAAGGACTTCTAGACAACATCTGTTCTATATACCTCGACGATACCCTAGTATTTACAGACGGCACCCGCAAGGACTATATACGAGACGTTAAGAAGGTATTAGACTGTTTGCAGTAGGCTAGATTGTACCTCGACATCGATAAATGTAAATTTAGTGTATAATGTACAAAGTACCTAGGATTTATTATTAAGGCAGGGAAGGGTATTAGTATAGACAGGAAGAAGATTAATGCTATTAAGCAATAGAAGCTCCCTATAAGTGTTAAGGGCGTACAAGAGTTCCTTAGGTTTGCCAACTTCTACTGCTAGTTTATACAGAACTACTTAGAGGTAGTTCGCCCCCTAGTAGAACTAATATATAAGGACAAGCAGTTTAAGTAGACGGACGAGTGTAATAGAAGCTTTAATAAGCTAAAGGAGCTCTTTACTACAGGACTAACGCTTGCCGCCTTCGATCTAGAACGTATAACGATACTAGAAACCGACTCCTTAGGGTACTGTATAGGAAGTATCCTCTTGCAGGTAGGCCTAGACAGCCTCCTATACCTATATGCGTATTTCTCTAAGAAGAACTCCCTAGCCGAATGCAAATACCCTATCTACGACAAGGAATTACTAGCAGTCGTACAGTGCTACAAAGCGTAGGACGGAGAGCTCTGTTCGGTTCCTAAGTTCCTCGCCCTAACCGACTACAAGAATTTCGAGTATTTTACGTAACCCTAGAGGCTTTCTAAGAGATATATATAATAGGCAATGTACCTAAGCCGCTTTAATATAAGACTCTAGTACTGTAAAGGAAAGGAGAACAGCAGGGCCGACGTATTATCTAGACGAGACTAGGACATACTAACGATATACAACGACGACTAACTGAAATTACGAATATTCTAGATGTTTAAGGAGGAACTATACGAAGACACTATCCGCCTAGTAGCGACATATATATAGGAACCCTAGCTACAGACGTAAGAGGAGGCAGTAGAAAAGGACGACGTTTATTAGAAAGTCTATACAGCGATCTAAGAAGGACAGCGGAAGCTCCCTATAGAGCTTAGCCTTAAGGTGTTAGCAGCAGAGTGCACAGTAGACGAAGAGAACAACCTAAAGTTTAGGAACCGGATTTAGGTCCCTATAGACGAGAAGCTCTGTACGAGCTTAATATAACGGGCATACGACTCTATAACTACTGGACACCTAGGGCGCGAGGAGACATACAGTATTATCGCTAGGGACTACTACTAGCTAGCAATAGCGAAAGATATCTATAGGTTCGTACAGAACTGCAATATATATAGAAGAACGAAGCCCTAGCAGGAACTGAAACATAGCTTGCTAAAACCTCTACTAATACTAGACCGGCTATAGCAGGATCTAACAGTAGACTTTATTATAGACCCTCCTAAAAGCGACGGACGACGGAATATTATAGTAGTAATAGACAAGCTAACGAGGGGGGTAATACTAGAGGGAATAGACTCTATTATAGCTAAGGACACTGTCTAGGCATTTATATAGACAACGTTCAGCAAGTACAGGTTGCCCAGATCAAATGTATCTAACTAGAGTACACAGTTTACGAGCTAGCTCTAGGCAAGGGTCTGCCAATTGTTAAACGTAGAACGTCGTCTATTAACTGTATAGCACCTATAGACAGACGGCGCGACAGAGAGGGTCAACTCGACACTAGAGGCGTACCTTAGAGAGTACGTTAACTACGACTAGTCTAACTAGAACCGCCTTCTCCCTATAGCAGAACTAGCTATTAACAGCTATACAGCTAATGCTACAGGTCTGTCCCCCTTCTTTATAGCCTATAGGTACGACTACTCCCTGCTCCTCCCGACTCTAGACAACGCTAGTCTACGCCCTGTACGTTCCCTAATCTAGCAAGGGGAAGCTATTGTATAGACAATTACGAACGCCTACCAATAGGCAAAAGCGAACCTTGCTATGGCCTAATAGAATGCAGAAGAGCAGGCTAATAAGGGACGACAGGCCGCACTAAAGTATAAGGTAGGTAATAAGGTATAGCTAAACTAGCGCAAAATTTGTATAGACTAGCTAAGCAAGAAACTAGATTAGAAGAACCGGAAGTTTACAGTAGTCCGGCTAGTAGGGACATACGCCGTACGACTTAACACTCCCCTAGGGATCTATCCGGTTTTCTATATAGACCTTATATAGCTAGCATATACAGACCCCCTCCTATATTAGACGACGGACGACGTACGCCCCCTAGCAATTCTTACTAAGGACTAGGAGGAGTATAAGGTAGAAGAGATCTTTAAGAGCAGGAAGAAGCAGAAGAGAATAGAGTACCTAGTAAAGTAGACAGGGTAGGCAGAGCCTATATAGGAACTATACAAGGCTCTCTAGGACATAGTAGTAATCCGGGCACGCAGATATGATTCAATACGGCCTTTTTAATAACTATATCTCGAACTAAGGAGGGAAAGAAATCTATGTAGTAGTAGGTAAGAGCTTTAGGGGTAGTGTGCCAAGGCCTAGCTCGGTCCGGGAGGGCCGAGCCAAAATTCCAAAGGTCTACTCTATTACTTAGTCCCACCCCTTTCTGCCACTGCAACACTACCCCCCTCCCTTACTAGCGGTCGCCCTCGACCGCTTACTTATCTGTTCCTGTCTTCTTTTTTTTTTATTTCGAAGCTATCCCCTTTCTTTATCTTCTTTTTTTTTATATTATTACTGTCTAACGTCTTCACTTAGCGTCTATCTGATCCGTGCCATCTGATCGGAGCCGGCGGTCGCCTAAGCTGCGGCGTAACCGGTCTGTGCGTCGCTGCAGAGGTCTATATAGATCTATCCGCAGCTCGCTATCTTCTTCTTTTTCTTTCTCTACTAAGGCCTGTAGCGCTACCGCGAGGCTGCTTTAATAGCGTCGGCTTCGTTCTTCGTCGTTACTATTCTTTCGGCCGAGTCGGCAGATAGCGGTAACAGAGAGCAAAGACCGTTATAAAGCGCGCCAACGCGGTGGCGCTGTCCTCGGCCTTACCGCCTCTATCCGCTGGTCCTAGCTAGTAGTAGTAGCGGTGGAGCCCAAGACACCGGCTAGCGGATTCTACGATCGTTTCTATCGGCTTCTATGCCGATAGAGCGGACGCGGGTTTTCTTCTTCTTCCGGAATAATCAGCTTCGGAGCCACTCGGGCTTCGGCTTCTTCGGGTTTCGGACATAAAACTCTCTTAGCAGCTCTGCCGAATTCTGGAGGTTCTTAACTAGATACTATTTATAGTCTTCCGGCTATCCTTTCTACGAGATCCTTGCTTCGACGGACTCTCTTATCTTTCTTATATCTACTACATCCTCTACCTCCTATTCTTCTTCTTCTCTGTCTATCTCGATTAGTGGGGGTTTAGCGAACCCCTAATCCGGTAGACTGTCTTTAGGGTCTAAGCTTAGCAGATCCGAATAGAAGAGATTGTAGATCTGGAACGATTTCGGTAGTTAGAGCCGATAGGTTACCGGCGACCTCTTTTCTACTATCTTAAACGGACCTACGTAACGGGGGTTAAGCTTGGCGTTGCCTCTTAGCCTTAGGTTCCGCGTGTTAAGCTATACCTTTTAGCCTTCTTCGAATTCTATTAGTAACTGCTTTCTATTAGCTCGAGTCACTATCTTCTTCTAAGCCGATTCTATCGCCTCCTTTGCTACGCGGATTGCTTCTTCTATCTGTGATCTAAGCGCTTCTACCGCGGCTGCGGCGACTCTCTTCAACGAGGTAGCGGTAGATGTAGATAGTTCTAAAGAGCTAGGTTCGCTTAGCGGTTGAAAGCTTATCCTCGGAAGATAGCTATAGGTTATCTTAAACAGTGCCAGTAAGGTGGCCTCTAACTGTGCTAAGTTAGTGCAGAATTCGGCTATAGGCAACACCTTAACCCACTCTGCTTAATAATAGCTGCAGAAGATTCGCAGATATTTTTCTATCTCTCGGTTAGCTACTTTAGACTGACCGTCGGTTTGAGGGTAAGCGGCCGTGCTGAGCTTTCTACGAATTCCGAGAGCTTAGTTGATAGCTTTCTATACATTAGCGATAGATTGAGGACCCCTATCCGTAGTAATAGTGTCCAGCAGGCTATAGTGCTTCTATACGTACTGGATCAGCATTCTCGCCGTTTCTTCCGCTGTAGTTCCTTTATCCTTAGCTTAGTAGGGGATAAAATAGCGCTCCTTGCTTAGTCGATCCACTACGTTAAGCATAGCGTTATATCTATCGGAATCCGGCAGGCCGGTTACGAAATCTATCGTAATATGCTGCTACAGTTTCTTAGGGATCGGAAGTGGCTTTAGCAGACCGGCCGGAAGGCCGTAACGTAGCTTCGCGGCTTAGCATATGTAACAGTTAGCGATAAACCGGTGGATCCGCTCGAAAATTCGCGGAAACCAGTAGGTCGTCCTTACGGCTTCTATCGTCTTTTTCGAGCCTGTGTAGCCGACGTCTTTAGAGCTATAAACCAGCTGGATAACCTCTATAATTAGTTCTTCTAGAACGATTAACTTCCCTAAGCCGGTTTTGCCGAGTTTCTGCTGCGAATTAAGTCGTTCTACCTTCTCGTAGAGCGTCTCTTCTTCTGTTAGCTCTTCTATCGCGCAGATCCCTGCCTCTTTTAACACCTCGGCGTCCACTATCTGTTCGGTTAACACCTTCTGGAGCATGTTCGGATCTTCGTTCGCGTAGCTGGTCTTTCCCTCTCTTCTCGTTAGCGCATTAGCCTTTCCATTTTGCGCTCGGGGTCTATAAGTGATCTTGAAGTCGAACCCGGACAAGTAGGCGGCCTACCGAGCTTAGCGCTGCGATAACTTCTGTGTCTTTATAAAGTAGGTTAGCGACTGATAGTCTGTAAGGACCTAAACCGTGTTCTTTCCGGCTATAAGCTCCGGCTTCTACTCCTCGAAAGCCTGGATAATAGCCAATAGCTCTTTATCGTAAATAGCATAGTTGCGCTCGGCCTTATTTACAGACTTGCTGAAGAAAGCTACTGGATAGAGGGTCTCGTCCTCGTTAGCGTATTAAGAAAGGACCCCTACTGTTACTATGTCGGAAGCGTCCGTTTCTACGTAGATCGTCTTTTCCGGTCGGAAGTGTGCCAACACTAGCGCTAAGGCCACCGCCTCCTTTAGCCGGTTAAAGGCTTCCGTGCACCTCTTATTCTATAGGCCAGCGGCCTCTTTCTTTAGTGCTTCGCTTAGGGGTCTCGCTATCTTGCTAAAGTCCTTAATAAACCGTCGATAGTAGCTGCAGAATCCGAGAAACGCTCTAATTTGCGTAGTGTTTCCAGATCTCGGCTGCTTCCATTCCGCGACGGCAGCGACTTTCGATAGGTCTATCCGAATTCCTTCTCTTCTGACGATAAGACCGAGATATTTAACTTCGGTCTAGTAGAACTCGCTCTTCTTTGTGTCTACGTTTAAGCCAACCTTACCGAGCCTAGTTAACACTTTCTCGATGTAGTCTGTATATTGCTCTCTCGTTCCTTTAGTGTAATTAAGGATATTGTCTAAGTAGACAGATACGAACCGTTCTAGCATGTCTATAAAGATATAGTTTATAAAGCGTTGCTACACTGCCGGCGCGTTAGTAAGTCCGAAAGGCATTACTAACTACTTGAAATTGCCTATACGCGTAGCGAACGTCGTAAGATCTTTGGTTTATCCTTCTTCGTTTCTTAGTCGATAGAAAGCTTAGCGAATATCCAACTTGCTAAACCACTTAGCCTTCGCCACTCTCTATATAGTCTTATAGATTAGAGGCAGCAGATATACGTCTCTCTTGGTGACCTTATTAAGGCCTCTGTAATCTACGCATAGTCGGAGGCTACCTCCGGGTTTCTGTACGAAAGGAATCGGCGACGGATACTCAGCTAAGCTCAGCGTAATAAACTTCTTTGCTAGATTCTCTCGAACAAACACTTCTACCTAGTCTAGCTCGGCCGGCGACAATCGTCTTAGGGGCTCGGTTCTTAGCAACGCGGCTCCTTCTTTTAACCGGATCTTGTTGTTATATTCCAGTCGGTAGAGCGGCAGGAGATTGGAGTTAGCCTTTAAGAACACGTTAGCGTAGCTATAGAGTTCCTTTGGCAACACCTCTAACGGATCTACTTTTTCTTCTGCTATAATCTTCTAGTAATATTTAATATCTTTTATCGAGATAGCGTAAATCTTATTGTCCAGCGACCTCGCAAGGGTCGTTAAAGCCTCCGAGCTTATTATTCCGATCGTGTTTAGAGGGTCGGACTGGTCTATCGGAACCGGTTCGGTAGTCGTAACATTCGGTTTCGCAGCGACGACGGTGGCCGATTCGACAGCGGCGACGCTACTCTGCAGGGTTTTGAAACTAAGGGTGCCTTCGCCTACGTTAATAATAGCTTTCTAGTTCTTTATCTATTTCTGCCCTATAATAGTGTCAAACCTTCCGATATCTATAATTCGGAACGTCGCTTCTGTAGTGCGACCTGCTAGGGTAGTCTTTAATGGCATATAATGCGTAACACTCTCAGTGTCTTGTCCGTTGTATACCGAAATCCTCGTCGGCGACGCTAGCTTAACTAGATAACCGTATCCTTTTATTAGTTTCTAAACTAGTCGATAGTGGATCGCGGCTCCGATAAGGGCTCCTATGTTGATAAAAGCTCTTAGCTAGAGTGGTCTGCTTAAGCTATCGAGGGGGTAGACAGTAATCAGAAGGATAATAGCTGTTTCCGTGTTCACTTCCACTGCCGCTAATAGCGGATCGCTGCAGCTGTTGATACTTCCTTCTTCTAGCGACGTTGTTCGTCTTAGTGCCCTATTGTCCTTACTAGATAGGGGCCCTATCCGTCTAGCTGGTCTTTTCCCAGGATTCTTAGTAGCACTCTACTGTCTACATTGTCGGTGTCGTTCGGAGCCGGCTCGATAGCTTGTATAGTCTTTCTTAGCGGCTGCGGCTGTAGCTACTTCGTAACACGATACTCCTGCTTCTGCTTATCCGATGCTTGGCATCTCGTAGCAATGTAGCCAGGCTTTCTATACGCGTAGCAGGTAGGGACGAACGACGAACGCGGCGAATACGACGGCTGCTAAGGTGCTCTCCTAAAAGGTGCAGGAGGTCTCGTTGTCTGCGTTATCGACAGCTTCTAGTTCGATTCGCGCGACTTCGCGTAAGCGCTTAGGTTTCTGGCGGTAACTCTCGCTTAGTGCACAAAGCTCTTAAGGTCTTCGTCTTCTACAGAAGCTATAGCTACAGCTAGTTTAGGGTTCAGCTTCTGCCTCAGTAGGTAGAGCTGCTTATCTTCCGACACTCTAGCTCTAATAGCATATTTTCGGAACAGTCCGTAAAATTCCTCGAACGTCTGCCGGTTCTGGTTAATCTTGTCTAGCTGTTTACGAGCCGTCTTCTTTCGGAATAGATCTCCGAAGTGTTAATCCAGCGCTTTAATTGCTTCTTTAGCGGTTACCTCTTCTAGGTCCGCTACTAGCGAAAAAGCTTTACCTTCTAATCGCAATTCCAGGTAGGCCAATCTATCTCTGGCACTGTTTCCAGCGTAATCGCGATCTATCTTGTTCTTTATCTTTTTCTTAAACACTTCCCAGTCTTTAGGGTCCCCTTCCCTAAACGCTAGTAGATCGGGTAGTAACGTTATCGGTGTTCTACCTTAACTATAGGCCGCTAGTAAGGTAGTCTCTGCTTGTTCTTCTTAATGAGGTAGCAGCGCCAACGACATCGCTGCTACGTCTATTTCAGCTAACTGAGCCTTTATTGCCTTTAGTTGCGCTAGCCGATTCGCCGCTTAGTTTTCTAACACGTCGATAATAGTCTCTGCCGATTCCTTTTCGGCCCTTACTGCTTCGTTTTCCTCTCCTAACTGCCTGTTCTCGTCTAGGGTTCTGTAAAACAGCTTCTTAATAAGGTCTATGCCGTTGTAGACCTTCCCTACTCCGTTCTCGTTTACGTAATCTTTAAGTTCCTCGAGTGTGCAGTCGTAGATCTTCTTGTATTCGGTTATTCGTTCCTTAATCTCTGCAGTCTCTTCCGCTGTAAAACCTCTAATAATAAACTTATTATCAATAACACTAGAGCGCCTACTCGCTCTGTTAGTCTTTTCTCTTCTGCTTCGGCTTCGGCCTGTAACGCTGCTCTCTACCGTTGAAAAGCTCTCTATAGCTGTCTTACAGTGCTAGTGTTTAGTTTGGTTTAGTGTTTTTGGTGCGCGTACGTTATTCGGGTGTCTAGATAGTTCAACGGTCCCTTTCGCGCAGCGCGGAGTTAGTATAGTAAGTAAGTTCGATATATAATAATCCAGGCACGCAGATATAATTCAATACGGCCTTTTTAATAACTATATCTCGAACTAAGGAGGGAAAGGAATCTATATAGTGGTAGGTGAGAGCTTTAGGAGTAGTGTGCTAAGGCCCGGCTCGGTCCAGGAGGGCCGAGCCGAAATTCCAAGGATCTACCCTATTACTTAGTCCCACCCCTTTCTGCTACTGCAACAAGTAGCACTAGACAAGTAGGAGGAGAAACATCCTGTTAACTAGTTACAGTAACGCGGTCGTATATAGGGTAGGACAGATAGCAGCTGCAGGTACCTAGGCAGCTATATAAGACATAGGGCAGCTATAGGAGACATTAAGCAGCTATAGATAGGACTAGGTAGCTGCAGAGGGCATTAGGCAGCTGCAGAGTAGAACTAGGACAACTACCCCTAGGGACAAGAAGAGGCAGATAATACTAGGGAGCCTATAAGAGACATAGTACAGTTGCAGGAAGTAGAGAGATATAGAAGAATAGGAATAGAGATAGTTTGGGGGGGGGTAGAGCTATATAAGATAACTAGGCTGCCCGAGGCTATACAGACGACCGCTAGGTAAACGCCTACTACCTTACCCCTATAGACGACAGCAAGCTAGGACATCTACCTAAGTCCTTAACAACCCTAGACAGCAAGCAAGCACTAGAAAACTACGAGATTATAGATCTTATACCTGTATTCGACAGCGGCAGCTTCTGTCTAGATACTAGAGTTAGATAAGGGACGGTAACTCCTCTACGCCGGCTACCCTATCTAGAATAAGGCTTTCCTAAGTAGGAGCTAGGATAATCGGCTAGACAGCCTGCTGCTGCTAGAACGTACAAGTTAGATACAGAATGCATAGCTAGGGCGATAGACTAGGAGATAGACAGACAAGGAATAGAGGGTAGGTAAATAGACAGGTAAGGACCGGACGGCTTACCTATATATAGCAGGGGCTGTACCGAGGCAGATATATAGAGTCCCTACTACTAACCAACAGCCTAGACCTACGACTGTATAGGACAGTTAACTAGGCGAGGACTAACACCCTACCTAAGACCGACTACCTCCTGCTAGAGAACATCGTCGATATATACAGGAGGAACTAAGCGCCTCCTACACCTTTATAACTGCTTGTAGGTTCTCCTCTGCCTTAGCTTTAGGATCTTAATAGACAAGCTTAGAGATATAACAGTGTTAAAAGGGGGGAGGGGGGTAGTGTTAGGGGACGCTGTCCTACTAGGTCCTAGACCTAGACTAGCCGTCGTCCTAAGAAGTATAACTTAGCAGCACTAGCAAGACCTAGCTAGACCAAGTTCTAACCTAGCCTAGCGAAGTTAGTATCCCCTCTCCCTATACCCTATATAGAGAGAAACCTATACATTCTCTATATAGAGGAAAATCCTATAACTCTTAGCAGAGGGAGAACCCTACACCCCTATATAGGAGAGAAATCTCTATAACCCTATATAAAGGGAAATCTCCGCACCCCTATATAGAGAGAAATTGCTAGCTTGCTTCGTAGGTACAAAATGTATAGTAGCAGACGACGAAGGAACTATCTATTAGTTCCTTTATATAGATACCTAGCCTTAAGTTTCTAAACTAAGATTCTTAAGCTCCTTACAGATAAGATAGAAGGACGATGTTTTTAATAAAAGGAAAGAAGAGGTAACGTTGGTTGCGAGAGGGGTTTTCGCGGAAGAAGCATCGAACTAGACGAGAGAAAAAGGAGAAAAGAAGGACGAATTAAAAAAAAAAGAATCGGAAAGCCGACCGGATAAGTAAGCAGTCGAGGTCGACCGCTAATAAGGGAAGGGGGTAGTGTTACAGTAGCAGAAAGGGGTAGCGTTACGGTCAACAGATATAAAACGGAAAACACGGTCACTAGAGGTAAAACGGAAAACAACAGCATCTAGGGCCTAACTAGAACTATTAAGATTTACAGACTACAGACCAACAACCACTGGATAGAAGAAGACTCCCAGAGAGTGAAAGGCGAATTATCTCGCGATGCAAACACTCCTAGCTTAGTTCTAGAACCTTTAGAAAAAGCGGGTCTAGGAAATAAATCTGTTTGCAGAACAAAGAAACAGAGTTTAATAAGAAAGTTACTAGTAAACACTTGGCAAACAACTAGCTAGCGTAGGGGGATATAAGAACCTGCTGCCGCCCCCCTAATCTTTCTCTTCTTCTTGTTTATAGCTCGTCTTGTGCATCAATTTAGCTTTTATACCTTAGACTCCAGCCCTTCCCCTCTTTACTTAGTTTTTACACCCCTTACTCCAGACTTTAGCCTTCCCCTCCAATATTAACTTTTACATCCCTTCTCTTAGACTTTGTTTTATCCAACTCCTCTTACTTACTTCGACTTTTACATCGACCTCTTCCGACCTCTTAGCTCCCTCCTTAACATTACGAGCTATTACCTAAACACTAGACTATCAACATAGTCTTCTATACACTACGAGAAGAGGTCCCCTTTAAAGAATACTTACAACTGGACCTATTAGCAGAAGGAGTTATTAACCTAATAAACAACGATCCCAACTTTGCCCTTAGAGTCTTTTTTACAGCAATAAACATCGTCTGTACAGGCATTAAACAAGTGAAGGAACTTAACCAATACATTAATAGCCTAGAAGCAATGCTGTTAGATAGCAAGGATCAGGTATAAGAGATAGAACGAAAGATTGCCAATCTCACTATTAAGAAAGCTTAGACACAAGGACAATTGCAGAAAGCTCTAAACCTAAGGACACAGAACACTACTAGAGAACCTACTAGCAAGAGAGTAGCTGACCTAGAACTATTCTATAAAGACAAGGACAAGTTTAATAAATTTCGACTACGATTATTAATTAAGCTCTTAGCTAACGCGGACCACTCCCTAAATGAACAACAGAAGGTCTCGTATGCGTTCTCCCTCCTTACTAGCAAGGTACTGCAATAGGTCTTATACTGGTTTAACCTAAAGACACTACGAGTTACTTGTCCCGACATTACCACCTTGCTTACTGCTCTCGACTCGGCCTTTAGTAACCTATACTGCAAATCTACGGCCTAGCAGCTGATCCGAACCCTTAAGCAAACTAACAAGCTATTCTCTAACTACTATGCACAATTCTTACGGGAAATCGGATACTGTAAATACGACACAGAAGCCCAAAAGTCGGCTTTAGTTGCTAGTCTAAGCACTGAACTTCTTACCAAACTAGAGGACTAAGAGCACGAATCTTTATTATTCTACGAACTGGTTACCCTCTGCCAACGCCTCGACAGTCGTCGAAACCTGTTCTTAAACATTATTAAGACACGCAGCAACCCACTTAACAACTTGTACAAACCAGCGTCCGGTTACGACTCTTCCTATCTTTACCTAAAACTAACCTAATCCCCCCTTAGTCCTACGACTTCCTCCTATTAACAGCGAACCTATAGACCTTAGTTCAGCCAAGCTTTAAGACAGTCGACTTACATAAGAAGAAAAGCAGCGTCGCCGCAACCAACGCCTCTGCATGTATTGCGGGGAGCTAAACTACATCGCAATTAACTGCCTAACTCTAGTTAATCGCCGCAACAAGGCAGGCACCCCTCTCGGATTCCCTATAGCCGCCCTAGCACCAAAAGACAACAGCAAAGACTAGGGAAACGCTTAGGCCTGTTAACAAGACGCCTAACAGGCAAGTATTTAGATCGACATCGTACAATCTCTTCTTCTGCAGTGCAATTCTGTACTAAGGCAGAGGATAAGTTAACTTGTCCTCCCTTTGTAGTTACAGCAAATATCTATACTAAGAAGAATTCTATATACTTAGTACTTACGATAATCGACTGCGGCGTAACTAGCAAGAGTTTTATTAACCCTGGACTTGTTAACTCCTTAGGAATCCCTACTTAGAACTTGAAATACCCTAGACCCTTAAAGATGTTTAACGGTAGCGAGGCCTCCGCTAGAGGTATAACTTAGATTGCCTACGTTAAACTTCAACTTAGGAACAACTACGAAGAACACCTCTCTTGCTTTGTTATACCTCTACCTAACTAGAAAATAATCCTAGGATTGCCTTAGCTAAAGCGCTACAACCTATAGATTAACTGGGACACTGGAAGCCTCGATATAAACTTAGAACACTGCCGAAACCATTGCTACACTTTGACTTAGCTTATTCCTACAAACAGTACAAAAGATTCGATCTTCTAAGTATCTGTAGCTGCTTTCTATATAGCTATAAAGGAAAAAGGAGCTTAAATCTTTGCTACGTTAATAGAAGACATCGAGAAAGCCCTTGTTAGTCGACGAAAACCGAGAAGCTACTAATCTAGAGACAAAAGTACTAACAGAATACTACGACTTCCTTAGTGTATAGTTAGTTAAAGAAGCTAACAAGCTACCTCCTTACCGACCTTACGATTACAAGATTAAACTGGAAGAAGGTTAGACGCCCCCTTTCGGACCTCTCTACTAAATGTCCTGCGAAGAACTCCAAGTCCTGCAAAAGTTTCTGCAACAAAACCTTTAGAAAGGCTTTATTCGATCTAGTCGTTTACCTGCTGCAAGCCCTGTTATGTTTGTTAAGAAGCCCGGTAGAGGGCTACGCTTCTATGTTGACTACCGCAATCTTAAAGCTATCTCTAAGAAGAACCGATATCCGATCCCTCTAATCTAAGAAACACTAGAACGACTCTCGAAAGCAAAATAGTTTACTAAGCTCGATGTAATTGCGGCCTTTAACAAGATTCGGATAGCTAAAGGATAAGAATAGTTAACCGCCTTTAGAACCCGGTACGGCCTGTTCGAATCCCTAGTAATGCCCTTTAGAATATGCAATGCACCTAGCACTTTTTAAGAATACATAAACGACATACTAAGAGAGTACTTAGACCAATTTGTTACCGCTTACATTGACGACATCCTAGTCTATAGCACTACACTAAAAGAACATTAGGAACACGTCCGAAAGGTACTAGCAAGACTGGCAGAAGCAGGCTTGTATCTAGACATTAACAAGTGCGAATTTCACTAATAAGAAGTTTAATTCCTTAGCTTTATTATCTTAGACAAAGGCATCTGTATAGACCTAGCAAAGATTTAAGCAATCCTGGACTAGAAGATCCTAAAGACTGTTAAAGAAGTGCAAGGCTTTATTAGGTTCGCTAACTTCTACTGTCGTTTTATTTAGGGCTTTAGCTTAATAGTAAAGTTACTAACTGCTCTAACAAAGAAAGAAGCCAAGTTTAACTGGACTAACTCCTGCTAACACGCATTTAACCTCCTGCGACAACGATTTACTAAAGACCTAATCCTTTAACACTTTGACTTTAACTTAGAAACCTGCGTAGAAATAGACGCCTCTAACGGAGCTATTAGAGCAGTTCTCCTTTAACGAAAATCGCCTAACTAGCTATAGCTCCTAGTAGCTTACCTCTTAAAGAAGATGCTACCTGCCGAATGCAATTACGAGATATACGACAAAGAGCTCCTTGTAATCATTAAAGCATTTAAAGAGTAGCGACCAGAACTCGAAGGTGCAGCCTACCCGACCTAAGTCAGTTTAGACTACAAGAACTTAATTCATTTTATAAAGAACAAAATCCTTAATCGTAGACAAGCCCGCTAGAGCGAATTCCTCTTAAGGTTCAACTTTGTTATTTAATACGCGCCTAGATCTCTTAATTTAAGGGCTGATGCCCTTACCCGGATGCCTGGAACCTATCTAGTAGACCGAAAAGAAGGCTAGAGAATGTGTAACCAAACCATCCTAAAGGCCTATAACCTAAGCAAAGACCTGAAGACCTACCTAAAAGAAGGTACACTATTAATCGCTGTCTCTTTTGCTCTATGTCTAGCACCTGCCTTCCTAGAGGATAACGATTTAGAAAGCGAACCAGACAACGAAACATTTAACACTAAAGACTCCGAAACTAAAGGCTCTGTTACCTCCGACAACGAACAGGACGATAATAAATCAGCTAAAGAAGCAAATCAACCTAGAGAACTGCTCCTAATAATTAGAGAAGCTTACGAATCGGACGAACAGGATTAAGGACTGATCCAGGCCCTTAAAATAGGTCAGCGTACCTTCCCTAGCTTTTCTCTCTTAGAATGCGAACTTAGGGATAGACTGCTTTACTTTCGATCTCGTCTTTTTGTTCCTAAAGGTGCAGGCGATTCAATACGACTATACATCCTTAGGACAGTTTACAACTCGGCAGCAGGAGGCTACCTAGGACAATCGAAGCTTTACAAGCTTACTTCCTGTTACTACTAGTAGCCGTCGATATAGAAGCACGTCCGCAGATATAGAAACAACTGTCCTATCTGCAAGGCAGCTAAACACGACCGACAACGTCTACAAGGATTGCTAAAGCCTCTCCCGGCCCCTAAGCACCTGTAGAAACACATTACAATAGACTTTGTTACCTGTCTCCCTTAAGGGACTACTTAGGCAGGCGTTAAGGCAAAGAACGTCTTTATAGTTGTAGACCGACACTCTAAGGACCGCTTTGTAGTACCCTGCTAGAGCATAACTTCTAAGGAAACCGCTCGACTCTTTTACGAATACGTCTAGCGTTACGTAGACCTTCTGGACAGCATTACCTCTAACAGAGGCTCTTAGTTTATTGCCAAGTTCTAGAAACGCCTCTGCAAGCTTTTGAACATCGATTACTACATCTTAACGTCCTACTACCTAGAAACAGATAGTTAAACGGAAATTGCAAATGCACTGTTCGAACAGACGCTACGTTGCTTTATCGATTACTACTAAAGGGACTGGCCAAAACAATCCTAATAGTGGAATTCTCGGTACGCAACTAGGAGTTAGAGACAACAGGACACTTACCGTTCTATACTACTAGAGGCTACTACCCCCGAACAGGAATGGAACCTTAAGACCTACTACTGCGACCCGACGACCTAGACGAAGTCGATGCAGACTGATCCGGGCACGCAGATATGATTCAATACGGCCTTTTTGATAACTATATCTCGAACTAAGGAGGGAAAGGAATCTATATAGTGGTGGGCGAGAGCTTTGGGGGTGGCGTGCCAAGGCCCGGCTCGGTCTGGAAGGGCCGAGCCGAAATTCCAGGAGTCTACCCTATTACTCAGTCCTACCCCTTTCTGCCGCCGCAACACTACCCCCCTCCCTTATTAGCGGTCGCCCTCGACCGCTTACTTATCTGTTCCTCTTTTTTTTTTTTACATAGTTACTATCTGACGTCTTTACTTGGCGTCTATCTGATCCGTTCTACCTGATCGGAATCAGCGGTCACCCGATCTGCAGCGTAACCGGTCCGTGCGCTGCTGCGTGGGTCTATATAGATCCATCTGCCGTTCCCTATCTTCTTCTTCTTCTTTCTCTACTAAGGCCTTCGGCGCTACTGCGAGACCCCCTTAATGGCGGCTGCTTCGTTCTTCGTCGTTACTATCCTTTTGGCGGATGGCGGTAACGGAGAGCAAAGACGGTTACGAGGCGGGCCGCTACAGTAGCGCCGTTCTTGGCCTTACCGCTCTATCCGCCGGTCCTAGCCAGCGGTAGTAGTAGTAGTAAGGCCCAAGACACCGGCCAGCGGATTCTACGATCGTTTCTATCGGCTTCTGCGTCGATAGAGCGGACGTAGATATCCTTCTTCTTTATCGGCTTTCGAGCTATACAGGCCTCGGCTTCCTCGGGTTTCGAACGTAAAATTCTCTTAGCACCTCCGCTGAATTCCGGAGGTTCTCGACCGGATACCATTTATAGTCTTCCGGCTATCCTTTCTATAAGATCCTCGCTTCGATGGATCCCCTTCGTCTTCTGATATCTATAACATCTTCCACCTCCTATTCTTCTTCTTTATCGTCTATTTCGATCGACAGGGGCTCGGCGAACCCCTGATCTAGAAGACCGTCTTTAGGGTCTAGACTTAACAGATCCGAATAGAAGACATCGTAGATCCGGAACGATTTCGGCAGCTAGAGCCGGTAGGTTACTAGCGACCTCTTTTCCATTATTTTGAACGGACCTACGTAGCGAGGGTTGAGCTTCGCGTTGCCTTTCAGCCTCAGGTTCCGCGTGTTAAGCTATACCTTTTGGCCTTCCTCGAATTCTATTAGTAACCTCTTTCTATTAGCTTAAGTCACTATCTTCTTCTAAGCTGATTCCATCGCTTCTTTCGCTACCTTGATCGCTTCCTCTATCTGAGATCGGAGCGCTTCTGCCGCCGCCTCGGCGATTCTCTTCGACGAGGTGGTAGTAGAGGGTTCTAAAGAGCTAGGTTCGTTTGGCGGTTAAAAGCTTATCCTCGGAAGATAACCGTATATTATCTTAAACGGCGCTAGTAAGGTGGCTTCCGACCGTGCTAAATTGGCGCAGAATTCGGCTATCGTCAACACCTTAACCTATCCTTCTTAATGATAGCTGCAGAAGATTCTCAGGTATTTTTCTATCTCGCGATTGGCCACTTTAGACTGGCTGTCGGTCTAAGGGTAAGCGGCCGTGCTAAGCTTTCTACGAATTCTAAGGGCTTAGTTAATGGCTTTCTATACGTCTGCGGTGAATTGAGGACCCCTATCCGTAGTAATAGTGTCCGGCAGCCTATAGTGCTTCTATACGTACTGGATCAACATTCTTACCGTTTCTTCCGCAGTAGTTCCTTTATCCTTAGCTCGGTAGGGGATGAAATGGCGCTCCTTGCTTAGTCGATCTACTACATTGAGCGTAGCATTGTATCTATCGGAATCCGGCAGGCCGGTTACGAAGTCTATCGTAATGTGCTGCTATAGTTTCTTAGGGATCGGAAGTGGCTTTAGCAGGCCGGCCGGAAGGCCGTAACGTAGCTTCGCTGCTCGGCATACGTAACAGTTAGTAATAAACCGATGTATCCGCTCGAAGATTCGCAGAAACTAGTAGGTCGTCCTTATTGCTTCTATCGTCTTCTTCGATCCTGCGTAACCAATGTCCGTAGAGCTATAGACCAGCTAGATAACCTCTGTAATTAGTTCTTCTGGAACGATTAGTTTCCCTAAGCCGGTTTTGCCGAGCTTCTACTGCTGATTAAGCCGTTCCACTTTCTCGTGCAGCGTCTCTTCTTTAATCGGCGGCTCTATCGTACAGATCCCTACCTCTTTCAATACCTCGGCATCTACTATTCGTTCTGTTAGCACCTTCTGAAACATGTTCGGATCTTCTTTCGCGCGGCTGGTCCTCCCTTCTTTTCTCGTTAACGCGTCTGCCTTTCCATTTTAAGCTCCTGGTCGATAGGTAATCTCAAAATCGAATCTGGATAAGTAGGCAGCCTACCGGGCTTGGCGCGGTAACAGCTTCTGCGTCTTTATAAAGTAGGTTAGTAACTGGTGGCCTGTAAGAACCTGGATCGTGCTCTGTCTAGCTATAAGCTCCGGTTTCCACTCCTCGAAAGCCTAAATAATGGCCAGCAGTTCTTTATTATAAATAGCGTAGTTCCTCTTAGCATTATTTATAGACTTGCTAAAGAAAGCTACCAGATAGAGAGTCTCGTTGTCGTTAGCGTATTGAGAAAGGACCCCTGCTGTCACTGTGTCGGAAGCGTCTGTCTCTACGTAGATTGTCTTTTCCGGTCGGAAGTGCGCTAGTACTGGTGCTAAGGCCACTGCCTCCTTTAGTTAGTTGAAAGCTTCTGTATACTTCTTATTCTATAGGCTAGCGGCCTCCTTCTTTAACGCCTTATTCAGTGGTCTCGCTATCTTGCTAAAGTCCTTAATGAACTGTCGATAGTAGCTGCAGAATCCGAGAAACGCTCTGATTTGCGTAGTGTTTCCGGATGTCGGTTGCTACCATTCCGCGACGGCGGCCACTTTCGACAGGTCTATCCGGATTCCTTCTCTTCCGACTATAAGACCGAGATATTTAACTTTGGTCTAATAGAACTCGCTCTTTTTCGTGTCTGCGTTTAATCCGACCTCGTAGAGTCTCTTTAACACCCTCTTAATGTAGTCTGTATACTGTTCTCTCGTTCCCTTAGTATAGATAAGAATGTCGTCTAAGTAGATAGAAACGAACTGTTCTAGCATGTCTATAAAAGTGTGGTTTATAAAGCGTTGCTACACAGCCGGCGCGTTGGTAAGTCTAAAAGGCATTACCAACTACTTGAAATTACCTATATGCGTAGCGAATGTCGTAAGATCTTCCGTCTGTCCTTCCTCGTTCCTTAATTGATAGAACGCTTGGCGAATATCCAGCTTGCTAAACTATTTAGCCTTAGCTACTCGTTGTATAGTCTTATCGATTAGAGGCAGCGGGTATACATCTCTCTTAGTGACCTTATTAAGGCTACGGTAATCTACACACAGTCGGAGACCGCCTCCGGGTTTCTGTACGAAAAGAATTGGTAACGCATATTCTGCTAAGCTCGGCGTAATAAACTTCTTCGCTAAGTTTTCTCTAACAAACACTTCTACCTAGTCTAGCTCGGCCGGCGATAGTCTTCTTAAGGGCTCGGTTCTCGGCAGTGCGGCTCCTTCTTTTAACCGGATCTTGTTGTTATATTCCGGTCGGTAAAGCGGTAAGAGGTTGGAGTTAGCCTTCGAGAACACGTTAGTGTAGCTATAGAGTTCTTTCGGTAACACCTCTAGTGGGTCCACTTCTTCTTCTGCTATTATCTTCCGGTAGTCTTCGATGTCTTTTATTAAGATAGCGTAAATCTCGTTGTCGGGCGACCTCGCGAGGGTCGTTAGAGCTTCTGAACTTATTATTCCGATCGTGTCTTAAGGGCCGTACCGGTCCTTTGGAGCCGCTTTGATGGTCGTAGCGTTCGGTTCCACTATAACGACGGTAGCCGGTCTGGCGGCGGCTCCGTCGTGCTAGTTTTTGAACCCTAGCTTGCCTTTACCTACGTCGATAACAGCTTTCTGGTTCTTTATCTATTTCTGTCCTATAAGAATGTCAAATCTTCCGATATCTATAATTCGGAACGTCGCTTCTGTAATGCGACCTGCCAAGGTGGTCTTTAATAGCATATAATGCGTAACACTCTCTATGTCTTGTCCATTGTACGTCGAAATCCGTATCGGCGATGCTAGCTCTACTGGATAGCTATATCCTTTTATTAGCTTTTAAACCAATCGATAGTGGATAGCCGCTCCGATAAGGGCCCCTATGTCGATAAAAGCTCTTAGCTAAAGTGGTTTGCTCGATCTATCGAGGGGGTGGACAGTAATTAGAAGGATAATAGCTGTTTCCGTGTTCACTTCCACTGCCGCTAAGAGCGGATCGCTGCAGCTGTTGATGCTTTCTTTCGTTAACGTAGTTCGTATTAGTGCCCTGTTGTCTATACTGGATAGGGGGCCTATCCTTCCAGCTAATCTTTTCCCAGGATTCGTAGTAGCACTCCACTGTCTACGCTGTCAGTGTCGTTCGGAGCCGGCTCTATAGCTTGTATAGTCTTTCTCGGTAGCTGTAGCTGCGGCTGCTTTATAACACGATACTCCTGCTTCTGCTTATCTAATGCTTGGCATCTCGTAGCGATATAGCCAGGCTTTCTATACGCGTAGCAGGTAGGGACGAACGACGAACGCAGTGACTGATAAGGTGGCTGCTAGGGTGCTCTCCGGAAAGGTGCAGGGGGTCGCGTCGCCTGCGTTATCGACGGCTTCTAGGTCAATTCGCGTAATTTCGCGTAAGCGCTTAGGTTTCTCGCGGTAACTCTCGCTCGGTGCACGAAGCTCTTAAGGTCTTCATCTTCCACTGAGGCTATAGCTGCGGCCAGTTTAGGGTTCAGCTTCTGTCTTAATAGATAGAGCTGCTCGTCTTCCGCTACTCTGGCCCTAATAGCATATTTTCGGAATAATCTGTAGAGTTCCTTAAACGTCTGTCGGTTCTAGTTAATCTTATCTAGCTGCTTACGGGCCGTCTTCTTCTAGAAGGGGTCTCCGAAGCGTTAATCTAGTGCTTTGATCGCTTCCTCGGCGGTTACCTCTTCTAGGTCCGCTACTAGCGAAAAAGCTCCTCCTTCTAATCGCGACTCTAGGTAGGCCAATCTATCTCCGGCACTGTTTCCGGCATAGTCTCGATCTATCTTGTTCTTTATCTTCTTCTTAAATGCTTCCCAATCCTTAGGATCTCCGCCTCTAAACACCGGTAGGTCCGGCAGTAATGTTATTAACGTGCCGCCTTGACTGTAGGCTGCTAGTAAGGCGGTCTCTGCTAGTTCTTCTCGATGCAGTAGCGGCAACGTCGCTCTCTCTATCTTAGCTAGCTGAGTCTTTATCTCCTTTAGTTATGCCAGTCGGTTCGCCGCTTGGTTTTCCAGCACATCTATAATAGTCTCGGCCGATTACTTCTCGGCCCTTACTGTCTCTATTTCCTCTCTTAACTGTCTCTTTTCTTCTAGGGTTCTGTAAAACAGCTTCTTAATAAGGTCTATGCTGTTATAGACCTTTCCTACTCCGTTCTCGTTTACGTAATCCTTAAGTTCCTCGAGCGTACAGTCGTGGATTTTCTTGTATTCGCTTATTCGTTCCTTAATCTCTGCGGTCTCTTCCGCTGTAAAACCTCTAATAATAAACTCATTATCGATGATACTGGAGCGCCTGCTCGCTCTGTTAGTCTTTTCTCTTCTGCTTCTGCTTCGGCCTGTAACGCCGCTCTCTACCGCTAAGAAGCTCTCTATAGCTTTCTTACAGTGCTGGGGTTGTTGGTTTGTGTAGTGCGCGTGCGTTATTCGGGGGTCCAGATAGTTTAACGGTCCCTTTCGCGCAGCGCAGTAGTAGTATAGGGAGTAAGTTCGAGATATAATAATCCGGGTACGCAGATATGATTTTATACGGCCTTTTTAATAACTATATCTCGAACTGAGGAGGGAAAGGAATCTATGTAGTAGTGGGCGAGAGCTTTGGGGGTGGCGTGCCAAGGCCCGGCTCGGTCCGGAAGGGCCGAGCCGAAATTCCAGGGGGTCTACCCTATTACTCAGTCCCACCCCTTTCTGCCGCCGCAACACAGACGACTAGGCAACGCACCTCTCCTAGATCTACTAGGAGGTCTAAGAAGAAATAACTTACGCCTAGGCTATCTATAAAGAACAAGCTAACCGAAAACAACAACTAGCCCTAGACTATTAAGTAGGAGACAGAGTGTACCTAGACTCTAAGAACATTGTTACAGGAAGACCTTCTCGCAAACTCGATTAGAAAAAACTAGGCCCCTTCCCTATTATGGAGAAGATCAGCTCGTACGTATACTGCCTCTAACTGCCGGAAGACTAGGAAATCTACGACGTCTTCCATCCTGTTCGACTAAGACCTAAAGAAGGAGATCCCTTCCTAATCTAATTGCAAGACTAAGAACGAACCCGCATTCTCCCTGTAGAAGACAACGACGAAGACAAAGAAGGAGAATACTACGTACGCAAAATTACAGACTGTTAAGTAATTAATAGACAGACAAAGTACAAAGTTCAATAGCAAAGCTACGAAGACTAGGACACTACTTGGGAACTCCTTAGAAACATTATCTTCGATAAGGACAAGATTGAAGCCTTCTACCGTTAAAACCTCTTAGACTCTAGAGACGACCGCCTGGAAACCTGGTACAGCTAAAGAGAACTGGATTCTGCTTACTAATGGAATATTAACTGTAACATTAGGCCTGCTCCTAGGAATAAGCAGACTTACCCCCGGTATCTCGAACTACTAAGGCTTCGTAGGAACTCCGCTATATTAAGGGGGGCTACTGTTACGGTTAACAGATGTAAAACGGAAAACACGGTTACTAGAGGTAAAACGGAAAACAACAGCATCTAGGGCCTAACTAGAACTATTAAGATTTACAGACTATAGGCTAACAACTACTGGATAGAAGAAGACTCCTAGAGAGTAAAAGGCGAATTATCTCGCGATGCAAACACTCCTAGCTCAGTTCTGGAACCTTTAGAAAAAGCGGGTCTAGGAAATAAATCTGTTTGCAGAACAAAGAAACAGAGTTTAATAAGAAAGTTACTAGCAAACACTTAGCAAACAACCAGCTAGCGTAGGGGGATATAAGAACCTGCTGCCGCCCCCCTAATCTTTCTCTTCTTCTTGTTTATAGCTCGTCTTGTGCATCAATTTAGCTTTTATACCTTAGACTCCAGCCCTTCCCCTCTTTACTTAGTTTTTACACCCCTTACTCTAGACTTTAGCCTTCCCCTCTAACATTAACTTTTACATCCCTTCTCTTAGACTTTGTTTTATCCAACTCCTCTTACTTACTTCGACTTTTACATCGACCTCTTCCGACCTCTTAGCTCCCCCCTTAACAGGTAGGACTAAGTAATAGGGTAGACCCTTGGAATTTTAGCTCGGCCCTTCCGGACCGAGCCGGGCCTTAGCACACTACCCCTAAAGCCCTTACATACTACTATATAGATTCCTTTCCCTCCTTAGTTCGAGATATAGTTATCAAAACAGCCGTATTAAATTATATCTGCATGCTCGGATTAGGGGGTAGTGTTACGGCGGCAGAAAGGGGTAGGACTAAGTAATAGGGTAGACCCTTAGAATTTCGGCTCGGCCCTTCCGGACTAAGCCGAACCTTGGCACACCCCCCCTAAAGCCCTTACCTACCGCCGTATAGATTCCTTTCCCTCCTTAGTTCGAGATATAGTTATTAAAACAGCTGTATTAAATTATATCTGCGCACTTAGATCAGGGTAGACCCTTGGAATTTCGGCTCGGCCCTTCCGGACCGAGCCGGGCCTTAACACTCTACTCCTAAAGCCCTTACCCACCGCCGCATAGATTCCTTTCCCTCCTTAGTTCGAGATATAGTTATTAAAACAGCTGTATTGAACTATATCTGCGTGCTCGGATCAGTATTGAACTATATCTGCGCGCTCGGATCAGTCGAGAAGCTCTCTATAGTCTTCCCGCGGTACGTTAGTTGTGGGTTTGGGGGTAAGTGCGCATGCGTTACTTAGGTAACCGGATGTAATTTAACAGGCCCTTTCGCGCAGCGCGGTGGTGTAGTAAAAGGTGAGTTTAAGATATAATAATCCGAGCACGTAGATGTGGTTCAATACGGCTGTTTTGATAACTATATCTCGAACTGAAGAGGGAAAGGAATCTACGTAGCAGTGGTAGTGACGGTTTTGGTGGTAGTGTGCCAAGGCCCGGCTCAGTCCGGAAGGGCCGAGCCAAAATTCCAAGGGTCCACCCCATTACTTAATCCCACCTCTTTCCGTCGCTGCAACAGGGGGTAGTGTTGCGGCGGTAGAAAGGGGTAGGACGAGGTAATAGGGTGGACCCTGGATTTCGACTCGGCCCTTTCCGGGATTCAGGTTCCGGAACGGACCAAGCCGGGCCTTGGCACACCACCATCACAAAGCCCACCTCCACTACCACATAGATTCTTCCCTTCCCTCAGTAAGGCCGTATCAAATCGTATCCACGCGCTCGGATCATTATATACTGAGCAATACGTCCAAGGCTTTGAAATTTGTGGTGCTAGTAGTTAGATAGAGCAAAAACAATTCGACCTCCTTAATTAGACGAGTAAATGTTTTGTTGCCAAGACGTTGCATATTCAAATGCAAGTGAGTTGTGCTCAGAAAACTTGCACAGCTCACTGGTGTGTAGTGCACGTCAGATGTGCTTGGCCCTTGGTCAAATGATGGGCGGCGTTCTCGGGACGAATGTTGTGTCCGCACGGTGCCGTGCAGCGAAACACCCGAAGCGGGATGGGAACGGCTGAACGACACGAGGCTTGGAAACCAACCACAAAACGAGGCCGGGGTGTGTGCTCCATGTTGCTTTGCTGTGCGACCTTGAAATGTCTCATGGTGCGGAAGGTTGCGCAGCATCAGTCCCCACATCAACACCGCCGCGTTCTTCACGCTTCTCAGTGTACATGGTTGGGCCGGCGTTGCTCGAAATAGCATCCGGATGCTTGTCATGTGTCTTCATTGCATGCATTGCGGCGATCGCTACCTAATCCAGCGACTTTTGTTACGCAGCATCCTTCCTTCGTGGGTCGTCCGCAACACCTTCTTCCCTTTTGGGCGCGCCTTTTTCCCCGGTTTGCATCGACAATCGCTAGCTTCGCAGTAGACTGGTTCTCCTCACAGGTCTTGCATCGGCTTGCCTCACGTAGAACCCGGACCGCCAAGTAGGGCAAATCTCCGCACAATGCTGGGTCCTATCTCATCGTACTCGGCTTTCGTGTGGCAGTAGCTTCTGAACTCCGGCGTTTGACCGAGAAGTGAGCCTCCAAACCATGGACCATGTCGTTGTCGCTTGTGGGTAATGACTTGCACATCCAGACCGCCGGACTTGACGGCATTGCCCGCTTGTGCTTCCGAGTGAGCGATCCTGGCATCGACCAGGTGCTTGATGTCTCGTTGTAATCTCCGGCCGAATTGCTGGTACAATGTCGAACCTCCGGACAGGACGATGTTCTTGTATAGACCTCTCCGAACATCGATGGGCGAGCTTTGGATGACAGTGTCGACAATGTTTGGAAGAGGCGTCAGGAAGTCGGATGAGTAAATTTCGGGGTTGAAGAAGATCTCGGGTGCCAGGAATCGCTCGTATCCGACATCGATCATGGCGCTCCTGCCGTTTGGATACTTGACCTCGTACTGCTTGAAGCGCTCGCCCGGCTCACGATCGAAGCGTGCAAACTCCTTGACGATATCCGGGCAGACGTAGCAAAACTCCTCCTTTATGCGCTCGGCAGTCTTCAAGGTGCTGTCGGGCTCTCCGCGGTCTCGAAGCAACGATTGCACAAAGTATGTGATATCTCGTCCAGCAATCGGTATGCTCTTGATGGAGCTTCCAATGACATATCCCTCTGCGACCGGGATGACATGAGTGACACCTTCTCCCGAGTCGATGACAGTTCCCGTCAGTGATCGATCGTGAACTTTGCTGCTGGTCCAGGATGCGGCGAGGGCAAGCACGGCCTGCACGGCGATATATAGACCGGCGCAGTTGAAGGATTCGAACATGATCTCGGCGGTGGCCTCGCGATTCTCGGGAGGGTTGAGTGGGGGCTCGGTGAGGAGGAAGTAGTGGTCCTCGGGCTCCACGCGGAGGTATTTGAAGATGGAATTCGACCAGAAGCGCTCCATGTGGTCCTGCAAGCGGTCAGGGGCGGTGCTTGGAGCGAAAACGAGACGCCTCTTACCCAATTCTCGATCTGGCCATGGCGTATGGGATAGTGGAGTCCGTAGCCTGGACCACATCAGCCAGCGCCATGCCACGTCGCCCACGTCGTCGCTTACCCGGACCCGATGCTGCACTCAATGCTTCATCTCCAATGAAGAAGTCCAAGTCCTCGGTCCCTCGCTTGGCACTGAGATGTCCTTGCGGGCCCGCGCCTCCTGTCAGGAAGGTGGGCTTGTTTGCGACAGCCGGTCTGCCTGAGCCCGAACTGCCGCCTCCACCACCTGGGCCCTTGGTTGCGATGGCGGTGGGGAAGACGAACGACGGCGAGTCGTTGCCGGCAAACCCAAGCTTAGAGTACCCCGTGCCGCTGTCACCGCCATTAGCGAGGCCCCGTCTGCGGTGCTGACGTGGGCGTACTTGTCCATGACAACGGCGGGCGTCTGCGGCGCCATGGCTGCGTGCGTGGGCGGGTCGGGGCGTCGAGCGTGGGCGGGCCTCGCGGAGGTGTTCTATCCTGGGCTGCGTCTGGCACATGGCAGGGCATTCACGGCATACGGAGAGGTGGCGGGGCGCTTCCGTCGTGCCAAGAGCAGGACCACTGCAGAGCCGCAGCGGCCGCCGACTTCAGCCGTGCCCGCCTCCATCGTCCTGGGCCTCCCTGCACAGTCTCCAGTCTCCAGTCTCCAGGTCTACCGTCTGCACGTGCCCCGTGGGCAGCCAGCACAACTGCGCCTTCCGCCCGCGCCGGCCTGGATGACCGCTGGGGTGTCGGAGGGAGGAGCACGGTCGGAGGGAGCAGCAACGTCGCAGGGCGGAGCAAGATCGGAGTCATGTCCGTCTGCCGGCTCGCACCCACGCGCTTTCCTCTGCGCCGCAGGAAAGAGCAGCACGCACGTGGCCGGGCAGAAAAACACGGCGGTCATCCGCCTCCTCTCCACATCGACGCGCACTCGCCCTCGCGTCCGTGTCCGGCAGCAGCGTCGCCCAGCCACAATCTTTAGAAATCGTTCGGCGCGAGCATTCTCATGTCCTGCATCTCTTGAAGAGGCTGCCGCATCTTTCCACCGCAGCTCGCCTCCCTTCTCGCCGTGCTGGCTCCCCCTCCCTCGGTTTCGCCCCGCCCTACACCCTATGAACCACTCCCGCCGTCGACATGTCTTCCCGGACTTCTCGCCCGTCCCGGAAAGCGTCGGACATCGCCTGCGTGTTCGTCCACGCCGGAGCTGGTTACCACTCGAAGGAGAACGAGCTGCACCATTTGCAAGCGTGCGCAGAGTAAGTGCACCCGGGGCAGCACAAAGTGCGTCTGCCTGGAGCCTGACTGTGAGGCAGCGCCTGCAAGGCAGCCATGAGCATTCTCAGGGCTGGAGGCTCGGCTGTGGATGCCGTGGAATTGGCCATCAGAGTGCTGGAAGATCGGGAAATCACCAACGCCGGCTTTGGCAGCAATCTGGGCTTCGATGGCATCGTCGAGTGTGATGCCATTGTCATCGACCATCGCGGACAGAGCGGTGCCTGTGCTGCTGTTTCTCGTACGCCTGCTTTCGTCGACGCTGGAGCTGCATGAGACTGACCATGCTGCAGAAGTCAAGAACCCGGTGTCGCTGGCTCGCCTCATCCTCGACCACTCCACCAAGACGCTTTCTCTTCGACGTGTGCCTCCCAACCTGCTCGCAGCCGAAGGCGCCACCCAATTTGCCAGACAGCATGCTATCCCAATCCTACCTTACGACGCCATGATCTCGAAGTTTACCAGACATCGCTGGCAGAAGTGGAGGGCAGACTTGGACAAGACGCTGCGACACAAACGCGCCGTCGACCACAGCCATTTCGACACGACCGACCCTTTCGTCAATGAGCTAGAAATCAGAGAGAGACATCGATCCGACCATTCAGACCGAATGACTCAGCAAGCATTGATTCCGCAAGCGCAAGCACTTTTCAATGATGCGCAGCCCATCTCGCCGCCTCCGACCTCCGAAGGCGTTGGCGTGGCCTCGGGCGACGGCGGCCCCGAGACAGACCCCGAGGAACTCATCACGGACACTGTCGGTGCCATAGCCATCGACAACTATGGCAATATCGCTTGCGCCGCCTCGTCCGGTGGGATTGGGATGAAGCATCGTGGTCGTGTGGGTCCTGCTGCGCTTGCAGGCGCTGGGGCCACGGTTGTACCCATACACAAGCACGATGGGGAAAAGGTATGCGTTGCGACCGTCACATCTGGCACCGGCGAACACATAGCCACGACGAGGGCCTCTGATCGATGTAGCGAAAACATCTATCACAACCAGTCCACCGGCAAGGACGGCAGACGGGAACATGATGTGATGGAGGAGACGGTTCTGAGAAACTTCATCCAGCACGACTTCATGGGACACCCGTCGGTCAAAGACTCCGACTCTACCGGCGCAATTGGCCTCCTGACGGTCAAGGCCACCAAGGACGGTGCGTATTTCTTCTACGCCCACAACACCGACTCGTTCGCGCTCGCGTCCATGCACAGCGACGAGGCGCAGCCGGTGTGTACGATGAGTCGGGGCACGGGGGGTTCGATTGCTCAAGGTGGCCGTCGATTGAGGTATCGGAGTCGATCATAGGATGGGTACAAGTCGCACAGACCAAGGGGGAAGCCGTTTGGGGGGAGCTGGAAGGTGCTGGTGGGCCGGATTTCTCCATGAACCTAACACAGATTGCCCCCGTCTCGTCGAGAATTGCTGCCTTCCCAGGTGCCAAGATCTCTTCCGCCCACGCTCCACTCAGAGCACCGTGTACGAAGCTGATGGCTCGGTCGCTCGACAGCATGAGATGACGCTCCGAAGCAGTCTTGTGTCGGCCATATTCGTCGCGGGGCCGTTGCTGCGGCGCAGAGCCGGCCCGGCACGCCGCCTCGAATGCGAGCGTGCACAAGCGAGCATTTCGGATGAACTCCCCTGGCGCGTCACGTCCGCTGGGCAATATGGGAGTGTTTTCGACGGGCTTCAGAGGTACGTTTGTGACCGGTTTGCGTGTGCTAGCTATCAACCAAACCCAAGATTTGTCGCCGGCTGCCCATCCTGAAAGAGATCGATATAGTCCGTGTCGCCGTCAGCCAATTTGCGGAAATTGAGCCGGGTCGACCACCGTATGTTTCTCGTAAATGCAACCTCATTGTAGCCGTCGCCGTGCTCGGCGATGGCACTAAATGTGTTCTTGTATCCAACAGGCCGATGGTGCTGGAACAGCTGCGGCTCGACGGTCAAACAGCTGTGTTGAGGCCGATCATCGAGACCGTCGCACAGGGTTCGCATCATGATGTCCATGGCAGAATTCATCTTTCGGATGCCGAGCTCATATAAGATTCGTCGCGCGCCTTGTTGCGAGACGCCGTATGCGAGGGAGCAGACGTTCATCTTGGCACGATGCACCACGCGTGTATGAGCCGGATATCCTTTGACGAGCTGATCAGTGCCGTATTCAATCTTGACGTGCTGAGGCTCCGGGACGGTTTCGTCGTCCGGGATGATGACGGTGCCGGTGTGGATGCGCAATTTGTTGTTTGCCGGATCGACCATTTCGGTTCCGCAGTGGCCAAGCCAGAGTATGTCCCAGAGCTTGGTGTCGCCGTATGGCGAGTCTTTCGGCTCCACGACGGGATTGTCCGTGACGTGAAAGACGTCGTCCTCCCGACCCGGCTGTACCAGGAGTCTGGAAGCTCTCGCGAAGTCCTGCATCTGCGTCTTGATGCGCAGATCCCAGTCGATGTCCCCTTCCACGATCAGAGCCGATGCGATGTTCTGCTCGACGACGGTCCTCAGCGCATTGATGTGTGCTCTCCACGCTCCTTTCACCCCGTTGGTCAGCTTCGGGTCGTGGCCGCCCGGAGGAAGGGTGCGGTTGAGGACTTCGGCCACGCCATCGATGTAGTCAATCTTCAGGCCGCCGTGCGGGGTCAGGGCTGCTGCGAGCGACATGGAGTCACGCAGGTCGGATCGGGTGGGAAGGTCGATGACGAAGATGTTCTGGAACTGCGGCGCGTCAGCGGCTCCTCGCGTGCTGGTCCAAGCAGGCGCTGGGACTGACGCCGAGCGTAGCATTGCCGGCATCGGCCAGCAGGTGGCCATGGAGGGCGGCGCGCGGCGGAGTGCGTGCAGGACGCAGCGGCGGGATGGCGGAGCGGCCGAGGCTGAGGAGGAGGAAGACGAGGAGCAGGCTGCCGGCGCTGGCCAGCAGCAGGCGCGGAGAGAGCGACTGCATGGCGCGGACGGCCAGAGGGAAGCCACTGCCCGCGACATGTGAGCGGGATTCCCGGGGCCAGCCGAATCAAAGCCGCGTCCGCGGTCGTTCTTTCCGTCCGCGGTCGTTCCTTCGCCACATACCACCAACCACCAACCACATATCACCAACCACCAACCACCAACCACCTACCACCACACACCACACACCACACACCACCGACACACACCACACATACCACCGACCGACACACACAATGGGCTCCGTCGTCATCCCCCACCTCGTCACCGGCTGGCACGTCGACCAGGCCATCATGTCGGAAGAAGACCGGCTCGTCGTCATCCGCTTCGGCCGCGACTGGGACCCCGACTGCATGCGCCAGGACGAGGTGCTCTACAAGATCGCCGACCGCGTCAAGAACTTCGCCGTCATCTACGTCTGCGACCTCGACCAGGTGCCCGACTTCAAGCAGATGTACGAGCTGTACGACCCGCTCACCCTCATGTTCTTCTTCCGCAACAAGCACATGATGTGCGATTTCGGCACCGGCAACAACAACAAGCTCAACTGGGTGCTGGAGGACAAGCAGGAGCTCATCGACATCATCGAGACCATCTACAAGGGCGCCAAGAAGGGACGGGGTTTGGTCGTGAGCCCGAAGGACTACTCCACGCGATACCGATATTAGAGTTCGACCAGAAGCAGAGGTCGACTTGCGCTTAAGTCTCTGAGGACAGCCAGTCTCGAGGCTTATATATTTCGCTCACGTCTCTGAGGACAGTCAGTCTCGAGGCTTATATATTGCGCTGAAGTCTCTGAGGACAGTCAGTCTCGAGGCTTATATACTTCGCCTGGCCTCGATATCTCTGTCACCACACCAAGTTCGCGATCTCATCATGCGTATCTCCGACATCACCACCAGCTGGGCTGCGGCCAACGCGACCACAACTACATCGACCAACAGTGCTGTGACGAGCGCTTCCACACATGCAAACAGTGTAGCTGCCATCAACAACACTGCACTCCAATCAGGCTTGCTTCCAATCACAACCATTCCTGCTGCAACCCTTCCTGCTACAACCATTCCGGCTACAACCCTGCTGACAAGCCGCACAAAGATCGCAAACCAGACTGGATCCCTACCAAGCTTGCTTCCAGTCACGATCTATCCCACCACAGCCGCTACGACCCGCACAGTGGCCGCCTTGGGCAGTGGAATCCCATCAGGATTGAACCCGGCCTCGCGTGTGTCAAGTCATCTGCCCTCAACAGACCGTGTATCCGGCGATGCGTATCCGACTCATTCGGCCCCTTCCGATCCAGCCCCGACTGCCTCCTCTCCATCAAGCCCACCTGCAACCATGCCTGGATGCGACAGCAAATGCAAGCAGCGTATGTACTACGCTATCATCGATCGTGGATGCAGAGCGGGAATTTCCATGGCACTGACTGCTCACGACTCTCGCAAATGGTGCTTCCAGGACCACAAGTCATGGTGCTCGGGCACTATCGGTGGTACCTGCAGCACAATCACTGCAAAACTCGTCAGTGATAACCGCCCTGCATTCTCGCCTGACTCTTGTGGGGAGGAGTGTTTCATCAACCTGTTGTCTCGCGGCACCCAACAAGCAACTTACTGGGCCGCCGACTGGGGTAACCACACCTTCAACCAGCCCAGCCGAGGTGGACATGTCAACCGAACCGCACTCCATCTGCTCGATCATACCATAGAGCACATGCGAAAGTTGCCGACCCACTCCGTTGTGAACCGCACTGCTTTGGCAAATCGGGAGGGTCGCACACAACCTCGTCGGGAAGCCCTTCCAGATTCAACAAGGCCAGTGCACCAGCGACCAACAAAGAATGACGTCGAGGATGATGCTCGAAAATCGGACAACCTGGCCACAGCTATCGGCGCTGGCGTCGGGGTTGGAGTTCCTCTAGCACTCATGGCAGCTGGATGGGCGTGGGCTGCCACCGGTGTGACAGGCGCCATTTTTGTATCAGATATGATCGGCTCTGAGGGCATTCTGAGACCCTCCAACTGGATGAGGAACGTCCTGACGAACAACGCACCATTACAGCAGGCTGCCAGCTGGGCCGGCGAGAATGCATTGTCTGCTGCTGCGCAATCGGGCGAGACAGTTGCACGAAGTTTCGCCGAGACTTTCACGGAAAATGCCGCCGCAGGTATCAACAACTGGCCAGCAGGTGAAATCTTCCGCACCGAACTGTTTAATCCTGTGACGGGCGCAATGGAGAACGGCCTCGTCAGGGCAGTACCCGCTGCCACGGACGCTACGAGCATGTTGACATCCAATGCAGCAAACATGATTCGAGATGGGTTCAGGAGCTTCGCCAGGGTTGGTGCCAACGGCGAGTTCTTGCAGCCCATGAATCCACAGTGGTTGCTTCCCTCCGCCCTCAATTCTGTCGAAGGCGCAGCCTGGCGTGCCGTCCAAGGCGCAGAGTCACTTGCTTCCAGCGCGACTGGTGTACTTGCCAACGCAGGAGGCATTGTCCTGGACTCTCTGGGCCAACCCACGGTGCAAGTTGCTGGCGATGTCGTCTCTGTGGCTAGCTCACTGGCGAACAAAGGCAGCGCGGCTTTGGATCTGGCTGCTCAGGAGATCCTGTCTGTCGGCAGCTTCGAAAGTGATGCTTGGTCTGACTCGTCGGGTTGCTGGAGCCCTGTCGATAGCGGCGGTTCCCCAGCTGGTTCTCCTGGTGATCCCTCGCCCCCATCACGTGGATCTGGAGGCCGTGATTACTTCGGGGGCCCGCCTGACATACCAGTGTTCACTGGAAATCCGCCACTTGATGCCATTTCTGAGGATCCTGGCGAGGATGCGCTTATGCTTTATCGACGTGGTATTCCCGGAGCTGTTTGTGCGGCTGCCAAGGATCTCTTGGATGGTGTTGGCGACGTCCTTGGTTGGTTCTTCGGCGACGACGATGATGATGGAAACGATGGCAAATGGGGGATCATCTCCAAGAAGCACTACGAGAAGTTGTCAAAGCCGAAGACATCCACCACCACTGCTCCTTCTCCCACTGGCCAACGTCCGACTATCCTACAGACCGCGACTCGTCCTGCGGCTCCGAACACGACCGCTTCTCCAGCCACATCTACGCCACAATATTCTTCGAGCAGCTCGTCACCATCCAGGTACATGGATGCTGGCACGCTCACGACAAGCACGAGCCTACCACCTACCGCAAACCCGGCAGTCGCAACCGTGACAACCTACCTCAGCACCGATGTCGTGACCCAGTGGCACACTGTCACTGCACCTCTGACTGTTGGTCCAGTGCACACGTTTTCTGCTGGCCCTGGCGCCGGTCCGCACTGGCAGTCCTCGACCCGCATTGTCGGGACTAGACGCGCCGGCAGACACGGTGCCAGTTGAGTGACCGGGGGCAATCGCGCTCCGTCCACGGCCGGAGCTCGCTCAGTCGATGCTATGTCTGGGCAGGATTCGTGGAGGGTTGTGACACCGGCGCCTTGATTGTCAGGCGGCAAGGGGACGTTGATTTTGGTTTCTGTAGTGCTTGATTCAGGTTCCCAGACTGGTAGACGAGCAAGCGTTCCGACCATGATGCCATTCTCTGTTCTGCCCGGCGATGCCGTCTCCGGCAGTCTCCGTATCCCCGATCCTCACGTTCGAATGCCCGACGGACACATCCCCGCCCCATCGCTCCGGCCGCGGCGTCATTGTCGGCCGGAACTCGGTCGCGCGGCATGTCCCGGCCGCCGCGGCCCTTTCGACCACGGTCCCACTCCAGCCTAGCGCGAGGCCCGAGCTCCGCACTGGAGCATATATTCTCGCAAAATCTCGCCCTCTCCTTTCTTCCTTCAGTCGACTTTGTGAGTGCTCCAACCCCCCCCCTCACCCTCCGCACCGCACTACCACTGACCGCCCGCGCCGTCCAGACTTCATGGAATCATTTCTATAGTAAACGTCCTCAACTGTACTTCTCAAAGAAGCTACAGACTCCAACCTGGCTGATGAGTCGAGCCGCGGTGCCCGAGAGTGATGCCGATGTGGCGGTCCGCATGGACTGCCGGTGATGATCTCGCCCTGCTCGAGCGTCTGGCCTCGGCCGGCTTGGGCAGGTGGGCGCTGTCGGTTGTCTGACAGGTTCTTCCTCATCCTTTTCATCGAGCGCCTGGTCGTGGACTGGGGCTGGGAGAAGAGCAGCCCGATGTGACGTGCGGGCGGCGGGGGGAGGGACGATGGGGATTTCCTGATGCTGCCGCCGTGGTCGAGCCGAAGGAGTCGGCGCGACGGGCGCAGAAGCACAGCGCACACATCACGTGCGTACCAGAACCGGCCGCCGCTGCGAATTTTTCTGCACCGGGTTCGCGTGTCGCCCTGCTTCCTACGTATCGTACCGTACACCGCCGCGGCGAAAATATCCGCAACTCGCCAAGGAAAAATCGTGCCACCGCATTCCGCGAATACTCCCACGACCACATCATGACCCCCCTCTCCAGCCAGCGATTGCCCGCAATCGCTTAGGAATCCTTCCTCCGTCTCTGTTTGTATTCCGGTCGGCGAGTGGCCAGCATGCGCGTGCGCGCCAGATCAGGCAGGACGTGGAGCATGTCCTGGTCTGGTGGTCAGAATAGCATGCCGACTCGCAGCGCTCGGCGGCAGTCCGGCCCCAAAGCCTTCGGGGCCGCCCTGGACACCCACGACCGACGATCAGCATCGGGAGTCCCCGAGCAGCAGGCGTGAAACGTGGGCTGGAAGGCAGAACGGATCCGGGAACACACGTGCCCCCGGCACGCCACGTGGTCAGGCGGAAGCGCAGCGCGCCCATTCGGAATGCTGCCGTGGGGACTACATAAAGCTCGCATGTCGGACGGAGCGTCGACCAGGCACTCGCTGGGGTTCTTCCCAGAAGATAGATGTGCCGAGAGAAAAAAAGATGGTCGGTGCCGCACGTTCCGCATCGTCACATGGCGCGTCTGCCGATGAGCCCGTATTCATCTCGGGGGAAGGCTTCACGTCGTGGGGGCAGTTCCCGGGAAAGCTGCCGTGCGGCATGCTTCACGGCGACCATGCCAGCGTAGTCCGGGACGACGTCGCCGCCGTCCACTCGAGCCCGTGCCCGTGTGCGACCCGCCGTGTCGTCCCCCATCGGGCCATCGTCGTCACGCTCGGCGCGTGCGGGACGTGTTCGTAACCTCGGACCAATCCAGAAGCTAGCCAGGGGGAGGAATACAAAAGGGATGCAGCAAGCTCCCATCACGTAGTAGAGCGTGCGCGGCCCGAGTGCACGCTCGGGTTTGGACGCGGCAAGGGTGAGGCAGGCGGCCGCGAGATTTCGCAAGGAGAAAGCAGGAGCCAGGGCGGAAGCGGCCAACGTCTGGGGTTCCAACAGTCTCGTCAGCAGATGAACGGACCGGAGGGCGGGCGGGAGCTTGAATATATACCTGGTACATGTCGACGGTGTAATTGGTCACACCGATGTAAACCAAAACCATGCTGAGACCGCAGACGGCCACCGAGATCAGGATCCCATTGCACGATGACGGGGCGCCCACGGGGGTCGCTCGGCCGATGGCAAACAGCGAGACCGCAAGGCCGACGCTGCCGAGGAACAGCGGCGGCAGCCGTGTGATCTCGGGTCGGCAGGCGGAAAACCGGGGCCATTCGGCACTTCGTCGAAGGACCGGGTCCAGCCCGGCCTGGACCAGCCCCGCCAATATCACGCCAACCAGGAGGGCGGCGAAGATCAAGGAGTTTCGCGGTGCACTGAAGGCGCAGTGTCGGGCAAAGTGATCCGGCAGGACCTGAAAGTACAGGTAGTAGATGGCGTAGATCATGCTGAGGTAGACGGCAGATATGGTGATGACGGGCTCCGACAGCATGAAGCGCCAGCACCGCAGGATGTGGATGAAGATGCTGAGGTCGGCGCCACAGTGGCGGACCTTCGGTCGGTCGGGCCTCCTCCCGCTCCCGGGCAGGGCGAGAAGGCCCAAGGCAGCGGCAGTTGCCATGGCTCCGTTGATCCAGAGTCCCAGCTCCCAGCGCGCAGGAGCGGTGGCGTGAAGCTGCAGGGACACGATCGCTCCCAGCGCCGAGCCCACGGTGGCGCCGACGATGAGCCAGGCCGTGATCAGGCCTCGGCCGGCCGCGTCCGGGACCACGTCGGCAACGATGGCACTCGACACGCACAGGACCGATGCCGATCCGAGGCCGGCCAGCAGGCGGAAGGCCAGCACCGCGGACCAGGTCGGTGCGTGAGGCACGGCCAGGGTGAAGACGGCCTGCAAGCCCGTGCCGACGGAGACGGCGCCCCGTTTGCTCCACGACTCACTGACGGGAGCGAAGACCATCGGGCCTGCCGCGCAGCCCACGAGATACAGAGCGACCAGCAGCGGCTGCTGGGCGGGACGGGCGCCAAACGCCGCCGCGATCGTGGCCTGCGCTCCCACCACAATGGAGCTGCCGAACGTGCTGACACCGGTCGCCACCACGACGACCAGAATCGCGAACCAGCGTCGATGCCTGAGGAGTTGCGTCAGCCTGGGGAGCCGGCATCGCGTCGACCGCGGAGGGCGGCTGGTCGCCTACCTGAGTCCAGCGGCACGCACCATGCTATCGTCGTGCTCAGGTCGCCGTGCTCAGGTCGTCGGTGCTGCGGTGGGGAGGTGGCGTGCGGGCTTCAGCCATGCCCCGAATTTGTACCTCTCCGCGCCCGAGCAGACGCTCGTCGATGCCACCACCGAGAGCAGGCCTCGCACCTCTGCAGTGGCCCTGACTCGCGTGCTCGCCCGATTGTCAACGGTCGAGGGGAAAACGGGCCGGGATGTGCTTGGGAGAGCTGTGGAGGTTTTGTCAGGCGCCAGGGGTTGGGTCGCCTGTGGTGGAGCAGCCTGGGTAAGGCAATGGCTTCCAACGCATGTGGACATGGCATGGCCATATCTGCGGGCGGGCAAGGCGGGTGGCGGTGTAGGGAACGGATTGATTGCCACCTGCTCGGTGTGCCGGTCCCAAATGCCTAGATGGTGGCAGGCTTTCATATTATTGTTGTTTCTTTCTGAGAGATTTAGGAAGAAGTCAGTTACCATTAACCGCTAGTTATAAAAAGCTATAGTCCCACGTGCATAAAATAACTCATAGGCTAGCCACAACTATTAATAGACCGGCAACTTTTTTTAGCCCAACGCACTCGCACAACAAATAATTTTGACCCAAGCATATAACAATACTTCAATGTTATCCCTCGATTCGGATAAGAAGGTATTTCGGTTCTCGTCTTCAGGACAGCGAACAGTCATCTAGGGGCTCGGTGTCAGGAAGGGGCGGTGGGGTTTGCCACCAGGCCGCTTGGCCATAACAAGGCGCTTTGCACCGGCTTGAACAAGCCGTTGCGACCCAGCAACATGAATCCGGTAAACGGCTTCAGAGCAGCCTCAGGCTCACGACTCAGACGAGTGTCCACATGTAAATCGTCCATCGCCCCACGAGATCGAACGCGCCGGCGAGTTCCACAACAAGAGTGCTTGTCGGGGTGCACGATCCGCGGCGACAAACCCATGATCACATTGTTGCGGATTCGTGATGGCCCGGTCGAGCCATCCAGCCCACAACAATGATTCTTCGCCCGATGATGTCGATAAACCGGCCGTAACAGGATCGGAGTAACGATGGTAAAAGTGATCGAAATTTCCGGCGGGATTGATTTCGCGCAGGGGAATAGCATCGCTCGAGCGGGAGGGGTGGGATAAATGACGCAGGTCTGGGCGAAGGTCGACGGGATTGGTCCTTCGGGCGTCACACGTGGCAGGGCAGTCTCAAATAACGTTTGACATGGCAGAGAAGGGGGGGTTGAGGTCCCAAAGACTTCCCTCCGATCATCGAGACCCCCACACGGCGACAGTTTGAGGAATTGGAGGGGGAAGAAGGGGGGGAGGAGGAACGCCGTGAGGGTATTCCATGACGACGATGACGTGGAAACAGGTCGGAGCGGAAGCGCTCGCGAAAGCAGATGTGCGCCAGCAAGCGCACATGAAAGGACTCCGGCAGGGGAAGTGGTGCGCACGGACGGGGCGATCGGGGTGTGCTTCCCTGCGCGGGACTGCGGTGGCTTTCCCGGCTCGAACGAACCCCCTGCCGGTGGACCAGCGCACGGGATCGCTGTCACAGGCCACGACGAGGCCCGGCGGCAATCTCGGACAAGGCGGCGTCGTCGTCGATCGCGTGTCCGACGCGACGCACTTGGCGGGGGAAGGGCCGCGCGCATGAGCCCCCGAGGGAGCGAGCTGGGCGGGGGGGGGAGGGTTGTTCTCGGCTTTCGAGGATTTCGGCGAGCTCGTTCCCTCCGTGGCGGACGGATGTCGATGCGTTCGTCCGCGGAGCTTGTCTTGTCTGTTGGGATGGCAAATGAACAGGCAGTTGCTCCGTGCACATATCGCCTCGACATCTGTTGACGATGATGGAGAAGTCTTCGCTTGGACGGCGTCGATGCCATTCATTGTGCATACGTTGATGATTATGAAGCGCGAGCCCAGCTTTCCGGGGGAAGGGGGACCGTGCTGACAGTGGTGAAGGGATTTCGATCTGCAATACCCATCTGGACCCTAGGTGATGGGATGACGGCCGTGATCCCACTCCGCGAGACCGGTTCTATCCCAGTGCCGCCCCCAAATTCATTTGGGAACTCTAAAAACCGTGAACATGCTGCGTGGTATCATGCCCGACGTAGTGACGTCGGATGCAAGGCACGTTCGTGATACATCCAAGGATGCTCGAGGCCCACTCCCTAGCTCAAGGAGAGGGATTCACACTTTTCCCGAGCACTCTCAACTCCTTGCAGCCAATCGCGGAAAGAATGCCGCCAATTCTCGACTCCTTGCAGCCGATCGCAGGATACATGACCACACCTGACGACTGTCATCGGCCTCGGCCACGTCCTCTTCTGCCACTGCCCGTGCCGCTGCAACCTCTTCCGCCTCGGCCTCCACGCTTGCCGCCGCCCGTCGGCCTGCGTTCGTAGATCTTTTCGCAACCAAACGCAGCATCGGCGATGCGGAGATAACTTGTCATGCCTTGATCGACGACGGCGAGGATGACATTCTTGTAGCCGTTTTTCAGCTTGGGGTAAAAATGCCCGGCGGGGTGGGGAGGAGAGAAGGGCAGGGTGTCCATCAAGCGACTCAGCTGGTCGAGAGTCGGCATCGATGTCTCGCGGGCGTTGACGACCGCGATCCGAAAGTTGGGGGTGCCCGGCGCGGACTTTTTGAAATTCGACGAGCCGGGCTTCCAGACGTGGTAGGTGACACGAAAGTTGGGGTCTGCATCGGGCATCTCCCGGTCTTCGGACATCTGTCGTTCCCTCGGGTCGTAGAAGTTGATCAGGGCGAGCCGACGATAGATGGTGTGGTAGTCCCGGTACACTCCCGCCGCGACCACGGGCCCTGTTACCTGCCCTTCGGAGCCGCTTGCAGCGGTGGAATGGAAGAGCGATTTCCAGACCGAGATGGAGTTGAGGAGACCAGCCTGCCACGTTCGTGTGGGCGCACGGGAGGGTGGGAAATTGCCGTCGGTCAATGGAAGGCCTGCACTGTTCCAGCTGGGAGCGCGCATGACGATGTACCCCAAGCGCTTCAAGCTGGCATAGACGGTGTAGCGCTCGAGGGTGAGGGCACCGCCGTGAGAGGCGTCGTCGCCGAGGAACATGGCATAGGCCGCTTGCAGACTCATGGGGAGCCCCAGCGCGTCGCGGTCGTCCTCGGCGGCCGGCCACCTCACATCCATCGTGCCGCGCTCGAGGAGGTAGAGGATCTCCTCGGGAAACAGCCAGAGTCTGTGGCCTCGACGTTCATCGTTCCCGAGCGGGTCTTCGGTCGCGGAAAGCACCCGGCCCATCTTGGCAAACAGAGGCCCGGTGGGACTCTGCGCATAGGCCATGTTGCTGTCGGGGTGGTAGATGGCACAGTCGTGATGTTTGGGATTGTGGATCCTCGGGCATGCAAGCGCATTGTGCATGGCCTGTCGCGACGCGGCCAACGTGTTCGCCTGCAGCGCGGTCGCGTGAGGCTCGAAGTCTTTCTCCCCGCGCTTGGGGATGGTGGCGTCGTCGCTTCTGCGTGCACGTGAGCGAGCTGGACGTGCGGTGCACCGCGATGCTGCGACCTACGCGATGGCGCTCAGAAATCGGAAATCCTGAGTCTCGTCCGAGAGGTCCGCCTCCTCCCCAACGAGTCCCGGCCGGGGCATGACATCCTCGTCCGCGTCCGCCATGGACGTGCCGGTCGTATTCCGATGGCGGTCGGGCAGTCGCCCGGGACAGTGTGCAGGATGCCGTCGGTCTACGATGGATCAAGTTTGACGTCCAGCCTCGAACTCGTCATATACTTCTACAGAGTCTGCCACCGCCTCAGGCGGAAGTACTTGGTGGAGCTCGTGCGGCTTGGCGGGACGGTCCGACCCGGCAATGCCCGCGAGACTTGAGGTCCCGGGAACTCGGCCCGCCTGTCATGTCACGTGAACAACACGGACTCGGCTGCTGGGAAGCAGGCGATGGCACCGGCTCGCGGCAACACACGTCCATGCTTGTCATCCGCCACACGTATACACGCTCCCGCGGTGTCATATGCACGGCGCCTCCCACCACGCTCCTTCGGCCAGCCCTCCTTCTGCAGCCGGCCGAGATGCGTGCGACCGGTCCATCTCCGCGTCCCTGGATGGCGTCATCCTCCGGCGATCAGGCCTGCTGCCATGACGCGGGGGTGCTCTTCTTCTTCGGCCGCCTGCCGGGGCGCATGGTGGCGTCCTTCTCGTGCTCCCTGTTCTCGCCCTCGTCAGCGTCGGCGTCCTGATCCTCATGGGGATCGGTGATGCCCAGGGCCGCTCTTGCTCGTGCACCACTGCGTTTCCGCAGCTCCCCCGTCACGCCTCGCAGTGAAGGCGGCACCTCTCGGCCTGTCTTGAGGTGCCAGAGCTTGAGATTACGCGCTTTATCTTTGAGCTGGACTTGATTTCGGTCCTTCAGAACTTCGCTCACCGACCCACCGCGGCCGTAGAGGGCTAGGATCTGAGACCAATGCGGGCCATGGACGCGCTCCAGACCAGCCAGCAGCGCGTCTTCTTCCGCTTTCGTCCACGGCTGTCGTACCGTCGATGCAGCAGGGGCGGCTCTCCTCGATTCGCCACTCGCGCCACCAAACCTGCCATGGATGGACAGGTTCTGCACGGCTGCAAGACCGCCGTTGCTTGCCCCGTCGGCACCACTATGGCCCCCGAGATCCGCATTCGCACCTTTCGCATTGCCAGCAACAGGGTGCGAACGGACGGGCACATTCATGATGCCGTCCACGTTCTTGGTGATACACGACGCAAATTCTCGGACGAAATCGGTCCACTGATACTTCTTGGGTAAATCCTTCGGCACATGGTCCGAACGTGGTTCGGCCAGGAGATAACTTCTTCGGGCTCGACTTCGATCGATGAAGTCCTGCTCGCTGGGCGACAAACTTGGTGCGTCGGGATGCCTCGCCAAGATCTGTGCATCGAGATCGGGCGGGAACAATTCATCCAGCATTTCTTCGGGTTCGCCATCGCTGTTCATAAGAGCTGAGATGTAGGTTTGGGTTTTGAGTTCCAGATAAATCGCCCCCTGCCACTTGAGCAGGCGGTGCCCGAGAGGGACAAACGTCTCCAAGAAGAATTCATTCAGATAGAAGAAGCTCACGTCGTGAGCGCCTAATATGCTGGAAACGAAGGTGGCAACGTTGGCTTTCCGAATGATTTCCTGTTGTGTCGGTTGGAACATTTGGATCGCAATGGCGTCAATGAAGGGTGTCTCTCGGCTGTACACCTTCCGCGTTTGGTCGAAGAAGTTCTTGAGAGTCTGGTACGCCTGGCCATGTTCGGAGTCACCTGCTCGCATCATGTCCTGTATTTGCGGATAGCTCGCTTTGGAGATGGTATATACGAGCTGCGTCGCCAGATTTTCCAGTATGGGCAGACTCTGGATCTTGAGATGCATGCCGGCATCATCCAAGTAGTACGCCGAACCAGGCTTTGCCAAGTCTCGCGGGGCTGCCAGATTCGCAGCTGTGCAAGGTCAGTTGGTTGGATGATGGCAAAGTGCAAGCACCTACCGTGGTAGGCGTATTGGGTCGCGTTTGGAACATCGAGATGGTTGAAAGCAGTGGCGCCGACAGCATCCACGAGCTGAGCAGTGGCGGGAGCGGTGGGTGGGAAGTAAGGCATTTTGGGAGCGGCAGAGGCTTCTCCTGCAGAGTAACTGGACGTGGTAGCAGGTGCGCCGGCGTAGCGTGGCAAGTCCGTGGGCATCCAGCCGGTGCTGTAGCTTCCTCGGCCGGCCTGCTGATAGATATAAGACGGTTGAGAGGCTGCGGCGAGGTCGGGATATGCGGACGGGTCCGCTCGCTGCCAACGCGGACTCTGGTTCACATTGAGGGAGGCGGCGGCCGCGGCCGTCCAGTGTTGTCGATAAGCGTCAAAGGAGGCTTGGGAGATGGCTTCATCTGGCCTAGACTGGTCAAGCCGACGACGTTTGCTGGTGCGGCTACCGCCCACAAGCGTTGAGGCTCCTTCAGCCATGACGCCTGCGGGATTGCCTGCGTGGGCATGTGATGGGGCCACTGAGCCCTATGCCGGGGGCACGGAGGGCAAAGTGAATGGGGTCCGCTCGCGCGAAGCATCGACCATGTCCAGCACTTTTCCGCGCCAGTCCGTTGGTACATCGTTACCGCTGCAGTCGGCTTCCGGCTGCGGACCGGTCGATCTAGCCTCGGCATTGCAGCAGCTGAACGACACAGTCGCCTGACAACGAAGCTCGACAAGGGTGGCTCGGCAGACTCCGGACTCCCTCGTTCAGTCAGCCCCCCCCCCTCCCAGGTGCCAGGTGACAACTCGCCGTTCGTGGGACGGGGAAATGACGGCTCGCCACGGAAGTGGACATGATATTGGCATATCGTACATGTGGAATCAGGGGGGGCCGACTTTCCACGGCGCTTTCGCTGTGTCCGCGGTCGCCGTTCGGGGCTGTCATATTTGTGTGCCGTGATGGAACCAATGTCACATAGGGTGTGGCGAAAAGCTGGCGGGAGGTTTGTGATGTAAAGACTCTTGATGCTTCTTCTGCTACGTAGCGTATTCAATCCCATCCAAGTCCGTCGCCGGGACTGGAATGATCCAGTATCCGTCACTATGGTTGCCATTTGCCCTCCGCAAGCACGCTGCACACGTCGCCTGTTCCTCGATGCACATCTTTTCCACGTTTCCGTGTCATCATGACGTCCACTCCCCCTTCAAGCTCCGAGCGTTCTAGTAGTTGCTCTGGATGGCAGCCTCGAGGGCGGATGGGTTGGCGCCAACGACCTCTCCGACCTTGGCGCCGTTCTTGAAGAGGAAGAATGTTGGCATGGCGCGGACGGAGAGCTCTTGGGCGACGTCCGGGCACTCATCGACATCCACCTTGTAGAAGCGGGCGTTCTCGAACGTGTCGGCGAGGCTGTTATCGTGGTGTCAGCGAATGCTGTCACATGCGACGCGTGGCAGGCAACAGGACTGACGCGCTGAGCTTTGGCGCAATGACCTTGCACGGTCCGCACCATGTTGCGTAGCAGTCGACCACGAGCAGGGTGTCTTTCTGGGCGAGAGCCTGGTCGAAGGCAGCCTTGGTCTGGAGGTTGTGCACGCCTTGACCCATTGCGGACGATGTGGCGGAGAAGGGTCTGGCGGGGTGGAAAAGTGGGCGGTATGTGGCCAATCGAGTCGGGTTGGTGGCGGGTCTGAAGCGTGTGCTCGTAAGCAGGGTTCGTGTGAAAGCCGAGGAGGCGGCAGACATCAACGGCACGGCCACAGATATGTCAGAGGGAGGCTGCGGTGGTTGGTCGAGATGTAGGTGAAGAATGGAAGAAGACTTGGCCTTCTCATCACCGGCCCGCGATCGGCTGATCGGCTAGTCGCTGCGAGCCGCGTCTGGAGAAGGGGCGAGACTCACCGAGGATGCACCGAAGATGCTGGATAGCGATGTGGAGTTGTGGATTCGGCTCCAATGCCAGGTGGCAGCTTGTCGGAGGTGTAGTTGATTATGTACTTCTGCCTGGCGGATGGATGACGCCATCGGGCCTGCACGCGGAAAGGGCGCACTTCGGTTGGTCATCGACCGGCGGCAGGTGCATCATCGAGCAGACCGGTGGCAGGTGCATCACATCATAGCCCGGCGGCAGGTGCATCATGGACCGGCGGGCAGGTGGCAGGGACATTGCAGACCGGGGGCAGGCGCATCGTAGACCGGTGGCAGGGACATTCCAGACCATCACCAACCGGTGGAAGGCGCACCAGAAACCGGTGGCAGGCGCATCAGAAACCGGTGGAAGGGACGTTCCAGACCGCCGATGGCTATTCTGGGACGGGCACGCCTCGACGAATCCGAATGCACGCGGACCAAGCCAATGCTTTCGCCCCGCACGATGGAAAGGACATTGCCGTGCTGCATCGCGTGGCTGTGAGCGTGGGCCGGTGCCTTGGTGCCCGCTGGCCAATCCGCCCTCGTCGGCAGAGGCTTGGACACGCGTTCTTTCCCTTGGCGGGCAGGGCCGTTCCTCCGGGCCCCCCCTCCACCTCCAACCCACAACATGGCCTGGTCCGCCGCCATCGCACCCTCCGCCCTCACACACCGTCGCTACCTGCATTTGAGCCCGCCCACCCCGCCGCCGCACCCACAATGCACCTGCGCCGCCCGCAGCTGCGGCGCTGATTGAACCCGCCCCCCGAGCACGCGGATCGTGGCCACACCGGAGCGTCTCGAGACCGCCGTCGGCACTGCGCGGCCCGACGTGGACGCCGCCGCCCCCGGCAGCGATGCCGAAGCACCGCTATGGCTTGGTCTTCGACGCCGGCTCGTCGGGCACCCGGGTCTACGTCTACCGCTGGCAGGACGCCCAGCACGCGCGCCACGATGGCGACCGGCCGGCTCTGAGACGCCTGCCCCGCGTCAAGACGAAGAAGCGGTGGGTCAAGAAGGTGCAGCCGGGCATCTCGGCGCTGGGCGGCCGGCCCGAGGCGGTCGCAGAGTACTTGAAGCCGCTGGTGGCCTTCGCGCAGGACATTGTGCCCGCGCATGAGGTGCAGCGCACGCCCGTGTTCCTGCTCGCCACGGCCGGCATGCGCCTGCTGCCCGACCACCAGCGCGCCAGTGTGCTGCAGTATGCCTGCTCGTACTTCCGACACCAGACCGCCTTCCAGCTGCCGGACTGTGGCTTGCACGTGCAAGTCATTCCGGGCGAGACCGAGGCGCTGTACGGCTGGATTGCAGCGAACTATCTTCTGGGCGGATTCGACGCGCCCGCCGAGCACGACCACGGCAGCGCACATCACACCTACGGCTTCCTGGACATGGGAGGCGCGTCGGCGCAGATTGCATTTGCGCCCAATGCGACGGAGGCGGAGAAACATGCCGCCGATCTCAAGCTGCTGAGGCTGAGAACAGTCGGAGGCCAGCCGATGGACTATCGCGTGTTTGTGACCACGTGGCTGGGCTTCGGCGCAAACGAAGCACGACGGCGATACGTGACGCGCCTGCTGGAAGCGTCGCCGACGGCACGCGAGCTGCCAGATCCCTGTCTGCCCATGGGCATCAAGGTGGATAAGTCAGGTGGCGAGATTGCATCGGGGCCGAGTGACGGAGCAGGCACCGAGCCCTACATGCTGGGCACGGGAGACTTCACGCAATGTCTCAAGGCCACATATCCCCTGCTTGAGAAAGAGCGGCAATGTCAAGATGCGCCTTGCTTGCTCAATGGCCAACACACGCCCGCAATTGACTTTCATGTCAACCACTTCGTTGGCGTGTCCGAGTACTGGCACACGACGCACGAGATCTTCGCAATGGCGCACAGAGACAAGGCGTACGACTTCCAGGCATATCAGAAGCGGGTGACGGAATTCTGCTCGCGACCTTGGAAAGACATCAAAAAAGACGTTGTAAAGCAAGCTTGGGGTCATGCGGTGGATGCCAAAACTGTAGAAGAAGTGTGCTTCAAAGCCAGCTGGCTAATCAACATGCTCCACGAAGGCATTGGAGTGCCAAGAGTTGGGATTGAGGCGAGTAAGACAAGCGGATACAACAAGACCAGTGCTATGGTCGACAGCGCCAAAGATCGTGGTTTCCTCCATCCCTTCCAAGCCGTCGACCAGATCGACGGCACCGAAGTCAGCTGGACGCTGGGCAAGATTGTCCTCTACGCATCCTCGCAGATGCCGCCCGCGGACGAAGCGTTGGCGGTTGGCTTTGGCAGTAATGCCAAGACTCCAACCACGCTCCCGCCCGACTGGCAATACCCAGCCGGCCGTCCGGACGCCTCTCCCACCAACGCTTCCGCCCACTTTGAAGAACCAGATTGGCACGACAGGATCTTGACGAGCAGCTACTCTCGACGCGTGCCCGGCATTCTCATCTTCCTCCTCATCATCGTCCTTGCCATCTACCTCCTCTGCGGCCGCGAACGGCGACGATCATGGTACGCCCGATACCTCGGCGCCAAGCCTCGCCCCAAAGGGGCCAAGAAGAAACGACCCAGTCCCCTGGGCGGCAAACTGTTCGGGACCAAACCCGCCCCTTTCTCCTACGAACGCGTGCTGGAAGAAGCCGATCTGGACGAGCTGGAGCTCGCCGACGTCGTCGACCCGGAGCGCCTCTCGGATTCCAGCCACGACGCGGACGCGGTCCGCATCGGCCGCACATCGGGCCTGGTGACCCCCGCCATGCGATGCCTGTCTCCGGACGTGAGCCGGCACTCCCCGATCAAGCCCCACGGATACTTCGACGGCCCTTTCCCTTCCACCCCGCCGGGCACTTTTTCTTCTTCCTCACACGGCCTCGGAATCGGCGGCGGCGGCGGCGGCGGCGGCGGCGGCATCACGCCCTTCGACCGCAGCGGCTTGCTGGCCCGCAGCGAGAGCAGCGATCGATCCCACGCGCCTCCCGCCCCGGGCAGCCGCAGTCGCCGCACGAGCCCGACGAGAAAAAAACCCTCTGATGACCCCGTTCAAGGAGAGTGTCGATTGACTGACGGGCGCCACGCGGGCGGAGAGAGGGAGAGAGGAGAGAGAGGGGGGGGGGGGGGAAGAGAGAGAGAGAGAGAGAGAGAGAGAGAGAGAGAGAGACGTCCTGATCTCTCCCCGGCCTTGTTTTTTCTCCATTTTTTTTTCTTCCCTCTATCTTTTCTATTTCCCATGGAAGCGGACTGACGAAGACTCTTGTTTCCTCCCCCCCCCCCCCCCCCACTCCCCTCTGGGAACT